>OZ030011.1:57154747-57762247 GCA_964023405.1 Apodemus agrarius
ATGGTTTAGATTATTTAGAGTCTAGTACCTCTCAGCTTGGCATACTGCTATCTAAACGGCTACTGATAATTTTCCCTTTCATCCATTCAGCATCACGCTTGCTTTGAATGTTAGCACCGACAGTAGATGATGTGTTTCATAGAACAAATAATCCATTGTGCAGCATAATTAATCATCTCTTATGTATGAATAGTTCCTGAGGAAAAAAAATTATTCAGTTTTTATCTTAGTTAAAATAGGGAAAAGAGCACATTAACAGTGTGGTAACCATGTGCTGACATAATTGTATTGATGCTGAAGGTAACATCATTTGCTGTTAAATCCTTTGTTGTTTTGTTTTGTTGTTTTTTGTTTATTTATATTGTTTCCTGTGGGAAGTTTTATAAATAAATACAAAAATGCCTTTCATCTTCAAAGAAAATAAAACACAGTATTGCTAAATATAGACCACTTTGAAGAATGCCTATGAGCTTAAGCTATGAGCAAAAGGCGAGAAGAAGGAAAGAGAAATCTTGGTGTCTACTTTCTCTTGTATCTGGGACATAGAGTCTGTTTTCTGTAGCTTGTAGTCACTGAGCTGAATACAGTACCTGATACACTTTGGCCTAAGATTTGGCATTATAATACCATGTACAAAAATTTTCATAACAATTTTGATGCTTTCCTAACATTTCCCCTAATTTCTAAAGACTTGAGGGCAGCAAGGGTAAGGGTGGGGGGACACACCTGTATTTCTTAGAACCTCTTTATCTACCAAGTTAATGCAAATGATATGTTATCTATGATCTGTTTTTTTAATGGCTGAGTGGATTTATATGACATTCACCTAAGGATCTATCTAAATTAAATACTGTTTAATTAAAATTAAATGTATACTCATTTGTTTATGTGTATGCTATGTATGTTTAAATATGATATGTAATATTTAATACATGGAATGGCAATTCAGTTTTTAGTGGGGTAAAATGATGAAGGATAAAAGACATGGGGAAGGTACAGTGTAGTGATTGGAAATAAAATAATTTACTAGAAAATGTATGAGGGATATCAGCCAGCATACTGAATAATCAGGACTCTGTAGAACCAGACAGAAACTTGTAGGGCTGAGGAGGACTTTGTGAGAATGTAATGTTTTGGAGCCCTAGAAGTTGGAAGACCTTGTAAAACCAAAGAAAGCACCATTGAAGTGACTGTTAAATCGAGGGAAGGTTGACAATATGGGAGTACAACACAAACAAGTTATGTGACTTCGTAGTCACTCTCCAGTCGTATTTGTATCAACATTTAAAATGTTTTCCATTTTATTCATATTAAAATTCATTTTAAATCAATAAAATAATTAACTTTATTTAGCAGAGATATATCTTAAAATACACACTTATTTTCATGAATGGCTAGTGTAAGGACCCCTCTGTCAGATATATTATTCCACACCATGATTTTTTGAAACCATCTCTAACTGTGAGTGTCATTTTTTTTTCACCTAAAGCACCCAGGGTATCCTATTAATGGTTCATAAAGACATCTGGTAGTTTGCCTCAATTTTTTTCAGTAGGATTTTATGAAGTCTAATAGACTGAGTTGGAACCCACACCCAAATTTGCATCAACCATGACTTCTATTTAAAAGGCTGTCAGAAACATTTGTATTTCAGGATGTTTCTATCTCGGAAAGCTAGTGGATGTAAAACTGGAGCTCGCTCATTATGGCCCAATGGAAATCTGCCTATGGAAACTCTCTTGATGAAAGACTCACCTTTGCCATACAAGATATTAATGAGCTCTGCTTTTCACTCCTTTCAGTACCTAGTAGAAGGCTCAACCTCTACAGTCATGATGAAATGTACAGTAAGAAGTCAGCAAACATGAAAGAATCTGCAGGTGCTTAAAATGTTAGAATTAACTGAAGAGAACCAGTTTTTCATGCTGTAAACAGTTCTTCCAGACATTTATTATAAAATATTTAATACTAATAAAATTAGAGATAGAAATACTGTCTAAAATCCATGTAAGTGTATGCAATGCCAAAAGTAGGATTACATAGAAAGGTAAATGAGTGACTATGGACTTATTTTCTCAGTTGAGCAAAAATGATTCTTAAAGTAGACAAGGTACATCCACTCACATTAAAGTGTCTATTTCAACATCATTTTAAATGCTATTAAAATAAACTGTCTTTGCTGCCACTGAATATTGACTCAGCCCTAGACATTAAGATATTCATAAAGATTGTACACTATGAACAGAAGAGTTAAGAATGGCACCTAAAAGCAACAGGTTGAAGAGTCAGTCAAAGCAGTTTGATTCCAGAATGTTTTCTCCCCTTGGAAATTTAGGCTTCATTACTTTGAAAAACAGATACCAATTCATCATGGTTTAATTCTTTCACTTAAAGAGGACCATGAATAGAAGTTGGCCCAGTCACACCAATACCAATAGTAAGAAACAGAAAACTATAAAGGAAAGCATAACTACAAAGGAAGGGACAAAACTTGCAGGGTAAAGAAAACATGTTAGTAATGAATTTCAAAATGTAATCAACTTGTAGTTTATGTACCATTCTATCCAAAGGAATGAACGGGTATGTCTGAAGGTAAAGGCATAACTTTTGTAAACCATGAAGATATTAATTGCAATAAGCACATTACATAAAAAGTATTTCTGAACTTAGGACTTTTTTCTTCATATACCTACCAGCTCAAGATGTCTGGCATACTGTTCAAAATGGAAGTAAGTGTTAATGGTAAAATGCATGTAAACTATCCAATTTCTGAGGATGTCGAATGCTATAGGGAAATGTCTTTGTTAGCATTTATTTTGTAAAAGAGGCATCAGAAATGAATTTGTAAACACTTTTGACATCACATAAATTACTCTTGGAAAGACAGCTGGACAATAATTGGGCAGTTTTAGATGAGTAGCAGAGATATAAGAAAAGTATATAAAACAATAATATATTTTAAGAGTCATGAAAATTTTGTGCTCTCTTTGTCAATACATACATTAAAATTGGAATAATTCATAGATTAACATGAGACCCCTTGTGCAAGTTCAGTATGAAAGAACATGAAGCCTTCATAGTTCATATATATTATATAATAAAGCATTTAAATAAAGATGGGCTTGAAAACAAAATGAGGCAATCCTGTTTAATTCTATAAGATTCTTTATTTTTTTTTTACTAAAAAATCTAAGTCTCTATCCAATAAAGAATTATGACAATCTTTAACATAATATTGGTAACATCAATGGAATCTATTCTTAAATTTTTAATGGGATGTGGAATAGAGATTGAACATGTGCTGAGCTACCTTTAGTTGTGGGTCTGCCAAGATTACAGAGGGTTCTTCTTAGGGAGACTTAGGTGACAAGGATCAGTAATGATGACTTCTACCCATAGTGGGTCTTGATGAAAGAGATAGTCCTTCTTTGTCTAAACTGTTTATTCATGGTGGAAAAGATGTATATGACTTACTGAGGGTGGACCAGAGATTAAAGACCTTTTCCAGGAAGGAGTGTCCAGTTAGAGAAGCTTACTGACTAAACCCTCAAGCCAGCCCATCTAGATACCTCATAAGCATGGAGAACCCTGGGCCCTAGGCTACATGACTAAATGTCATGGTCCTCTTAACGACTTGTAGTAGTCAAATACTCCAGGATAAGAATCTGGTCTGGAGCAGATTCAAATGCCTTCTGTTCTCAATTATGAGGAGTGCCAGGCTTCCTTAATCTTCCTGGTCTTACCAGTTTTACTGTCTGGTGACATGTTACCACTTGGCCCACAAAACATTAGCAGAATCTAATCTTAAATTTTTAATGGGGTCTGGAATGGAGATTAAACATGTGTCGGGTTACCTTTTATCACTTAACGCTTTAGGGAAGAGAATGGTTACCACACAGAGCACTTCAATACAGAAAGAGTAAATAGTCCTAATGACTTAGCCATTAAAGGTAAGTACTAAACAGATCCATATTAGAGTTAATTCTTGGAATCTTAAGACTTATCCCAATAAACCATCTGTCATCTGTTGTTTTCTTACCTTAAAGGCAATAGGGAAATTCTGTTTTAAATAAGTATCATTAAGTTTGTAGGACCTTTCTAGCTTAGTGTAAAAGAAAAACAAAATTATATTTTATTGTTAAATTCTTTGACATTAATGTGTTTGTATATTTCACATACTTATATATTCATTTAGCCCCCAAAACAACTTTGTAAAATGTCCTCATGATCTATAGTTTAAATAAGAAAAGAGACTTCTTTCAAGTATGTGTTGAGAGCATAGTATAAAGATCCTTGTGTCCACATCAGAAACATCAGAAATGGTAAGCACACAGGATTATCTTTCCAATTGAAAGAATGAAAAATCCATTATTCCACTGAGAAAATTGATTAATAACCTGGTATTATCTACATTATCTGTTGGGCCAGGCCATATCAAGCTATTACAACCCGGACCAAAAATGGCTATAAATCCAAATGACCCTTACAGGAAGGGGTTCCTCCAAAATGTCACATCCAGAACCAGAGTAGGCTAATAACCCAAAAGACCTCTATGCTATCTGTATTACTGAGAACAGATCGGACCCTTAGACCCTTAATCTAGTACAGGTAGCCCATCTCTAGAACCCATCTTCTTGGAGTAAGGGATATATACTGAGTCCAGTTTCAATGGAATTATGCTTATTACATTTATTACATATTAATTTAATATTTAACTCTGGAGTTTTTGCTGTTTGCTCATTGTATGCTTGTTTAAGATGTGGTCTCACCCTGTTGCTGAGGCTAGTCCCTAGACTTCAGTGAGCCTCACACCTTTACCTATAGATTTCTGGGATTATAGGTGTGCACCCCAAGGATTGTCTCAAACTATGGAAGTGTGTGTGTGTGTGTGTGTGTGTGTGTGTGTGTTCTATGCATCTGACTGTGCAGATATATATACTAATACATGTGTGTGTGCAGTCCAAAGCAGTATCTTCTTTCATCATTCTGCCTTACTTCCTGAAACAATCCCACTGATTCTGAAGCTCACAATTTCACATAATGACAAGGTGGTCTGCTAGCTTGTGGGATCTGTTTGTCTCTGTTTCACAAACACAGTTTGAGGCAAGCAAAGCTTTTATGTTGGTACTGGAGATTTGGACTCAGATTCTCAGGCTTGATGTGGATCTACCTCTTACCTACCAAGCCAGCTACCCACCTCTACAGCTACATTTTTTAAAAAATAATAAAAGGTGTATATGTTTCATGGAGTTCTTACTAAGAAATAGATGTGATATCAAGAAGATTAAAAGCAGCATACTTCATTATAACCAGCTCTGTGAATGTCCATAGACATGGGATCCCAAAGTTGCAAAATCTAAAAGATGTAAAAAGCTAGCCACTGAAAGAACAATGACTCAAAAGGACATCAGGGGAGAAAAGGCAAAGCCTGTTTTAGTCAGAATATTGACCTATGGTTTATTTTTTGATAGGGTTTTGTCTAGCTTTGGCCTCAGGGTAATATTGGCTTCACAAAATATTTAGGAAATGTTCCTTCATGTTCTATTTTACAAAATACTTTGAGGGATTTTGGGGTGTGGTGTCCTTTGAAGATCTGGGATAATTCTGCACTGAAGTTATCGGGCCTTGGATAGTGATTGCTTATTTTCATGGTTGATGTTGTGAGATTTTTTTTTAATTACTGCTTCTGTCTCATTGGGTGACAGGGTCTATTAACAGTACATATTTCATCTTGATTTAGTTCACCCCTAGCAGAGGAGCTATGGGCAATTGATAATTACAGGAACAAGGAAGATGAGTTTTCCTTAAGAAAGTCGAAGACTACAAGTCCAAGAATATATGGGGGGGACCAATTAGACTTAATGGGTGTTAAAACACAACCAACCAACCAAACAGCAGCAGCAGCAGCAGTAGCAACAACAACAACAACAACAACAACAACAACAAAAACAAAAACCAATAGCAAAATAACCACTAATTTGGGTTGTATAGAAGGTGGTGGTATATATAGAAGTATTTGAAGATGGGATGTGTATGATCAAAACACAAAATTCCCAAAGATAGAATACACACTTAATTAAAAAATAAAATATAATAGAAAGGAGAGAGCCAGGCATTCAGCCAGGAGCAGCATTTGTACAATCCCAATGTTGCTGCTGGTATTTTCTTGTGGACATGAATCATCTCTGTAGAAAAGAAAATCAACATAATTTTAAGCTTCAAAGTATAGAAAAAGAATCAACATTTACTAAGGGACAGAAACACAATGAACTTTAGAGAAAAAGTGGTAGAAATATACTCTTTGAGCTCTTTGTTGCCAAAAAGGAGGAAATAGTGACTTTGCTTAAGGCCATTAAAGATAGACCTGACCATGTCAGAAGGTAAGACAGAAATATATAAACTGGCACGGTAGCTGTGCAGAAGAATTGCATAGAATGTTTATAGATTAAATCTGAATTATTGAATTTATAACACCATTTAGCAGATTATATAGAATCTTAATATATAAAAAAGAATTAACAAACTGTTAGAAGAATTTATTAGCATACAGAAAAAAATGAGTAAACAGAAAGACTTTAGATTTTTTAAAATGTTAAAGATATATGAAGTAAGGATTTAAAGAGGACAAAAGAAGTTTTATTTGAAGATCTGATGATGAGAATGTTCCAAGACATCATAGATGAGAGAAAAATGTAAATGAGCAGCTCTAGGCACAACCACAACCTACAAGTATAAGCTCATGCCTGTAAACACTCCATGGAAACATAGGTATCAAAAACAAAGTTATTTTGAAAACAAAGTGATTCTGAAAGGAGATAAGAAGAACAAGTAGCTCAAAATGTAAGGCTTTGGAATAAAATTTTGAGTAAGATGACTATCCAGAGGCAGTGGAACTGTGTGTTGACAAAAAAAAAAGCCAACCTATAAACAGTGTGCCTTGAAAATATGTCTTTGCATATTAGTATCAGTGATAAGCAAAGGTGTGATACGGAGTTCAGAATGGTGACTACAGAAATACAGAAAGTGTTCACGGGTCACAGGTCTTAATGCATTAAGGAACACGGGGCTAATGATGTCGGGATAGAAATGTTAACATTACACCTGGTGTGTAGTAGAACTTTAAAAGCAAGGGAGAATTAAAATTCATGAGTCAGTAACATATGTTAGGATGAGAGTTAAAGAATAAAAAATTTTCAGAGCTAGCTTTTTTCAAATACCATGATGATGGGATCAAAATATTAGAAAGAGTAGGTAAATCCCAACTGGCAACAAGGTAGGGGTTGGATAATTGAATGAATCCAACAATCAAAAAGAAGGCAATCAAAAAACAAAACTAGAAAATAAAATACAAAATGAGAATAAACAATCTTATTCAAACACGTAAATGAACGGAATACCCTTAGTATTCCGTTCATTTATCTGCGTGCAGAAAATTGCCAAGCACAGAAGATAGGAACAGACTTATCTGATGTCTGTGAAATGTAAGGATGCCAAATGTTTCAGAATAAAATCTTCTGAGAATGTGAAATGCAAATATTAGATAAATGACTGAGTAGATGCATTAATAGTATTGAAATATACTCTTAAAAACTAAATTTTAGAGATAAGTTTACAGTATTAAAACATGAACTTATAAAATGTAAAATGTACATGATTTGTAGCTTTAGTTATTTTCAAATGCTATTTTTAATGATGATTTTTAAACACTTTAAACTTCCTTGTAGCCCACCACCCACCAGAGGTAGTAGGAAGCAAAACGGATATGGGGGAAGAGGACCTGTTTAGAAAGGTTCTTTGGAGCAACTCCCATCTCTGTTTTCTGGAAATAGGCAGTTCAATTCACAGGTCATCAGGCAGTGGCAGCTTGATCCACTCACAAACACTTCACAGATACACCAGCAGCCCAGTTCGGTAGAGAAGGGTTAGCAACAGAGGTGATACTGACAAGACCTAGCAGAGACAGGCAGGCCTCAGCCTCAGCTCAAGTAAGCAGGAGGGACCAACAGAAACACCAGAAGTCCTCAGGGGTGTGCCTCTGTCAGGGAAGTGAAGATCTCGATGATGAGACCCACAAGCCTTGCACAGCTAGCTGTAGTAGCGAGCCGAGTTCTGTCCCTGGCCCCACGTGGAGTCCTGTTGATGCTCTCCATACATCGTGTGTCCTCCGGGTGCCTCGCCTCAGCACAGGTTTTGCCTGAGCAGACATCTTGCCTCAGCATGTACATCCAATCAGTCCTGGTCTGTGGAAGCAGCAGCAAACTGCGACATAAAGATACCAAATAAGTGAGTTATTACAGTGGAAATGAAAACCATCTTAAGCTGAGGTATAATCTTCAAAGTTTGCTTAAGGTTTATACATGAATACTGTGGACTTTAAGTCCAAGGAAATCAAACTAATCCCTTAAAAAAAAAAGCTTTTACTAATTTGTCATACCTCTTTTAGGAGCCAATAAGCATCAGATTCACAAACTAAGCTCAACAAGTGATAATTATAATATACGGATGAAACTGAACTCTTTCTTCTGTACATTCTTATACAAGTTTAAAATCCTGTCTTGGTTCTGTTTGTGCACCTGTAACCTCATTAGAGCCTTGCCGTGTAAATGAATAATCATGACAATTGTGTGTTTTTGTTTTTGTTTTTTCTGGAAGCAGCTAGAAGGAAACAAAGAACTTTTTGTTCTTATCTTGCCTGAAAAAGTGTTTTTTGTAAAACACTGAGTCTTATTTATTGTCAACACTGAGAAAAACTTTATTTCCTGGGTCAGTTTAAATATACTCTCCACCCACCTCTTATCCTTGTTCCCTGTAACATGTGTTATTAAAAATACCCCCTCATAATCAAAGAGCCAAGGAGTTTGCTGTTGTGAAAACCTCATCTGTTTTAACCTGTCTTTTCCCAGATCCTCCCGCTGTGGAACCAGCATTCTTGGAAATCCGTCAAGGACAGGACAGAAGTGTGACCATGAGCTGCAGGGTCCTGAGAGCCTATCCAATACGCGTGCTGACCTATGAGTGGCGTCTGGGCAATAAATTATTACGGACGGGTCAGTTTGACTCTCAGGAGTATACGGAGTACCCACTGAAGAGTCTTTCCAATGAAAACTATGGTGTTTATAACTGCAGCATCATAAATGAAGCTGGAGCGGGGAGATGCAGCTTCCTTGTTACAGGTAGGACACTAAATTGCTTTGTTTTTTAAAAAATATATGCCACCAGAGCCACGGATTTTAGGCTTACATGGATGTTAGAGTGAAATCACTTCGTAAATGGATAGGTTTGTACATTTACGAATTGGCGGTTCTAGTTGCAACTTTTGCTTGATTACTTTCAGGGCAAGTCTGCCTTTTGGGTGAGAACAATGTCTGTGCCTATAAAAGAACACAGATGTTTATCTGAATCCGAACAAAGTGCAGAAGTGCTGATTTTGTTTGTTCATTTCAGTGATAGCCCAGCTGATTGTGGTCAGTAGTATTACTGCGCTAAGATTGCAGGTAGAGATAGACACCTGGGCTGCTGGGTTTTATGAGGAGCAAAAGGGTTTTGTTTTTTTGGTTTTTTTTTTTTTTACTACTTTTTGCCTCTCAATGTCCAAGGTTCTCAGTGTGTTCTTGGTCTATCACATGTTCTCAGATATTTCAAGGTAGAGCAATAAACTATACACAAAGTATGACAAATGGGGAGAACTGATGAGTTTTGATGTCTTAAACAATTGAATGTCCCATTTGTATAATTTTAGGCCCTTGCTGAAATTCATTTACGCTTTGGTAAATATGTTCTTTTGCTATTTTGAACCAGAGTTTTGAAATATGTTAAAAGGAAATTACCTTTTCAATGTTTTTTTTCTCTTAGTAAAATTACATTTAACTGTTAGATCATTTGTAATATACAATGAGGAAGCTGGCCCCTGTGTCATCTTTGAAAACCTGTTAGAAAAAAAATGAAAATTCACTGGAATGTTCATTAATAAGAAATCCAGGTGCCAAGTTCTGGTTGTAAGGAATCTCTCTAAAGCTGGACTTTCTTTGAGCTATTTTTGCTTCCTGAAACATTATATTCAAGAGAGAAAATTCACTTTACTACCAAGGAATATGAAGTCATTTTTCCACTGGACTCTCCTTTTGATTTTACAAGATTCTTTTATTTTGGCCCATGCCATTGAAAACCTTTTATAATTTGACTCTTAAAGCAGACTATTAAGCCAACATTTCCTAGAACCATGTGTTTCACTTGAGCGAGGGGCATTGTCAGTGTAGTGAAATATTATCAACTGGAGTGTTGTCTGTTATTCAAGAAGAGACTTATAATGTGCTAGTTACTCTTTACCCTTTGTCACAAATGTACTACATTTATTTATTTATTTATGTGCATGTGTGCACATTTGTGAGGGTGTGCACCTTATACATGCGTGGAGGTCACAGGACAGTTTGTAGGATTCAGTTCTCTTTTACCATATGACTCCAGGGATAGAAATTGGGATGTCAGGGTTGGTTTCCAATGACTTTACATTCTGAACCATCTGCCCCTGTAAAGGTAATCTGAGACTTTTCTTTGTACCCCCTTGCTCCCAAATAAAGGACATGGAGGCCAGATAAGTTTATTTTAAACTTCAGCATTATTGCAGGGCAGATCCTCATTTATTCTTCTCCGGCTATGATGGCCAAGGCTACTTCCCAGCCCTAAGATCCAGTACTCGCCATCTGAGTCTCACACTGGATGATTCTGCTTCATTCCATCCTCTTTGTGACTCCCCAGCTCATGGCGAGTATCTCATGGCGAATCTCTCTCTCTCTCTCTCTCTCTCTCTCTCTCTCTCTCTCTCTGCAGAAGTCTTGCCTTCTCTCTCCTATCCAGCTAATAGACTGATCAGTTATTTATTGAACAACAAGATGATAATATTTTACAAAAACTGAGTCAGGAAATGCTTCATAATAATGACAACAACAAAATCCAGACTATATCCATATTCACTCATATAGAAATCATAATCTGAATACACAGTGCACAAACCATCTCCCAACATGACCTAGTTAGTCCTTTCCTACATATTACTTTCAAGAACAATAGGAATCATATAGAGGCAATTTCTTTATCTCATGTTTGCACAAATAATCTGACTTTCGTTCGTTAATCAAAAGAAAAGAAAAGAAAAGAAAGAAAAAAAGAAAAGAAAAGAAAAGAAAAGAAAAGAAAAGAAAAGAAAAGAAAAGAAAAGAAAAGGTCATGAGATTAACTGCATGGCTTTCTTATCTCTTTTGGCTATAGGCATTTTCCAATTGTCTGATATGATACTGCTCTCTAACTTTAGCTCTAGGGTTAGGACCATGCTGCTTCTTTAAGATTTTTCATTTTTTCCTCCCTATGTGACCCGACTTCTCTTTTAAAAGGATAAGACAAGCTGAGACCAGAAGAAGTTCTATGCTCCATTCTTCCTCTTCATCTCCATGGGGTGCAGCAAGTGGATTTTGATAACCATGGAAAGGAATAAATCTGTTAGGAGTTCCCTCACAGAAGGGAAGGAAATGCCCACAGGTGTTATTTTCATTGCGTGGTGTGTGCTCTTCAGTCTCAGGTCAATATTATTCTTCCAAGATCTCCACATAAAATGAAATATTAAAAAAAGAAGAAAAGGTCAAGCTCTAAATAAAGTACAATTCAGGGAAATACATGGAGAGATGGGTATTTACATAGTGTGTCAGTGGAAAAACTCTCAAAAGAGAATTATATCAGCGTTAGTGTTCCTCAAGGAAAGGGAAAAATGATATAATTATATATTAATTAAAAATTATGCAGATAACATTAGCTATGCAGTATATTTTTATTTGCTTAGCCACTACTATAACTGAGTATAACACAAGACTATGTACCAGTGTCTTAACTGATGATATTTTTACAATGAGGAAAATACTTGGTAAGTATTTATGGGTGCATAATAAACATGAGGTGCTAACTCTGACTTTATTTTTATGTTCTAGGTTCATAAGACTATAATCATAACTGGCTGGTATATTCTCATTGATAGGTTTTCTTTATCAATGAAATATGCCAATTCAAGTTAAAAGAAAAAATGCAGGTTTATTTGGGAACAGACCAAGCTACTGGCCAAGCTCAACAGCTTCAGGGAACAAAGAAAGTCACATAGAGATTATTGTAGGAGAGATTTTATGGGTTCTAGGTGAAGGAAAATGACATGTCTGTGAATGACTCCAGTCAATGTTAATGGTGCACATATTTATAAGAGTGAGCGAGAAGTCATACTTCAATAAAAATTTTGCAGAGCAGTGAAAAGGTTAGGGAGATTTCTAAGATATACGAATTTAGTAGAGACGGTAGAGATCTCAGAGGCAGTAAAAGGGATTCCAGCAAGTCACTGTACCAAACTGGCCAAAGGGCGTTTTATGGGATTATAGGTGAAGACTGAGGTAATCTTATGATTTGACACATTAGAGGACCCCACCGTTTGTGAATGAGTTCCTGGCAAAGAGAGATGGTCATGATTTTAGTGTTAAAAGCCAGGGCTGCCTTGTTAATCTCTGACTCTGGGTTTATTAATCTTGACCTTGACTATGAGTCAGTCGTTAGGTACTGCCTGGTGATGTTCCTGTTGACCTTGTAGATGTCCTAAGCACTGTTGATGAAATTAAGTCATCTTTGTTATCAGCTACCCAGAAGAAGTGTCAGTGTTCATGGTCATCTTTCTGTCTATAGGGTCCTTTTGGGTAGAGTCAGGCTTAACGGAAGCCAACCTTACAATTTAGTCTACTTCAATTAGCTATATTAGGAGCAATGTATTAAAATCATGACTTTGTAAGAAGCAATAATGCTGACCTGACATTTTCCCAAAGGGGATCTGTCTCATGCAACTATTCATCCTGCCTACCATTCACCAGTGCCTGTTTCTCTCTTCTCAAGAGCACTCTGTTACCGCGCAGCCAGCTGCAGGCTTTTCTTTTTTTTAATTTTTTTTTCTTTTTTTTTTTTTTTTTTTTGTCTCTCATCATCAGTGCTGCCGGCTTTGCTGTTTTAACCCCCACACTCTATTTTTACTTTACTGTCCTTCCCCACTGCAGTGTCTGTGAGCAACTTGCAGGTCTCAGCATGGCCCCATTTCCTATCCTGTCTACCATGAGTCAAACCCTGACTCAACAGTAAGTTATAACAAGTGAGTCTAGGTCCACATTAATGACATTTTACAAGTGAATTATGAAAATATTAGTGAAGTGGAATGAGAAGAGCCCTCAGGAAGTTTGGTGAGCACTGTGACACATCTAACAGGTGTGATATGGATTGCAACTGGAACTGACGAACTAAAATAGTATGATTTAAGCCATCCAAAGATTCCTGAGGTGTTTTTTTTTAAGTACATGATAGAAAATCAAATATGTTTGGATTTATTCAAAACTACACAGGAATAGGACAATAGCTGAATAGGACTTTGAAGAGACAAATGACAAACTCAAGTTTGTTAGTAACTGTATTAAATATGAATGAAATTAGCCTTCCTGTAAACTGTTATTTAAAAATGGTAGATTGTTTGAATTGTTTGAAAAGAAATAAGGTACAATATTCATACTGCTTATCAGAGTGGACAATGTGTTAATTAAACAACTTACTTGTAATATTGGAAAAAAAGACAAAACTAGTCTTTCCAGAAACCGTGGCATACTGGAGGCCCTTGCCATTGCAAACCTATAAGAAAAGGAAAAGAGCAAATGACTTAGAGAGAAAGAAGTAGAACTACATTTTTCATAAGTCATATTTTTATAGACAGTCTAAGAAATTTGTTGGAAAATCAATATAAATTCATCATATATTTTAAGAATGGCATCATTCAAAATTGCTTGAAATTAGTGGTTATCTCTGCATATGCCTGTCCCATGGCATTTATTTATAAGATTGATTTTGTATTCAATGGCATAGTGTTTTCATAAAATCTCTAGATGATCTCTTGCATACTTTAATAACTAGTTACTTATGATACCTACTAAAACATAAATGATAGATAACAGATGCTAGAAATGTTCTTTAAGGAATGGTTACCAAAAAATAATTCTGTTCATGTTTAGAACAAACACATTTTTTTATTAAATATTTTCAGTCCATGACTTAAGTCTGCATTTCCAACTCATGAATACACTAACTGCAATGACTATTTAGAATTTTCAGTGTAAAAGTATAACCATAACAACATCTAACAACATCAAAATGGAAATAGATTTAATAAAATGTGTAAGATTCCAAAATATTTCAAAAAAGTTAAATAAAAATATTAAACATATTTCTTTGTTCATGTTCAGGGATGAAAGAATAGATATTATTTTGATGTATATTAATTCCAAACTTTGTGGACTCTATCGACTGAAACAATTCTAATAAAACTCATTTTTGTAAGAAATAAAACATTTATTCTAGATTTTATATTATATGACAGAAAAGGAAAAATGAACTAAATCATTCTATCTCACTTCAATGCCTCTATAAAGCCAATTTAATCAAAATGGTGCAGTTTTGAATAATGATGAATAAACATGTAAATGGGATTGAATACAGAGTACATAGAATTCTAGGGTTACATATCTAGAACAGTTGACAGATTAAAAACACTAGCACAATCTACTGGAGAAAAATGCTAGAAAACAAATAGGCAGGGAAGATTGAGTATGTAAATGATTGCTGAATAAATACTGCGACATAAGTTTGGATCACTACCTACTATTTTTAAATGCTAGCATAGAGGCATTTATTTGTAACCTCTGCACCGGAGGTACAAGCAAATCTTAGGGACTTGCTGGTCAGCCAGTTTAGCTCAAACAGTGAATTTCAGGTTCAATGAGACCCTACCTGAAAAAAAAAAGTAAGTTGGAAAACAATAGAGGATATCCTCATAATCACCTCTGGCCTCTACATGTATATGTGAGCACACCTACACTTACACATGCACACTTACACACACACACACACACACTGAAAAAAAAATATATATGTATATATATAAACCAATAATTCATATTACACACAAGAATAAAACTAACTAAAGATCTAATTATAAGGAAATAAACTATAATATTCTGTAAGAGGAAATCAAAACAAATTTGGAAAATGTAAAGACTTTTCAAAACCAGAACATAAGATTCAGTTATTAAAAAATTAGACTTTAATAAAAGTACAGACTTCTCTTGTTCCAAAGATATTAAGAAATGAAAAAGCAAGAAACAAAACATAATATCTCAAGTATATAATGAATTCTTATAACCCAATAAAATTTCTAGCTTAAAATTGATAAAAAAAACTACAGTAGACATTTCATAAAGAAGTATATAACTGGCCAATAACCATATGAAAAACCATCACCATTTTTATGGACCATAGAAAAGAAATTTAAACCACAATGAGGTCATATTACATACACACATCATTCTTATTGACTAAAGTTTAAAAACCTGGCAATATCAAACATTGAACACATCAAGAAATTGATTCTATCTTATACTATTGGTAAAAGTTCAAATTCAGATTAAGAAATGTAAAATCTGTCCCTAGAGGCATTGCAGGTATGGCTGCTATGTCACAGGTCCATCAGTAGGTGGCAGAGGGGAGAGAACCTATGTCTCTGCTCAATGTTCTGACCTATGAACATCTGAAATATTAGTGGCCTAACATTCTCTGAAAAAGAGCAAGGCTGAGACTACCACCAGTCTGACACTGCATAGGCTCTGATGGGCTCTGAGGATGGGAATAAAGCCGGAGACTGGAAGAACCCTGCCTGGGACCGTGAGCCTGGGATGGAATGAACTGGAGAGACAGGATGTCCTTGCATAGATAGGGCCATGCAGACAGGTCCAACAAGGAGAGAGACCAAGACTGAGATGACCACCAGATGGGTGAGGTGGGGTTCTGACAGGGAACCTGAGGTGACTACCAGACTTGCATTGCACAGGCCTGGGAGATCAGACCATGCCTAAGATGACCTCAGTCCAGTACCATAATGCACTAGTGGGATATAGCATTAGTGGGATATAGCACTCCTGAGACCACTCCTGAGATGATCCCAGACACTCAAAGATCTTGAACACCATTAAGAGGAACAAGTAAGTGGTGCAGAAATAGGAGAGAGAAAGAAACAGAAGGATGTAGACACAATGAAGAAAGGCAGAACTGAGACTCAAGGGTAGTGAGGAACAACCTGATGTGAGTAGCCTATGATGCTACCAGGGACGATGGTGAAGTCCTGACTTATGCTGTTATGGGGGGGGGATGTCTGAATTTGTGGCCCTGAAGCAGCAGGGGGTTAGTTACCACCAAAGGCCAAGCAGATGTCCTTGCATCACCATGGAGACATGTTGATATCTGAGGGCTGTGCAGGACTGGCCCCGCTCCTCACCTGGGCATCTTGGGAGAGCTGGCCGTGGGGACATGAGAGCAGGAGACCTGACCTCATCCCTAGCTAGCTGCAGTACTCAGGACAGGGGGAGGGAGAGCTCAGCACACTGTGGGAGTTCCCTGATGGTGATCTGTTCCAAGGAAACAAGTATGGTACAGGTGGCCCTGCCACTTGTCTGCCATTCAATGTCATGGGCATGGGAGAGATGAACCCCTCCACCAACTTACCCCTTACCACCTAAAGTGAGAGTTTGTCCAGAGGTCATCAGCATCAGAGAGCTGGCCCTGCCCCTTACCTGCTACATCATTCAGGGAGAACAGACTCTTTATACCTCACCTGGGTTGCATAATAGGGCTGGCCTTGGATGTGTAGCTTGTGGGTGAACTGGCCTTGAAGGGGTGACATGGAAGAGCTGGTCTTCCATGGGCTCTGAGGAGCTTCCTCTTCCCTCCCTTTTGCCCTCATGCTAGGGACAGGTGGGAGAATTAGCCTCATGGGGTCAGGAGAGGAGGAGGGCAGGCCCTGGCCCTCACTTCCTTCAGCATTTAGGAGAGTGTGCCCTTCACCTCGCCTGAGCAGCAGTAGAACTGGACCTAGATGTGGAGGTAGCAGGTAAGCATCCCTAAGGGCCTGAGCACAGGAGAACTGCCCTGCCTCTTGTCTACTGGACAGTGGCTCAGACAATGGAGAGAAGCTCTCCTCCCTTCCCTCATCTATGGCAGGCGGGAGAGCTGGTCCTAGGGTCATGAGAGTGGGAGATCTGGTCATGTTCAGTTTTTACTGCAGCAATTGAGAGAGTCAGCCCCGTACCTCAGTTAGGCAGCAGAGTTGAACTGTCCCTCATTGTGGTGTTTG
Organism: Apodemus agrarius; assembly: GCA_964023405.1. NCBI lineage: Eukaryota > Metazoa > Chordata > Mammalia > Rodentia > Muridae > Apodemus > Apodemus agrarius. The sequence goes on from OZ030011.1 coordinate 57,171,984, forward strand.
CTGATGAACCTCATCAAATGCGTGAGAGTAGGAGAGCAGGCTAGCTCAGGTATCCCTCAGGCCTAGACCGAAGGCTTGGAATTGGCCCTTTCCAACACCTTCCCCACGGAGAACTGCTGAAATGCATGGTATGGTCTGTCCTTCAGATTCTACAGAATCTCCATGACACAAGGCAACAACAATAGGATATTCAAGAGAAGTCCCAGTGAGATTCTAGTATTAGTAGAGTAGCAGAAGCTGGGGGCCTGGTACCAGACCAAAGAGATATTGCCATGAACATGTGTAAGCAAAGAAGTGTGGACAAATCGGTATACTGTGGGACACACTGTGACACACTCCAGCTTCCACAACTAGATTTTTTTCCTCTGTTGCGGTGAGGTTTTGAGGGTGGAAGGTACGTATGAGGGGAGGTGGATATGGATATAAATGGGATCGGGGTGAATGATGTGAAATTCATAAAAATTCATTAAGATTTAAGAAAAAAGAAATATAAAACATCTTATGCCCTTATCAAGATGACTTAGCAGTTAACCTAGATGAAAACAGAGCACTAGTATATATAAGTATATACTAGTACATATAAATATAGTATATGTATATGTGTGTGTGTGTGTGTGTGTGTGTGTGTGTGTGTGCGCGCGCGCACGCGCGCATCTGCTTAGTATCTTGGGTGTGCTACATAAATAGCATAATTTGAGAAAACAAATATCCACTAACAGGCAGAAGTGAACAACTTTGAGTAGCTCCTGAAGTGCATTGTAGTTAGTCGTAGAGACTTAAAGAACAAGTGACAAGCAATATGAATGAGCTTCAAGCAGTATGTTTCTTGAGAGGAAAGTTTATACTTCATGAGTATAGCATACGAAAAATTTAACAGATAACACTAATTTCTAATAATAGAAAAAAATGTTTCTTGTTTTTCTAACATCTTCTAACACCGAGAATGCCTAATAGTAATTTCAAAAAGGTAGAGTCTATGTCTTGCTTGAAGTACAGGTTACAAAATAACACATCTTTTCCAAACTCAGGAAAATCTGCACTTAAAATGTGCACAAGTGAGAGGAAAAGAGTGTCACTCAAGGTCAGAGAGCAAGAGGCTCTGAGTTCAGTCTCCAGCACTCAGATAATGAAGTGCATTGTGTCTCAGTAAAGTCCTAGTGACAATGCAGATGATATTCACCACCTAACCGGAGAGAACATAGAAAATGCCCCATGATATCTACATTATTCATGTATTCAAATTTGAAATCTATATTATGTTTTTATATATTGTGAAAATAGATTTCCTAATATCCTGTGTTCATTTTCCTTCTAAACCAGTGTCAAAATGCTTATGTTTAGGGTCATTCTTAGCAGTTTTGTTCTTCCTCAGGGTAATCATTATATTTTTCTCAGTTACATGTCTTGTTTCAAAAGACAGAATAACCAAATAAATCCATTTCAAAGGATAAAATTTAAATTAGGCAGATTCAAATTATGTGCGATTACTATTGTGTAGATGGACAATGTCATTCCTGTTCAGATAACAGGCAAACAGATATCAGGAAAATTAACGAGGGTTAGGGATTCCAAACTACTTCTCATAACTTCCTTGTATATTTTGGAGTATGCATGAGATGCAATGCAAACAGTCTGAAATCTCAGTTTTCCTTTGAGAATAGAATATATATTCCTTGATGCCAAAGAAGTCTCTTTTTTTTATTTAAATTTTTATTTTCTATATTCTATGTTTACATTCTAAAGGCTTTCCCCTTTCCCAGTTCCCCCCACCATATGTCCCATAATTCCTCTCTCCCCCAACTATTCCCCAATCATCGCCCCCACGATTTCTCTGTTCTGGGTCTACAAAACTGGACCCAATCTTTTCAGGCCCAGGGTCCTCTCCTTTCTTCTTCTTGGGAATCATTTGACTTTCTAATTGTGCCTTGAGTATTTAGGGCTTCTGGGCTCATTAATATCCATTTATCAGTGATTGCATTTCATGTGTATTCTTTTGTGATTTGGTTAACTCACTTAGGATGATATTTTCCAGATCTAACCATTTACCTACAAATTGCATGAATTCATTATTTTTAAATGCTGAGTAGTATTCCATTGTATAAATATACCACATTTTCTGTATCCATTCCTGCTTTGAGTGATATTTGGGCTCCTTCCAATTTCTGGATATTATAAACAAGGCTGCTATAAACATAGTGGAGCATGTGTCTTTATTGTATGCAGGGGAATCCTCTGGGTATATGCCCAGGAGACTTTAATATTAGGTACCTCAATACAGCACTTCCCACTACCTAGATGATATCTACCAACAAAACACCAACTAAATTGGTTTGAGCATAGGAAGTACTTCACAATATAACATTAATCATATGTACAGGTCTATGCCTTGAGTTCCTACCCTGACTAACATGGGGTTTGTAAGATGAAATAAGGCCTTTTAATTTGAAGTCCTTTCTGAGTCCTGTTCTGAGAGTCAGATCCATAGATCTAGTTATTCTCAGGAGTAGTAGTAAAATCTACTGTATTGATTAAACTTATGTTTTAGAGAAAACAAATGTTGCTAGAACGTTTTTTACATGGTGTTTAAATTCACTTTCTATTTCTATGACAATTACCTGACAAAGCTCAACATTGAGAGAAAAGGTTTTATTTCAACTTACAAGTCCCAAATTTTGACTTATGATTGAGGGATGTCAGGGTAGGAACTCAAGGAAGGAACCTGAAGTCGTAAACTGAAGCAGAGGACAAGAATAAATGCTGCCTACCAGCTTGCTATCCACTGCTTCTGAAGCTCAGATTCTACTACAATGTAGGCCCACCTGCCCAGGAGTAGTACTGTCCAGCATGAACTAGGTCTTCCCACAATAATCATTAATCAAGAAAATGCCCCCAAGAGACGTGTTCATAAGTCAAATTGACATTTCCTCTTTCCAGATAGTCCTATTTTGTGTCAGTTTGATAAAAAACAAACAGCACCATCACACGTAGATACTGGGTGATAATAAAACCAATCACTGAAAGAATCAAAGGACTTTCAGATCAGGGGACCCACAGGCATCTCTCTAACCTCCAGTTATCTGCTTAATCACCTGGCACCTGTCCATTATCCTGACAAGATGTTTAATGGATGAGAACAATACAGAAAATGTTGCAAGGACATGCCAGAAGTGAGACTTAAAGCAGTTAGCAAGAGAGTCTTACTGCAAAACATTATGAGTCTTCTTTTTCCAGTGGAGAGGATTTATGCATGCATGTATATGTGTGTGTGTACATGTATGTGTGTGAGAGAGAGAAAGAGAGAGAGAGATAGAAACAGAGAAAGACAGAGACAGAGAGAGAGGTTTGGATGGAACTGTAAATTGAAGAAATTGATAATATATTTTTGTTTATATTGGTTTTGTTTCCAAACACAGGCAATAATCAAAGTCATAGAATCTCACTGAAGAGATATTTCTTGCTTAAGAAATCTTCTTACATTATTCTAGTAAATTTTTGTTTTCATTCTAAGATTCCACAAAGGCAGCAATTTATAGAAGCCCAGGGAACTAACTGGGCAAGTACCCATGTCAAATCAGAGCGGAACCAGAGCTTCTTAGCAAAGTGAAAGGAACTCTAAATTTGAAGTCCTTTCTTTATCCTGCTCTAAAAATCATACTCACAGATGTTATATTTATTCTTGGGAGTTGTAGTGAAATCTACTCTATTAATCCAAGTTACGTGCTTTAGAGAGCGCGAATGCTCCTAGAAAACAGACAGTGTGGCCTCGGTACTCATCCTCCTTCTCAGGAACACCCCTCGTTCCCTGCCTGCATGGTCTTTGTTGTATTCCTATTCAGGGATGGGCCCCCCAAGTGTGCAGCAGTAACCCTTGCCAAGAAGTTAGTGCTCACACTGTGAACATTCAGTTCTCGCAGTCTGGGAGTTTCTAGGCCAGTTCATTTATCTGTTCCCTCTATACACACACCCCAAGAATGGTCCTTCAAATGAAAGCAAGGCTTTTAGGTACTTTGGTACTACTCAGTTTTAAGAAAGTACATAGCATTGGGGAAGACTGAATACATTCATGGGCAGCTTATTATATATTCATTGTTTCCGAGTTAAATGTTTAATAAAATATGCATAATTTTCACTTGAGAGATTTACGCAGTCAATTGTTCTCTTTAAGAAGTCCTGAGTTGATAATGTTTTCAGACAATGATACAAAATGGCATAGAAAAGGACTCCCAGGGACACAATAGTAATTTATGTTCCTTACATAAAGGAGGGCAGAGTACGTGGACAGGGGGCCTTTTTCTATTATAGATAGTAACATCATACCAGGTGATTCACGAGTGTCTATGTGTAAATTTGGAACAATGTGCCTTCACTGTATAGATGCAGCTCCTATTCTAAGATATATGTTATTATAAAAGTGACAGAGTCTAGATTTGTAGACAAACAAGCCCACAATCAGATGTAAGCAACCATACACAGAGGAACTAGAAGCTATTGGAGGAAGCATCTGGACATTTTGATTTGATAACCACATATCATTTCCTGTTGCTTGAGAACTCCTTTCTCTTATTTAATACAAGTTGTGTCACACACTTGAAAATAAGGCAATTATCATCCCAGCATATATGCTTTCCTCCCTGTGGCAGAAGACTAAGAGTTGTATGTGCCATATACGCATGGCAGTCTATAATGGGTTGGTCACCTCTTTAGTCATTATACAATTATATGATGATGCTGATTCTCGACCACTTTACTGGTGCAGATTGTGAAAATTCTGAAAATACACACAAGCAGAAACCCATGGCTCCTAAAATATTTTTACAGTTTATTCTTAATTAACATATCATCAGTGTCAGTGCTAAGCTTGCCATGGATTTTTTTCATTTTTTATTGGTTATCTTATTTATTTACCCCTTTTGCTAAAATGTTATCCCCTTTTGCAGTTTCCCTACCACAAGGCCGCATCCCCTCCTTCCTCCCCCTGCCTAAATGAGGGTGCTCCCCCACCCAACTACCTGCTCCTGCCTCAGCAGCCTATCAGTCTATCCTCGGTCATCAAGCCCCCACAGGACCGAGGGGCTCGCCTCCCAGTGATGCCAGATAAGGCAATCCTCTGCTACATATCCAGCTGGAGCCATGGGTACCCCCTGTGTACCCTTTGGTTGGTGGCTTAGTCCCTGGGAGATTTGAGAGGTCTGGTTGGCTGTTATTGTTGTTCTTCCAATGAGGTTGCAAACCTCTTCAGCTCCTACAGTCCTTGCCCTAACTTTTCCATTGGGGCCCCTATGCTCAGTCCAATGTTTGGCTGTGTACATGCGCATCTGGTGTGGTCTGGCTCTGGCAGAGCCTCTCAGTGGACAGCTATACTGAGCTCCTGTCTTACTGACATGAGCTTACTTCTTGGCATCAGCAATAGTGTCTGGGTTTGGTGACAGCAGATAGGATGGATCCCTAGGTGGGGTAGTCTCTGGATTTTCCATGGACTTTAATAAATTGTCTTCTTAGGTTAAGCAATACACATTTGAGACATTTTAGATTTACTATTTTTGGTTTGAATTTTAAATGGTCTCTGCTTTAATTATGATAATTATTTTCCATTTAGTTAATTTTTAAAATAAGGTACTTTTCAAACTGGGAAATGAAAATCAGGAAATATACTACAATTTCCCCTTCACTTATGTGGTAACTAGGTGAATAACGTCAGAATAGCTGTAAGGTAAATATTCAGCCCTTAATCTTATCACACATAGTTCTTAATAGTTCAACCCTAGATTATTATATGAACTTGAAGGCTAGGCGTTGTGTCAAGCTCCATAATAGGTACTGAGGAGACCATTTCCTTAGAAGTGCATAGTTTGGTAGAGAGGATGAGAACAATATTACATCCCTGTAGCCATTTTAAAAGTTTTATTCTCTTCCTGCTCACTCATCATAAAGTAGAACATTGGTGTCAAAAGCAATGCTAATTATTCTCCCACAGATGGCCAGCAGTGCCTGTTTTTAATATTCTCTTGTATAATATCACCAGTTATAACATATTGCTAATTTCTATTTTATGCTTCTATTATCGTATGTCCAATACTGCTGTAGATCATTGGCCTTCCTAGCTGTACATAGTAGGATACTTTATTGTGTGTGTGTTTTGTTGTATTTTGAAATCACAGTCATTAGAACAGTATTTCTGGGAAGTAGTATTTGTATGGGAAGAATTCTGCCTTCTAGGTTGAGAATATGTGCATCTGAAACCATGAGGTCTTGACTTTTTTGTGTACTTCTTTGGAGTCAGTAGCAAAAGATTTTATATTCACACAAATACTCTTTATTGGTGAGCAACAATCTCTACATAGAACCCAATAGTACTGAGGTTCTAGCTTCCACTGAGCCTCTCACAAGTGGCAACATGTCTTATCCAATAACATTATGACCTAAATATGCAACTAACACCAATATATAAACTCTCACAAATACAAAACCCAACATTTTCTCTTTTACAGGCTCTTGTTCACTGTCTTGTTTTTAATTCTGTGTTCCTTGACCTCGGAAGAATCTTTCATTTGTTTCTTTGCAAGCTTTGGCAAACTTTGGCAAAGTTATTAGACTATAATGTAATCCACCATTCTTAGGCACAAATGTGAGAATAGTTTGTGTTTTAGCTAGGTCTGTCATGTCAGCAATTCATCATGGTTTATTCTGGTGGGAAATTTCTCTTTCAGTATCTTGGAACCTGAAGTAAAATGGAGTTGATTTCATTTGTGAGGATTTTTATCAGTACCTCCTAGGATAGTGACCTATATAAGCAGGTTAATGATCTTCAGCAAATGAAAAATGAATTGCTATCCCTCATACATATTCAAGCCTATTCTATAATTCATTCTCTAAGGTAAATTTGCATATTGTTTATCTTCCTACACCTCATTTATGAGAAATATTGATTTTAAAGAGCATATATTTACTCATGGCCACTATCAGTTCCTTTCCTTTTTTGTCTTTATATACGTGTACGATATAGCTTTATTAGTCTGTCCATATAATCTAAAACACTATAGTGCTCTAAGTGTGAGTAATCATTTCAGTATATTTGTAGCTTTGTGCTTGAGATTGTATTTTCAAAGCTCAGTTTAAAAGTTTATAAGCTTTCTCCCTAGAATATAATATTCATATTATCATACCAATTTTATGCAAAATTCTGAGCACTTCTACCTGAGTATTTTAAAGATATTTTAAAGCCCAAGCTCTCTATATTGGCATGCTTCATGTTTCTAAAAATGATCTCTGAGTTTGGGTAGTGGATAGAAATTTAGGTCAGTTCATCTAAAAATTTCAAACTGGAACATGCATAAAAATAAAATTAGAATGTAAAAAGTAAGAAAATATTCTTTATATTCTCACTAGGACTAGAATAAAAATGAATGCTATATAAAGCGCAAAAAGTAATGTTGGGAATTTGTTGTCTCTTCAACCAACAGATGTCATGTTTGAATGTTAGAGCTCAAAACTGTATTTCCATCATGGCTATATGTGTCTTACGATTGAGAGAGAACAAGTGTAAAGAATCAAAGAAGACATTCCATATGTGTTTTTAAAGCTAAGGAGTATCTATAACCCGACAGCATCTATTTTATTACCAATAAATACTATTTACGTACCGTGTAAATCTCACCTCCTCTTTAATTCTTAGTATAATTATTCACAAAGAAAAGCTTTATAAAGCATTATTTTTGAATCAGTCTTATTGTATCTGATTACTTGTCTATATCATTTTCATATGTCATTGATATGTCTGTTCTGGTTCAACAGTTCTTTATTTGTAATTCAAGGTATACAGTTAATTTCAAAACTGTTTCTGAGATAATTTTAGTTTATTTATAGGATGACTTCAATTTTAGTCACAAGCTAACAGCATCAGTTTACAGATATCAAAGTAGTTGTCATAAATCAGGTGAATTAAAACAATAAATGTCTTTTCTCATTGAATTCTCAGATAGATAAGAAGTTCTAAATGAGCCAAAGAAACTAAAGCCGAGGCCAACACCAAGACAAAATTGATTCTGGATTTCACTGAACAATTAAAGAAAACACTGCATGTAATATTTTTGTTAGGACTTGGATCCCTGTGACCAGAATTCGGATATTTAATGTGCTTTATCTAATTTTACCAGCAAACTGGCAAACAGTTTATCCCTCTCTTGTCAGCACTGAGGAGATTCTTTAGGGTAATGAGTATTGTACTCAATGCTTCCTTATCATTTATTTGCTGTGGCATTAGAGTTTGATAAAAGTATGCTTTCATGGTTCAAAACTTTACATCTTACATCAGACCTACGATGGTAGGAAGCACAAATATATGTTTTCTTTGTATCAGGTGTTTTTCAAGGAAGTTGATCATGCATCAACCTCTACACTTCTTTGCGGGTATTGCTTTTTCTTTTCTTATTTTCTTTTTCTTTCTCTTTAAAGCTCAATGGCTCTTATCTTCTTGTTTGGGGTCCTGAATTGTATCAGCGTTCAGAACTTAATCTTCTTTGCTCTGTGTTAATAATCCTTTCAGTAATGCCCTCGATCTCAGCCCTTTAATTTCTGTGAGTATGCCTTGGGCAAGCATGATCATACCTCCAATCCTTAGTTTTCTCTTATTCCAGAGTAGTTAAATCCTGGATATATTCAGTTTATCCATCAAATTTCTTTTAAAAAAACTCTTCTCCCTGAACTTCTCTCAAAAGTTTAATCCTTCAATGGCTCTCTTTTTCATCCTCTGAGCTGCTTAGCCTATGACCCTGGGGTCAGCCCCGATGTTCCTTTTCTCATAATACTAGTCAAAGTCTCAAAACTAACCAGGAACAGATTTGACTTTAATAATATCACTTTACATGCAGAATAGTTCCTGTGGAAGAAGGTATATAATTTTTTAAATTTATTTTTAATTGGATATTTTATTTGCTTACATTTCAAATGTTATTCCCTTTTCCTGTTTCCCCTCTGCAAACTCCCTATCCCATCCCAGCTCCTTACCCTGCTCACATACCCACCCACCCACCCACTCCTGCCTCACCACCCTAGCATTCCTCTACACTGAGGCATCAAGCCTTCACAGAGCCAAGGACCTCCTCTCCCATTGATGCCAGATAAAGCCCCTTCAGCTCCTTTATTCCTTTCCGTAACTCCTCCATTGGGGTCCCTGGGCTCAGCCCGATGGTTGGCTGGGAGCCTCAGCATCTGTATTGGTCAGGATCTAGCAGAGCCTCTCAGGAGACCACTATATCAGGCTCAACAGTGAGTATGTAGAAGGTCCAATGTGTCTAGAGTCACACCGAGTCACTGTCTGCTTTCAGGAAAGGCTTATGCCCCAGAGTTCTACTATGACACGTACAACCCCGTGTGGCAGAACCGACACCGAGTGTATTCTTACAGTCTACAGTGGACACAAATGAATCCAGATGCAGTAGATCGGATTGTTGCATACCGGTTGGGTATTCGGCAGGTAAGAAATTTGGTGCCTATTTTGGTTTTGTTTTATTGTAGTTCCTTGTTGAGACTTTATTGCTGTACTTTTATTAATATAGTGAATGTATTATAGGATTTATTTTTAATTTTTTATCTCTAAATTTTATTTGATTTTATGACAATATTGCTTTTCAAAACTATTCAGAATTACTTACCAATATATTAAATTAATCTATGCATTTTATATTATTGGAATAAACTTATTAAAGTAATTTCCTCTCAGCCTTCTGAAGGGCTACATCTTTAGATGTTCTCAAGAAATCATATTGTGCACTGCTACAAAAGGAATTTAAGATGTTCTTGTGCATACTATTACTTTATGAAACCATTACCCTTTTCTCTAGGAGACTTACAAACTTTTACTTGAAAGTTCAAGATATATACAGGCTGTATTAAAAGTTCATATAGTTGATGAATATAAATAATCTAGCAAATTGAGAAGTAATGAGGTAAATCATTCTAATTTAGCTGAAGATTATAAATCATGTGAAATGATTTATATATTCTTTACACGAACCATTGTGAAACTCAATCCTTGTTGATGTGAATGGTAATTTTAAATTATATATTGCTCTTGAACTTGCCTCTTGTTAGATACATATTCTCAGGATGGGTATTTCAATATTGCAAAACATTTTGAAACAAAACTTTGAATCGCACATAGGTTTTAGTGCATGTTCCAATTCCTTAAGTAAATTATAGACTGAAAATCTGAGTTAGGACAATAAAAAAATTACCTGAAGATCAACTGCTTAATTCCCATCCACCCAGCCCATCCAATGTTTTGCCATAGGATAATCATTGTATTATGTTCAAATCGCTTATAAGAAAACAACTAGCAATGCAGAGTTCAAGGTTCATTATAAGTTAAATGTTTTCATCATTATTGTTTTTAAAATCAGAAAAGTAAAAGCATGCAAACACAAGGCATTTGATAGAAAAATCATTCTTATGCGGGCACTCAGAGTACAGTGATCAGCTGACCCAGACGATTCAGAACACATCTTTCAATGTCATCCCATTTACAGGGGTACCAGGTTAACCCACAGGTCTGTTTCAAAATAATTTGCCCTGCTCCTTTCAATTTCATGCTTTTTTCTTAACAAGATTGATAAATATCAGGTTAACATATCTTTTTCCCCTCAGCTGACAGAGTTAGCATTATAGCCTTGATTTCTTTAAAAAAAAAACCTACATTGATTTAATTGATATGTATGGACAGAAATGCATGCACATGAGAATGTATACAAAAGTAAAAGAAGAGTTTGCAGAAGCCAGTTCTTTCATTCTGCATGTGGGTCCCAGAGATCTAACTCAAGGTGTCAGGCTTCTAGGCAAGCACCTTCACCTAGGAAATTATTTCACTGGTCCCTCCTGTATTATTAATAAAATTCTTATTTTAAATTATTTTCTATTTGGGGAATCTTAGAGCATTCTTATTTTTCACATCTCATTCTCTTTCTATTTTAAGACTTTACACACTGTTTGATTATTACTGTTAATTTACTATTATATACACATGTGTACATGCATGTATGCATTTAAACATAAGGACTTAAAGCAAATAGTTATTTGCATGGAAAAATTCTATTTGGTGTCCGTCCATGTTTTCTCTTACAGATCTATTGTTTTGTTGTTGTTGTTGTTGTTTTAATATATGTGGGTGTTTTGCCTGTATGTGTGACACATACAGGTTTCACTCCTGTGCCTTGTGTCCAAAGAGGCCAAAAAAGAGTGTCAGATGCTCTGTAATTGGAGCTATAGAAGGTTATGAGCTACTTTGTGGGTACTGAGAATCTAACCCTGATCTTCTAGAAAATCCCCAGTGCTCTTTGTAACTGAGTCGTCTCTCCAGCGCACGGATCTATTTCCAATGTTAAAATCAGAAGTTTGCCTCTAGTTTCTCTTGATTTATATTTCCTTGGAATAAATTACCATTACAATTGGAAGGCTTCTTTCCTAAATCAGTGGGATTTACACAGTTGCCCTTATACTTTTGCCTCAAAACTCATGTTCAAATGCAATGTTTCTGTTATACATACAAGTCAGAATCCTTTCTTATCAATGTATAAATGAATGAAAAATAAATAAATACATCCTTCCCTCACACTCTGTGTCTCAGCCTGTCCTGCAGTAGGTTTTTCTGGTGCCGTTATGTGATTTTCCCAGTGACAACATCTCCCTTTAAAATTTACTTTTCTGAAATGAATGTCTTCACAGAATCCATGCTGATGTATTTCTTAATCGCAGCTCTGTTTCATAACCACCCAACATACAGGAACACAGATAGCCTCATCACTTTCCTGTTCCATTGCAGCAAGTTCATTAAACAGTGTTCTCTTCTGCTTCTTTCCAAGATCATTCATATGTGATATGTGTACATAAATTTCCTTTTAGTCTTCCTTTAAAAATAATGCATTCTAGACACCTCTAGCTTCCAAGTCTAGACAGCCTAGCCTCAATCATTTTTAGCTATATAACCCTGAGGATGTTTCTGACTTATTCCAGTCTAAGTACCTTTCAACAAATTGAATGTAACAATATCTACCAGATGGGCCATAGCTCCACTTATTCACTTCAATTGTTTTTGCACAAAACACTCCTGGAAAGTCTTTGTGGGACTTGCACTAATTGGCAAGACAGTACACTGTTTTTATTTTTATTTTCCAAAACATACTGTAGCTCATATTTGTGTGTTGTATTTTACTTGGCGTACCATATAGCCCAGGTCTTGGTGTGATTCCTAGCCACTTTTGAAATAAATTAATATGTAGACATGTTTTCACCGTGACTTACTTATTTTAATTTCAACCTTATTATTCCCGCATGAGATCCATTTTGCTGGTTCAGATTTTTCTCACCCACTTTTACTACTGTTAAAGCAGTTTTTCTCCACTAATGCACAGCACAGTCCTGCTGAAGCAAATCACATTTCTGTCAAGTGTCATCCATACAGAAAAGCATTTTCCCTGCACTTTTTTGAATCTGTTCCCTTGCCACGCCAATATTTTTTCCTTATTTGTTACTAGAATTTTCTTTACACATAAACGTTCTTTTCCTGGTGTGATTACCAAGATACTCTGCCTTAACTGATAATTTAGACAGGGAAGAGACGCATTGCTTCTTCTGAGGTTGTCTCAATACAGGATCATGTTCTTGTGACATCAGCCAGGGTGAACAGGCAGCTGGTGTATGTTGGAATAAGACTGTGGATGTATGCTCTCTTCTCATTGCATTGGTCATTACACCCAGACCTTGTGTGGAAGACTCATAACAGGCAACATTGCTCTTGAAGTTTCACTGATGGACAGAAATCTAATACAGTCATGAAGCATTACATATTAATGAAATCCATGCAGAGCTTTTCTTGAAAACTTTTCTGTTCAATTATAGAGAAAAATGTTTTACTTAAAATAAACCTTTCCCCCCAGTCATCTCAGAAATGCACGTTTATTTTTGGGCTCCTGTGACCTACTGACATTTTATTAGGACACAACCCCACTTTTTGAAAATTTCAGGCTTGACATATGAACAAATTACTATTGTCATGAAGAATCTGTATCACTTGTTTATGACACAGTAAGCTCACTCGCTACCCAGACTGGCCTTGTACTTAGAACTATTGACACGTCTTCTCAAATTACATAATTCCATGAGTGAATTTTCCTCTCTAGACATAGTAAATGTAGTTCGAATAATTTTTAAATAAACATGTTCGAAGTGTGACTTAAGCAATTTTCTATTTTGGTTTAAATATGTGAAAATACATCTAGGGCTGGAGGGATGGCTCAATGGTTAAGAGCACTGACTGCACTTCCAGGGGGCCCAGGTATGATTCTCAGAACTCACATGCTATTCACCACTTCACTCTGGAAAGTTAAAAAGTTACTCTGTAAATTTAGTTCCAAGAGATTTGAAACCCTCTTCTGAGGGCTTCTGAGAGCACCAGTTGTATATGTGTACAGACATACATACAAGCAAAACATACACACAGAAAAAATAAGACAGAAAAGGAAAATAACTTTTAAACTTTTAAAAAAACATAATGTATTTAAATAAAATATCATTACTGATAAGTGCAATTAATATATCCTAATAAAAATTTAAAAAATACAAAGTAAAATATAGATTTCCCCTTTGGAATTAGTGTTCATGTATTCTTAATGAGATCACCTCTCCATAAAGTATCTATTAATTTATGTTGAGCAATGATATCTTTTTTCATTCATTATTAGTTAAATTGCTATATATCAAATTTGGAGTCTCATTTATGTTATATAGTGATCTATGACTAGCTAAGCTAGACCTTAAGCCTTGTTTCATGATTTTAAAGTCATATTATCTTAGGCCATGTACTGATTTGTAACCCTGCAAATCTGAATACTATCTCCTATCCATAAATATATACCCTATAAAATATGACATATTTCCCTGTTATTGCACAATATAGGCTGAACAATGTGATAATTTGTGTATTTGTTGGAGGCTGAAGGAGCCTATTACTTGAGTATTAGATACAGTTATAAAGATCCTACTTTGTCTTTTAATTAAGAAATCTTTAGAAATAATATTCACTCTTCTTAAATTAACTACAATCATAGAATCACAGTGGTGTTGTTAGTTAGCAAGCTGCTGGATATCGTCACTAAATGGATCCAAGATTTCCTTTCACCTCTTCACTGAAATTTTAGCTGAGTCATTTGAAATTTTAGCTCACTCTTTTGGTTCAATTATGTGGTGCATTACTACATAAGATTTTAAAAGGCAAAAAACTAAAAACAAAGTCTAAAGCCTTGAGGGTCACTTAATCACTGACTTTGTTTACAAGAACATCCCAGTGTATCTGGGGAAGGCTTCCAAATTGGGAACTATTGCTTTAGGAATTTTCACAATAATGAATATGAAAAGCCAACAGACTAACTTGTGAGACAGGGTTTCTCCAGAATCTCATGTCTTTAAGTTATAGTTTTAGGACTTGGCTAAGTAATTGTTTAATCTCCTCAGACAGCTACTAGACTCCAATTATTTGCTTCATTTGTTGCTCAGGAGGAAAGAGAGAAGGCTATTTGAATGTCTGCTTTCTTTGGTATCAAAGGAATTAAGACTGAAGGGAAGTTCACACTAAGCCCTCTCAATATGGCAACAACATAAGTATCACTGGAGTCCATTAAAAATCCAAGCAACTGTTTCTACCTCTAAAGGAATTACACATTTTGTACAGCTTCTTTTAAATTCTCATACAGTGCAAATTTTAACTGACATTTTAGAAAGCAGGTCATTTTTTTTTCAAACAAAATAACTTGAGGCCATTTTTTTAGTCTTATTAAGCCATGACATTAAAATTGCTGAAATTTTCATATTCATCTGTTCATTTATCCAGCCAACATGGCTTGAATAAATTAATCATAGAATACTTTTCAGGAATTAAGAAATGAGCTATTATCTTTAACACATTGCTAAAATGTGGGCTGTAGTAGGAATATATGAATATATACAGTGACCTGATTAGAGTTGTATTGTTGTTGTTACTTTGACACAACCTGGCAAACATGCATCCACTGGATTGGCTTAGGACAATAAGGCATTTCTTAACAACTGATGTGGGGGAATTGGGCCCACTCTGAGTAGTGCATTCCTGTGGAGTTGTAGATTGTTCTGGAGTGTACAATAAAACAAACTGGACAAGCAGGGGTGCACGCCAGCGATCAGTATTTCTCCATGGTTCTACTTCTATTCCGGCCTTCAGGCTCCTGTTCTGACTTCTGCTCTTGATGGAGCGTAAGTTATAAGATGAATTAAACCCTTTCTTACCCAAGGTGCTATTGGAAGTGTTTCATTCATCACAACAATAGAAAGTCTGCTACAACAAACAGATTTCCAAGATAGGACCTTTATTAGTCTGGTAGGTTTATTTCTGTCTTTTCTGGTTTTAAAAGAATTTCATTTTTGTTACATACATTTGCATAATTTATATAGGAATGTGTAATATTTGACCTTTTAAATTTAACATTCTTACACCCATAAAAAGGTTATTTTATTCTCTTAACTACATACAAAATATCTATTTACAAGACTGATTCTACAACTAAACTATTAGCTCTTTAGAAATTTTTTCCTATCTGTGTCATATTACCTAGCTAGTCTACCTTTCTCTTGAGCTCCTTCAAACCCATGAGTTTCCTTGAATCCTGTTTCACCTATGTCCTGCCACCTGCTTCTCTGTGATTCCTGCAGCTGAAAGAGAAAAATCCCTCTTACCTAGAGCTCCTTACATAAGACTCTTTCAAACCACAAGAGAGTGAACAAGGAGAGCTCTCAAAGGTCCAATTCCTATAAAAGAAATCTCGAGCTCCTTCCCTATATCCCTGGCTGGCTAAACCATGTCACTGTCTTGGTGGGGGGGACTCCAAACCAAATTAGTAGGAGCTGAACCATTTCACCTTTATGGTGGGGAATCTCAAGGCCAGCCAGCTGACTTTGCTGAGGGTCATAGAAAAAGGCCACACGACCTCTACACAGCAACTTGTCTTAAAATAGGCAGGAACTTCCCATTCTTTGGGGTTCTTATCTATGATGCTGTTAGAGGCTCAGCCAAATTGCATCTCTACTGGACACACTTAACTGTATCTGACAAACACAATATCTAAATTTATATATTTTGCTAATAATTAGGTTTTCTATGTACAATTGTAAGGGTCCATGATTTGCCCAAGAATAATAGCCTGAACTCACATAGTATGTAAAAGCAAAGAGTGTTTTATTCTGCCGAAGTCCAACATGCTGTAGTCTCCCTTTACCAAGATTGAGAGATGCAGGAGTGAGCTCACAGAACTCCTTTAAAGCACATTAGGGGAATTCCCTAGAAGCAATTCTATCTTAATCCTGGTCTATCTCTAAAGAAGCTCCAGAATCATTGCTGGGGCCTATAGATGTGGGGATGGGGGTGGGGCTAGAAACTGTTGCAGAGGTAGTCTGGAATTCTTGCTGAGGAAGTCTTGAAACTGCTGCTGACCCATTGACCTTGCCTCAGGCAAGGTTGCTTCTAAAGGCAGGGAAGTTTCACTAGCTGCCTGAAGCCTGGGTTTCTTTTTTGGTTTTTTTGTTTTTTGTTTTTCTGTTTGTTTTTTCTTTCTTTTCTAGTAACTCACTTGCCTGGGCTTGCCCAGTTCTTGGAAACTGGCTCCTGAATTGCTAGTTTGTAGCCTGTCATGAAGTCAGCCTAGCCTTCTAATAATAATCAAATATCCTATAAGAGGAATGTGCATGTATATGCCATAGATACATTTTATATATATATATATATATATAAAATAACATTCTTTTTTTTCTTTCCCTGTGGAGTAGAAGGTGGGTTGCTGGGCTCTATAGAACAGAGATGTACCCCAGTCTGTGATTTCTAATTTATTACCACATAGATAAATTTGCTTATATAATTGGAATTATATTTATGAGATCATTCCATGATCAGATAGTTATTTCTAAGATGACTGATTAAGTTAACATGTTTTATGATTTATCATATAGTCTGAGAACTAATCATAATCAGAAACATTTCTTTAAATATAACCAATGTATACAGTATCTTAGGATGATATTTGTAAGAACAACTTATTTACTTATTATTTTATTCATTTGTATGCCTTTATCAGATATATGCATACATAAGGACTTGCATGGATGCACATGCATTTGTGTATATACACACATGTCACTAGAGTTCAACTTACGTGTATTTCTCAATTGCCCTTCATTGTGTTCTTTTGGAGATCACATCTCTCCGAACCCTGGAGATCACCAATTAGCTTTTCTGGCATGCTAGTCAGGCTCCAGACACCTGCCTGTCTGTCTCTACCTTCTCATTACTGGGATTACAGATATGAAGATGGTCCTGAATTTGTGTGGGTGCTGGGGATTTAAATCAACTCATCATTCTTGGATATCAAACACTCTACTGGTAACCATGTTCCTAGCTTTCCAAGCCCATTATTTATGAGAAATCTATTAATTACCAGAAGTTATTTAATTTTATCTATGCTAGCTAAGATTTGTATTTTGTAGAGGCTTAATTACTGGCCATTGCTTCACTCAGTTGATGTGTGGTCACTTAGAACTGCAAGGGATAAAAATACTTGCAAACTTTTAAGTTGCAACTTTCTTATATTTCAAGAGAGTAGGTGTTGTTAAGGCTGTTTCAATTTGTCATCACTCTCATAACTTTTTAAGGTTTTAATTGTAGATTATAATTAACTTGCTTCATCATCTTCAGTTGTATTTCTTGGTTAATAATCCAACCTAAATTGTGAAATCAATTAATTATCCTATTTTATACAAGTAATATGAAAAACTTTTAGCAGTTAAAAGGTTTTTTGAAGATGGTCAATGTAATACAGATTTTAAATAAGAACTGTTGACTATGGTGCCTTAAAAAAATTGCAGAATGATAAATGCTGCAGAATTACTCTACAATGGATTGATGTTTTCATACTTCTCTCTTTTGATTCTAGAACTGTAAAAATAAGCTCAAAAGAAATCATAAAGCAGACTGAATATGCTTTAGTGTATACTTTATAATATACTTTAAGAACAGAACATTTTAGAACAGAACAAGGAGTTGGTAGAAATTTGAGGGTAACATTGATTATTATAGGCAACACCTGTTAATAACTAGGCTGAACACATTTATATAATATAGTTTGATACTGGCCCAGATGATTTACATATACTACATGCTTCAGCCTTTGAAGCAATGAGGTGGATGCAGCTGTTAGTTCTACTTCATATGTGAAGAATCCAAGGCATAAATAACTCAGCCAAGATCACTTGCCCAAAAATGATGCAACTGGGAATGGAATCCAAACCATTTTATTGTAGAGCCTGACAAGTTTTTTCTGACAAGCAGTTTTTCTGAGTAGTTTCAACTTGGGTGCTTTTTTTTTTTTTTTTTTACATTTTATTCTGTTTGTTAAATCTTGCAACTTTGTTTTATTTTATATTTATATTTTGAGAATTTCATTCATGAGTAGAATGCATTTTTATCCTTCCTTCTGCATCTACTTTTATTCCCCAACATACCTTTCTTTAATCCAAATAATTTTATTCTATTGATATATATATATTATATAATATTATTTTTGGATATATTACGTATTACAAATTACAATTTCATTCTTTTAATTTCTTATTCATGTGTGTGTCTGCATGTGCTTTTTCACTAAACATTCTAATGCTCCTGGCTACATCTTCTCAGTTTGATATTTCATAAATCATTCAGTTATGGCACCCTTTGGCATAGCAGGCTTTGCTTTTTGCAAGTCTTGAAAATGGTTTTAGCCAACAGTTCAGTTGTAAGAAAGTTTATACCATGGAGATACAGATTAGCAAACAGACTATAGTAAACTATATAGCAGGTGCTGTAATTAGCAGTCTGGAGATGAGTCAGGTCCACCTGCTGTCCTTACCACCATCACATCACTTTGAAAAGCTGAGTTTAGGGATAGATATATTCCTAATACCGGAGAGAAGGGAAAGGAGGAGGATGACACAAAGGGACAAACGCCAATTTGAACTGTTAAGAAAAAAAGTCATTTTGACCTTAGGAAATGGAAGACAAAGGACAGTCAAGCCAAGTGTTTGCTGTTAAGATATTAGATTCATATGAGAGAAGCAACAAGTGAAAGCACTTCTTTTCCCTTGATACGAAACATAGCCATCTATACCAGGGAGAATGCACCAAGCATCAGGGAGAAATACACAGGGCAAAGTCTGTAAGATCTGGTGATTGAATGGAGATTGAGGAAAAGAAGGAGTGGTACTGAGCCAGAATGAAGACCTTGTTCACCTACGTACTTGAAATTTCAACATGATCTGTGTAGGTGTGTTTCACCATTTTTGTTTTTCATATTAAAATGTATGCTTTAGTGTGAGTGTTTGAAGGAGAAAATTACGCATTTTGGAACTGAGTATTAAGCATGTACTTAATGGAATGTTTTCAAGGATATATGAGATGATAAAATTTGAGAACAAAATCTAGAGGAAATTTTATATCTTGATATAAAGTAAATGATATGTACACATATATCTATGAAATTCTTTTCTTTTACATCATAATATTTATAGACCAAATATCTCCTTTAGAAATCCATGTTTTAGGGAAGTGGGAAGGGGTGGATGGGGGAACACGGGGAGGGAAGGGGGCATGTGGGACCTTTGGGGGACAGGGAACCAGAAAAAAGAAAATGAAATGTAAATATAGTATATAGCCAATAAAAAATTAAAAAAAGAAATCCATGTTTTTGAAAATGAAACAGTAAAAAATTCATGGGTAACTTCCTTAGATTTAATAAACAGCTTCTGTACATAGAGGAGCAATTTAGAATATAAACAGAATTCCACTAAAACATCCTACAATGATAGTTGTAAAATTATTTTTAATCACACCATTGAAAACATTTTTAATAGAATAATTCTACCTTCGAAGTAATTTTAATTTTCTTCTTAAATTATCTCCTCTGTAATTTTTTTATTATCTTGTCTTCAAATTCCAATTTATCCTGAGCCAACAGCTTTTTCCATATTAAACAAAGTATCCTGAACAATATCTTTTATGATTGGTGGGAGCTTGTAGAAACACAACAGTCTGTAAGTCTTCCATTTTGAAGGATCATGTGACACTGCTGTTCATCATTTGATGGTCCATGGTGTTATAGTCAAAAGGGCAAAAAAGTTCCAGTAAATTCTAAGCTCTGTCTTCTGGCTAGCAATATTTGCACAATCATAGTAACAGCATCTGATTTTCTGCTGCAAATAGAGTCTCAGTAAGATCCGAATTCTACTCAACTTCTAAAGTTATTCAAAGATAGAAAACAAATGTTTAATTATGTAGCTGACTATATATTTCAAATAATGTGGGTATATATAAAGAGTTCAAAGATATCAATACATCTTGTGAGTGACTGAGTTAATAAATAAATCATTAGATATATGTCTTAGTCTACATATGAACCATGCAACACAGCAATGAAGTGTGACATGCTTCTGTTAACAATTTATCATAGCCACAGTGCTCTCTGATTGTTTTGTAGGTAGATGTTATATACCCTCTGAGATATGTAAGAAAGAACTGAACCAGACAAAAGCACATTCTTGATTTCATGACTCCCACAGTTTGTAATAGAGCAAAATATCTAAAAGAGAAAGTTAAGTTCCCAAACAGAACATCACATAATCCTAGATCCAGAGTGAACATTTGAGGAGGCAGCAAAGACTGGGATTTGTGTTTGCTACATGTCTATTGTATTTTTTAAAAAAAAAACTTTTTATCATACTCTTATTTTACTTTTATGTATGAGTGTATGTGTGTGAGTAGGTTAAAATCACTGACTAAAGGTTCCTAGTTACAGTCAAGTGTGAGCCACCCAACCAAGGTTTTACAAATTGAATTCAGATCCTCTATAAGAGCAGTATGCACTCTTAATTGATGAGCCATTTCTCCAGTGTCCCATTTGCTCGTTATTTTATAATAGTTGTTAAATAATATTGAATAGAAGAGAAGATCATTGTTTGCATTCATGAGTTATGGATTAAAAATCATCAACACTTTCTCTGTTCCTTTACTATTTTAATTAAATGCTGAGATAAACTAAAGGACCCAAAATTCAGTGGTTGCATCCATAATTCTAAATTCAGCCTGAATATAAGAAAAAATATCAAAAATGAAAAATAATTAGGTTATCATATTCTCTATGTTAGGATTATGGCATTTTGCCAAAACATATTAGTAATTTACAGATAACTTTCATAGGAGAAATAGTCAACTAATAATTCGTGAGGTTCTAAGTGGCATTCCTGTGAAAGTACAATCCCTGTTGTTAGAGTGAGGACTCCCAAATGCTTCAACCACAACTTTTAAATAGGGTAGTCAATAATGCTAGATACTTTCAAAATCGGTTCAGTGACCAGTGACAACATCATACTATTCACCAGCAGACGTTTACTCTTTTACATGTGCAAGCAAGAAAACCCATATCTGCTACTTCCCATCCTGGTCACAATACTATGTGCAATGCAAATACCTTCTAAAACTACATACAGTTTCTGAAACTCTACATGAAATTTTTACTGCTCTGGATAGTTTATTTGTATTTTATAATAAGCACCAATAGTGATTATGGCTATTTTAATTTTATTGCTGATGTGGTAGTAATGTGTCACTAACTGGTTCTTTGTGGAACCTGTATCAGTATAAAATGGTGGTTCCTGAATCCCTCCGTACTGCCTTTAATCATGCACACACAAATGAGGAGATGGAAAATGTGGTTATATTTTACAAATTGTTGGTACATGTGGTGTGAGCTTTCATCTTAGGTAGAATAATGAAATGCTCGAGGGTCTAAAAGAGAGTGCATTGACACATAGTAATATTTCTTGTCACAGTTTTGCTAACAAGATCCACAGTCTGGTTGCTTGTGACCTGTCAGTGTCAGGGCTTAGTTTCTCTGTTAAGTCCACGATTCATTCAGCCTTTACAAAATATTTGTTCTGTTAACTCTTGAGAATGAAATCCGATTATTATTGCATACTCAATAGTTATTTTAAATGAAATAGGTAAGTTATTACATTTTTTGAGATTTTATAAAAATGTCAATTTCAAAAGGCATAAATAAGTAAATATTGTTGAAGAACAATTGGCTTTATTGTAAGGGAATACTATGTAGGCCATTATTTTCCCTCTGTAAATGACCTACAGGAAAATAAATGAGGTCCACTCAAAAGCAAAAAATTTCCTAACCTTTCCTTAGCTTCTTCTTTTCTACCTACATATGCACAGCGTAATATCTAGTTCAGAGTGAACTAAAAGAGCAGTGTGATTACCAATCTGTTCAATGTCACTATTTACCATAAAATATCTATCAATTACCAATACTCTTTATATAATAGGACTTTAAAGGGCCATCATCTTAAATTAAGAGAATTTCATAAATTTTGTCATTATAACATTTTTAAACTTTTTGAACTATTTAATCTATTCAGTTCTACATTGTTATAAGTTCTGAGGTGTATTTGTGTTTACTTTCAATGAAACTAACTGTTTCTTTCAATGAAATATAAAATAGACTCCTTTTATATACTCTATATCCTGATTATAGTTTCCTGTCCCTCTCTCCTCCCTCCTAAACTCACCTTTCTTCCTATCTACTCCACTTTGGGCTCCCATTAGAAAAGAAGAGGCTTCTAAGAGATAGCAACCAACCATGGCACAATCACATATAAGATGAAGCAAAAACTATGATTTCAAAATAAAATATAACAACCCAATAGGAGGAAAAGTGTCCCAAGAACAAGCCAAAGAGTTAGAGACACACTTGTTTTCACAGCCAGGATCCCCATAAGATACTCATGTAATAATTATGATATAGGCACAGAGGACCTGGTTAGACCCAGTTCTTCAGTCTCTGTGATCCCATCGTCCTCTTGCTTGGTTGATTCAGAGTCCTGTTCTCTTGGTAGTTCCTATCCCCTCTGGCCTTTACACTCTTTCCTCCTTTCTTCCATGGGCTTTCCTGAGATCGGAGGGAAAAGATTTGATGGAGACCCCTTTTAGACTCTCTCTGGATAATGTCTACATGTGGGTCTCTCCATCTGTTCCCATCAGCTGCTGTAAGAAGCCTCTATGATGAAGACTGGATGAGACTGTGATCAGAGTATAGCAAAATATCATTAGGAGTCATTTTATTGATATTTTTTTTGAGCAGTAGTTCTGCTTTTACTCTAGTTCTCTGGGATATCTAGTCTCTGATTCTTGGTTACCCAAGCAGGGCTGGCTATGGACTTCTTTTTGTGGACTGGCATAGGAATAACCTTTCAGTGCTGAAAGAATAGGTTCCCTTATCGCTAGATTGTATTAGAGACTGGATGTGGGTACATTTTGCAAGAGCTCATCTTCAACCAGAGTTTCTGTTTAAGTCCCTAAGAAGAAGAGTAATTGTTTCAGGTAGTGAGCTAAGCTTACATTTGCCATTTTTACAAACCTTTCTTTTGCTAACAAGTAAATAAAATTGAGCCAGATGCATAGTGCCCCACTGTAGTGTAGGGACTTGTGGTGAGATAGGGAGTCATTCAGGAGAATCCACCAAAGCTATGGGCCTGGTATACTGGTGTACACTTTGACCAACAAGATGACCTGTGTCAAACAAGGTGAAGCAAGAGGACTAACATCTGAGGCTGCGCTCAACTTCCCACATGTGCAGCCACCTGCACTCATATGAACATGTGTATACACATATCATATGTACAACATTTCAAAAATTCTAATGCAAAAATTTTAAATTGTACTCAGCATCAAATCCCATTATCTATGTAGTAATTACATTTTATCCAACATTGTTTATATATCTTTTTTTTTGCTTTTTAATTTGTATCATTATTTTTAGTGGGACTTAAGTGAAATCAGACATTGTTTGGCTACTCCCACAGTACTGTGCCAACATTGCCCCAGCATATTTTGCAAAAAGGATGTAATGTAGATCAAAGGTTTTGTGGCTGGGTTGGTGTCTGCCTTTCTGTTTTGATAGCCTATAGAGTATACCTTCCTGCCCCAAAGTGACTAGAATGTAGTGGGGAAGGCTCCATGTAGGCATCAGCTCAACTTCTCCATGTTCTATGCATCGTGCAATGTTGAGATAAATGAGTTCAATGAGATGTTGTCCTAAGCAATGGGGCCCTGCTGTTTGTTTGCTAAGAGCAAGTTTTGTCTTCAGTAGAGACTGGATTGTATGGGAATTTCTTTGGGACCTCCTTGTCCAACAATTCAATCAAATGCAACTCAGCCATATCACTGGAAGCCTCACTTGGAGATGATAGATGGCCAGTTGAGGTCCTGTATCCCCCATTACTAGGAGTTATTAGGATAACCTTCCTATAGTCCAGAAAGTTTATACTGCTCTTGGTTTCCACCGCATCCTTCAAACACATCCTAACTCTTGACATCTCTCCACCATACTGTCTCCAACCCACATCCCACTTCACACCTGATCCCTACCCATCCCCAGTCTACTTGTAAAACTAATCTTTTCCCCCATTCCAGGAAGGCCCATGCTTTCCTCTTACAACCCTCCTTTTTACCTAACCTTTCTAGGGCTATAGATTGTAGCTTGGTTACCATTTACTTAACAATGTCCACATATAAGTGAGTACATTCCATGTTTATCTTTCTGGTCTGGGTTACCTCACTTGGAATGGTTTTTTTTTCTAATTCCACCCACTTTTATGTAGATTTCATGATGGCATTGTTTTCTAATTGCTGAATAATATTCATTTGTGTAAATGTACCACTTTTTCTTTAACCATTCTTTTGTTAAAAAAGCATCTAGGTTGTTTTTAGTTTTTGGCTATTACGAATAAAGCCACAATGAACATGGTTGACAAGTGTCATTGTTGTATAGTAGAGCACCCTTTCGGTATATGCCCAAGAGTGGAATAGCTAAATATTGAGGTAAATTGATTCCCAATTTTCTGAGGAACTGCTATATTGATTTCCATAGTGACTGTGCAAGTTTGCACTCCCACCAGCAATGAAGGAGAGTTCCCCTTGCTCCATATCCTTGCTAGCGTGAGCTGTCACTTGTGTTATGGATCTTAGCCATTCTGTCAGGTGTATAATGGAATTCCATCTTACAGTAATATTGATTTGTATTCCCCTGACGACTGAAAATGGCAAACATTTCTTTAAGTCTTTCTCAGACATTTGAGATTCCTCTATTGAGAATTCTCTGTTTAGATCTGAGCCCCATTTTAAAGTTGGATTATTTAGGTTTTTGACATCTAGTTGTTTATATATTCTGAATATTAGTCTTCTAGCAGATATACAGTTGGTAAAAAAAATCTTTCCCATTCTGTAGGCTGCCATTTTGTCCTATTGAGAGTATCCTTTTCCTTACAGAAGAATTTCAGTTTCCTGGGTCCCATTCAGTCATTGTTGATCTTTGTGCCTGTGCCATCAGTGCTCTGTTCAGAAAATGGTCTCCTATGCCAGTGAGCTGAAGACTATTCTCCACTTTCTTATCTATCATCAGGTTCAGTGTATCTGGACTTATCTTGCGGCCTCTGAACTTGAACTTGAGTTTTATGGAAGACAATAAATATTGATCTACTTGCATTCTACTACATGCAGCCACCCAGGCTGTCCAGCACCATTTGTTAAAGATGCTGTCTTTCTGATTGAAGTTATTTATATTATAGAACATTTTGATTCATCCACAGATTATATTTTATCAAATAAGAGTAATTACCTCAAGGGTATTTATCATTTCTTTGTGTTAACATTTAAACCTAACCTTTTTTTTTTAATTTTGACATATGCATTAACAATAATTCATTTATTGTAAAATAATGCAAGAAAATGTTATTTTTCCTACTTAAATCTAATTTCTACAGATTGAAAATATTATTTTCAGTGTGGTCTGGATTTAACCATTCTGATTACAAGAACATACAAAAGAAAATTATATAGGTAACTAGTTTCATTTTAACAAAAAAGCCAACTCCTTTATATGCCATTTTCATGAATTTTACTTACATAATAGTAAATAATGTAATTGTGTTGTTATAGAAAAATACTAGTAATTCTTAATCCACATTGCAGCTTCAAAAACCATGTTTATTTTTAGTGTTGCTACTAGGAGGTTTCCTGTACCCTGGTGGATAACCCTACACCTATGTGCATATGGTCAGCATTAATTGGACTTGGTAGGTAAGAGAGAGAATAAGAGCTATAGATAGATGATAGATAGATAGATAGATAGATAGATAGATAGATAGATTTGAGAGGTAGATGTGATGGAGAATACTGGGAGTCTTTGAAGAAGTCAGAAGTGTATTAGATGTAAACAAGATACATTGGATACAGGAATGAAAATTTTGAAGGAATGTAAAAATTAAAATGAAAAACATGAAATTCCCACTAAAGGAGAAGGATGGGGGAGGGGATATTTCACATCCTTGCATGTCTAGAAACCTTTATGTGAAATCTCATTCCAGTACTATAAAAGCCAATAAGTGCCAAGCAAGAATACTGAAAACAATGCCCTACCCAACCTTTTGATTCATCTTTCAGTACCTATTCCTGTCTTACATATTTATGCTTAATGCTAATATTTTGGTTTAATGCTCATTTATATATGTGCTCATTAATGTTGTTTCGTTGTGTTCATTTGTAAGACCTAGGCATTTTATATTTCTAGTGTAGATGAAGAATAGCATATATACCTTAATCTAGAAATTCCTGATGGATAAGGCAGTTAGTAAGCTTATTTTAGTGAATTAATGATGAAGTAAGACAAATTAAAGTCTACTACTTTTGTCTTATTTGGTCATTAATATGTTAAACATACACAGGGGTAACATTCTAAACATTTCAAAATGGAAGTCTTATAAGCATTTTTGAAAAAAAGAATTAAAATTGATTTTTAAAGAAACCCATTCATGAATGAGAACCTTATATTTCTCTAGCATTGGTATATGGGTTTCAGAGTACCTTTTCTTGTAAGCAAGATGGAAGCATTGAAGAACAATGCTGTGCTTGCATATTCCATGATGACTGTGAGTAAGAATGAGCATGCCACCAGTCCTGCAAGTTGTTATTAGGTTCAGTGGCAATAGCCCATGCAATATGAAGTTACTACTTAAAAGTCTTCAGCTCCCAAAGGCCACCCTGTTCCTTATTGGGAATAGGAAGGTCCTTATATGAGCCACAGTTTGCCATTTTAAGGTTTACTGCAAGGCTTGATAACACTTCTTGAATCAAGATTGTTGTACCAAGAGCATTTTGAGAACACTGTCACCTCAGGTCACCAACTCAATTCCAAGCATGATTGTAGGTAACAAACGCAAAGACAAAGAAGTGACTAGGGCTGTCTAGGGTGGTGAAAAACTAGAGGACATTACAAGTTAGTAGAAATGTATTTGTAGTAGGAAAGAAGTGTGGATTTCAGGAAGTTGTTCCACCCAGTCACTGTGCTGTTATTTCCAATGCCAAGAGCTAAGTTTGAGCAACAATAACAACAACAACAGCAACAAAAACCCTGTAAACCTTGATTGTTGTATGAAGAATTTTAGCTACTCGGTTACTTTAGGTTTGATTTTCTTCCTTTTTAATAGTTAAAATATCTTGCTATTGTTTTGTAAGTGCTGACATTACTGAGAAACCTGATTTTAAGGCTTTTATTAAATAACTTCTGTTTACTATAGCTTTGTAAAAATACTTTTTCTATCCTTTACTACATGTTAAAGTCTTCAAGGATATATATATTTGTGCATGTGTGTGTGTGTGTGTGTGTGTGTGTGTGTGCATCCTCCCACTCTGATTGATACCTTCTAGATCATGATAAAATTTTCAACATAAAGGTTTATTTTACATTAATGAAGAGTTTATTTTCAAATAATGTTCACTCAGAACAGATTATATAGAAATGTGCATGGAAGTGTTTTGGAGCCCTCCAACGTCAACTCTAATTTAAAGTCCTGTACAAACTCAATATGTTACAAAACAAACAAAAAACAAAATGCAATAAGAAACACAGTGGTACAAGCTTCAGCATGTCATCAAAATTTTTCAGTTGTAGTTATGCTCACGTTTCATATGTATGTGTTTGCTTGTACAAACCTTTTGTGTGTAAATTAACACATACATAGAGTTTTGTACAAGCACAGATCAAGATACCCTATTGTAACATTACACAGAGGCTTGCTTCTGTTGCCTCACTGTAGCCTCATTCATCACCAGCTTTGGAAGAGCACTAAGTTTTTCTCCATCTCTGTAAGTATCTCTTATTTTAATTACTATTCAAATCCAATAATGCAGTCTCTGTCTGTAGTTGACTCTAGGTAACCCAGCCTGATTTCCTTGAGATTTATCCAGGTTGCAGCATGTATCTTATTCTTACCTTAAATTTTGGATAGCATTCTGTATATAAATATATCAGGTGGATTATCTCTTTTAAAGGTACTTAATTTGTGCAAGTTTCTCTGCATTTTGACCTGCTCTTGGATAGCTATATGTTCACAAGATAAAATGAAGTGTGAATAATAGCATTTTCCTAACTATTTCAGTCTAAGAATCTGAGAGAGGGAGGAGAGAGGGAAAGGAAGAGGGAGAGGGAGAGAGGGAGAGGGAGAAAAAGAGGGAGAGGGAGAAAAAGAGGGAGAGG
This sequence comes from Apodemus agrarius, assembly GCA_964023405.1. Classification (NCBI taxonomy): domain Eukaryota; kingdom Metazoa; phylum Chordata; class Mammalia; order Rodentia; family Muridae; genus Apodemus; species Apodemus agrarius. The sequence continues at coordinate 57,200,681 of OZ030011.1, forward strand.
GAGAAAAAGAGGGAGAGGGAGAGAGGGAGAGAGGGAGAGGGAGAAAAAGAGGGAGAGAGGGAGAGAGGGAGAGAGGGAGAGGGAGAAAAAGAGGGAGAGGGAGAGAGGGAGAGAGGGAGAGAGAGAGAGAGAGAGGGAGAGAGAGAGAGAGAGAGAGAGAGAGAGAGAGAGAGAGAGAGACAGAGACAGAGACAGAGACAGAGAGACAGAGAGACAGAGAGACAGAGATGCAGTCAGGTTGGAATCCTGCCTATGCCCTTTCCTGCCCATTTAAGAAAACCTTGGTTATAGCTTTGGGATAATACCTACACATCAACATTTTGAGGAGAGAAACAGGAGAGAGAAGATACTCTCTGACTGTCAATTTGCCTGTAAGTGTTGTTATTCACATGTGACCTTTTACCTGAGGCAGTCACTTGTTCGTTTGTTTTTTTAGAAGGAAAAGTCTAAATAATGACTGATTTATACAATGATGAGAAAAACAAAATACTCTCTGCTAATGTGTCTCTTGTTCGTAACATGACCTTTTTCCATTAGGAGCTGCAATTTTCCCCCAATGACTGTCAATCTTGTTTATGATATCTCTGCAGTAGGGTCTACAGAGAATAAAAATCCTGTTATATTTCCGTTTTCTTGAGAAATGCATTATGGACAAATAAAGCTTACTTTTGGTTATACTGAGCTAAATATTTTTACACTGTGCTGATGATATTTTCGTGATTCCATCTGTTTAATTAGAATAATTCACATTCTTCATTCTTATTACTTACCTGACCTTGATTATATATACATATATAGGAGGCTTTTCAAATTGTGAAGTTCTAAGTCCTAACCTACTATTTCTGAAGCTTGACCATCATACATTGTTACCCACAGAAATTAAAGGACATTGTGGATCCTATTGCTTGGGCTAGAAAAAGCCTCCCTGTATTTCATTACTCGTAGCCAATTCATTAATGAGCACTGATAATTTTATCTCTTGAATGTCTTTTAAATGGTTTCATCCTTGTCAATCTCTATAAACATCATCATGTCATGTTTCTTACCAGATTCGTTCTAAATACACTTATGCCTTTCTCCAAATTGTTTGTTATAATTAGCTACAATATTTTAAAGCTCTATGATATTTTTTAAACGAATTATACAAATTGTATAAATTAAGTATTCTGGAATATGTTTTGGAAATTACCATCATGAGTTTATCTTTGCCTTTCTAATTGTAATTGTATATGCTTTAAAACCTATGCAATTGAAATTTTTGCTTTTTATTTCTTCTAAATGTTAAGCTCATATTCAAAAGCTAGCATATTCAAATATGTTAAAAATTCTCAAATATTTACTTTTAACACTTTAACAGTTTATTCTTAAGAAAAGTAAATATTGAAACATATTTCTGTAAACTTATAGTAATTAAAGAGATAAGGATTTTATTAATTAAAATACCATTTAAAAATTATGGTGTTCCTCAGTAATAAATCTCTTGCCTAGCATGCATACAACCAAATGTAAACTCTCAACACAGCAAATCATAAGAAAATTATAAAAATATTTGCATGTAGACAGATTTAACTGGAGATTATATTAGATTATATATTTAACAAATACAAAAACCATTATGCTAGTAAAGAATAATAATTTACCCTGCAGCTAGGGAAGGCCCAGAGTCCATTGGCCACCTACCTCATCCCCTAACAACCAATTAGTCTAAAGGTAACACTGTTCTGCCAATCACATTGTGCCTAATGGCGGCTGCCCCAGATCTGTAGAAAAGCCCTGCGCAGCAGCCCGGATTACACGTCGTTCTGTTCCCATGTGCAGGGCGGCCCTAGCATGCTGGATAATAAATAAAAATCCTCTTGCTTGTTGCATCAAAAAAAAGAGTAATAATTTAGATACTAATTTCATGTAAGGATGAATATGGATAAAATATGAAGTTCAAAATGTTTGTATCATTGGTTGTTGTTAATATCAATTTATTTCATAGCCCTTAGAGGCACATTTGTTGTATTTATCTAAATAAAACTTGATGAGATATTACTATTTCCTTAGTCCCCACTGAAAGGTTAACAAATATTTTGAAAAATTATTGCTTGCCATATTGGAAATCTCACATTATAAGGAGAGCATGTCATATCTGGGTAAAGACCAGCCACAGTTGGGAGCATGTTAATAGTGAGTAGATTATTGGTTTTTAAAATTTTAATACATGAATGGTTTTGCTAATGTTGTTGTATGCCAGTAAGATATGATACAAAGAAGTCAAAAATATGGAAATGTCATCTCAAGGATAGCATTATGAATCTTAAAGGAAGAGATTATATATTTTCCAAAGCCATTGGATATGCAGAAAGGTGAAAAGTTGCTTCTTTCCTTTTTATAAATAAGACAAAAAAAAGTTAAAATGGACTGTTTGAAACCTGGGACATACATCAGCCAAAACTTCACTTCTGCATGTCAGAAAAGCACAGTGGAAGCAAAGCTACTGGAGCAAAGCTAGCTGGGACCACATAGACACTACTTCAGACTGGCGAGCCCTGGAAGTGTAGCACCTGGGGCTGCTGGGAGCGGGGAGGGGTTTGCATAGGAAAACTATAACTGTCAGTTACAGGAACCTACCATTAATAAAAAAATAAAAATAAAAATAAAATATTATTTTTGATTGTGTGAAAGGATTATAACATAGAAGTCTGGAGAGGTGGCTCAGCAGATAAGAGAGTTGTTGGCTGCCAGCCTACCTCTAGGTTCACTGAGTGATGCTATGACAGAGAAATAAGAAAAAATTTACACAAAAGGACTTGTGATGTTCTCTCTGCATGCACCCATACATACACATTTGCATGCATTACAGATACATTTTGTAAGAAAATGAGGCATAGAAACAGACAATATCAATCTCAACATTTTGAGAGTGATTTATTGGAACAGATAGGGGTCCCAATCTTTTCATGCGATGGGAGTTGAGTTCTCTTAGAGTGTTTAGGAGACAAACACACACACACACACACACACACACACACACACACACACACATACACTGATAGTTATAAGTATGTTACAGTTGATTTTTATGATCTGACTGGGAACAGAGGAAGCTGTTTTTGATACAGACATATATTGATTCTTCAGGTGGAGTGGAAGCCAGGCTGGGGCTAAGCCATTCTCTCTGGCTAGGAGCTAATCTCCAGTACAACCTGCCTCAATTCCTCATGACCCCATGAATTACACATGCATACACACGCAAAAAATTATAAATGTACATTAAATGCCAATATGTCTGTAGGTACAAATAACTTTAATATTTTGATACTTTTTATTAAAATTTAATAATGAGGAATCTTATCAACTCAAAATTCTGATAATCTTGAAGAATACTTTTTAAATCTCAGATGTATTTCTCTTGAAACCTCATCGATTATGGGAATATATCTCAGACTCATACAAGTTGAGTATCTTGTGTGATTTGCTCTTGGTGGAAAAAATGATAAATGCCATTTCTCAACCTAGACACTAAAGGTATTTGTAGAATCCTGCTCACCTCTATAAATCATCGGAGCCCAACAAAGAGAAAAATGTGTTTTGGATAGCTCATTGGTCCAAGATAAGGAGATAAATAGAACTAACCATGAGGACAACCATGATTAGAAATGAGCCACATTCTACAGTTTTTACCAGCTGACTCAGTCTGCACACAAAGAAGAAACAAGTATTCATGTATTCCAAGACGACTTTTTCTCAATTGTATTATATTCCTGGACAATTGCTAAGTGCAACATTGTATTACTTTTACTTTGATATATCTTAAATTGCTATTTTTAAATGGAAGAGAATATTAATAAATCATAATGTGAATTAGGAAAAATATCTAGAAAAATGTTTTGCAACATATATAGATGAACTGTCCCATCTGTTGTTAATATTACTGTGTATTACATTTAAAGTTGTATGTGAGTGTATAGGACTAAGATGAACAAAATGACAGAAGTGTCTATGAAATAGATGGGTATGTCTTTCTTTACATACATCAGTTTACACAGCCTCAGTTCACTGACAGTAAACTGCTGCATAGGAACATCCATCAGACACAGGCAGGATTGGTTTATGATGATTGTTTTTTTGCTTCTTTTTCCTATCTTGTTGTCATTGTTCTTGTTGAATTGAAAGCACCATGCCAGAACCAAAGCATTAAAAACATAAAACATAGAAGCATTTCCACAAAGCAAACGAGTCTCCATTTCCAGCTGCGTATACACTCTCCACGGGCCTTTCAGACGTCATACACTCTCTCCATTTGTGTACATGCTTTCCACAAAGGGCATGAAGACCAGGAATGGGCTAGCCACACTTACTGATAAAATATAAGCAGTAAGAAGTTACTGAGTCTCCTTAGTGATCAATTAAAAAATCTACCAAAATTGTGAGCTTATATTTCGGGTAATTTTTAAGTTCTAAATATTCTCTGGCTCAAGGGAAAGAACACAGAACTCGACACTGAAATAAAATGCTGCTGATGGTATTCTACAGGAGACTTTGCATTCTGTGTGTTCTTTGATTACTTCCTGTTTTAAGACACAGATTACACACGAAGATAGCTCATATTGATTTAATGGCTTGTTCATCATGGAAACCTGAGTTAAATGGCTTTGGAAAGATTTTACATGTTATCAGTTGTTACCATGTTGCCCACTGAATAAAAATAGTATATGACCTTATATTTAAATTTATAGTGTATCTGTTCACTTCACTTTATAAAAACATAATAAGCTAAAGTCGCTCCCAATATATGCCATGTTGAATTCAAGTGATTATTCCTTAATTCCTATCAAGGCAAGACAGTCTAGCTAGTCTTAGGAGATAGCCCTGATCCAGGAAAAGAAATCTTCTGAAGTAAATTGACACATAGTAGGTATTTAATAATATTGCCATTGTTATAAATAATTTTGCAAATTGATATTCACCACAACAATATGAGAAAATAAGTAACATAAATAATAATAATGATTTATGAGAAACTAACAGACATGAAAAATAGCACAAAAAGAGAGGAAGACCTTGGACAAAAATTCGTTTGAGTTTAACATAGCTATATATCTTCTAATATAACTTTTATTTTCTTTCTAATTGTAGTATTTTAGTTACTCAAAAAATTACATAGAGAAACAATAATCTATAGGATTTAATGAAATGGATTGGATATAATATTGATACAATTTAAAGGCAGTTAAGTAGCTACTACATTGTTTTATGTTAAATTAACTAATCATTGAGATACATAGGATACACCCTACCTCATTAAATTTAATCAATAGATGTGGACTGTGTTTAAATTATTCTGGGCAACTTGTCTAATCTTTAAGCTATTATCTGGGGACTCTGAGTTAATTTAAAATTTGTAGATGAACATTCCAGAATGTAAAGAACTGGCCTTGTTTCTAGCCCTTCAGCTATGTGTTAGCTGTTTTAGAATTACTGGCTTTGTTCAGGGTTTCAAAGGCTCTTTGTTCAAAAGTATGTTCTGATTTTGTTTTCATTTTCACAGAGCTACAATCTTAACTGTGTTATAACAGCTTTAATCTAGGTTGAAAGTTGTGAGCTATATGTAGTCCTTATTTTTCCTAATTGTTTTTTCCCTTCCTTTCTATTTTTATTATCCCTAAGTAAGGACATTCTACCTGACTGTCACAGAAGTCTGTTCTGAATGAGTTATATATAGTACTTTTCCCCCTAAAAACATCACTGAAAACATCATTGAAGATACTTTGCAAGCCTTCCTTTTATAAGCTAGCATGTTTCGTGGACTCTGCTTGCACAAATGTTTCACATCTCTCCAGACAGCAATCTCTTGCTCAGAGAAACACAGAAGGGAAAGACCTGACCTGCCAGGAAGAGTGAAGCTATGGACCTGCTCAGATCTGTCTTCATCTGAAGCTTGTCACAGTTTCTTGTTTTGTTTAATAATCAAGTAACTACTGCTGAAAGAAATATAAATGAGGGATATGAAAGGAATTATTTTCAGGACATTCAAATTCAGGTTCACGGTAACTTATCACAAGTTAAATCATTTTCTTTTGGGGATGGAGAAAGTCTCAGGGATTAAGATGTGGCAGTCTTCCCAGCATCTCCCAGGGAGGTTTAGTCTTGCATATGAGTTCTAGATAGGGCACAGGGAGTGAATCCTTAGCATTTTAGAGCAGATAGGGTCAGGTCTGGAGACAATGGGACCTGGCAGCCCCTGTCTCACTGGTTTCAAGATGCTGATAGAATATTGAACAGAGGCTGACATGCTGCTGTTCACACAGCACCTGTAGTTACCTTTAGAAATCCAAGGTTTGAATAAATCATTGAACAAGGATCAAGACAGTTCAGCTACATAAAGAGATGGGTTCTACATTCTCAAATAGAAGCAGCAAGTGCAGATGAAGTAGACTAAGTTGTAGAATAGCATTTCTCTACCTATTGGTCACTAACCTGTAGGAGTCACATATCAGATATCCTACATACCAGAAATATACATTACTGTCATAACAGTATCAAAATTACAGTTACGAAGTATATAACTAAAATAATGTTATGGTTGGGGTCTACCACAATATGAGGAACTGTATTAAAGGGTTGAGGCATTAGAACCACTGTCTTGGAGAATAACAGTAGAACAGTAGAAATGGCCTCAAGTTGGGCTTTTTGCTGCCTCCTCTCCTGCCCCAGCTCACACACTTCTCTGGAGTACTCAGTCCTCAGCACAACTGAGTACAGAACTCAAGTGCATCAGTTCCAAATCTTAAATCTACTAAGTTTAACTTGGCATAGCATGAGTTAATTATATGTTATCAGAAATGAGGTAAAAATGAGCTTTAGAAACACCAGAGTATTCCTGTTTGTGAAATTTGCTACAGAATTCATGTTTCTCTATTTGCCTCTGAACATAACTTTCTAGTGCTCTGCAATTTCATGATGTGACATTATTCTGATTCTCACACTGTGGAACCAAAATTTCCAAGTATTACTTACATTTAAGGTAGATCATTTTAGCAACCAGATAATCATGTTTATACCTTTCTCCAAAAGTGAAAGACACTAGTTGCCACATACAGTTAATATTACTTAATAGTTGATGTCTGCTAAGCTGATTTACTTATACCAAAGCAACATTACACCTTTGACTTCTGACTTAAATAAGGATCCCTAAATGCTTTCCAAACTACATTTTTATTTCACTCTGATGCCTATTGAAAGCCATAGTAGTGTCACCCTGTCAATGGCCTAGTACATTGATGGCAATGGAAATGCAATGAGCAGAGGTAGATGTTGTCCTTCTACTCCAGGCGATTGTGGAAATGTTAATCAGCAAATTTGGATGCTTTCTATTATTGAGAGGCTAGACCATCAAAGTGAATTTGGCGTCCATGGAATGCTACTTAACTCTAATATAGAAATAATATTTAGACTTCCAAAAAGATGTGACAGACAAAAATATAGAAACCTCCACCCATTCTCAGGAGAAGATCTTGCCCGTAGCAAGGCTGATAAGAGTTTGAACTTATTTCCAACAGTTCATGAGAAGTAGCTCTTAGTAAGAAGTTCCAACAGAAGTTCCTTTCTTTTACAAGATGTAGCTAACAAAATAAAAATAAAAACAAGCAAACAAAAAAGTACCTCTGAAATCTATAGCATTTATCTCTCATTTGGGACCATACAAATGTGGCACATGCGCACAGTAGAAAATAAAAAGATATAACTCAAAACCGTTGTGTTAGATGACACAAGCCAGTCTCATGGAAACAAACAGTGGATCTTTTCTCTCATGTGTAGATACTGGGGAAGGTATGAAATTAAAAGTGAAAATACATGAGGAAGAGGCATAGGGCATGAGAGAGGGTGGATAGGAAAGACTGACAAGATAGATGAATATAACCAAGGCACATGCATAGGCTGAAACACCGTAATGGAAACATTATTAACCCTTATCACCAGCCTATGAGAATAATGGATCAGGAAATGATTTGCAGCCATGAAATAACATCTTAGAGACTTATTCCGTGGATAATGATTTGGATGTATGAATTATACTCTGTAATGTCCATATTTTTACAGCCCATTATTATATCCCCTTTCAGAATGACTGGTGCATGCAAAAAGCAGTTCCTATGGAAGGGAGTGTCAGTCTTTCCCTCAGCTAGTCACATTAAAACAGGAAGAATGGTGGTGTGCTTGTACCCTATATTCAGTTAAAGTATGCAGTGTTCCCCGATAGTTCTTCCTCATCCAGTCCTTACAGTGGCGTCTAGGAGAGTGCTGTTAGAGATTCACCGTCCAGACGGAATGACGAAGAAATGGTGGCATGATTTCATTTCTCACTTTCAATTTTAAGTCTGTTACAGACTTTGTGTCTACGATGTTTAAAGTATGCAAAAGGAACATATCTATTAGGAAAGAGGAAATGGGTTTTTAAATTGACATGAAAAAGCGTTTTAACACTTGAGTTCCTCAGTATACAGGAGGGACAAATTGGAGATGCTGTCTGTATTTATGCTCTGGCTCCCTTGCTTCCAATTGCTTGGCGGTTTTATCCTTAGTAAGAGGGTGTAATTGTGCATTCATCTGTATGTGAAAACAATGCTTTCAGTTTTCAGTCTGTATATTTTGCACAGCTAGCTGATATGCAATACATAGTATTCAATTGCTTATGCTTTCAATTACTGAAATGTATACTTTCTTCGTAGCTTTAAATTAAAGGCTTGGAACCAAAGCTATTGCGTTTTTTAATATACATGTGAAATTATATACACCATAGTTTATCACAACTTCAACATAGCCACACTAGCTGAAACACTTGAACAAGATCTTCATTGTATCAACAAAATACCTGTCGTCTCTCCCTCTGCCTGTGCTGCATACCAGGGTGCTCTCAAGCTTACATGTCCAGAAAATCCTATCTTATCTCAGTGATTCTCTCTTGATAATAGTAAAATATTTGCTTTTATACAATTGTCTAAAAGTTGATTTTATCTACTACCTTTTGAAACAATTTTAGTTTTGCCTTGAGCTCAGACATATAAAACTTAAAATCCAAAGACAATGGAAGAGTTGTTATTTACACTAAGTTATTTTGAAGAAATCATGGCCTCAAGAGATAGTTTAGGAATAGTCTAGGACTTTATTATTATGCATTATTTACTTATGCTTACACCATTTTTTTTTATGTTTCTAATGTTTGAATGTACCTGTTACTGAATATGGGCATTCACCTGTTAAAAACTGCAGCATTTTTTAATGCCATGTAAACTTGGGCCAGTTTACATATCGACCAGGGCTACATGCTTGCAAGATAGATTTTTTTTTTTTAGATCTGTGCTTCTGCATGTCATGTGTGGACAGACACACTTTGTTGTTTTATTATGTCCATTTTTAAGTTCACATACACAGCAAACTCCCTTAGAAAATAATTTCCGTTTCTGAAGTAGAGGGAAGATTTGATGTTCAATGGAATAAAGGTATAAATATTTTGGGCAAGTTTGGTTGCTGTCAGTTATAAGATGTAAGGATTTTAAAGCTCAGGGTCCCTCAGATGCACCGAGGCATATGTGCAATCAGCTTGATGATTTCTTGTCCCACATGATTGGAGCTAAAAGAAGCCAAGGCTATCAGATAACTTATCAGAGATGTCTACTGCACCATAAATTCTCTACAGACTGAGCACGTTCCGGGCTCCTGTGTGAATCCACAACACCTTTACAGCCTCATTTGGTAGTGAGGTGACCTCATGCTCACTTTTCTTCCTTGCACGTGGGTTCTGATGTTCTTAAAGTTTTCTACTGTTTTATAGTGTCATCAAACTTTAACACTGATAACTTTTTTTCTCCCTGATTATGTGAAATAATATGGATTTAATTTCTATTTCATTGATTCATTGTGAAGTCTTAGCTTTCCCTAATTAATTAGTTATTGGAGTTTCTTCATCTGTGAAATAGCTATTATCTGAGTCATTTTGCTACTCAGCTCTGTTTCTTGTTTACTTATAGGCATTTTTAATATATTCAGGTTATCTCCGTGTAGAACAGTTATTTAAAGTTCAGGCTTACTCATCCCTCTGAATGGGGGATGATAATGACAGCAGACTTTTAAAATTAGGATTTTCTTAATTCTTTTTAGAGTTTTAATCATATTCACTGCTACTGCTCCCACTATGTGCTCCCCAAATCATAACTACACCCAACTCCTCCCAACATCTTATCTCTTTAAAAAATAATCAAAAGAGTCCAGTCGGTCTCAGCCATATATTAATGGGTGTGGTGTTGACCTATCATGGCTATAATCATGAAGAATGATAGACTTTCCTCCTAGCTCTGCCAGAGCTCCTTTATCAGTGGGTAGGGGTACGGGAGGGGGATGCAAACATCTTGACCATTCATATTGAACTGTGATCCTGTAGACTCTTGAACAGGCAACCAAGAGCTGCTGTGAATTCATGAGTTCAGAGGCTTGGTCATTTCCAGAATACACTGTTTTCTTTTGGTGATCCCAAATCTATAGCTTTTACAATCTTTTACCCCTTTTTCAGTAGTTTCAGTGTCTTGAGAAGGGGCAGGACATAAAGGTATCCTGTGTGTGGCTGAATACTCCTTTGACACTCTCTACACTTTGATGTGTTATGACTTTCTGTTTTAAACATAGTCACATTTATTATCTCCTATTTTACCTTAAAATCCCTATATATTTATTTATTAAATTTAAATACAACTACATCATTTTTCCTCTCCTCCTTTCTCTCTCGTCTTCCCATATACCTATACTCTTGTATACTCTTGATCTCTCTCTGACTCCTGGCCTCTGGCCTCTTTTTAAATTAATTGTTGTTATATGTGTGTATATAATATATACTTATATGTTTGTAATTATGTAAATACAATCTGATATGTATGTATGACGTTAACTGTACACATATGTTTTTCAGGGCTAACCATGTACATATATCCAATTGATGTGTTATTCTCAGAATCTCTCAGGTGTATGTAGTTTTTCCTAGGATCAGAACCCTGTGTGATTTCCCCCTCCATGTTAATGTGCTTGTTGGTGTCATCTTTGCTTGGGTCTTCTAGAGGCAGTCATGTTGATGAGGTCTCATAGGTGTAGCTTCACTGATATTTCTAAGAGATGCAATCTCAAAGGAGACATCTTATCTTGTCTTTTAAAATTAAGTATATGAGCCTTCTGAGACGGAATACTTAGATAAGGATGTATACATTCTTTTTTTCCTCTACACATACCTCTTCTGTGAATAGAACTCTAAGAATTACACATGAGAGTATCTTTTTAATTCCACTATTTTGTTCATTGTTTGTGAGACAAAATTAACGAGAAAGACTAATAGCACATATGTTGGAGAATTTCATTCCCAGAAGTTTAGCAGTAGAAGCATAACAGCAGTAGGAGTCCAAGCTATATAGTTAGGACTAGCCACTCTTCAGAAAACATATCAGTATTTATATGAATGTATGTACATGCATATATACATACATACACATACACTTTTATGCCCTCTCATATATAGTATATTAAAATAATGCGTGCAAATATGTATACATATAAGGAATTTGTGCATATCTATGTACAGATACATGAGACAGAGAGAAATTACCATGTGAAAAATCTGTAGAAACATGGATATCCATGTTAGTAAGGTCTGAACTCTGGCTTGCTGGATCAAATGAGCTGTTCTGGCTCAATCTCCTCTCCAACCTGGCTTGTTCAAACTGCTTCTCTCAGCAGCTTCTGAATGAATTGACTTGCTTGACCTCAAACTAACTCTGGCAATCTGTTCTAATCTTTAGACTCTTCATTGTTCTCTGGCTTGTTCTATCTTTACTTGTTACCTGCCTTCTTCCTTTCCTTCTTCCTCTTTCTCTTTCTCTCCCTCTCCCCTTCTCTTTTCCTCTCCTTCACACCCCACCCACCTCTCTCTCTCTCTCTCTCTCTCTCTCTCTCTCTCTCTCTCTCTCTCACACACACACACACACACACACACACACACACACACACACACACACACTTATACTCTGCTCTGCTCTCTTAAGACCTGTCCCTCTCTCCTGTCTGTTCTTTTGAAAGTTTGAAAGGTGGGTATATTTTACCTTTGACTCATTATGGCAAATCTTTCTCTGGTCCAGATACTAACCTTATCTACATTGTTTAAAAGTGTGTACTAAGTGCATGTCTGTTTTCCAAACATATCATATTATATTCTAGGATTTGTTTACATTCTGGACAGCTAGTGTCTTTGGATATGACCCTTGACAGAATAGTCATATTGCTGGATTAAAATTTCTTTAAATAGAGTACTTGCAATTATGTGTGAAGGCCTGAGTTCAGACCCTGGTTCTCCTCCCCCAAATAATTATAAAATTATCTGAGCATTGAATGCTCAGTGTAGGACACTATGTGACACTTATTCCTTTTTGGCTTGCTGTGGTAGGGTTTTAATCCCTTTTGCTAAACTGAACAAGTTATTTCACGTCACTGACATGTCCATCCTGATTTTCATCTCATTTACTATCACACATCATTCTTATTCAACTGCCCTCTGATAACTTAGAAATGGATCCTTCCCACTGGCACTTACTGAATCACTCTAGATCCCTTTGTTCTTTTAATTTTTTAATTGCTCATATGACTTTTTAGAAATCACAATCATTCTATTGTGAGTTTAATCTGTCTTCATTGTATTTCTGATTTCAATGAACTAAACAGCTAAGGTTTTAGGGATGTCTATGTTAAAACTGTAACACATACAATTCATTTCTGAAAACTATTTGTCATGTAATACATATGCTTGTTAATATGGTAAAAATGTTGACACTGTTCAAGAATCTAATATACCATCAGTAAATTATGTAAGATGTAGTTATATATACCCTCTTTAAAATATCAATTAATGGTGTTTGAGTGTTCTAACTTTCAACGTAAAATGACCCATTAAAATTATTTAAATCTATTTAACTAGCCTCTGATAATTTTGCAGTTATCAAGAAACAGCTACAAGATATAAGACTTTATAAACTATATGTATATAATATGGCATGTTTAATAAAACCCTAAAATGAAAGTCTACAAGCTTACAAATTACTTTCCATTTTCTTTTAACAAACTGAAAACCTTTCAATTAGTGGCTAAAAATATTATTATACAATTGTTTTGATTTCAGGCTGGACAGCAACGCTGGTGGGAACAGGAGATTAAAATAAATGGGAATATTCAAAAGGGAGAACTAATTACATATAATTTGACTGAACTTATTAAACCAGAGGCCTATGAAGTCCGACTGACTCCTCTCACTAAATTTGGTGAAGGAGATTCAACAATTCGTGTAATTAAATATACAGGTAAGTAGGTTTTTTTAAAAATTTTTACAAGTATTTATTTGTGCATGAAATTATTTATAATTATAACCCCTATCACAATTTTAGTAATTTTCTGGTTCTATATGAAACATAAATTTATTAAGCAGAAAATATAACTAAGGATATAGATAAGTTCTGTGCTTAGAACCAATACAAACTACTGAATAAGACAATACTTGATCTGGAGTAGGTGTTTTAGTGTAAGGATGAACATGCTTAATGTAGATGCTTGTGGGTTTTGCTTTCTTAGGAAGCTGCAAGTTTACATGGTGGTTTGTGAGGCACCAGGGAAATGATATTTTTTAAAGGGAGAAGGTGATAAAACAGAAGTTCCAGAAGGCATATTACTACCCATTTTAATTCTTTGAAGACACTAAAAGCTGTTACATCTAGAGCAATGTTGGCTATCAGTGCTAACTGCTGATCCTTGGACACATTCTCTTCTGCATAGTGAAAGTATTTTTGTTTCTGTTTTTATTTTTTGTTTTTGTTTTGGTTTGGTTTGGTTTTTGGTTTTTCAAGACAGGGTTTCTCTGTATAGCCCTGGCTGTCCTGGAACTCACTCTGTAGACCAGGCTGGCCTCAAACTCAGAATTCCACCTGCCTCTGCCTCCCAAGTGCTGGGATTTAAGGCATGTGCCATGACTGCCAAGCTGAAGTATTTTTTTACTTATTAGTAAAACGTCAAATCTATATTTCCCCCTTCAATGGAAATCAGCTGGCATTTTTATTGAAGACATAATTGCTTTTTCTAAAACAAGATTTGTTTTGAGTGTGTCCACAAAACGTACTAATCGAATGTCACATCACTTAAAAGACTGTAACAGTTTGTTCTGAAATTTCTGTGTGTGTGTGTGGGGGGGGGTTTATGTGTACATGTATAGTGCTTGTATATGTGTGTATTTTAATTTAATTAAACCAAGTAGCATTGATGCATTATTTGTTTCTAACACATGATATGATTTGAGAATTTCATTATTTTTATATTACTTTCAGTAAACATGAACATAGCAGAAAACATAAGTATATCTCTTACTATTTGTATTCATAGTTGTTTACATTCTCAATTCATCTATATTATAGATTGTTCTACCAGCAGCTTCTGTTTGATTTCTGAGTTTGTTTAGCACTGGTTAAGATGTGAAAGGTTAGCATAGCATTCCTTGGAAAATAAACAACTGCCCCTTGTTTTTTAACATTGGTCTTTGTGGTACTTGGAAGCTCTTAATATAAATTAAAATAAATTACACTGTGTCCTATAGAACAAAATTAATTGCAAATACTGCCATTATTAGGTTAAGAAGAAACTACAGGTCTCTGAATAGACTAAACTTTTATTTAAAAATGCACTTATGTCTTGCTAATATATCTTTATTTTTTCTTTTCTCCAGCACCTGTAAATCCTCATTTGAGTAAGTATATCATTTTTACCTGAAAATTATTTTATATTACATAGTAAAAAAATGGATTTATCTATAAATATACAAAGATTAGATAAAAATCTATTCTTACTTGGTATAAAACAGTGATTTTAAAACAGTAAAACTGGCATTTTAACTTTAAAGTTCAGAGAATATGATAGAAAAATAAGTATTTCAATACCAATAAATGATGTTCATAGATTTAACTAAATGAAAAATAACGACTCATATCCTCAAAGTGGTTAATGTTCATTGCTCTGTAACTTAAGAATTCATTTTTCTTTTATGTGGGGTATCATTTGCATTTTATTTTGTTATTATAGCTCTTTGGTTTTATTTTTGTATTTTTTGTCTTTTCTTCATAAAGACAAAGGTTCTTCATAAGCCAATTATAAAAATTATTATTGTTAGTGAATGTGTATATGTAATTGTATAATTGTGTGTATGGTGTATGCAGTGGAGTACAAATCTGACATTTTGCATCTGTATGGAGGTCAGAGAAGAATTATCAAGAATCACTTCTTTACTGCTGCCATGAAATCCTGGGGTTTAATTCAGCTCACCATGCAGATGAAGCACATGACTTTACCCAAAGAGCCATCTCTCCAACACTTGATTATTTACTGTTTGTATTTGAGTTTTTTCTCAGAGATAATATTATTTTACTATATGTTCTAGAGTTGACTACAGTACAAACTTATTATCATTCTATCTTCTTCATCTAAGTCCAGGAATTTCAAACATGCACCAGCAGACCTGGTCATAAATCACTAAATTTATGTAATTTTAAGGTCTAATACATTTGATCTGGTTTTGATTTGAATTCTGTTTTTTTTTGTTTTCCATTAAATTTTATAAATACATGATGAAGATTAGTGTACATCTACCTGAAAATTATTCCCATGACTACAAATACCTCATATTCATTTCACAGTAGAAAGAATTTGAGAGAAGAAGGGCTCATGCTTTCTCGTGGTATATAATAAAGATACTGTCCATCACGGAAGGCAGGCATGGCTATGGGATCTGAAGTCAGGAAAGGGAGATGAGTGAATGCTGGGGCTTATTTGGTTCTCCTCTTTCCCTTTCATTAAGTTGCTAATTCCAGCCCATGAGGTTGCCCCACCCATGTTCAGGATGGATTTTCCTTCCTCAGTTAACCCTCCAATAAAAAAAAACCTGGGGAATATACTCAGAGATGTGTCTCCTAGGTGCTTCCAAGTCTAGTCATGCGTGTAGTCAGTGAAGATTACCCTTCACACATCTCTCCATCTCTGGCAAACCAAATTAAAATAAGAGGATTTACTATGAAATCTAATCTCACTATCAGTCCCTGAGAATACTTAATAGTTAATGTAAGGCTAGATTTTTGCATGTTCCAAGGAACTGCCAAAGAGTATAGGTTGATGCACAAAAGTCATGGAGTTCCAGACTTTTGTCTTCCTTATTTGCTAAATTGTTTCTTTACCATATCATAATAAATCCAGCAGCAGGGCAGGAGGAGTAGAATATTGTGGTTATAGCATGTGTATTATTTAAAATTCTTTATCTTATGTATATTTGCTTTAGTTTCATTTCAACTATTTTGAAGAAACACCATGACCATGGCAACTGATAAAAGAAAACAACTTGAGTGTCATTGTTCCGAAGGGTAGCATGGTGGCTGGCAGGCATGGCATGACTCTAGAGCTGCAGCTAAGAGCTTACATCTGGTCCAGAGCATGAGGTGGAGGAGGCATGCCTTGCCGTCTAGAATGACATGGGCATTTGAAACCTCAAAGCCCACCACACTGGCAGCCTTCCTCCAACAAGACCACATTCCCAGCCCTTTCCAATCAGGTCTTCCAACTGCGGTCCAAACATTCAGAAATATCAAGGTTTGGGGGCCATTCATTCTCCTTCAAACCACAGCAGTCTATAAATTAAAAAAATAATATTTTAATCAGAAAGCTATCAAAAATTGAAGACGTAGTCAACAATCACTAGTCTGTGTTTTAGAAATTCTTAGACTTCCTTTTTTCATATTTGAAGATATCCAATATCACATTGACTTTTGCTAAGTTTATGTAGCTCAGTGAAAGTGCATTATCTTTCAAATATTCTTTATCTGAGTAAACTTTATCTGAATAAGCTTTGTGTGTATGTGTGTGTGTATGTGTGTATACATACATATGACTTAATTTAATGTGATAGAATAATCTTAAAATTATTTTATGCTGTTAAAACTCATTTTACTTAAATTTCCCACCAGGTCTTTTTTTATTATATTTATTTTATGTATATGGATGTTTTACCTGTGTGTATATCTGTGTTCTTTATATGTGAAGTGTCCTCACAAGCCAGAAGCCAGTGTTAGACACCCAGGGACTGGAGTTTCAGATTGTTGTGAGTCACCATGTAGGTGCTGGGAGTTGAACTTAGGTACTGTGGGAGACTAACCATTCTCTTAACCACTGAGCCATCTCTTCAAGCCACTGTAATTAATTTTAACATATAAACATAATATTTTGCAAAAGTTCTGAAATACACGTTAAACAATGTAAACAATTCAAATGTCTTCTCACACCTCAAGGATGAATACTCGAAAGTAATCACAAACACATTTACATGAATAAAAATCAAGGTTTTAAAATATATTTTGTGTAGAATATTGTCTTCCTCAAACATATCCATCTAGATAGAATATAAATATAAAGACATACTGCAACTCTTTAATCTGACAGACAAAAGAAACCATAACAAAAACATGTTCCTTAAATGTAAAGAATGATTCACTTAACTCAGTCATGTGATCACAACCAAATGCTCCTTCCTGAGGAGTTTTAATGGATGCTCCCTTTTGCAAAGGCAGTATAGACTCCAAGGGGAGAGTCTGTAGATGTGTTTTTCTTTGTGAACTTCAGCAAAGCCAGGGTCTATTAGTGCTTTATTTTTAATAAGCAAAGCTGTCTGAACCAAAGTTTTCTTATCTGTGAGACTCAGTGAAGATTACTGAAATTTTTGCAGAGTCCTTATTTTGCTGAATGGAAAAATGTGTACTACTGTGAATAGTTTTTTCTTGTGTTTCTGATAGAATTTACCAACTCATCTATGTATATATACACTTTTGAAGCAGGATATATCCCAGTAAGAAAATCTTCTATTCTAGAAATTACAACCACACACATTTAATGACAATTTTAAAAGTCTGTCTTTGAACTCATATTGTTTCTGAACTCAGCGTATAGCAGGCATTGAAATCTCTAGTTCTTCCTCAGGGTCTTCATAAACTTACTTTATAAAATGCACTTTAAGTGGATTTCACACATCTGGCAAACCCACACTCAACTCAAGCAGGGATAGTGACTGCTTAAAAGCAATTTGACCTAAAACCCCTTGCCTTAAGCAAAGTTATACATTGCAGATGTGTGTACAGAAGAGCATTTCTAGAGGACAGGAAATAAAGAATTACATGCTCAAGGTATACGTGTTTGAAATGCTATCAGGTGAATTTAAAAGTTTCTTTTCTTTTTATTTCTAAAGACAAAGTCATATGTGTGGAAAAGTCTGTCTTGGAATTCACAGTGGGCTTTGAAATCATGATGGTTACTCTATTGCAGCTTCTGTGGTACTGAAATTACAGGCTTGTGCCACGTCTCCTGTTTTAGTAAGCTTATATCCTAATTGACACTTTGGTCTCAAGTGTTTCAATACATTTAAAATAAGTTAGAAAAATTCCCAATTCATCGGTCAAATGTGAATCATTTTCATTTAATCAGAATTAAATCTTTTTGTTTCCAAACAAAAGATGTGGACCTTAATGATGTAATAAAATACTGGCTTAATGTAGAGTGAAATGTACTCTAAAACCAGGACAATAAGGGATACAGAAAGAAAAACGCAGAAAGTGGATGGTGGATGTACAGGGAATGATTTGATCAGAGGACGTTGTATGTACGTGAAGAAGCGCCAAATGCAACCATTTACATTGTAAAATTAAAATATGCCAATAAAACTATTACTGTTTTCCATCAAAATTATAATGGTTTTATATTTAGTGATAACTGTTACATTGAGGCTCTGATGTTATTACCTCACTATTATTACATTGTAATATTTAAACTTCTTCTAATAAGATATTACAACATTTCTAATAAGACCATTTAATTGATACTTATCACTTTAATTAAAATGTGTCAACAGGAGAATTTCACTGTGGATTTGAAGATGGTAATATTTGTTTGTTCACTCAAGATGATACGGATAACTTTGACTGGACAAAGCAAAGTACTGCAACAAGAAATACAAAATACACCCCTAACACAGGTCCCAATGCAGATCGGAGTGGTTCCAAAGAAGGTAGGGATATTTGGACTCCCTTAAGGGATAAGGACTGTACTCACTTACAGCACCTGGAGAGTTGGCAATGTCTTCAACGTGAAGCACAAGCAGGCAGTGAGCTAAGTATTTGAGAATCTTAGGATAAAACATTGTATATTGCACATCCACAATTCCGATATTTGTGGTCACTAATGTTTTCTCACACCTCGGTGATAAACACAGTTGAGCAATCAGGCTGGTTTTATTTACTTCTGTGTCATTTCAACTCTAAAATTTTCATTTCTCTCAGTTCTTTCTGCCTTGTTTTTTTTTTTTTTCTGTTAAAGTTGTGATTGTGTGTAGCCATGTCGGTTTTATAAATGAGATATAAACCTTCGGTTTTTATGTGGGATCGGAGCTCTGAATGTCACAGTAACATTTCGTGTTCCCTCCTAAGTATCTGCTTCAACACTTGCTTCCCCTGCTTTCAGGTTTTTATATGTACATTGAGACATCGCGACCCAGACTAGAAGGAGAAAAGGCTCGACTTCTCAGCCCTGTATTCAGCATAGCTCCCAAAAATCCATATGGACCTACAAATAGTGCATATTGTTTCAGTTTCTTCTATCACATGTATGGGCAACATATAGGTAAGGTAACAAACTGTTCTATTATCTTTTTTTAGATCCTAATAAAAGTTTCACACAGAACACGAAGATAGCTTTACTCAGAGAATACTGTAATTGAGTTTTATTAAATTACTCACCTATGAATTGCAAGGAAAGGCAGATGTCCTCCCCTTATCCAATCCCAAAGCTCATCCAAGAGTTTGGAGACTCTGAGCATCATCTCTCCTTTGCATACTGACTGTCAGTAGAGTATACTCTGCATGTAGTCTTCTGTGACACGGGCATGCCTAATTTAGGTTTTCTTTCCTATGATTATGACTGAATAATGGCAATGCACATTAATGATTATGAAAAGGAATATTGTCACATTAACGAGTACTTTTCGCACTCTCTATATGCCAGTAACAGTGTTATGATTGTTTTTCTATGGATACATTATATTAACTAGAATTTAAGAACATCCTGGGCCTTAAAGGGAATACAAAACTGAAGGCATCTACTTTTGGATATTTGTACAGTAATAATGAAAACCTACCATGGATTGTCTCTCAACTGTGCTAAGGAGAGTACCATGTAGCAACAGGTGAATTTCACAATCCTCAATGGGAGCAAAGATTGTTCATGTTTGTGGATTTTTGAATGCAATGCTGAAGTCCATAGAACTGGACACCAAATTTATATATATAATTAGCCATTAAACAGTACAATCAGGCCAAAAGACTGATCAGCATATCTTGGGAATATTTGACTTGAAATCATATGAACATAGAGTTATTATGCAAAAAAACATTAAAAATATAACTGACGACTAGCTATTGTTATATTAAATTGTGGCCCTGTTTAAAATCATTGCTGTGGGTTTCATATGTTATGGTTTGTATATAGTTGACTCAGGGATTGGCACTATTAGAAGGTGTGGCCCTTTTGGAGTAGGTGTGACTTTGTTGGAGTAAGTGTGTCACTGTGGGTGTGAACTTTAAGACCCTAATCCTAGCTCCCTGGAAGCCAGTATTCTGCTAGCAGAATGGAGAACTCTCACCTCCTCCTGTACCATGCCGGCCTGGATGCTGCCATGTTCCTACCTTGGTGATAATGGACTGAACCTCTGAACCTGTAAGCCAGCCTCAGTTATAAGAGTTGCCCTGGTCATAGTGTCTGTTCACAGCAGTAAAACCCTAAGACAATAAACTGTACTTTTAGATACACATTTACAACCTCCCTAAACTATGCCAGAGTCCTGAGTAGTAGAGTATGTCTAGCTCCACAGGGTTTGGTTAAGGAATTAAATATGTATAAAGGTTGGAAGTGCAGTAGTGCTCTAAACAAAGGAAGTCCTTAATTTTAAGTCAGTAGTCAGGTAGAATTAACATACTGCTTAAAACTGTTAAGTTAGGGTGACCCTAGTGTCTTGATATATATTAATAAAAACAATATAAATATGCACTGACTTCCAAAATTAGTCATAGTATATATACCTACTATCATATTGTTTAAGCTGGTATCCTCACTGTAAAAGTGAACATCATGATCTATTGCTTACAGTGAAGAAAATTGAACCTCACGATGTTGATATGGATGGATCTGTTACATTATACCTTCACTCTCATGTTTGAACTATACCACTGTTCTTTATAGTAGAGCAGCAAATGACAAGCCAGGATTTATAGCAAATAAACTGAAAAGGTCCTCAATCTGAAACACAGCAGACACAGGTGAAATCATAGTGGAAGCAGTCTTCACAGAAATCACTTTGAATAACTGTACCTGGCTCCCTCCTATGCAAAATGGGAACAATAATTTCTCTTTTAGAAAGCTGGTTTGGATTTATAAGATCATAATCACCACCTTCTCTCAGGTAACAGACAGCAATCTCATGTTCATTCAATATTCAAATAGCCCTGGAAGAGGGCATTTTGTGGTTATTTCTTTTAATTTGCACAATGATCGCTTAGCCTCATTTAGATAATTATCCTGTTTCTCAGACAAAGACACTGAAACACAAAGAGTTTTGATTATCATGCCCAACACACAGCTTATAAACAGCAAAGTCATAATTCAACCTGGGAAGCTGGACTTAGTCATGGCTCTGCAGAAGGACTTACTGGAGGGTCATGGAAATCAGGTTAAGTACGTAAGAGTCACTTGTTATTCACAGCTAGTTCTCACAGCCTCTACAGGTGACAAGCATGAGAGTTTGGACATTGGAAGCAAATACAATAGGGATGAATAATACCTTTGTGGTACAGAACAGAGACAGGAAACTGCTATGAAGGCTTTGGCATTAGCGGTCATGGTCTCATTATGCATTAACGATGAGAGGGATATCTCATGTGAGAATTCTCACTCCTCTCATTTAGTGTCAGAAGAAACTATTAAGAATGGTAATTTTAATTAGCTCAGATATATTATTTGTTTCAGTTGATCCTGTCCATTTAACTTGCTATCCTTTTTAATATTCCTTTCAGACTTCCTCCACCCTTTTCCAATTTACTAGAAAAAATAAAATACATATTTCTAAGCCATATATGTGTATATACATCTATGTATTATATATAATATGTATATAATATGCACATATGGCTTAGACTTATATATGGCACAAAATTATGTATTCACCTCATACATGAGATCAGCATTTTTTTGTGCATCCTTGAAAACTGTCCATGTGTTTATGAGATGCAAAATGCTTCTGAGAACATCTCGCTTCCCCCTTCCCCCCTCTTGGCAAATGTCCATCTGTGTTCATGTTGCTCTTATTCTGGCTGTCTACAGCATTGGGTTCTCTTTCTCAGTACAGGTCTATTATGTTGAACATGTTGGTGGCATTTCTCAGTTTTCTGCAAATGGTCACAAGTAGCAGGTTATGCTCCAAGTAATCATCTAAGCAGAGAAGAGGCACAAAAATGCTAAAAATTTAAGTAAATATACTCATCCCATGATATGTAGTAAATGAAAACGGAATGGAATTTAGACATGTTTTGCTCTATTGTACTCTTTTATTACATCTCACAGATACTGAATTATTTAGAAATGTAAAATTTGGACAACTCTGAATGTAGCAAGTTTGTGTCAATGTAATGACACTGTTCTCACCTCAACGAGGAGAGGCAATTTGTTCTGGAACTGAGTATGAGTGATGATGTCCCAGAAACATAGATCTAGATTTTCCCATATTCAGTGCCTTTATAGCAACAGAACAAACCAAGATAATTTTTTTCAGATACATTATGTATCTGAGTTTTATTGCCATGATGAGAGCCTGTGGCTCAGGCAACTCTTATAAAGGAAAATATTTAATTGGAGCTGGCTTACAGTTTCAGGGATTTAGTCCCTTATAATCATGGCAGGAAGCATGACAGCAGAGAGGTCAACATGGTACTGGGGTCAGAGTCAAGAATTTCACATCCTGGTCTATAGGCAGCAAGGAGAGACTGTGGTCCACACTTGGCAGGGCTTGAGCATAGGAGACCTCAAAGTCCACCCCATAGTGATACACTTTCTCCAACAAGGCTGTTACACTCCAGCAAGGAACCACCTCCTACTCGTGTCTCTCCCCATGAGCTAAGTATTCAAACACATGAGTCTATAAGGACCATGCCTATTCAACCTACCATACACTGGTAGAAATATTAGCTGGTGAACTATAGAAAAACAGAGGAGTCTAGCTGTAGCTATCATTTGCCATCTGACTGTACTCTTAGCCCTTTTGATTGTAAACTAGGTTTCTATTCCTATGTTCTATCTGATGGTTATAAAGGTCATGTACAGGGGAAGGCAATAAATGGCTATAAAATCTAGTGCTAAAGATGCCCAACATAATTTAGCCATGGACTTGTAACATTCGAAATTCTCCACATCTTTGAAACTATGAAGAGTTAGTCAGCTTTGCAAAGGGCTCAGAGGAAAGTGTGTTTTCACCTTTTCTGGAACTTTCTTCACATTTGTGAGTTCCACTGTCCTAAAGGCAGGGAATCCCTCAGTCCACTTCTTATGCTGTGTTTTGCTGATTGTCAATACATGAACGTTTTTTCTTTGTCTTTTTTTCTTTACTTTTACTGTATTTGTTGTGGTGATCCTTGGTCTATTACCTTTGGTGGAACTGCTGTAAGTGTTTGAAATCATCACAAACCCAGCCATGCCCCAAAGGTTACCTGTTCTGATTACTACTTCCTCTATATCTCCCTCTCTTTGGGATTCCTTAGGCTATGAGCCTCAGTCTCACTGAAATGAGGCCAATCAATATCTCTAAAGTGAAAGGTTCACATGTGTCTTGCTTTTCATCAGAATTAGAAATGATAGGGGTCAGAAAAGAAGGTCTTAGAGGAGCTTAGGTAGGTTACCTGCTAAGCTCATTGACGCAAACCATTATCAAGTTTTCAGTTCAGAGGAAAACCCCTGAACACATTAAAAGTGCTGCTTCATGAGCACAGATATGTAAACAAGCCAGACTGGGCTGATGCACGGAAACATGCGGTGCTCTGTCAGATCAAACCAGCTACAGCACTCATGAGATCAAAGACTAAAGCAGAAGAGTCTAGCTCCTTGCAACTTTACAGTGGTTACTAAAGTGAAAGAAACAGAAAGAAAGAAGGAAGGAAGGAAGGAAGGAAGGAAGGAAGGAAGGAAGGAAGGAAGGAAGGACTTGATTCATGAGGTTTAAGGTAGGAAATTGTCCCTATAACACAATGACAAAAATCATATTTCATTGTGAAACACGTGCTAACATAAGAACTCCTTCAAGCTTTCCCAGGAATTTTTAAAGATTAAACAGCAGTGAGTAGACGAAGAGTAGAATTTCAAAGTGGACCACAGAGTAAAAGAAGAGGAAGGACTTTCATACCTGAAGAGGTTAATTTAACACCTGACTTCAGTGCTTCAAAGGTCAGATTAACACACTAGCTAGCAAAAAAGTAATGTTTCTCAACCTGAGGATCACGATATCCACACATCCGTTCTGTAGTCCATGGAAAATATGCAAACTTGGGACTTAAGTTTAATTTTAACACTTCAGCAGCTGGACTATGATTTCTATGATGTGCACAATCAACTGAAAGTCTTGTAAGGACTCTCTGTGAAGATGTGACTTCCTCCACAGGAGGAGTTGCTGCACATAGACAAGTTTATAAGGTAGGATCCATTGCTGAAGAGGCACTGGAGAATGCTGACATGACAAGCAAGATGTTAGGAAGCACCGCCATAAGCTTAGTCAGTGAAAGGGTGACTAGGTTTAGACTGGTGCTTGCATTGATGTTAATTTCGAAAAAAAAAATTCTACTATTAATCGCATTCTGTCAAACAGCATCACATTCTCCCCAGAAAATCTTTTGTAAAAGAAAAGGTCAATGTGCCAAATCTTCCTGTGTCCTAGTTTAAGAAATTGACTTAGCCACCCAACCTTCTAAAACCACCATATTGATCCATTACATCATAAACATCAAGATAAGACCTTGTGTTACTGAAGGTTTCTATGAAGGCTGGTGATTATTGGTGTGTTTTAGCAAAAAAGCATTTTAATTAAGGTATAGATATTGTTTATAAGCATAATGCATTACATTCTTAGTAAAGCAAGGTAATCTAAACATGGATCTCATGTGTACTGGGACAGGAAGAAGAAAGGCCTGCACTCTGTATGTTGACATTTCCTTTACTGAAAAAAAAACTTGAGAACTGAACTTGCATCAACTTAATTTCCTTTATTGAAATAATCTAGAATTGAACTTACATCAGCTTCAAGATATGTTTATAGTCTTATACAGTAACTCAGATCCTCTTTATCTATAAACAAAAGGTATCTACATCTACAGTCATTCCTTTTGCAACTAGTATTCTTGGTTGTATGGACTCCTTTGAAAATCTAGATTCAAAAATGACTTTTTCTGGATGTCTAATATCCTAATTTTATTATTACTTCTTGGTTAATTGTAATTAAATCTTGTGGTCTTAACTGACTGGTAATATCCACATTGAATATCACCATCATCTAATGATAAAAAAAACTTGGAGATTCTACTTCAAAGTATAGTCCAGTGTTTCATTTTATTTACCCCTTGCTGCATGAGTAATTTATACAACACCACTCACCATTATCCCCCAACAAAAACCAAAATATCCTATGACTAAAACTAAACTATTCTCTCACAATGTATGTGGATCATGAATTTGGATAGTTTGTCTCAGTGTCCATGGCTCAATGTCATATGTGAAGTTGTAATCAGTACAACAAGAAAGGACTCCAGTCTAATTTAATGAGTCAGCTTGGGAAGGATCCATATTAGTGGCCACTTATATAATGGCGTTAGGCATTAGAATACTAAGGTATTGCTAGCTGTTGTCTGAGATTTTCCTTCATTCTTGGAGTGTGAATATCTATTTCTAGTGAGCTGTCCTATACCATGGATCGGGGTACCTTCAAACTAAGGAACAGAATAGCGAAAGCAAATGAATGCTAAAGCTATAATTTAATCTTCAAATTGACTTTACATTGTTTGGATTTATTTTAATCATCATAACTAATCTCCTACCCAAGGAGAATTATACAAGAATGTTAATGCTAGAAGGTTTAGCTTATTAAGCACAATTTAAAGGCAGGCTGCTACACTGTATGCTTGTTAGGTGCTAACAAAACAAGTTAGTTACCAAAACAGTCAGTTACCAAAATTGACTGAGAAAAGGGGTTTCCAATCAAAGACATGATCTACTGACAATTTAAATGTTAACTTACATGTAAATGATGTATGTATGTATTTTCATTTCTGTTACTGTGATAAAACACTTAGACAAAAATCACTATAGAGAGATAAGACTTATTTTATTTTAGTTCACAATGTCAGATTATTGTACATCCTTGTAAGGGAGTTACAACAGCAGGAACTTAATACAGCTAGTCACATGACATCAACAGTAGAGATAAGAGAGGGAAATGCATATATGTTTATTTTCATCTAGCTTATGCTCCAGTGAATTTCTCTACTCTCACACATACAATGGTTTGAAATCCCTGACTTAGCAAGTGTCTCCTCACAGCAAGTTGGGTCATCCAACATAAATTATTTAAGGTAATCCCCTAAAAGAAATGCCTATAGGCCAACCTGATCAAGCCCTTGATCAAGCCAAAAAGTCTCATTAAGACTTTTATCCCAGTTGATTCTGGGTCCTGCCAAGCTACTAACTATGATTAACTCTTACAATGTGGCATTTATCTATGAAAATATGTATCAGCTAAGGTGTTTCCAGAGGAGAGAACTGGAAATGGAATAACATCTGAAATGTAAATAAAGAAAATATCTAATTAAAAAAAACAAAAAATATGAATCAGCATTTCTGTGTCTCCTAGTGAAATATTTTATTCTTAACAGATCAAAGGAACCTCTAAAATTCTAAAGAAACATAATCTTATTGAAGTCACTAGATATGTTTAAAGTTTGTTAAATAAAAGAAATATGTGTGTTAGAAGCATCACACTGTCCTAGAAAATTACAGGTAAATACAGAATACATTTATGAATATGCTCTTTGAGTTTGATGAGAATTAGACAAGATTCTGCCTCTGGAACACTCATTTCACCATGAAGGAAAAAAGAGGAATGCAAAAAGAATCCATGAATGAAGTTATTCTTTGATTCTAATAACCACAAGGATGAAGAAGAAATGGTAGAAGAGAGAGAGGTTGGTACACAGAGAGCCTGATTTACGAAGGGAGATTGATAGATGCTATAAATTCACAGGAAAGAGATGTTTATAAAAAGGTGGGTATGTAATGCCTTGATAATGAAATTTTCCCTTAAGAAGAGAACTAATACCAGATCCAATGAAGTGAGAAGAAAAAGTTATGAAAGAACATGTCTTCTGGTGCATTCTGAAAGTAGGTACGGCAAACAGGCAACAAGAAAGTCTCATCATTTCCCTAAAATAAATATGAAGTATATGCTCCAAGAATGTATAGTCTTAGTAGTAGAAAGTAAATTGGAATAAAAGATGATGGGCAGAGAGTTAGGAGTGAGGACCAAAGTCTTCAGGCTCTGAAATGTGTCTCAGACTATGAAAGAACAGCTAATTTCACTGTGACTACTTCCGTAAACAGTACTGAATCAGGATTCTGACTTTCATTCTCTCCCTGGCTGACTAAGAAATTCATCCTTTATAACTTGTAGCATAAAAGCCTCAGGACCTATTCCCCTTCATGTAGTCAACCTGAACTGTGGTAGGCAACTTGTCCTCAAGAGAGTAGTGATGGATGCAGCCCATTGTAAACAACATAGTATTAGGGATTTAAAAAAAAAACACACACAACTTTATTTTGTAACTCAACTATGTCGTTCTTGAATATGAACTTTGTAGATGAAAATATTGTGTCACAGTTCCAGGAACGTTGGTCATTCACACAAGGACAGACCTAATAATATCTGACACTCTTCAAATCAAGTTCTGTGGAGCATCCCGGCCTCTGACCTTCTTCCTTCTGAACTGTGCTCCAGGAAGGCGAAAGAAATGACTCTTCCTATGATGCAGTGAACTGAAGCAGTATAGATATTAACTTAGGCACTCAATAAATATTCATTTACAAATAAATATTTTTTTAAAAAAATATGTGATAGAATTGGTGCCTTTTCTCTTTCTTAATCATCTGGGCAATTGTTATTTTCCTTCAGAAATCAGCTGAAGGACAGCTTTGGTGTTTGTGGTAGGCGCTCTCAGCTCCCTTTGTTTTCAAAGCTCCTGGTGCAAATATCTGCATTTGTCACACTGAAGCTTGTTCCATTGCTGTCTCCCTGAGAACAATAACCCTGATGTATTTATGTGATTCTTCAGAACAGCAAGTGCTTAATAGGTTTAAAAGATGACCTAAAGTAGCTACAT
This sequence comes from Apodemus agrarius, assembly GCA_964023405.1. Classification (NCBI taxonomy): domain Eukaryota; kingdom Metazoa; phylum Chordata; class Mammalia; order Rodentia; family Muridae; genus Apodemus; species Apodemus agrarius. Next base: position 57,229,276 of record OZ030011.1, read on the forward strand.
TAGTGTTTACTTGTATTAAAAGAATTAAAAGAGAACTAAAGGTTTATAGAGTGCAGACAGGAAATGAAAGAAACTTCATGAAAACTTCTTATGTTGTAGAAAGTATTAAATTGTTGTTCCCAAACAAATTTGTATCTAGTGCTCTGGTAAATGAAGCAAAATATGTGGAAAACTGTCAATTGTTCCTTAATAATTAATTCAAGAGTAATATACCCCTGATTATTGTTACTGTCAACTTATAAAATATATCCTTAAATAAAAAGGCATATTGATAACCCATGTGCTTAAAAGAAAATGAAACTATATCTGAAATAATGTGGTTCAGATATGACCTCTTATGATGATCTAATTTAATATAGAAATAGCATTTATGGATCTGGACTTAACATCTTATTAACATTTTCTTTATAAAAATATCTTGAATTATTCTTTCTCATGAACTGTATTTATATTCTTAGACTATGTGATATATTGCAATTCAAAAAATATAAAATAGTGCTATAAATGTCTTTGTATAGACAATAGTAAAAAGTAACTTGTTCTTTGATGTTGTTATTGTTGTTGTTGTTGTTATTATTTGCATGATTTTAAGCCTGAATTTTGTTTCCAGTTTTGGTCAAAGACTGTATTCCTTTTCTTTGGAGTTAAGAGTATCAAAGTTTTGGCTTATATTTGAACACATTCTTCAAGCAAGAAATTCTCCCACTCACCTGGAAATATACACACATGAATTTGACATTCCTGGTGTGATCCCGCTATGTTTTTGCTACATTATTAAGAAGGGCCATAGTAGATAAATATTTAATATAAAAATTCTTCTGTGGGAAAAGGACATATGATACATTGGATGCATGTAACAAAACTACTATTTTCAAGATTCTTCTTTAGCTGGAGAGATGCTCAGAAGTTAAGAGGACTAAGATCAGGTTCATAGTAACCCCACAAGGTGAACCAGAATTTACTCCAGTGCCAAGGGTCCAGTACTTTATTCTGGCCTCCATGGACGGCTTCATGAACATGGTGCACATACAGACAATCAAGCAAAATATAAATAATTAGTTTAAAATTTCTTCCATACTGATAATTCTCAAAGTTAGGTTCCATGATTGGAATTTCTAAATTGTTTATGAAATTGAAAAAGGGGATACTGAGTATTCTTCATTTGAATGTTAGATATTAACAACTATACTGTGGTGATTTGATAGTATGTGATATATGATAAGATTGAGTCAACAACTTCAATGAGTATGTTTATATTTAATAACTGATATCATACCATCAATGATAAAATAATAGTAATATTCATTTAGTAAACTGTTTTCTTAAATGATAAATATTTAGCACAGGAGATATGAGTAGATATCTATGACTCTTTGGCTTTAGTACTTTCTCCTGAATGACTGTTCTGTATTCTCACACCTTAGCTTCTTCTGAGTCTCACATCTGCTAACCTTTGCTTTGTGCTCGCTTCTACTGTGGCTTATGATTTATTGATATGATTTATTACTTCATATGGTCAAATATTATTAGAAACAATTACCACAGGCATTCTGATAAAAAACTGTAAGTAGCCTCACATGCATTTACATTTTTAGTATTTGTTTTAGAATCCCAATCTCTGAAATTATTTTCTTCCTGTGTAATTAAAAACTGATATTACTATATATTAATTGTACAAAGTAAAGGAGTCCATTATGATATTTTATACATATATACAATATGCCATGCTAATATTCACATATCTATTAGGCTCTAATGATGAGCCCTTAAACTGTGTTTAGTAGAAGCCATTATATTTAAACCAATTTAATTATGTGAGTGGAAGCAGATAGTGTTATTTCATCAAGAGATGTAATGGTAAAAACAAAACACAAAGCAAAATAAAACAAAACCAAAAATGGTTTTACTTTTCACCCAATGTAACAAACAGTTGAATTCACTCTATTGAAAGTAAAGACCTAATATCGATGCTTTTTTTTACCCATGAGCCTTTAATTCATTTAACAAATTCATCAGAACTAATTGCATGAAGTAGGTGCCTGGTCCTGTTTAAAGTTTTATACTAGATAACAGAGAATTGTTGCCAATGTTTCTTATTCATCAAATGGTTTTTCATGGATTTAACATGATAACTTACCAAACAGGAGAAAATTATATTCAACAAAATGTATAACAGGCCTATACTGTGTGTGAACAATAAAGAAACAGCAAGACAACAATATTAACATAAGACTTTCTTCGTGGGAATGGAAAGAACAGCACACTTTGATAGAAGTCAGGAGAAGAGAGCAGAAAGCAAAGGTTAGCAGATGTGAGACTCAGAAGAAACTCAGATGTGAGAACACAGAACAGTCTTTCAGGAGAAAGTATGAAGGCTGAAGAGCCAAAAGATGCAAATACAGAACCTGAAATAATCTACAAGTAGAAAGCCTGAGTACGGTGCCACCATAGCAAATTCTGTTGAATAAATTCAGCAGGACACTAGGAGCATTGCAATAATGGGAAAAATTGATCTGACTTTGGGGGTTAAGATATTGTTGCAATTACATGTTGAAAAACAGTATCAATGAAGCCGTTTCTATTCAAGCTGAAAATAATGACTTTATAATTTCTCACTTTGTATGTGTACATGAAAAAATTATACTAACAATTATCTACCAATACACATAGCTCTTGCCTAAAGTCAGATAATTTGGGGACATTATTATCTTCACATAGAATGTGAAACTTCAATTAATAAGACTATGTTACAGATTATAATAAAAATGCTATTTATATGCAACTGACATCCACATCTTAGAATAAGCTGAATTACAAATTAATTCATGAAAACCTCTCAATTTCAAATAGCTATGATAAAGGTGGATGTACATTTTAACATGTATCATTAAATTATATTCTAAAGCATCTAATATATTTTATAGATAAATAATCAGAAAACAATTGTGGAAGACAAAGTCTGATGATAACTAGGTAATAGTGATGGTAAATAATGCTTATGAAAATTAAGCTTTACAAAATACTTTAAATAATAGTAAATATAAAGGATGAATATTACAAAAGTGGAAGCCCAAATGTTGGTCATTACTTACACTATCAAACAACTAATCTCATTTAGCCTCTAACTACAGGGAGCCAAGCAAGAGAAATCAATGGTTTTCTTAGCCATTTCCAGCCCTTATCAAGCAACTACATAACATTAAAAGTTCCTTGGAGATGGCTAAATTCATACATCCTGGCATCTGGTGCCTATTCAAGCATAAGCCATCTCTCTGAGGATTTAAAATTACTTTTAAAGGGTATTAACCCAATCCATCATATGTACATTGGAATTTTTACCACACAACTGTAACAAAGTGCTGAGTCAGTGCTATTGACTCTAGCTTCTCCCAAGGAGAATGAAGGTTCTGTTGCCTAAGTTCTAATTTTGTTGACCAAGATGACCTGGCACAGGGTTAAATGTTTTTTGATGGCAGATTCTGTTTTGGAATCTAGAATAAGAAATCCTAGGGGGGCAAGTTTTGCAAGTCACTTGTTTATTCATGAGCTTTTGTTTTCTCAGAATAAGAATCTAAGAAACAATTCCTGTTATTTGGGGATAATAAAATGATTGTTAGCACCCACATGGGAAGGTTTTTAAATTTTAATACAGGTGAAAGCATGATACATTATTCTGAAAAATTCACTGAAAACCAAGCCTTTGTCACAAAAATCCATTGTGGGGCATTTCAGATCCAATCTGCAACATTTATTAATATATATAATTGTACATTTCACCAAGGTAAATTATTATCTCAAATAAAATTTTGACAGATTTATAACCTTCACTACTTGTTAGTTATAATTATACTCATCATATGTAAAACAAAGTATCACTCTCAACTGTGATCCAGTCCATTTACCAATATGGTAATGAGATCATTATACTTTTAAGATTAATCAAAATACTATATCTTGATTCCACATTAAAACATTAAGGAGACATAATAAAAGAGATTTTTTAAACCTACAGGATTGCTTTATATTGCAGTCAAAAGGATAAAGAATATGAGGGTAGAGAGGAAATGAAAGTAAAAGGGAGGGCGGGAGAGTAAAAGAGACACAGGGACAAACCACAGGAAAGCATATCACTAACTTTATATCTACAGCTTTTATTAATATACACAAAATATGGATTTTAGGAAATCAAAAAAATGTTGTGATGGAATAGTATCTGACAGAAAAGGAGACACTGAGCAGAAATTCGAAGAAGAGGGAAGGTGTTAGGGAATGCAGCATGTAGAATATTATGGCTGGATAACGGGTGGCATTTCTAGAGATGAAAGAGGGGCGTTCCCACCTAGGACATTACAGTAATACTGTGGGAGAAGATACTTGTGTGTAGAAATATGTAAATATTCACTACAATTAAAGAGAATATACAGAAAAACTTGAAATAGATTGTGAAAACAGTAAGAAATGTAACATACACACACACACACACACAAATCCACATAGGTTTATGAATGAATACACATATATTATCTTCATCTATATACCTAAAGGAATAAACATTAAGACAAAAGCAGGCTCATCTATTAGCAATAAAATGTATTCTTATAATATGATCTTTATTTAGCATAACACAATATAAAGTTTCAATGCAATAGATTTTAAAAAATTATCTCCTAAAATATTGATGGCATCTTCATTGAGGACATAATACTTAGACTCTGCATTCAAATCCTGCCTGTGTTCTTTTCTCATTATAGTACATAGGGAAAATTGCTTAACTCCTACAATACTCTCATCCATAATGTGGACTATTTGCAATAAGTACTTTATAGAGCTGTTGAAAAAGAGTCTGGAGATGCATTAGATTCAATCAGAACTATTGTCATCATTGCTTTTTATCTTTTGTGTATGACAGAAAATTAAAAAAGATGTATTAAATGGTGAAATAAAAAGGCTATCTCTATTTTATGTGCAATACTTCTTTCAGACGGAAAATGAGATTTAGATGAAAATAAATGTGATTTTTTTTAAAAAGAAAGATACTAAATGATAGTACAAGTCAAAATGAGGTCACTTATGGTGTGGACCATTTAGTAGATGTGTAAATGCTGCACTGGCTCTCTACAGCTGTTGTAACAAATAGCAAATGACAACAAATTGGGCTTAAGGTGGGATAGGTGTATTCTCTTCTAGTTCAGGGGAACAGAATACATAATAAATATTAAAATAACATGGTGCTAAAATAACATAATGGTATACTTCTAATGGATTTTGGGAAAAATCTATTCTTTCTTCTTCTGCCTTGCATTCTTTGTAAATCCCTCTATATTTAAAAGTGGAAAACATCCTTCACAAAGTCCATCTTCTTTCCTGAATCACAATGCCTTTTGCCATTGGTTCACATAATAACTGTGTTTGCATTTAGAACCCATTGAGATAATCTAGAGCAGGCTGTCTGCCTCAGAAACCTTAATCTTCACAGCGAAGTCATTCCGAAAATATTAGGTATCATTTACAGGTTCTAAGAAAGATCATGTGGTTATCTTTAAATCACAGCATGATAGCAAGATAAGAAATTGGAGGAGAGAAAAAGATGCTAGATTGTTCTGAAAGATTTAATTTTAAATGCTTATAAACGGTTGACAAAGGAGAAACAAATGAGACAGACACAAATATACAACATAAACTCCTATTTTTATTTCAGGTGTTTTAAATGTATATCTACGTTTGAAAGGGCAAACAACTATAGAGAATCCTCTATGGTCTTCAAGTGGGAACAAAGGACAAAGATGGAATGAAGCTCATGTTAATATATATCCAATTACTTCATTTCAGGTAAGAAATACCTTTACTCATAGATTGATGTGTAATGAATGGAACATTGAATGCATATCTTGAAGAAACAGTAAATAAAATATTAATACTGAGAATTTTGTATAAGACAAATAAAAGTTTATCCCCAGTTTGAATAGCTATTTTATGAAGTCAAATGCACCTGTATTAGCATCTATCATGTAGAATAATAATCTATCAAAGATGAGTTATTGCTTAGCATACTGACACATCTTCAATCCTAGAGTTTGGGAAGTAGAGGTAGACATATCTCTGAGTTTGAGGCTAGCCTGGTCTACAAAGCATACTCTAGGACATCAAGAACTAGATACAGTAGTTCCTATCTGAGGAAAAAAGACAAAAACAAACAAACAAACAAAAAACAGACAAAAATCTCTGGGGTATTTGCATAGTGCTCTATTTCTATAGAATAATTTGCATGTATTTTATTTACTACAGAAAAAATAGAGATTTTCACTAAAATGGGCATTAGTACTCTTAGCTAATTTGTTTGATAATTTGAGATAGCATTTAAAATGTTTTCAACTTCAGTCATTTATTATTTTAATCAAAGTCAGGAAGTTTAAACAAATTATTTTCCTTCTGTAAATTGAGGTTAGACTTCAGTTAAAAACCAAAAAGTCCCCGGAAAGGCTAGATGCCACAGTGAAGGGGAATATCAGGACAGGGAAGTGGGAGAGGGCTGATTGAAGAACAAGGGGAGGGGAGATGGCTTATGGGATTTTCAGGGGTGGGAGGACCAGGAAAGGGGACATCATTTAAATGAAAATAAAGAATATATCTTAAAAAACAAGGCATTTATAAAGATATCAAAAAATTTAATGACTGAAGATTTTTAATTGAAATAGCAAATTTTAATAATCCTTATAAAAGATGATGTAGCTATAAGCTCTTTTAATAAAGTTGGAAGTATGGATTTAGTGATTTAAATAACAATACCCCCAACATATGTATATGAAGGCATATAGGTTCATAGCAATGCTTTCAATTACTTCTAGCTAACATATACCGAAGTATTTTTATTTGTTTAAAATAATAAAAATCTTTAAAATCTAATCACATGTAATATAGTTTATATAGCTTTATCCTTATTTGAAAGTACTCAAATCCACTTAATGATATCATAACAGTGTCTCATGGGTACTTTTACCCTTAAAAGCTTACCTTTAAGGGTACAGATAAGCAGACTGATCTAATTATGCAACATTTTTCATTGCATAGTTGTATGACTGTTTGAGAGATTGACTTTTAAAGCTAACCAAGTTGATAAAATGAATATTTTTTTGCAAGAGTAGAGGATAAGAAATTAAGTAAGACCACAAGGAATCATATGACTGTGAGCGCACAGATCTATGAAGGATAATACAGTTTTAAAAACTGAAATACCTTAACAAAGGAAGGCAGAACTCGAAGTGCAGCTAATATTAAAGTGTAAAAGTGTGTGTGTGTGCGCGCATGTGCACACTGAGGCTAATTTTTCAAAAAATATTTATGTTCGTCAGTATAAATTTTTCTTCCTAAGAAGGCTACCTCTTTGTTATAAATGATGAAATTAAATACATACATAATAAGGATTTAAGTTGTGGCAGTATTATACTCAAGAAAAATTTTCTTGACATTTATATCAAGTTAATGAACATTTGTTAAGTGCCTCCAGGACAATCATTTATTTCTTTAGATACTAGTTGAAAAAAAACTACTACTACTTTTTGTCACAATGAAAGGCATGAAGATTTAGTAAAAATTCTTGTTGTAAATGATGCTGGAGAACTGGTACAAAGGAATGAAAGAGATTTCAGGATATACTTAGACATGAACAGGAGCAGAACAGTTTTCATGGGAGGAATCTTGAAATAGACATTAACGACAAAGAAATTTTGGCTTACAAATTGTCAAATAATGCGTGAACTACAGATTGGTTTATACAACAAAAGGGAGGTGGATGAGGTCCCATTATGAAACATATATAATTAGTTCTGTCTTAAATATGCTGATGAAAAATGTCTGAGAAAAACCATAGTAAAGACATGGAGAAGTTGTAAATATTGGTGTTGGGTATTGCAGATTATATGTCTTCCTAAAAACTGCCTGAGTAGTTGATATTAGCTAGGAAAGGTTTACATATTCAAATGAGCAAATCCACTACATAAACAAAGTCAAAGAAAAAAAACTACATGGGCATTTCATTAGATGCTGAAAAAGCATTTGACAAAATTCAGCATCTTTTCATGCTAAAAAGTCTTAGAAAGAACAGGAATTCAAGTCCCATACCTAAACGTAGTAAAAGCAATATCCAGCAAACTGGTAGCCAACATCAAACTAAATGGAGAGAAACTTGAAGCAATCTCACTAAAATCAGGGACTAGACAAGGCTGCCCCCTCTCACCATATCTTTTCAATATAGCACTTGAGGTACTAGCTAGAGCAATTAGACAACATAAGGAGGTAAAGGGGATACAAATTGGAAAGGAAGAAGTCAAACTATCACTATTTGCAGATGATATGATAGTATACTTAAGTGATCTAAAAAATTCCACAAGAGAACTCCTACAGCTGATAAACAACTTCAGCAAAGTGGCTGGTTATAAAATCAACTCAAGCAAATCAGTAGCCTTCCTATACTCAAAGAATAATCAGGATGAGAAAAAAAATTAAGGAAAGGACATCCTTCACAATAGCCACAAACAATATAAAGTATCTGGTGTGACTCAAACCAAATAAGTGAAAGATCTGTATGACAAGAACTTCAGGTCTCTAAAGAAGGAAATTGAAGAAGACCTCAGAAAATGGAAAAATCTTCCAAGCTCATGGATTGGCAGGATAAATATAGTTAAAATAGCCATCTTGCTAAAAGCAATATACAGATTCAACACAATTCCCATCAAAATCCCAACTCAGTTCTTCATAGGTAGAAAGAGCAATTCTCAAATTCATCTGGAATAACAAAAAACCCAGGATAGCTAAAACTATCATCAACAGCAAAAGAACTTCTGGGCGAATCAGTATCCCGGACCTCAAGCAATACTACAGAGCAATAGTGTCAAATGAGCAAATCAGTGATGAATTCTTCCTCAGTTTGTAAAGTAACTGGAATATTCCAATGACGAGTTTGCAACTCATGAAGGTCTAGGTAAGATCTTCAATGAAACAGTTCTCAGCATACCACAGTCATCCTTCCCAAAATGCTTTCAAATATGACAATGACACAGAGTGAATGAGTGTCTTCATTGGCGTAATTGCACTTGAACTCATCCAACACAAATATATTGTTGGGCAGGTGAGCTGAGGTGAGCTGAGGGACCCTTGGCCTTGGAGTCAGCAGCCAGTGCGTACTCACATTAATCTATCTCCTCAGGAACTGAGGTAGCTGCCTTTTTGTCCTCTTTCCACTCAGCCTCGGGTTTCTCTTTCTCTTCCTGTGAACCTCTTTCTTTACTTGGTGTATCCTTTGTAGACAGGCATTAGGCAAACTTCTCCTCAGCATCAAACTAGGCAATCTTCTCACACAGCTTCAGCCCTGAAATGGGTTTGATTAATACAGGTAAGGAACCAGTCCTTGGTATTAGGGAAAGCCTGGGAAAAGAAGGCTCTAAGACCTATTTATAGAGCCATAGCAGAGTGCAGACCACTGTGATGTCAACCCCTGTCACTGACTATCATGAAAATTCCTAGTCTTCATGAGAGAGCCCAACAGCCTTACCTCCCCAGGACATTTGCATTTTCAGTAGCCTGTTTTGTTGTGCATGATGCCCAAGGTGAAGGACACTCAGATGCTGTCAGGGAAAGGACAGCACTGTCAGCAAAGTTCACCCAGGCCCCACCTGAGCTCCTGCCTCTGTAGTCTTCCGTGGCAGCTCCTCTCGTTCCTTACATACTGGGAAATAAACACCATTACTCCCAAACACACAGAATCTGCAGTCACCCTCAAATGCCAGAACCCTTCTGGCAGGAAGTTTTCTGAGAAATTCCTGGGTGCAGTTGGCTTGGCCAACATGAAAATAGGGTAGTGCAGAGAGCATTGGGACCTGAGCCCCACTGTACTGAGTAGCTAAACTCTGCTTATTTTCAGAATGTATGTATAGGGTCAAAGATACCATGGTGTGATTCTGCACAGAAGGGGCAAAAATTTTTCATGAGAACATTAGGAAATGTACTAAAACACTTTCGATATTTAAAATTAATTGAATTGACTGCAGGAAATATTAAATTATAAGATTTACTGAAATATGCCTCCTCTTCTGTCAGTTTTTCACATTACGAGAAGTAAACCGGTTGCTCATTTGATAATGTTTTTTCAAGAAAACATAGTTCACTGTCCTAGAGGCAGCATGGAAACGCTAGAAAGCAGTTGCCCCTGGAACGTGTGGTGGGTAAGTGGGAGGCAGAGCAACAGGTCTGAGGTTGGAGTTATACATTTCCATAGCCAAGTTCCATAATTTGGCCCATCTCAGTCCACCGGACCTGGTTTCTGAAATCTGTTGATTAAAAGAAGGAATATAAGGATATTTTGTTATCAGAAATGAAAGGGGTCATTTAAATTTTTAAAAGATGAAGATATCCACTACTGATGAAAATATGTTTCTGTAGCTGAAGATATTTGCATACAGTGTATGAACAGATCCATACAAAGATATTCAGGAATGTTAAAAATAAACTTTATTCATAGTTGTCTCTGTAAGTCAGCCTTGGAGAAATCCTCTCCGCTGTTCTCAGCTCTGGTTGTTCTGATGTAGGAGTCGGGATTGGTTTTTTTTTTTCTGCTGGTTCTCAATGTACTTTCCATTCCTTGTGCTTCTTGGACATCTCCATAGATTTATTGCCCTGGGAAGTCCCTACTTTCGTCTGCTATCTGTGTTGATTTGCCTGAAGGACTTCATTTGACATTTCTTGAAGTGTGGGTCTGTTGAGGATGGATTCTTTTCAACTTCTGTGCTTTTAAAAATTGATTTGTTCACCCTCATCTTTCAAAAAAAATCATTTCCTCTTGGCATAGCTTAGTAGTTCTTCTTTTAGAACTTTCAGGATATCCTTCTCCTGTCTCTCCGTTTTTCCCAAGTGTGATTATCTGGCTGTGCACACACTCCTATTATGCAATCTTCCATCTCTGGGATAATTTAAAATTTTATCCTTATTGATGGTTTGAAGAACTTAGATACAGATATACTTTCATGTGCTCATATGTGTTCTACTCTTTCTGCATACTTGATTTCCCGGGGGCTCATTGTGGTATGAAAGTTAAGGATTGTTTAGCTAGTTTCTTCCTATCTCATTGTTCTTTCGTTTTATCCTTTGAGGGTTCTGTTTGAGAATTTTATTTTTTATTTTCATTAGCTTGTACTTTACTTTTATATCCACTGCTGATTTGTTTGGGAATGTCTAATCTGAATTTACTCTCCTTCAGTGAACTTTTCACCTTAGCAACTGCACTTATCAGCTCTATAAATTCAATGTTAGTCTTTTTATAAAAGTATAGAAAGCCTTATTGAGGTGCCATGCCACCTGGCAAGAACTTGAGGTTGACCAATGTGAAGTTCCTCTCCCAGCCTTTGAGCAGGAACTCCTGTGTTAGTCATAATCCCCTCCACCTAGGATGGAGTGCTCAGACAAAGGTGAAGCCCATTGTTCTTCAAGGACCTGCAGTCTCCTGAGAAACACTAGCCACCTGCTGAGCACCTGAACCAGTTCTGGTTCTGCAGAGAAGCTCCCAGCCTTTGGGGAAGGGTTTTCCCCTGTCTATATATTTGGAGTTCTTCATGAAACTTTGAGACCTTGAACAGCAATGTTGTCTTGGTCTCCATCTCTTTTTGCCGCCTTCCCATACATCCCCAGCTTCTCTTCCAGGTAACCTCTTCCATATAACTATAGGAAGTTAGATAAAATATTTTTATTTCTCCTTTTATTGACTTAAGCAAAGAAAACCAAGTCATAATTAACTGTTGGAGTCACTATCTGCTCATACACATCTATATCAGTCTTGGTTTGTTTAATCAGGCTGAGTCTTCTTCCCTTTATGGGTCATTATTTAGTTTTCATTTGAAAATCTAATAATTTGGGAAAAGACATGAATTTTAATGGGTTCTGCATATCTATTTAATAGATGCTGGATATCTATAAAACTTTGCAAGTAGTGTGAAGCCTTTACAATGACGTGTTTGAGTTAGAAACAATCTACCTATTTTAAGGAGTTAATCTTTATTAAAGAAAACCACATTTTCTCACATTTTCCCTTTTCTCTTTCACTGTTCCTCCCCACCTCCCCACTCTACCACTTTCCTGTTCTCTTGCAGTCTCCTGCTCTTCCTCTCTAGTATCGTTTTTGTGTTTGATCACACTTACTTTACTGTTTCTTGCTATTGTGTTTTAAAGAAACCTGAAATACTAAGCACAAAGCTGTAGGCTTAAAAATTATGTCTCCAAATATGTTGTCAACCTTATCAGCATAACTCGATGAACAGATGTATCAAATCCAGATATGGTTAAGTGAAGCAGAACTGGGTAGCAGGCTTTAAAGGCCATTCATGTATAATTCTTTTTTTTAACTACCTTTGTCTATGTGGGCTCTCAGTTCAGTCTCTTCAGAGTCTGATTTTCTTCCAGGTTTCAAACTGGTTCTGTTTACCATGACCTGAAAACTCTATTCAGGGCAAACATAGGATGACTTGATTTCCATTTCTCATGGATACCTGTTGGTTTTAATTTAACATTATCATCATCTTTATACCATGGCCGGATGCTCTGTACCCTACACCCCTTTATTTAGTCTATTTTATCCAGTAATTTGTTTTGTCAAATGGGACGAAATTATTTGACTTTAATTACTTTGTTTCAGTTGGAAGCCACCAAAAGGTAAAAAATTTGGATTAGTGCAATTTTACCTAAATTGCCAGTAAGACATCATGATAAGGAAATTTTTTAGTTATTAAATTTTTGTTTTTTTTTAATTTCACAGTGCATTTCTAGATCTGTTGGCGTTTATTTCACCTCATAGATCTTAACTGTGCGAGAAAACTACTCATGCACTGGCATGATATTCCCTTTTAATCTGTTTTATTTTCTGTATTATTACTTAAAATTATTTCAAGTTGAGAATTTTTAACTGTGAAATAATTTATGCAGTAGCAAAATTTTTAAAATTCCATCTTTGTTATGGCTTGCCTACCAAAAGTCAAGTAATATTAATATATACTAGTATATTGTCGATATAAATTAAGGTGTAAGCAGTGATAATATCATTTGAACCTAGATATATAACATTTGAATATATTTTTACTCCAAGTAGAAAGATGATATTCACTTTTCTTTTGGAACAGTAAACTGGATATGAGTGGTCTGAATCCTCTTTCACTAAGAGTTATATAGTTTTATTGATTGAACATTTAAGTATGTTTATGCAAGTTGAACTGGAACCTTGTAAAGTTATACTCACAGTTAATATTAGAATAGTTTCTCAAGGGAAGACTCCAAGACTACCCTATCTATTGGACTGTATCACCTCCCATATCTTATTTAATGACTGAACATGGTTCAGTTAATTTGTTGAACTGATAAGATAAATATCATTATTAATGCTTACTGCTATACGTGAATTTATTAAAATCATGTTTTTGTCAATGACATTTATAATCATTTCTCAAATTACACCATTAAACTTCAATATTTTTCTAACTGCCAACAACCAAAAGTTATCTGTCTCTTGTTCAAAAAAAAATACTTGTGAACATTACAAACGCTTCCCTGAATAGTGAAGTCAATATCTGAAGATATCACATTAGTTGATCCTTTGGCTACTTGGATTCATTAGCTCTACACACAGATCTTCTTTGCTTAGTGAAAGATGACATCTGAACACATTGGTTTAATCTATCTGCCTCTAGGGAGTCAACTGCATACGCTTAAAAGAACTTGGTTTGTCAGAAACTGTTAGCTATTACTTGAAGCAAGTATGTGTTCTTGGTATAATTTTAAGGCAGAAACCCATATAGTTTGAAAATTCCATCTGAAGTTATTTACCAAGAGTTAGTATTACTTTTTAATTAAAAATATTTTATGTAAGGTGCTTTCCCTGCATGTATGTCTGAGCACCATGTGCATGCCTTCTGTCAGTGAGTCCAAATGAACATCTCAGATCCCTTGAAACTGGGGAAATGGATAGTTATGAGTTGCCATGTGGTTGTTAGGAATTGAACCCTGCTCATCTGGAAGAGAAGCAAGGGCTTTCAATCTTTAAGCCATCTCTCCAGTCCTAACATTAGGACTTTTCTAATGAAATGTTTGTTATATCTTTATTTGTTTGCATTATAGGGAGACTACATGAAAACATTTAAATTTTAAAGTAAGCTTTTTCATTGAAAGAAATATTTTAAATAATATCAACCTTGCCATGCAGGAAGAATCAGTTGAACATAATTTTATCCCTTAGGAAAACCAAACCTTGATGCCTTCTCCTTATATCCACATGTGGTTAACTCCTTCGAATCCATTAAACCAAATTCACTGCAAAAGTACACAATAAGAAACACTTTTAACACTGTGATGAAGTAGTAGTCAGAATAATAATGAAACTTCACAAACGTGCGACAGAATTCAGCATTTTAAACGAGATTCTTTCTTCTCAAAGTGAATGTAATTTGCAGTTCATTCATATCATCCACACTGGAAAACATAAAATTCAATGTTCCGTGACAGTCTCTTGATTTCATACTTGAAAGTTGCTACCAAAGACATATTTTTTTTTATAAAAGCTTGAAATGCCAAATATGACATACTCTTTGGATAGAATACCTAAATAGATTTTTGAAATCTCTATTTTTTCCAGAAAATACATCTGTCCCCAAGGTCTTAATGCCATCGATAAATCTACTATGGCCTATGCATTTTAATTTGCAGTTAAATTAAGTGTATAAACAGTATAGTGTAATAAATGGAGAACCAATCAGTTCAAAAGCACTCTATATATTCTCAATAGCAAACTATCACAAAAACTAAAACCTAGCAACTAGGACACCATTAAACATGCCAAGATAGACAGAGAAAAGCCTACAAAGTGTCAACCCTACAAAGAACTACAGGCAACTGAGGAAAGCTGGAAGCAGGCAGGAGAGCTGATCTTCTCTATGGAAGATCACACAAGTTGGTTGTCCAAGGCCAAATGGACAGTCCTGAAAAAGAAACATACAACATGCATGGTGAGCAGTTTATATATAGGAATATGTGTGTGTGTGTGTGTGTGTGTGTGTGTGTGTGTGTGTGAGTAGGTGCCATCTGTGACCTCCTCTTTTTCCACCCATCCTCTTATATATGAATAAATGCCTAGACCAATAACTTGGGTTTGTACCACAACTAGCTCATAACATAATTATCTGTTTATTCTGTTCTAAGTCACACTACATGGCTGGTTTCCTGGTCATCAGTTTCATATGACTGTCTCTGGAGAGAATATCCTTCCTGTGCCTTCCTCTATCCCAGAATCTCCCCAAGCGCCCCCCTACCCCGGCCTTATCTCTGCCAGAATTTCCACCTCCTGTTTTCTGACTCAGCTCACTGGCTATAAGCTTTTTTATTGACAGGTGAATGCTTTGACACAGTGTACAAGAGATATTCTTTCAATGTGTATTCACATATATGCTCGAGAAAACTATTAATGAAAGAAGAGGATGAATTTGAAGAAGAATGGAGAGGGGAGAGAAATGCTGTAATTGTATTATAATTTCCAAATTACAAATAGTTAAGCAACCATATCCCAGGAGAGTTTTCTAAGACTATAAGATCTCTGCACCCGACTGGATTGGATTTCCAAAAATCACAAAGTTAAAAATAAATATTAAAAACACTATACTTTTTGAAAGAGTTTTTTCCGAAAGTATTTTTATCATACCAATAAAGGGTAACTAATTACCTATTTAAAACTCATGCTAGATTTCTCTAGAAAGAAATCAACCAGCTATACTTAGTGGCCAACGATATTATCAATAGTTAAAAATGTCGGTGAAATTAATGAGTCTGCAAATCAGCCAATTTTTATTACCACCCACTAATTCAGTATATTGAAGGGATGAAATAGCCCTAAAGGGAATTGTTTTAGAGATAGACAGCCCTCTTGGTCAAGTGTGGCTCAGTTTTGTTGATTTGTAAATTAAACATGTAATGCAACACTTTGCCAGAAAACAAACAGCACACATGTTGACTTATTTCAGACAGTCTCTTCCCCATCACTCCCTAGCAATCTAACCATAAACATGGTTTCTTTCACATCTCTCCTGATTCAAGAACCTGACTTCAATGCAAAGTTAGATCTGAGGCTGCAACTCTGATCAAGGGAAGCAAGAAAAGAAAAGGAAAATTAATAATTATTGAAATTGAATCAGGAGGAGTGATAACTATTATAAGGCAATGACTACAGAATATTTTATAGTGATGGATTGTTAAAAGTTAAACTATAGCTTTCCACGGAAGCAGCTGCAAAATGCTTGCAGATGATTTTGAGAATATGTTCACTTTTCTTTTTATTTTCATATATAATCCTATCATTTTATATTGGCCCCTGATTATAGATGATATTTTAATAAGTAAATATCAAGGAAAAGTGATACTCCAAGGAAAGCATGATACTTTCATGAAACTAGTCACTTTTACAGCAAAGAAAAATCTGTAGACTATAAAGCTGATGCTAGCAAACTGTTGTAATGAAGAACTTGATTCCAGCTTCTGATGTTTAAATACCAAGTGGCTGCACAGGCAGACCTTCTTACCTAGTGTACTGGCTGGTTTTGCATGTCAACTTGACACAGGCTGGAGTTATCACAGAGAAAGGAGCTTCAGTTGGGGAAGTGCCTCCATGAGATTCAGCTGTGAGGCATTTTCTCATTTAGTGATCAAGGTGGGAGGGCCCCTTGTGGGTGGTACCATCTCTGGGCTGGTAATCTTGGGTTCTATAAGAGAGCAGGCTGATCAAGCCAGGGGAAGCAAGCCAGTAAGCAACATCCCTCCCTCCATGGCCTCTGCATCAGCTCCTGCTTCCTGACCTGCTTGAGTTCCAGTCCTGACATCCTTTGGTGATGAACAGCAGTGTGGAAGTGTAAGCGGAATAAACCCTTTCCTCCCCAACTTGCTTGTTGGTCAGGATGTTTGTGCAGGAAGAGAAACCCTGACTAAGACACCTAGACTAAGTGGACTTTTCACTCATACATCGTGTCCTCACCTAAGGCATAGGGGGATGCAGCATCCTTGTCTTCTGCACGGCTGCATTGTAAGCCCTGTGTCTTCCTCCATAAGTGCTATCAGCTGTCTTCTGTTCCTACTACCTATCATCATCCATTCAAAGTTAAATTCCAAGGAATTGGGGGTAACTGCATGGGAAGTCTAGACAATTGTGGATAGTTAATAATTACTCTAACGTTCCCTAGCCGCGACACTACTCACTTTTCCTGCTCTTTAAAATCAACATGACTGGCCACAAAAAAATCTGTATAATAATATATTCAATTATGTATAATACATAAAATAAAAATCTATTCTTATAGAATACATTTTTACTCTTGCACCGAGTAAGGGTTCATATCTAAGGCCACCCAAATTACTTACATCCCCACCACGTGGCTGGCATTTTTCTCATAGCTTCATACTTTACATCTGGACTATAATACAATCTCTCATTTCCCAGCATATAGAACTATTCCTTTCTGCCCACTTGATTTGCAATTCAAATTTCATAAACTGAAAACTTGGTTCTGAGTTTCTGAACTTTAGCCTGGCCTCGTGCTTCTCTTCAGTGATGCAGGTTATCTGGGATAGTCTCCAGAGATGGCTTTGCACAATCTTAATTATCATGAATAAATAATAAGGAAAAGCAGGAAGAGGTATTAAAATATTAAATATGTTCATTGAGATGTCACAAAACATTTTCCCTATTAATTTGCAGAGAATGTCTACCAGGCTCCCTATAATTAAAGGTCAGGGAATTAAGAAAACGCTTGAAGCCGGGCGTGGTGGCTCACGCCTGTAATCCCAGCACTTGGGAGGCAGAGGCAGGCGGATTTCTGAGTTCAAGGCCAGCCTGGTCTACAGAGTGAATTTCAGGACAGCCAGGACACTTGAAAATGATGTCTTTGCTTACTGATTGTAAACTTTTATTGCGAAAATTATCATAGCATACCACACAGTATTGATGAGCATAGCAAAAGAAATCTAAGTTCTCTAAGAATAACCTTAAATTTATCTCTCATGAAGTATTTTCAAAGATAAATCAAAAGTAAGGACAAACCTGTTGCACTGCAAAAAACATTTTCACTCAAATATTACTAAAATGAGAGAGCTTTATAAAATGCATACATTACTGTTCTTTTTTTTAAAGATTTATTTATTTATTATATGAATATAAGTGGCACACCTGTATGTACATCCGCGTACCAGAAGAGGACATCAGTTCCCATGACAGATGGCTGTGAGCCACCATGTGGGAATTGAACTCAGGACCTCTAGAAGAGCAGCAAGTACTCTTAACCACTGAACCATCTCTCCAGCCTGCATTAGTATTAATTTAGAGTCATTTATTAAGTTAATGTTTCTTTGTAAAGACCAAATTAATATTTTATTTAAAATTTTCTGTAAAAGTACAAACTGCTAAAATGTAGCCTTTTTGTACAAAAATGTATTTTTTGTACAAAAAGGCTACATTTTAGCACCTAAAGTATTATATATTTTCTGGAAGAAAGAGAAAACTTGATGATTAAAAAAATAACAATAATTCTAAAGACCTTGTCTCCTTCAAGAGTAAACAATTAAATGTTTGTAATCATTTTCTTTGTTTCATAGCCAGATTTATAATGAAGTTCATCTGGTATCACTCATTGAGCCTCTGTGCTCAACTATTGTAAATACTGGATATTCAAGGGCTTTTCACTAGATTCTAATATATTAGTCTATATTCATGAATAAAATCAAGTTTTAGACTTAAAATTCCAAAGTAAAAATCACAGCAGGAAGTCAAAAGCTGAGTATAAAATGCATGAGCAGCCTGTACTATGTAACTGCAAAATATCAAAGCATTTTGATAGTGTATGCTATGGTTCTGTTCTAGGCTTCAAAAAATATGGAAAACATATTGATTCGTTCTTTAAGATATTTTTTGAAGGGTTGCGCTGTATGCTTAGAGAAAACTGAGGAAATACATTTCTGTACAATAAAACCACTCTAATAAATCTGTCGTGTTTGTAGTTAATTTTTGAAGGCATTCGAGGTCCTGGGATAGAGGGTGACATCGCCATTGACGATGTATCAATTGCTGAAGGAGAATGTGCAAAACAAGACCTTCCAACTAAGAGTAAGTGTTTCTCCTCTTGAGTATCACTTGAGACATGTGGACGTGATACAACTATTAGTATAAAATGTTTCAATTTCATAGAAAATTCTCAGTTTTAGTTAAAATGTTATTTCTGACTAAACCATTCAAGGTATGCTTAAGTCAAATAGCTAGTACATATGACTTATGTACATATGAAAATATGTGGCCATATTTTCAGTAACATAATGATAGTAATTTCTACTTAATTCTCTGTAAGACTAACTCAGTGACTTTAAAAACAGATTTAACATTTAATAATTTTTGCTATTTTGTCAGGGATTGGAAAATGTTTATTAAAATATTTGGCAAATATATACACTTAATAGTCATTTATGTAACAAGGTGCTTTTAACTAGAAGTAGTTGAAATGTGGATTTCCTAGCGCTAATATTGTTTTTTTTACAGATGTAGTTATGTGGAAATTTAGTATGTGTCTTTAGTAATGGAGTAGTCCTATTTATTCTGATATAATCTATTTCATATCTACTCCACAATCTTGTGAAATAATTTTGTTTTCATCTAAGAACAGTTTAGATATTATACATTAATGATGTCTTCAAATTTCAACTTTTATTTTAGGCCCATTCTTAAGTAAATGTAAAATGATATTTTAAAAGTATTCTGTGCCCCTATATCTTTATCTAACTTTATCCATTTAAAACATGTATTCAGAATTATTGTTGGAATGCATTTTAACTTTAGTATTTTCTTAGACCTATCTAGAAACTTTAATTTTATGGTCACCTGATGATGGAGTAATCAAGCTAAATTCCCACAAATAACACGTCAATAACTTAGTATATTCAAAGTATATTGAAATTCTGTTGCTAAAGGGCTCTATGTACCAGAGCCCATCAACTGAAGATATTTATGGAAAAATTATTACAGTCTAGATATTGACCGTCCAGGGTGCAGTTGCAGCTTAGTGGACCTAATTAACTCCATTATTTAGCATTGTTGAAAAATTGTAAAAAAAAAAAAAAAAAAAAAAAAAAATGGCAGCAAAGGGCCACAGTGGCCCGCAATGCTTAGCATCGAAAATACACATTTTGTAAAAACTTCCTGGATCTCCACTGCAGGGAAGGCTCAGCTGCACCCTCGTAAGCACAATCTGCCTAGAACACAGAGAACCATGTATTCTCTTCAGAGACTGTGGGGATTTTCACAGCTTACTCTCAGTGATTCGAACCTTGCACTAAATGAAGGTCATGTCCATATTGCATACAAATTTTGTTTTTATATCTTAATAAAAATTAAATAAGTTAAACTTGATAAATTGAGGTAAACTTTCCAAAAGAGGGGAACAAAAAGAGAGAAAGCAGGAGTGAGGCTGGCCATGGACTGTGAAAGCTCACCAGGCTGCCAGTGTCATGCTCTAAAACATTCTGGTGTATAGGACTTTTAAATTAGTAAATACACAGTAATGTGTGTCTGCCTTATTCATAACTGCATAACTAGGCTATTTCCTCCTTCTGCTTGCCATAAAATTGAAGCTGATATCTAACACGAAATCTAGTTTTTAAAAAATTACTTTCCATGTATTAAATTTCTTTAGTTCAGAAAAGCTCTGTGAGCAGCCACATGGGGTGTTTATGACCTTAATGTCAGTTTTGGGTACTTATCTTCTTTATCTCTAGATTCCGTGGATGGTGCTGTTGGGATCTTAGTTCATATATGGCTTTTTCCAGTTATCATCCTCATCTCTATCTTAAGCCCTCGAAGGTGACCTTATTCTGGCAGAGGCTGTAAGTGATTCACCAGGCACTGGCATGAAGAAAGAGTCTTTGTAAATGGACACTGAAAAAACAAACTACCAAAGATTCCTCCACTGACTACTGACTCAAAAATTAAATAATACAAACAACATTTTTTAAGCACTGGGGATAAAAAAAAAAAGACATCACGGAAATATAACTTATTCCAAACTACATATAGAAGATATTCTTGGCCTGGGTACAAAAGAGCCCTTCAGGTGCTTTTGTGGCTAAAATGATTACAGCTTCATCTGGTTGAACTCTGGAAAAAGGAAATAAAAGAAAAAGAAAGAATGAAAGAAAAAGAAGAAGAAAAAGAGCTATAGAAATCCTTGTCAAAGCACAAAGTCATGGCTGGTTTTGTTTCAAATGAATAGTTTGCTTGTTACCATGGAAACCTAATGGCCTGCCAACAAAAACCTCACTGTAAACAGGGTACGTGGAGAGCTGGCATTTATTTTCCTTTCAAGAAGGTTTTATGTAGAGAATTAAATAAATGTAGGCCCTTTTACCTTTGGCTGTTACCCTTCCTTGAAAATACTCCAAACACGGAATTATTTAAAGGTTTCATATCCCTCCCCACCTTACCCCACCCCACTTTTACTGTTGTTTGGGTTTTGTTGCTGTTGCTGTTGTTGTTGCTGTTGTTGTTGTTGTTGTTACTGTTTGTTATAGTTCTTTTCTTTTTTTCTTTTTTCTTTTTCTCTCCCTCACATGGCTAAGCTAGATAACTGTATGATGTCTCTTTTTGCATGCACTACTATCCAGGATGGTAAACCTGGGCTTACATATTACACAGGCTTATCGGAGTTTGCTTGCGGCCACTTGACACCCAAACTACGTCATCTGTTCCTATGAAGAAACCAAACCACCATCTTTTATAAAATGCCATGGAAACCAAGTGCCTTCAATGAAACAAGCCTGAATAATTTTCAACTCAGAAGCTTGCACTGCTAACAATGGTTTGTGTAAAACTATTTTGCAAACAGACAACACAACCTAAATGTGCAAATTACAGGCAAGACACCCTAGCCGCTTCTGAAGAAGAAAGGACCCACGCTGCTGCGTAAACCCGTGCAGTCAAGATTATTTGTTTCACCTCCTAGACAGCCATGGCCTTTCGGCTTAATGTCCATAGAAAGTAACTTCCATTGAGACCAGACGTGGGAGCAACACTTTTTTCTTCCAGGTTATTAAATGGGTCAACCAGAGCAAAAGGTTGTTGAGATATTACTTAGCGCAGAAGGTGGTAAAACACAGAAGTGATTTTTTTTTAACTCTAACCTCCATTTCAAATGAGATTGGCTTTGCCTTTAGAGGGAACAAGGAAATGGTTGCGATTGCCGTGCATACAAACTCTGCCGCGCGGAACTGGGCCTGAAAAAAATCTGGCTTTATTCTAAACACTGAGGGTAATATGCCTCTGCCCTTTAGTCAGACTCTGTGCAAATTGTGAAATATTATTTTATTATTTTAACAAGATTAAAAAAACACTTTTACAAAAAAAAAAAACAAAAAACAAAAACCTGTAAAAATGATTTTGAGCTACCTGAGGACAAACCATAACTTTAACCAGCCAGTTTTCCAATGCATTGTAAATTTCACTTAAACCTGTTGGTTATGACAATTTGAAGATCTTTTTCCTTAAATTATCTCAGCTTTTAACTTCATTTAAAAAGACTTTTGTCTAAAGAAGAATATTATTATTATCTGTTCTTTCAACACCCCAGGATTTAAAAAAAAAATACTGATTATACAAGTAATTGGGATCTAAGTATTAAATTGCAGCATTTGCAAATATTAATATAAAAAGCACAACAAAATGTAGTGGAAATGACAAAGCTTGTTTTTTTAAAAACAACTGTAGAAATGTTTGTGCAAATTAAATAATTCAACTTAAAATATAATTTTACAACTCTGTTCAATAAAGCCTCTTTCCAGGTAAGGTCTGATAAGCAGTATGTGTGTTTGTTTGGCAATACTCACTTATCATTAAAATAAGATTAGTTACACAATTTATTGGTTATATTATTTTGGGATAAATCTTTAGTGCTTCATATGCAATGTCTGCAGGAACAAATTTTAAAGAACATACAATGCATTCTTTTTTATTTGTTAAACATGTAAGAAAAAATGTACTCTGTAGGTAAAATGCAAACTGAAATGAAAGTTAAAACCTATCGTAAAATTTCATAGTCAGGACAAAGTGGCACATATCAGACAGAATACCTACTTAGTGATAGAATCAAAATAACCCATGTCCCTTAAATCACACGAAGGAAGCAAATGATTATTATTTATTTGAATTAATTAGTCACATTGACAAGTTTTCAAAATTTCAAAGTCATCCATCTATTCTATCAAACCAAAGATTTGTAGTAGGCAACATCTGGGCACTTAGCATGTGAAAGATCTGCATTCACTTGTATTTCCACCATATTGCCACCAACCCCATCTCTGCACTACCCAAGATGAGTAATACATACATTTATTTTACTAGGTCTTTTTGCATTCTCTCTGCCAGGACACCAATATGTGTCTTCTGTTTAAAGAGAGCCTCAATTTGTCATCTTCTTTGAATTATCTTTAAGCTGATTTG
Organism: Apodemus agrarius; assembly: GCA_964023405.1. Taxonomy (NCBI): domain Eukaryota; kingdom Metazoa; phylum Chordata; class Mammalia; order Rodentia; family Muridae; genus Apodemus; species Apodemus agrarius. Next base: position 57,252,815 of record OZ030011.1, read on the forward strand.
AGTGAGCCTTTTGTAAATGAACTTAAAGGGAAAAGGCCCCTTAAATATTGAATGTTGGAGGGCATACATGTCATTTCAAGAACACTTACAGGTTTTCTCCTCAGTTTTCTCAAGCAAAAAAGCTGCTGTGAGTGAGTTTCAATTGTATCATTAAGCACTTATCAAACATTAAAATCGTTCCTAAATTTTCACGTAGTAAGAGAACATACTCTGGGAGCTAAAGAGAACTGGCTGGTACTTCAAAATTAATTTTTATTAAACTTCTAAGAAGTTGCAGATGGTTGTGAAGAACAAGGTTGGAGCGATCAGAGGTGAAAGCAGACAGACTAGCGAGGTGGTGAGAAACTGGATTTCTCACAGGAGACTTACATCATCTAGACATGCCAAACCAACAGAATCATTGTGTTTTTATATATATATATATATATATATATATATATATATATATATATATATATATATATATCAGATCAAATGCTCAGTTGCTTTAATGGAAGTAAACGGCTAAAAATGTGGAAATTTTTAAATGATTTGGATTAATGAACTGGAAACTTTGTGAAATCTTGTCTTTAATAGAAGTGATGATCATGGAACCCTCAAAACATCTAACATTGTTGTGCTTATCAGAATTGGACCCAATGACACTTTCCCCTTACTAATGGGTCAGCCTATAATTGGAGAAGCCTGTTGGGTTCCTGGTATTTTGTTTTGTTTTGTTTTGTTTTGTTTTGTTTTGTTTTGTTTTGTTTTTTGTTTTGTTTTAATGAGAAGGCATTTAGCAATAAAGGTTTTATTTTGGGGGTGAAGCAACATGCTATGTAATCTTCGGGTACTGGCAATAACTGATCCACATTGGTTAGGAATAGTACCACTTTCATCAGTTCAGTGATGTTGCTTTACAGGTTAACATTTCTACAGTTGGGCCTATTTTCATTGCAGTTAGCTGCACTGTCATGTAATGATATGAACATGCACACAAGAGCTGAGAGGAACATGTAACACCTTGACGAAAGTTGCCGGAAGTGACAAACAATGCTGAATACGATCTTTCCTTGGAGGCTAAAAGTGAGAAAACAAATATTGCCCAATCACATGTATCGGGTGTATAAATAATCATGGACTATGCAGTTCTGAAAAGAAAATAACCTACTTACCTTTCCTTTCTTTTAAAATAAGTATTCTGTTAAGATGATTTACATACATGCCTACCCATGTTTTTCCATTTCCTACCTATTTTCTTGTTATATGTTTTTGTAGTTCCATCATGGATCATATATATTCTTGGTCTGCTGTGGTCCCTAGTTCCATGGGGCTCATTGTATTCAACAGATCATGAGTTTGGCCCATGATTTATATTTCTTTAAAAGGACTGGTGGATGCTTGGTTACACAGTCAGGCAGCAGACTTTGACACTAATGGCACTTCACTTCACATTTCCCACAGAATTGGCTCAGCATAGCAATGGATTATATCTGAATTAGTACTAGTCTGTTATACCATGTAATATACAATAAAAATAATTCCATTCTTTACTTGGACATAAGATAAAATATAAATTACAGCTGTACTAACTTTTCACCAAACATGCAATTTTATTTTAAATACTTTATGATAATAAACTTGTCTGCCAACAAAATGTGTAATTTGAATAATAATTACTTCATTTATTTCTTTGCTTACAGCTATAAACATGACTGTGGTATTACTCAGAATCATTCTAATTTTGTGTTTCTCTTGGTAGTTTTAAAGTTTGTGACAGACTGATCTGATTTTGGAAAAACTTTTCCAACGACCCTCCTAAATTTGTGTTCCTTATTACAAAGCTGATTTTGTTTACTGTGCCTTTCTAATATCAGGGCCACTGAATAGACATTTAAACTGGAAAAAAAATTGACCTTCCCCAAATATATTCTAGTTGCTGACTACTTCCACGGTTTCAGCTGTGTCTCAACAACGCAGAAGGTACACTCTTCTTGCAACTGGGCAGTTGATTTCAATGAGGAGTTATTGCATTTTCTGTGAAAACAAATCATAGGGTTCAATCCCAAGCTCTTTCTTCTCCTACAGCATTCCCTTTGTGGCTATCCCTTTTAATTCATTTTCCTAGCATTATTTTTAAAAAGGAATGTCTGTCCTTTTCTACGGTCTTAGAAGAAAAACTACTACAAAATAATTTGATTTTTTTCTCATAGAAATCTCATAGAGAAAGTTTGTTGTATATTCATAGTATATCTACATATAACTGTATATGTTATTACATGAGCAAAGAAAAATTTAAAGCTTGACACTATAATGGGAGGTGTGTCAGACAGGGAAGTCCCTAGTGTGTTAATGTCTCTTTGGAAATAGAAGTGAGAAATTAAAACACATACTTCTATATGAATTACTTTATGAGCATATGGTCATTTGAAGATTAATAAGTCTGTGAGTAGTGATTTCACTATTCAGAACCCACATTGAGAATCTCAAACTGGAATCCAAAATTTGGAATAGGGCTGAGGTTAAACTCTTGGTAGAAACTGCAATAGTTTTCTCAAGGATATATTTAGAACTGATTGGATTTAATTTCAATTGTACTAATTTTCCATGAGTTGAATTGAAATGTATTCTTATTTTTCAATAAAACATTGGGAAATTCTATGAGGAGGGATAAGCTTGGTAGTTCTGCTTGTCTTCGTATGGCTTTTCATTGTTGCCCTGGGGTCCCAGGCTTTCCTTTTTACTTCTTGAGTCTCACCAGTATATTTAAATGTATAAGTTTAATCAAATATGCATTGTATTAAATTTATATGAAACATTGGAGACCATAAAATTTAGATTTAACTTAATTTACATTTTGATATTTTCCTTCTTCCTAATAGTTTCAGATAGTTGTATGTTATTTTCCTTGGAATTTTTTTCAATAAATGAAATTATGTTAAATACTCTATTAGTGTTTGGGGAAATTTTATGCTGTCAATAAGCAATTAACTTAAGAAGACATCAAAAATGATATTTAGCATTAAATGGCAATTAAAACAAAAGTGCCATAATTTCTTTCACAATTAAGAAGCCTTTATAGACTCAATACTACAGTGAACACAAATAGACTATCAAGATTTGTGCTGATTTTTACATCCTTTGTGATAGATCATTTTATATGATTGTATTAAGCTAGCAGACACTAAAATCTTCTTCAACAAATGCGATTTAAGAATTGTGGTATTATGATGTGGTGCAGTGGTGCTAGGCTTCTGTATAAGACATGAAATGATCATAGCTGGATGTTGTAATGCTCACAGCTGGACAATGTAATGCTCACAGCTGGATGATGTAATGATCGCAGCTGGATGACCCTAACCTGATTCGGAGACCTTGTTTTAGTCACTTGTTCACAAGGAAACTGTCAGCTAAGTACACTGATCCACAATGATGAGTGAGAATCAAAGTGTAAACGGAATTCCGAAAACTATCACAAGTTGTTGTTACTTTACTGCCTATTCAGCTTAATTCTTCATTACCTTTGCTATTATTCCTTTAAGTAAATCCTTGAGCATTTGGAAATAGAGTTATAATTAATATTTAAACTCAGTCCTCTCCTTTACTCTGTGTTAAATTATGGTGTTTTAAGTTAATAGTCATTTTGTATATCTTATCATTTTTCCCTTAGATAATAGGAATTGTTCCGTAGTTTTATGCAGTGTTATTTCTCTGATGAAACTGTAACTTCATCTATGGCAAAGCTGCCCACACCTGTCTTCATATCTGCAATAGGGAGGAGGTAAGGTGGAAGTCTGGGTTCTATGAAGAATGTAGCATGATTTATTGCTCATTAGCTTACATTTGAGCTGAATTCAAAAGATTAGAAAACACTCAGAACTTTCAACAATAAAATCATTGACATTTTATAAACAGAATGCATGCCATGAATACTAGGAAAAAAGAAAATCCAGTTGTTGCAAAACTTTTGTTTTCAACACAAATATCTGGCATTTTTTAATTTAACAGGCAACATTCTTATTTCCTTTTTTTTTTTTTTTTTTTTTTTTTTGGATACAGACTCTCATGAAGCCCAGGTTGGACTCAAACTCACATTATGGTGGAGGCAAACTTTGAACTCTGGATATTCCAGAATTTAACCACCCAAAATGGGGTGTTTTATGTGTTAACATTTGCTAATGAAGTAAAATTAAAATAAACAAAGATAAAATTAAAATTAGAGGCATGCACCATAAGGCCAGCTCAGTTGTTCACAGTCAAAAGACAAATGTTGATACTGTCTTTGCAAAGAAAATTCACAATGTTAACCTAGAGAAAATTAAACTAATTTCATGTTTATGGTAGAAACCCAGAATAAACTTGGGAATAATACTCTCTAGGATCTTTCTTTTCAACTATAGTTCATTAATTATATATTAAATGGTTTTTGTTTGTTTGTTTATTCTACTTAGGACATATGAGTTCCATCTTAATTCAAAGTCTAGGTGTTTTGGATATCTGTTGCATTATAAATGACCTAGCCTCCAATCACCTTTGTAAATGTAAAAATAGTACCCAACAAACATTTTCAAACAGGATTGATAATTTAAATTACAAAAAAAAATTATAAAAAAATAATAGGATAGAACCCAGGCGTGGTGGCTAACACATGGAATCTCAGTTCTAAGCCACCCTGCACTGCATAGTGGGTCCTCATCTCAAATGTAAACCAAACAGAAAAAACAAAACTATTCCTGAAAATATATGGCAAAAAATAAATGACACAAAGATGAGAAACAAACAGTTGAAATCAAAATAGTACTGAATCAAAATGTTCTTTTAAATTTGTTTCTGTGTTGGCTTATATAGCTAAATTCTCTAGACAGCACAATTTAGCAAGTCAATGAACTCAAAATGAAAGAATGATATAATGGCTATTGTACAGCAGCAAGGTGGCACTTAAGTAAACAGTAGGGGTATTTTGTGTGTTAAAATTTACTAACGAAATAAACATACATCTTTTTGTTATTGTTGTTGATTACGTTTTCATGAAATGAATGTAATGAAGTGAAATCATTTAAGTTAAATTATTTCAATAGAATTTTGCAAGTATCCTAAAGGCCTTTACAATGTTTAGGTATTGAGGATACTGAATGAGCACCAGTTCCGGATCCATAAACTCCATGAAGCTTGTACTTTCTTAATCACCAGTCCATTCCTGTGCCCTTAGCAGTGGTTTCGTCTTCTTTCAAGTTATAAACACTCTTGCAGAGTCAGCTCCTGTTATTTGAGAGTAGCAGTTGTCTATCCACACAGCCTTTCAAGCAAAAAAGTAGAAAGATCAAACCGTGTACTTTCTGGCAAGAGCTAAGGAACAAAAAGTAGAAGCGTAAAATGAAAAAAGACATGCAGTGTCTAAGACATTATTTCCACAGTTTTCACAAGGACAAGTGAGACCTGCACTCCCAGAACAGACAGGGGAGCTGGAGTTAGAGGCAAGGAAGGCTGACTAGTGTCTGAGATAGCTCGAGCATAGAGTGGTGGTTCCCAGAGAGATGAGTACTAAGGAAGTCTATGGAGAACGTATCTTACAATGAACTAAAATATACTACCCACATCAGTAGAAGAGAGAAGACTATTTCCCAACTGAGTGATTTTTGGATAGGTGCTCATTTACTATAAAATGAAAATAAAGTTTTAATGAATTAAAAAAGCTTTTTAAAAAGATCTGTAATAACTTTTGGGGAATATTTGACTATATGTGCACTGTTCTCTTTTGTTTCTGCCCACTCTAAGATCAGCTTACCTGACATGTGGACCTTCTCCTTTCGATGTGGATTCATAGCAATCTGTAGACTAGTCTAGAGTACATTTGCCTTGAATACGTCTTTTATCAAGCATGTTCTCATCACAGACTGCTTCTGTTCATAGTCCTCATCAATTTCTCATATGTCTGTCTGTTTTTATGCCCCTACAACCCTGCCTCTTTCCTGTAAAATAAAGACCTGGCAACATTGTAATATGGTATTCTAAAAGATTGATAGGAGACAGAGTCCTTGGAAAGCACTTAAACAGCTTTGAACTGTGGATGCCAGAACATCATTAAGCCATTTACTACCTCTTAATGTGTTAATGGGTTTTAAAGAAAAAGTTTCTTACTGAAAATCACCCTACATGTCAGCTTGCACACTTGTCATGTTTCAGAATGAGCCCTTTGAATTAGTTCCAATTTTTCCAATAGCATTACTTACACATGCTATTTACATGATTTGCCATTTTTAATGTGATGCCAGATATACCCATAACCCCTAAAGACTAATTACTCACCCACTCATTAGCAGTATGGAAATACATACAATAAAGTGAACTGAATAAAATGAAGCATTATGCTTCTCCTAATACAGCTAAACACAATTCTATTTGTGGTCCAGGATTTAAATAAACAGTATGTAATAAATATGGTTCTTTATGTTATTATCCAGTGAATCTCTATGCACTAGCATATCTAAGACAATTACTCTTTGTACTAGGAAAAAAGTATTTGGTTTTACTTGGCAATAGCAAATCACTACAAGTAATAATAGGCAGTTCTATTTCAATGATGGCAAATTGTAAACAAAACCTGAATTTAATAATTAATAAGATAATGGGGCCAGAGAGATATCTGAGAAATTAATAGTGCTTACTGTTCTTACATAGCACCTGAGTACAGTTACCAGCATCAGTGTTGACAGATAACTGCCTATAACTAGCTCCAAGAGATCCAGTTTCCTCTTCTAGCCTCTGCAGGCATTTGTAACATAAACTACTCATGTGCATGCACGTACGCAGACACACAAACACACACACACACACACACACACACACACACACACACACTAAATAAATGGATGGAGAGAAGAATAAATAAATGAATGAATAAGTTTAAGAACGTATTCTTTTCTTTCTGAAACATAAGATTATGAAGAAATTGATCAGTCATTTTATTTGAGCCTGACAGTAAAATTCCTATGACTCAGAAAACAGTTGGCCTCACATTTTAATGTTAATTATAATCTCTGTAGACAATCCTTGAAAATTAAGATCTCATGGTTTTAGGAGGGAGATTTTTGGTTCCACAGACTTAGAGGAAGGGGAGGAGCAGTACTTAAATCATGTGGCTTAATGAATTCTGATACTGTCATATTGGGATAGTGAAGACAGGCAGATCCTTGAAGTTCATTGGCTTGTCAGCCTAGCCAAATCTATGTGCTTCTGGTGCAGTGAGAGACCGTGCCTCAAAATATAATGGTGAAGATGATTGAGGAAAAGCAATGTCCACCTTTGGCCCCACATGCATAGGCACACACACAAGCATTCACCCTGGCATATTCATGTATACACACACTAACACCTACATACACCACATACATAAACACAGCAATCAATCAAATTTTAAATGAAAATAATTCTAATCTATGTAATGTACAGTTTGAGGAGCAACAGTGCTGTGGGCAGAACATAATGTCATATTCTGATTTTACCCTCACTACTTGAAAGTCTAGGACAGGAGGATTGTGATAAGGACAAGTGTTTACTCAGTCTCTCTCTCTCTCTCTCTCTCTCTCTCTCTCTCTCTCTCACACACACACACACACACACACACACACACACACGTATATGTAATACTAGCCTAGTGTCCACTGCATAAGCTCAATGGGAGATGATGCTCTAAGAAGTTCATATATGTAAACCATGACACCTACACCATGACTGACATGTAGCAAATATTCACACAAATGTCTGCTCACATATGGCAATATTTCAATAGTGTTTTCCTCACTCAATGATACTCTGATTAAATAAATTGAGCAACTTTCACCACGTATTTACACTGATCCTTGACTTTTAGATATTGACATAATAAAGTGATATATATATTAAATAATTTCTCTGAAAATTATTTTCACAAATGATTTTTCCTGCTATTCCTTGTTTTGCATTAAACATAGACAATGAGTAATTTTTCATGATATTTTATTAATTTAAATATCTTAATATATTTTCTTAACCCTGCATGAATTGCATTAGCCCCCAAATTAAGTAAATTCTCTTATAGGGGATTTTTGAAAAGTCATGTTATTTTAAGAAAACTTTAAAGTAAAACCTTTAAAATCTAAACTATTTTTAGTGAATATAGAGAAGCTGAAAATCAGTATTTATATACGTGCTTATGTTCTACACATAAAGATTATCCTCATTTAAACTAACTCTTTAGGGTCATAATTAGTTTCCCGTGCAGATAGTAGCAAGTAATATAAGATTTCATACACTTTTTATCTACTTTTTCAAATGATGTCCTGCAAAACTGCAGTAAAGTGTTACAACAGCAACCCTGTTGATAGTCAGAGCCATTGGTCATGTTCCCAAGTATTGATTATGCTTGTGTGTGTGTGTGTGTGTGTGTGTGTGTGTGTGTGTTATGTGTGTGGGTATGTGAGTGTGTTGCTATGTTATCACTTCTGTAGATCCAGGTGTTCATTACCATATTCAAGCACAATATTTCAATCGAGAGTCTCTTTAGTACTTCTTTTCTGGAAGCCTCTTTTCTGTCATTTTGTCATTGCAAGAAATGATATGGCATCTTTACATTTCAGGGTGTTTCTTCCCTCACCATAATTCTATGGATATTGATCAGTAGGTTTACATTTCATTGCTGAATGTTGCATAGTTTAGCTGTGGGACACTTTGTGTAAGCATTCACCCAAAGAAAGAAATATGTTGTTTCCAATATGGGACTATTAAAAAACAAACAAAAAACAAAAAACTAGAAAAAACATCCTTGTCCAAAATATTTTTGTAAATGTTGTTGTTGGTTTTTTTTCTTTTTCACAATAAATGTCTTTAAAGACATCTGGGTTGTATGGTAATTGTATTTTTGGTTTTAAAAACACGTACAAAATTTTCCAGGGTTGCCTACCATTTTGCATTCCTACCAGCAATGAATTAATGCTTTATTTCAGCATATTCTCAGAAGCATTTCTGGTCATTGCTCTTTTATTTCAATGAATCTGATTTTAATTTTCAACTTTCGAATGGCAAATGAGAATGGTTTTTAGTCTGAGGACTGACAATGAAGAGGTTTCTTCAGACCCAGGCCCTGTACTCATGATTGTATATCAAAATGTTTTATAAATTTAACGACTAGGTGTCCCACTCACTCTACCCCGTGCTTGCTACCTGCCGCTCTCAAATACTTTCCCACACCAGGCCACTCCGCACCCAGCCGTAGACCTGTTGCCTGCTGCCTCTCAGCCTGACAAAGTCCCACCTTCTCCCCTGTACCAGCCATCCTCAGCCACTCGCCACAACCAAATGATGCCATGCTCCACCCTAACCCCCTGCCCTATGCAAGCTGCCCGCCTTGGGGGAAAACACCTCTGTCCTGTTGGAAAACTCCCAGAGTTCCCCAGTGGAGTTAAGTTCATCATCTACAGTTCTCTGAGATTAAGAGCAGTTTTTCATCAGTTACCTTGATTCCCTTTCCTCATTTCCTGGAATTACCAGCATGAAAAAGTTTGCCTTTTGATTTAAAGACAGCTTTTGAAAATTCAAACTGAAACTTGGCTTAAAGGGAAGGATCAAGATTCTGTTTTCAAAATATAGGCTGGACACTTTTAGTCTATTAACATTCCAAAATATTCACTATATACAGTCTGGTTAAAAACATGTTCAACATTATATATATATATATATATATATATATATATATATATATATATATATCCTGAAATAAGCTATTCTGATTCCTCTATCCTCCTGTCAGTTTGATTTATCTAGTCCTCCCCACATCCCCTAGTATTAAACATGTTATTCTATAATTAAGAAAAAGTCACAGGGGGAGAGAATAAAAAGAGGACATGGTTCATTATCAATGAAGAAATTTATATGTATACTGAGGAAATCTTACCTAAAGGAGGTTCTGTACTAGATCTGGGTAATCTAAAAATATAGCATTTAATTTTCTATACAGAAGCTAAATGCAGGAAAGAACATCATACCTTCCTGTTCATGTCTCAGGGATTAGTTAGAGTAATGGAAGCAGAATCAAAATGGCTCATAATTACATATATTGACAGAGGAAAGCAAGTAAGTTAAACAATCAGAATATTCTGTATTGAAACACACAATACAGAGTTTGAATTGGACAAATAATTGTTCAGAGGGAAAAAGTGAAATTCACATTTAAAAGTTATTGAAAATGACAATGTATACACAAACAATGGCAATAATGAACACTGTGTATTCTAGGAAAGATATCAATTTCTGTGAGAGGATATAATGGATATATTATTTTAGACTAATTTTTACATGTTTATCTATTCCTACCCGTACACTAATTATTTGCTGATCTCAATTATAAGCTTTTTGTTGCATTTATTTATTCTGGAAATAGTGCATTGAACATCAAAGCAATCCACAGTACCACTACATTTCTTTTCATCTTTCTGGTCCAGATAGCTCAGTCGATTTGGGTGTCTGCTAATAATGTCATTTCTGTGGACTTGAAAACCATCTTAATTAGCTAAACATAGAGAGATATACTTCATGGATACATACTGCTAGTTTCATCCAACCATTTGAGCGAACCTTACAATCAGTCAGAAATGAGACCAAGACAGATCGTATGGCTAGAATAAGGGTTTTCCCTGTCACTAACAAATAAAGATCCATTATTTTCATTCATTTGCCCTGCCACACCTCCAGCTTCCCTTATAGCTACAACAGCACAAAGAATCATTGACTTACACCTGTGAATTAACCTTGGCAAGACTCACTGTTCACCGTGTACATTCAGCCCATTGTCACGTCTTTTGAATTTCGCTTCTTGAATATATTTTAAATGTATGTTGCCACTATTCATCTCCAATGTGCCTACTGTAGACCGAGTTACTATGAAATCTTGCTAGAATACAGGACCTCTGGGAGACTTCTACATCCTGTTAGCTGCACCATACCTCATACTGTAGACTATTTGATTGTCTTAGAAGATAAGCAAGTAAATAGTATTTTCTTATTATTTTTAATGGATTCTCATTGCTCACCAAGTAAGGACAAAATCATTAAAGTAATAAAATGTTCATATGGTCTACCTTCTACCATTCTCACTCAACTCCTACCAACAGCTCTTTGTTTTGTTTTCCGTAACTGAGCTTGCCCAAGTGTCTCCAATATGGCTACTGTAGCCTAAAGGCTATGGTACCTAACCCTAAACATGGCTTCCTCTTTTTGTTCTCATTGAATACATGTGTTTCTCTCGAAATCCTTCTTCTGCATTTATATCAAATCAGTTTATAAAGTATATTCACCCACACTTTTCCCTTATAACATTTCTTAGAAGTTTAATTGAATGCTGGTGTGTTTTATTAGGAGTATTCAGTATGTGAACTCTAGAAAGCCAGGTAGAGCACACTTTTTTTTTCTTTTTGCTTTTCATTTATTCAAATATTTCTGAGCAAAACAGTGTCAATGACTGCTTTTGCCACTTAAGGATCTCCCAGACACCAGTTCCAAGGATTTTTCTCTGGAATCTGTTCCCTTTAGTCATGTCATTTCTTGTAATTACATTTGTTATACTTTCAATTGTAAGATTTAAACTTCAGTATATATTAACAGTGCTTTATGAGCCATATGGATGATATGGGAGATTATCTTTTCCTCTCATGGTGCATGTTATTCTAACTCAGCTGTAAACATTCCAACAGGTCTATGTTAATTTTGTCATGTTCTAACCCATTTAATAAAGAACTTTACTTCAGAAGACAATTTATAAATTAACCTTATTCTCCTGATCTCCACATCTTAAAACGCAGGCATGAGGTTAATGTGGAGTCCCCAAACTGAGAATCCTAATAAATAATTAGCTTCCTCTTCACATTTAAGAAATGAAGTTTTACAATCAATGTTGTGTTTTCGACAGACTCCTTAAATAGTGTTAGAGATCGTTCAGAGTCCATCCCTAGAAATAGATATTCAGAAATACAAGTTTTCATCTAATAGCTTGAGGTGTTTATAACCCATGTGTGCACATTTACAAACAATAAGCACATGTACAAACATATTTTCCAGGTTTGTAAGATTATCTTCATCTGAATCACTAGGAAATATATTACAAGTAGGTCTGCCTTGTAGAACACAAAATAAAATCTTCACATAATTAAAAAAAAACAGAAAATATTACTCTTGAATTTTGAAATTCTCCTGTTCACTGTCTTGTTAACATGACCTCTATTGCCCAGCTCCCACTTTCCAGTGAACGAAGTTCAGCTGTGAGTAAACCCACAAGAGTCATCGTGACCTCTATTCCTTTCCTGTCTTCAGTCTGATCAGCACTGTCTTCCATTCGGATGTTTTTAACTTTCTTAACCTACAAAGAAATCAAGACTTTGTAGCAACATGTTAATTTGAGTCTCTGACTTTATGCCCCATCCACAAATCTACCATCATAACCCCACTAAGTTGGTCTTCTTGAACAGAGCCCCACTCTTTTATCAGAACAAGAGTTTGGCACCTCAAGGCTACTGGTTCCCTCTCAGGGATCCTCACTGTCTACCTACTGCATATTGACTATAATACAAATGCCTACATGTATAGCCACACATTAAAAATATTTATAACTTGCTATACTGCAATATAGTATGCTTTTACTGAAAAAAAATACTATCTCTAGAATGAATTCACTTTTTCTAAACTCCTTGAATTGGACTTACATGATGTCTTCAAGCTTAGGATCTCTTCTAGCTTATGTCCCTGGGGCAGAGGAAGATCTATTAAATCTAAAACATTTTTGTCAAATGCTGGCTTTTTACTGATAATTTTGTTAAAATCCATTTCACCTTTTAGTATCTCTTTTACGAAATAAATATTTTGCTTTGTAGTATAACTAATTGGTACCTTCTGAGTTCCTTAATAAAGACTGTAAGCTCCAAATGAGCAGGCATTATCTCCTATTTCATGTCCCTGCAGTGACAGCAGCAGGGATTAGTGTATACTAGGTGCTCAACTAATATTTGTTAAATTAAACTAAATATGTAGGAAACCAAACTAATAAAAATGTGTATATATATTTAAAAATTCAAGAAATGAAAAAAATTTGTATAGAATGTACAGAATAAAGACTTTATTGTTCCTGCTGTATCATTTGTTTTATTACTATATTTACTATATATTACTATATTTATATGATTCAATTTATACAAACTTTTAAATAAAAGATTAATATAATGTTGCAAGTCCTGTATAATACAGAAAAACAATCCTCATTCTATGAATCAGTTAACTTGAATAGAGATGTTATTATTGACCTACACATGTCAAGGCAACTATAAAGAGACCTAGAACTCAAGCCAAGGGTTTTGATGTCTGTCACTATAATATACCCTCATCTTTCACAGTATTATTTATTTATAGATATAAAGTGTATCACTACACTAGCAGAGTATGAGAGTTCAAGTCATTTAACAAGGCATATTATGTTCTATAAAACTTATGCCGTATATTCTGAAAGATGAGAAAACTGAGAAGAGACCAACTTATAAAAGAATGAATGCTCTTTTGAGAACTTCTCAGGTATATAATTGTGTGTCTGATCCCCTATGTATACAATGTATACATAAGTATAACTGGTTGTGTATTTATATGTGTATATTGCTCAGCATCTTACTAAAAACTGTAGTCACAGATTTATTTCAAATTTCTTATGATTTTAAGATAAAAATTTAGCTATTTTCTTAGAGAGTGACTTAATCTCCTGGCAAGGAATCAAATATATATGCCACATAGTCATTCTCAAGAAATAAAATTAGGAAAAAATTCTTTTCAACAAATTGGACCAGGTTCATGTTGTTTTAAGAAAACTTGTATCATCAGCATAAATGAGGTTCATACAACTCGAGTCTGTTCAGTGATCTCAGTGTTGGCTGTTTTGGTCAGCAGTCTGAGCATAGACAGCATTAACTGGGATGCCTTGTGACTCCTGGCCATTTAAATGTAAAGTTACATTAGATATTGGGCAAAGAAGACTTGATACTTACACTTTGTCATTGTCACCCATCCTTAGCAATGAACACAAGTTGAAGGAAAAAAACTGGAGATGTCATGGTGCTAACATGAAGTACCTACTAACAAAAATGTATAAAAGATGCATTTCTGACACACTCTTACTGACAACCTGGTATGACTAGCCGGTTTAAGCAAACAAACACTGATCTAGTTAAAGAAATGACATGACATAGCTATAAGAAAAATCTACTGTGATTTCTCTGCCAAAAAGAGCTAAATCAATTTGTTGAGTACTGTGTTTGATTCCATTAGGTTACTCTATTACAAAAAGAAATTTCTTGAGTGTTAATTCAATGTTGAAATTGAGGAGAGAAAAATTTTATCAAGTCAGAATTTCAGAGGGTCTAAGACAATGTTACTTTTCATAATGAATAGCTTTAGAGAATGTCACATCTGCCCTCAAGTGACTTCACAACATTGCTGCTGCCCCACTGTTCCTTTAAATACATTTCCTTTTACATTTTAATATAAAGAAAATATTGTTATTTTCTAATCAAAGAGCAATGTCCTATTTGAAGTGCCATACACTCTACAGGTGGAAACCACTGACTGATAACTATCCAGTAACAAACAAAATATTTCAATTTTAAAATTACTTTTGATAATATTATTTGGTTTGTTGGGTTTATTTTCTATAATTATAAAAGTTGGATGAGCCTTTGTTCTCATCCAACAGATGTCTCTATTGAGAGATAGATACAATGCAGGATAAATTGCTGGCATAATCCAACCCTTACCAGTCCCACTCAACTTTACTCTTCTGCTCCTGTTTCCTCTTCTCTCTTGAACTCATTCCTCCAAGACTTCATTCATTTACAAGAAGTTCATAGCATCCCACTAAGCTAGGCCTGTTGCTTAGCTCTAGAAATCCAGTGTGGGTAAGACTTATGATTTTATCCACTCTTAAGTCCATCAATTTGTGTATGCTTCTGCTTTTTCCATGTTTATGGCAATCTTGTGGGTGGAGAATGAACAGCAATAACTCTTTAATAAAACATATATGTTTACATTTGCCATAGCACTCTCGAAGTTTCACTCCCTATCTCACAAATATGGTTAACTCACCTGGTCTGTCTGAAGATTGATTAACAAGATATAAGAGGACCACACTGGAAACAAAGGACTCTATTTTTTCACATCATTTCTACTAGCTCATTAGCCAAAAAGTTCTTTATAGTATTTGAAATATGGAGATTACAAAGCGAGGAAAGACTGTAGCTCTAGAGGAAGAATGCTGTGAGGCTCTATGAAGGTCAATTGTTCCAAAAGCACTCATTTCTTTCTGATCAGCTATTTTGCAAAATGATAAGCACAAGGTATAAAGTAAATGCATTAAAAATATTTGAAGCTATAACTTAAGCAAATTATCTTTTTGTGAGGTTAACTCTGATCTGAAACTTAAATTTGATTTTAAAAATAGCCTTACTGTAAGCTTAATGAAACCTGTGATGCTAGGTACTTAATTGAGAAAGGAGCAATATTTAAAGTGTCTAAGATTAGATATGTCCATTTTTAAAGGTGACATTACAACCCTGATTCTCCCTACCCTTAGGTAAAGTAAAACATACCTTGTTAGGCTCTGCAAAGCAAACCTTCCAGAACTGGCTTACAAGTACAAAGAAAGAATAGCATAGAAATGAAATCTGCAGTCAAAAGACCATCTCAATTTGGCTACAACTGTGTTCTGTTTTCAATCTATAAGCGATCATAGAATTGCTAAAGATGCATGAATTTTGTGAATATTAACTCTAATGATGACATAGATATGATGACATAAACCACTTTTCATTTTCAAGTGATTATTACATTGTAATAAAGGAATATAATTAAAAATATATTGGTGAACTATTTTAGAATATTTTACCAGCATGAATAATTTATTCATTCATCATGAACAAAGAACTGATTTGTATTTATTCATGTATGTATGTACTCAAGCCATTGTATCCAGGTGGAAGGCAGAAGACAACTTGAGAAGTCCGTTCTCTGTACCATATTCCAGGAATTAAACTCAGTTGGATAAGCTTGGTGACAAGTGACTTCACACACTGAGCCATCTGGCCAATGATGGCAAGGTTCTAAGAATTCTGTG
The DNA here is from genome assembly GCA_964023405.1 of Apodemus agrarius. NCBI lineage: Eukaryota > Metazoa > Chordata > Mammalia > Rodentia > Muridae > Apodemus > Apodemus agrarius. The sequence goes on from OZ030011.1 coordinate 57,268,965, forward strand.
TTCATTCTGTGTTTAAGAACGCAATATTGGAAATAGATAAAAATATTTTTGTGATAAGATTTTTCTACATGAAGTAGAAATTCTGCTACTGCTACCACCAACAAAATTGTGTGTGTGTGTGTGTGTATACATGTATGTATATATATATTTTACTTTTTTAAAGTTTATTGTTTAATCTTTTTTTTTTTTTTTTTTTTTTTTTTTACAGTTCAGACTTTATCCCTGTCCTGGTCCACCATCTGTCTGTTCTACATCTCACACCTCCTCCAAGAGGATGTCCCCAACCCCCACTCCACCAGACCCACCCCACCCCCACCCCTGACTCCCTGAGGGCCCAGGTCTTTCTAGGGTTAGGTGCCTCTTCTCTGAATGAGTCCAGACCCAGCGGTCCTCTGCTGCATATGTGTTAGGTGCCTCATATCAGCTTGTGTATGCTGCCTGGTTGGTGGCTCAGTGTCTGAGAGATCCCAGGGACCAGGTGAGATGAGACTCTAGTCTTCCTATAAGGTTGCCCTCCTCCTCAATTTCTTCCAGCTTTTCCTTAATTCAACCACAGGGGTTACCAGTTTCTGCCCATTGGTCGGGTGTAAATATCTGCATCTGACTCTTTAGGCTGCTTGTTAGGCAGTCATGATAGGCCCCTGTAAGTACACCATCGCTTCAAGTAATAGTGTCAGGCCTTGGGGCCTCCCCCTGAGCTGGATCCCAATTTGGGCCATCACTGGACCTCTTCTCTATTTTTGTTCCTGAAGTTCTTTCAGACAGGAACAATTATGCCTTGGAGATTTTTACTATGTGATGGCAACCTTATCCCTCCACTTGATGCCTTGTCTTTCTACAGGAGATATATTCTATAAGTTACCTCTCCCCACTGTAGGGCATTTCATCTAATGTCCATCCCTTTGAGTCCTCAGAGTTACTTACCTCTCAGGTCTCTGGTACATTCTGGAGGATCCCCGCACCTCCTACCTCCAGAGGTTGCCTGTTTTGATTCTTTCTGCTGGCCCTCAGAGATTCAGTCCTGTTCCAACACCACCACCCCATGTTCCTCTCTTCCCCTCCCTGTCCTCTTTCCCACCCCAATCCCTCCCTTCCCCCTTTCTGTGATTGCTCTTTTCTTCCTCCCAAGTGGGACTGAGGCATCCTCACTTGGGCTCTTTGGCTTGTTAGCCTTTGTGAGTTCTTTGGATTGTATCCTGTGAATTCTGTACTTTCTTGGTTAATATCGACTTATTAGTGAGTATATGCCATGCATATCCTTTTGGGTTACTTCACTCAGGATATTTTCTAGTTCCATCCATTTGCCTTCAAAACTCATGATGTCCTTGTTTTTATAGCTGAGTAGCATTCCATTGTGTAAATGAACCACATTTTTTTGTATCCATTCTTCTGTTGTGGGGAATCTGGGTTGTTTCCATCTTCTGGCTATCATAAACATCCCAATCAAAAATGGGGTATAGAACTAAACAGAGAATTCACAACAGAGGAATCTCAAATGGCTGGAAATCACTTAAAGAAATATTCAAAGTCCTCAATCATCAGGAAAATGCAAATTAAAATGATCCTGAGTTTCCACCTTACACTAATCAAAATGGCTAAGATCAAAAACACAGGTGACAGCGAATGTTGGCAAGACGAGAAAGAGAAACACTCCTCCATGACTGGTGGGATTGCAAACTGGTAGAACCATTCTGGAAATCCATCTGGAGGTTCCTCAGAAATTGAAAATAGATCTACCTGTAGACCCAGCTATACAATTCTTGGGCATATATCCAAAAGATGCCTCACCATGCCATAGGGGCATGTGTTCCACTATGTTCATAGCAAAATTGTATATTTTAAGTGCTATCAAGTGGCACAGAGTGGGGAAAAGTTAACAAAGCTAATAAGGGAAGTGGAGTGGAATTAGGGTAGATTGTAAGATCACTTGCCATTGGCACATTTGAAACTACTTATTTAGTAAATAGATAAAAAGCTATATTCTATCTGGTAAAAGAAAGAGAAATAAACATCCTTACTAAAACCTGATGGGTACTACTTAAATCTTCGTGTGTCCTCTCTTTCCTCTAAGGGTAGGACTTCACAAAAAAAGTCAAAAATTGGAGCAAAGAATTATAAATATATGGAATGTATTACATATGAAACATGTTGAAATGATGAAGGAAATCTTGAGCAAATTTTAATAAAAACATTTCAAATGTGTAATTCTTCATTGTTAAATCAATGTGAGTTATGTCATCCCCATCTACATTCTACAGTACACCGTGGACATTTAAGAAAATTTTGTCCACTCATTTATTTTATTTATTTGTCTGTATGCAAATGTGTACGCCTCAGCACATGCAGAGGACAAATTGCAGAAGTCAGTCCTCTCCTTTTACAATGTGGTTGCAGAGAGTGCACATTGGTCTTCTGTGTTGGTGGCAGGGGCTGTTTTCTGGTGGACCATCGCACTGGCCCCTGCACTAGTTTCTTAAAAGACAGATAAAAATGAATATGTTTCAATAAGCTTTTTCTCCAAAATAAGTAATTCAGAAAAAAAAAACCTTGAAAGGAAGATCAATCATAAGTAGTTAAATATTGAGTCTAATCAACTATGAGAAAATTCATAACTTTAGTTCTTTTGACTTTTCTATATATACAATTTTCCTTTATTTTTAGTATTTCCTTCAGTCTACATTCCCAAATGAGACATTCAAGGGGCTGCAGACAGCTCCACAGTGATGAACTCATTCTGTTCTTTCAGAGGTCCAGAATTCATTTTCAGGCATCCACACTTTTCAACCCCCAACTGCCTGTGACTTTGGGTCCAAGGGATTGATGCCCTCTTCTGGCCTCAATGGATACCTGCACATCTGTAGCATATACACATGTGGCACACACACAGACCTACACCATACACAGAGATCCACATCTATATACAAATACAGAGGCCTCCATTAATATAGAGACTTTAAACCAAGTCTGGTTTAAAGAGTTGGACAAAATCTTTATGACTGAATCAGATTGCTTTAATAAAACTAAGGAAAACCAGAGATGGCAGAAAACAACATTCAGAATCTAGTGGTTATAACCAGAATAGATACAGTTGTAGGGCAAATAGGGATTTTAAGTTTCTACTTGAATAAGAAGAAACTTTTTTCCAGACTATAGCAAGAAATTGACATATGAGCACAAAAGCTGTATTTCAAGCTGCAAAGCTGACTCAGGATCTATATAAGTTGTACTTAATGACTTTATGATGGATTGACACCTTGTACCTATAAGGACAACAATAACTTCATAGTGATTCTAGACCTCAACTTAAACCCAGATCTTAAATCAATCACCCTTAGGATTACCAAGGCCAATATATTCTTGCTAACTCATTAAAATGAAAGAGCAGGAAATCAGGATGTCTGAAAATATGTGCTGAATTCTGTTGCATTTTCAATGTTGGGATGTAGAGAGTGAATCCCATCTCAATGATACTTACCAATACTTTGGAAAGTGCAACTTATCCAAGAAACTCCCTTTTGTGATCAATAAATCAGCAAGGTTGACACATAACACAATGGTTGACTTAATGAGTTATAAGTCAAATTTATTAATTAAAAGTACTTATTTGGTATCCATGTCTTCCTTTGATAAGAAAAACTCAAAACAGAAAATTGTATTGTGATTATTACTTCAATTTTGGAAGGTAGGTTGGTGAAAATTTGATATCCCTATAGTCTATGAAGAGATTCAACATGAGCATATCAATTATCACTATGAACATGGAATCTATTAGCAGTCAGGAAGATCATTCCATTTATTTGACTATTTTCTCATAACACTACTGGATTCTAATTAGCAAGCAAAGGTGATACATGTTTAAGGTACATGATACAAGGTTTTCACATAAAGCACATGTATGAGTACTATCGTTAAACTTATCAAGGAATTTATTAAATTAATCATAGTATTATCATTTTTATGTAGTAGAATTTAACATCCAGTTTCTTGATAATTTTAAAACCTCAACTGGTGTTAAGGAATACATGATTAGTTCTCCAAACCTTGACAATTCTTTACAGCAGAAACTTTCTAACGACATGTTCATTTCTACAAGTGCTTTAAAAATCCTTTTCCTATTCTGTAAGGTTTTAAAATGGCAACCCCATTAAATTTGAGAAAAAGTAAGTATGACATGAAATAAAGTATGTGTGTGGTTTCTCCCATTGTTTAGAAGAATCAACTTTGCATTTTAAGAAGCAAAATCTTTGGCAGTATCTTCTGAAATGGCCATTATTTAACAGTGGATGTCAGAGAGGTTTATTATAAATTTTTTTAAAAAGCCTATATAATACTAATGGCTAACCATGTAATTCTTTGGGCACAAATTCTTCCTTTCTAATCATTACTGTGAAAATCTGAAAGCAAATGCACCACCATCACTGGCAATTACAAGTGCCAAGTTATTAAGTGCATTAAGGATTTTAGACTACTGCAGTCCCACTTAGTGCATGAGGGGAGCAATTTACTAAATGGACTCAAGTGGCCTGTAAGATCTAATGCACCCCGCAAAGGTGTGCACTCAATCATTTTATTACCATTTGGATCATCTGTATATTCATGAAGAAGAAAATAATGAAAGCAAAGAAATTATCAAGAAAAGAGAAAAGTGTGTTATAGCATAAGCTATCTAGGAATTTTAATTTTTTAAGCAGTCAGAAGTTTTTTAATCTTTTTTATAATTAGAATATTAAGTTTATTAAATATAATGTCAAAATTGTAGTTGGCAAATTTAATCTTCTTTGAGTAGTTAAGATTTTAAGTAAGAAATATTCTGAAATCTCCCTGCAAATAAACACTATTATGTTAAAAAGTTTTCAATGTAGAAATAATAGAAAACTAAAATATTCAATATTATTCCATTAACAAGGATAATATATATTGCTCATTATGTTATGAATTTTAATTTTACAAGGATTTGCATAGCAGAGGTTACATTAACTATATATATATGAATTTTGATTATTAAGTTTTTAAGTTAATACTTTAAAATACTTTAAAAATGATAACACAAATAGTCTCCCCATTTTTATGAAAGCAAATTTACTCTAAAAATTGGATTCTAAATTTTAAGGAAATTGTAATTTGATACTTTGGTGGGGAAATGATAAACAAGCTGCCTCACCTGATCCTATGTCCTAAATCTCCTTACAATTGGTAAATAGTAGCTCATGATGTGTGTGTGTGTGTGTGTGTGTGTGTGTGTGTGTTGCACTGTGTTTAACCAGGACCATCTACATGGAGAGAAGGAGCCTAGTGGGCCTGTCAGTTGATATAAAACTGAAGACAATAATTTCTCCTCCTCTGGGATTCATCAATTTCTCAATAGCAAATAGCTCTCCACAAAGAAATATGGCCTCTTAATCCATTTCCCGATTTATGACTGACTGCCCATAAATTGAGTCTTTAGTCTATAGACTTAGTCTATAGACTAAGTGTAGATAGCCAAAGCTGATGAGTTCATGACTGTAATGTCTGCATCCTGCCCATAACATGGTAGTTCACATCCTTTCTTCATATCATCTATTTTTAGATTCTTTTCGCTCCACTCTGAATATTCCCCAAGCCTTTGAGGAAGTGTCAGAAATGTCCTACTTAGGGCTCAGAACTCGGCTGTCACTTATCCCTAGCACCTTGTGGAATCATTAATCTCTGTGTTCGTCACAGTTCAATGCAAAATAAGGTTCCTCTGACCAAGGCTGAGAGTAGCATTTGTCTATGAACATAAACAAAATATTTAGAAGGCAGTTTAATACCCTACCCATAATCACAAAACAGCAGTTCACCTCCTAAGGCTTAAGAGCTTCCCAGCTATGAGGTTTTACTGGAGTCACATGTAATGTAATGTAGGGCCCTCAGATCCTGTATAATCACCTCACAATCGCATCTCTAGGTATGTATTGGCTGCACCGTCAGTATTATACCATACAAGGTTCAAAGCTGGGCTAGGTTATTGATACTTTTCTCCACCAACAGCATACACAGTACCTTCCATCACTATGACTGATAGAAAGCAAGAAGCTTCTATATTAGTTAAAACCATACTTATTTTGAAATAAGGTCACATGTTTTATGAATTCTTATTCATAACTAGTTCTTGTTGCTCAAGGTAAGAGTGACTCTTCCTTTCCCACATGAAACCAAACCTTTTAGCTCTGTTTCTCCAGCCATTTCTGGCCAGTCACAGGTTCTAAGTTTTTATTACCCAACCTGAGATTATTGGGGACCACATTGGTTAATATAACACCCATGTCCAAATTGCAACCTGATCTTGGGGCACAGAAGTCACCATGTGAAGACACAGCACAGAAGACCAACCCCAAAAGCCATCTGAAGGCCTGTCCAAACTGCAAAGTTTGCAAAGAAAAATTGTGTTATATTATAATTATAGAATATATTATAAATTATAGATATTATATATTATAGTATAGTATATAATCATATTATATAATATTGGAAATTATAATATATTATATCAATATAATACTATATATCACATATAATGTCACATATAGTGTTATAACATATAATATAGCATTATTACAATATATGTAATATTGGATCATTTCTATAGGTGTATCTTTACAATCATTTTAAAGAAAATTGTCCTAATAATATCCTCAAGCATGTCTTTAACTTCAGACATTGTAGTTTCACCCGTAGATTTCATTTGTGTCCTCTAGTAATTTTAACACCTTCATGTTGCAGGATTTTCCATGTCCAATTACATCAGGGCAGCAGGAGGTCTGTGATTGGACAGGGAAAAGGGAGGCAGAGCTAATAGCTGCAAAGACAGAGAGCATCTCAGGGAAGAAAGGAGAAGGCCAAGATGGAGGCAGACATGAAACACAGTCTCTTTAACCACCCACAGGTTGCTATATCATAAGGTTAGAATAATTGGGATAAAGCTTTTATCACTATCGATTGGTTCTGAAATTATTGTATTAGCATCTTATAAATTGAGAATGTATTGATACATAAATCTGCTGGGTTAATTACAAGCTTCAAGAGTTTTGTTTCTACGGGGATGATGGGTGGTTTGACAGCTGACCACCGGGTGGACTATCATTTCGTGGGGCTGGCGGCAGCAATCAGATCTGCCAAGGGACTCAGGCGCTCTGGCCCAGAGAGACCACCGAGTTGAGATCACCAGGCTGGAGCCATGTGGTCTGCTGGGTGCTGGCGGTAGCACAAGAAGCCTACGGTATATTTTCTATAACACCTTCAGTCCAGATCTAGTTTCCTGAGTACAGAAATAACAGCATTTTCTCAAATGTCTTTGTTAATCTGCCATTCCTGGGTCAATTATATTTAATTGGCCCTTTACTTTATTATCAGACATCAACACACAAACTATTGATTTTCAAACATTATTTTCCAAATGGCACAACAATTTCATATAAGTTAAATAAATAAAAGCCAAATAACTCCTGTATCTATTAAAAACACCAGAAATATTTTTGTGAACACAAGAATTCTTATGTCAAAATATTATGTATGTATGTTTTTATACACATGTATCAACACATACATAAATTATATCGCCATATGGCATTGTCTGGCATCAATAGGAGGAGAAGCCCTTGGTCCTATGAAGGCTCCATTCCCCAGTGTAGGGGAATTCCAGGGCAGTTAGGTGGGAGTGGGTGGATGGGAGGGGGAGCATCCTCATAGAAGCAGGCAGAAGGGGGGTGGGAGAGGGGCATTCAGGAGGGGAAACCGGAAAGGGGGATAACAGTTGAAATACATGAAATATCCAATTAAAAAAAACTTTTCTAATTCTGTGATAAAACTCTAGAACCAAGGTAACTTATAGAAAGAAGGATTTATTTGGCAAGTACAGTTTCAGAGGGGCAGGAGTCTGTCCCCATCATGGCAGGAAGCACAGGAGCAGGCAAGCAGGCATGGCAGCAGAGAACATACTTGTAATGCTTTGGAAACCTCAAATCCCACCCCCAAAAGCATACTACTTCTAACAAAGGCACACCCTCTAATCCTTCCCAAATAGTTTTACCGCATATTCAAATATGTGAGCCTATTGTGGCCATTCTGGTTTAATTCTGGTAGTTATATTCTTTGGAATTGTCATAACCAAGCATTTAATATTTATTAAGACTATTCAATGAAAGAAAAATTTGATATTGTACATTCTAAAAGGAAAAATAAAAAGTATATTTTGTAGGTTTTTTCTTTATATTTCATAGAAAAAAATCAGTGTTATACACAGATTCACCATTAAAAAGGAGAACACAAGAAAATAAAGGTATCCTATATCTGTATGTGCAAAACACTTCTGGAGTTTCTCTACATAAAGTAGAAAATTCAACTTTAACCTTTGTTCATTCAAATACAGCTGAAGTGACTTTCCAGTCTTCCAGCTGCCTACTACTCTGAATTGCTTTCCTGGATATTTTTTTTAAATGATTTAATTTTGGAAAATATTGGCTGCTGTGGAAATGAATCAGTAATGTTACCAATGTTTTATTTAGCTGATTCCTACATATCCTCTCATAAAACTCTGATAAATTCTCTTTGAAACAAAAAGAAATATCTTCAAAATAAGAACAGGAGTGGGAATAAAGACACAGTGACTCCTAATAGGATGAAAGTGGTGGAAGACCACTATCCTTCTCTAGCTTGAGACCAATTTCAAAAGTGGAAGTGGTTAGGCAGTCCATCCTGTCTGTATTACTTACACACAGGCATCCCATAATAGTGAGAAATTAGTGACATCCATCACATCAGGATCAGTGCACTTCAATTGTCATTACCACACAGCAGGAAACAGGAAGCACAGCCCAAAGCAATACAAGAGGTCCAGTCATGTCATGACCAATGATAAAAGCATATCTTTTTCTCTTACCAGTAAACCAAATCTAATGGCAGAAACAAACTTTTTTTTCTATATTCTATGTTTACATTCCAAAGGTTTTCCCCTTTCCCAGTTCCCCCCTCCCTATGTCCCATAGTTCCTCTCCCCCCCAACTATTCCCCAATCATTCCCCCTCCCCACACAGTTTCTCTACAAAACTGGATCCAATCTTTCCAGGACCAGGGTCCTCTCCTTTCTTCTTGGGAATCATTTGACTTGCTAATTGTGCCTTGAGTATTTAGGGCTTCTGGGCTCATTAATATCCACTTATCAGTGATTGCATTTCATGTGTAGTCTTTTGTGATTGGGTTAGCTCACTCAGGATGATATTTTCCAGGTCTAACCATTTACCTACAAATTGCATGAATTCATTATTTTTAATTGCTGAGTAGTATTCCATTGTATAAATATACGACATTTTCTGTATCCATTCCTCCTTTGAGGGATATTTGGGCTCCTTCCAATTTCTGGCTATTATAAACAAGGCTGCTATACTTTTTTTGAAAGTAGGGATTAACTAGGATAAAATGATATTTTATTTATTATGATTTGTATTCATTTTTAAAAATATTAATGTGTCTGTGAATGCATGCATATGTGTTAGGCTGTGGGGCAGTAAGTACACCTGTGAATGCATGCAGTGACCAGAAGAATGGATCAGGTGTCCTCCTCCAACTCTGTTTTTCATTTTTTTATTAGATATATTCTTTATTTACATTTCAAACATTGTCCCCTTTCCTAGTTTACCCCCTGAAAATTCCCTAACACCTACCCCCTGCCCCTGCTCACGAATCCACTCACTTCTGCTTCCCTGTCCTGGCATTCTACCTATGGGAGCAAGAATCTTTCTTGATTGCTTGATTCAAATATGATTCTTGATCAGGTCTTTCTTTGAACATAAGGTTCACATTTACTCAGCAAGACTAAAAGCTAGCAAGCCTCAGCGATTTTCATGCTTCTGTCCCACTTGTAGTTGAGGTTTCAAGCATGAAATAAATGTATATTGAGTGTTTTAGCCACTGATTTTATATGTATATATACATATATATATATATATATATATATATATATATATATAAGTATAGTTCTAGAAGTACAAAAATGACTCTATCAGAGAACTAAAAAAATTAATCTTATTAAAAATTTTATAAACTCTTCTATTGTGGCAACAAATACTCTTTCAATAAAAGTGAATAAATAAATTATAATCCCCTAATGTATCTTTAACAGTATCTAGAATAAATTAATTGTTTATAGTGTGTGTGTGTGTGTGTGCGTGTGTGTGTGTGTGTGTGTGTGTGTGTAGAAAAATATGACAAAGAGCAAATATACACTTACACATATATTGAAAGAGTAAAAACAATGCTCATGATCATTTTTCATTTGTTATGAGATGTTTAAAAGGTAGAGGAAAGTTATGCCTTTTATTTCCTGGTAAAGTTTGATGCAGAATTGTCTTCATTTGGGTTTTATTGCTTTGAAGAGCTAATATGTCCATGGTAACTCTTATAAAGACAAATGTTTAATTGGGGCTGGCTTAAACTTTCAGAGGTTTAGTCCATTATCATTAAGAAAAATGGGAAGCACCACAGCATGCAACCAGACATGGTGTTGGAGGAGCCTAGAGTCCTACATCTTGATTTGAAGGCAAGCGAGGAGACTGCTATCTTACTTGGTCCAGCTTGAGCATAGGAGACCTCAAAGCCTGCCCTAACAGTGACACACTTCCTCCAACAAGGCCACACCTCCTAGTAGTGCCACTCCCAATGGCCAAGCATTGAAACACATGAGTCTATCAGTGCCATTCCTATGTATCAGTTGTGTATTAGCACGTAGAAAAGGAACTTTTTCTTATACTTCTTTTGGTACTAGTTTTCCAAATGTCTTGCTATCTAGCCTCAATTCGTTCATTCTTCTGCCTTATAGTGCAGAGACAGGAGAAAACCGCCAATGGGACAGAAAGTTGATAATGGTGGAACAATTAAATGTCCATCAGGAGATGAAAGGGAAACTCGGGACACTGACAAAAACACCTTGAGCTAAGGCTGTAAGTCCTACAGGCAGAACCCTTGAATGTTTTCTGTTGAGAAAACAGCAAAGATACTTTTTGTGGAAAACCTGGACATACACATAAAGTACAAAACCAAAATGTGTAGTAGTGGAAGTGTATTGGAATTTGGGTAGTTTTGACCAACCTGCTAGGAAATCAGCAACCACAAGAATGCTTAGGATCAAACGGATGTCATACCTTCATAATGTGTGCAATGCAGATAGATTTTGAGAGTTGGGAGAATATTAAGTGAGGGGGTATAAAATTTTGAATTCTAAACATTCATTAAGGCAGATAGTGATATCTTTGAGTAATTTTCCAAATAAAATTAAATAGGATCTTATACATTCAGAGTGACCCTTTAAAGGCAACATGCTACAGTAATAGCAGGCTGCATTGGCAAGAAGGATATTCAACAGAGAAGAGACCCAGAAGTAAGACCCTCCACTCCCTACTTGATTCTTCTTTTCTCCCCTTTCTTCACCATGGCAAGTCATGGAAACTAGAATCACTCTTCCCCAAGGTGTGTTTTAGACTCTAGAACTCATTTCCTGCATAAAGAGATATTCAGAGCTTCTGAATATCCAAGACACAATTAACATATCAAATCATTCCCAAGAAGAAGGAAGGAGAGTGACCTGGTCCTGGAAAGACTTGATGCAGCAAAGTAGGGGATTACCAGGACAGAGAAGTGGGGGAGGGTGTTGATTGGGGAATGGGTGGAGGGAAGAGGGTTTATGGGACTTATGGGGAGGGGAGAATGAGGAAAGGAGAAATCATTTGGAATGTAAACGAAGAATTTAGAAAATGAAAAGGAAAAAAAGAAAAGAAAAAAGAAAGAAAGCTTTGCCACACAAAGAAAAAAAAAGGGAGAGATATAAAATTTTAGAAACATTCCTCTATGTGCACCTGCTTTTGAATAAGAGCTGTGCACAAAAGACTTCTTTTTTTATTTAATTTTATTTTTTATTTTTTGTGGTTATTTTTTATTTATTTTTTTATTTTCTATATTCTTTGTTTACATTCCCAAGGCTTTCCTCTTTGCCAGGTCCCCCCTCACCATATGTCCCATAACTGTAATTCCCTCTGCCCATTCCCCAATCACACACATTTTTCTGTTCTGATACTCTCCTACAAAACTGGATCCAGTATTTTCAGGACCAGGGTCCTCTCCATCCTTCTTCTTGGGAATCTTTTGATTTGCTAATTGATCCTTGAGTATTCAGAGCTTCTGGGCTCATTAATATCCACTTATCAGTGATTGCATTTCATGTGTATTCTTTTGTGATTGGGTTAGTTCACTTAGGATGATATTTTCCAGATACAACCATTTGCCTATAAATTGCATGAATTCATTATTTTTAATTGCTGAGTAGTATTCCATTGTATAAATATACCACATTTTCTGTATCCATTCCTCCTTTGAGGGACATCTGGGCTCTTTCCAACTTCTGGCTATTATAAATAAGGCTGCTATGAACATAGTGGAGCATGTGTCTTTATTGCATGCAGGGGAATCCTCTGGGTATATTCCCAGGAGTGGTATGACGGGGTCCTCTGGAAGTGTCATGCCCAATTTTCTGAGGAACTGCCAGACTGATTTCCAGAGCGGTTGTACCATCTTGCACTCCCAAGAACAGTGGAGGAGTGTTCCTCTTTCTACACATCCTGGCCAGCACCTGTTGTCTCTTGAGTTTTTAATCTTAGTTATTGTGACTGGTGTGAGGTGGAATCTCAGGGTTGCTTTGATTTGCATTTCCCTGATGACTAATGATGTTGAAAGTCTCTTAAGGTGCTTTTCAGCCATCCGAATTTCTTCTGGTGAAAATACTTTATTTAGCTCTATAACCCATTTTTTGATAGGATTATTTGGTTCTTTGGGGTCTAACTTCTTGTGTTCTTTTTATATATTGGATATTAACCCTCTGTTGGATGTAGGGTTGGTGAAGATCTTTTCCCAATCGGTTGGTTGCCATTTTGTCCTTCTGACAGTGTCCTTTGCCTTACAGAAACTTTGTAATTTTATGAGGTCCCATTTGTCAATTCTTGATCTTAGAGCATAAGCTATTGGTGTTCTGTTCAGGAACCTTCACCCTGTGCCCATGTCCTCCAGGGTCTTCTCCAGTTTCTTTTCTATTAGTTTCAGTGTGTCTGGTTTTATGTGGAGGTCCTTGATCCACTTGGAATCGATCTTAATACAAGGAGATAAGTGTGGGTCAATTCGCATTCTTCTGAATGTTGACCTCCAGTTAAACTAGCACCATTTGTTGAAAAGGCTATCTTTTTTCAACTGGAGAGTTGTAGCTCCTTTATCAAAGATCAAGTGAACATAACCCTGTGGGTTTATTTCTGGGTCTTCAACTCTATTCCATTGAACTACTTGCCTGTCGCTGTACCAAAACCATGCAGTTTTTAACACAATTGCTCTGTAATACTGCTTGAGGTCAGGGATATTGATTCCCCCAGAAGTCCTTTTATTGTTGAAAATAGTTTTAGCTATCCTGGGTTTTTTGTTACTCCAGATGAATTTGAGAATTGTTCTTTCTAGATCTATGGAGAATTGATTTGGGATTTTGATGGGGATTGCATTGAATCTGTAGATTGCTTTTGGCAAGATGGCCATTTTTACTATATTGGTCCTGCCAATCCAAGAGCATGAAATATTTTTTCATCATCTGAGGTCTTCATCTATTTCTTTCTTCAAGGACGTGAAGTTCCTGTCATACAGATCTTTCACTTGTTTGGTTAGAGTCACGACAAGATACTTTATATTGTTTGTGGCTATTGTGAAGGGTGTTATTTCCCTAATTTCTTTCTCGGCCTGCTTGTTCTTTGAGTACAGGAAGGCTACTGATTTGCTTGAGTTGATTTTATAACCAGTCACTTTGCTGAAGTTGTTTAACAGCTATAGGAGTTCTCTGGTGGAGTTTTTGGGGTCACTTATGTATACTATCATATTATCTGCAAATACTGATAGTTTGACTTTTTCCTTTCCAATTTGTATCCCTTTGACTTCATTGTGTTATCTAATTGCTTTCGCTAGAACTTCAAGTACTATATTGAAAAGATATGGAGAGGGCAGCCTTGTCTAGTTCCTGATTTTAGTGGGATTGCTTCAAGTTTCTCTCCATTTATTTTGATGTTGGCTACTGGGTTGCTGTATATTGCTTTTACTATATTTAGGTATGGGCCTTGAATTCCTGTTCTTTCCAGGACTTTTAGCTGTTTTCCCATAGGTCTGAGGCTCTGATCAACCTCATGTCAAAAACATGCATTTACTCAGGACTTCACACACTCACAGATTCCTCCACTCCACATATTATGTTTAATTATCAGGGTGACAGAAAAGACTGACACTGCAAGTTTCCTGAATAGGCATGGTGTATAGTTAAATCCTAGAGAACTTCTCAATTGATTCCCCCACCACCACTTGCATTCACTTAGGCTTAATATTTAGTCTTAATATTGTCATTAATACCAATAAAGCCTTTAAGTAGTCAGGTTACAGAATATGTAACCTTTATATGACTATCAGAACATCAGCAAAAGGGAGCCTTTTAGCTACTTAGTGAATCATAATGTGAACCTCATGAATGATTTAAAAATATGGAGGCAAAAGTGAAAAGATGTGGATTTCAAATTAAAAACATTTGCTAACAAAGACAAATCTGTGAAATTTTCCTAAGGGATCTTATCTTCAGTTTAGTCAACTAAGAAATAGATGAAATAGTATCAGTTTCTGTGGAGTTATCTTGATAAATAGATTTTAAAAAAAAAGTACTGTCTTCAGTATTGAAACCAGAAGATAGTTACCATTCCACATGGTTCCTAGTGGTGAAAGAGTTAATTGCAAACACTACCAGCAGTGGTTCTGAACAGGCAGTCTCCACCCCTTTCGACTCCACAGAGGTCCCCTAAGATCATCAGAAAACAGATATTTGCTTTACTACTCATAACAGAAGCAAAATTACAGTTATTACATAGAAACAAAAATAATTTTATGGTTGAGGGTCACCATAACATGGAGAACTGTATTAAAGGGTCACAGCATTAGAAAGGTTGAGAACCACTGCTACCTGAATGGAAGAGAAAATAATTTGTGATTTTCAGCAGAATTTTTTACAGTAATTTTAATACGTAGGGGGCGGCAGGTGGAATACAACAGAGCTTGAAAAAAATTTCAGCTCTTAAAATGACCATGAAAATTCATGAATGATAGAAAAGAAAAAAGATTTGCATATTGTCTATTAATATGCAAATAAAATATCAATAATGAATCTAGAAGCACCACATTAGATTTTCCTGTGAAAAATTTTAGAATAATCAATGTAAGAAATAAATTAGAGTTGAAGCTGCATAAAACATGATTTATGAAACATAGTGCACTTCAGAATATGTGGAAAGCAGCAGCAGGAAGAGAAAACGAGAATTTGGCAAACTGAAAGCAAACTAGATGAAGACTGGTAATGTAGATGGTAAATAAGAAAGATGTCATGTCTTAAAACAGCTACACAAACAGAAAAGATTGCTGACTCTGGCAGTAATGTCTGAACAATAGTATCCAGGACCGGGTGAGCCAAGTGCCTGGAATAAAATTAATTACAAAGGAACAACAGAGTCAGTGCTAGGCAACTAGTTATAAATTAGCAACCTTGAATTTCACTGAGGATAGCTTCCTCTTTCATATTCACCATCTTGTTAAAACAAGGAACAGAAACCCCATAACTCTGATTGTTACCTCAAAACCATGGAATCCAAATCTTGTCTTTGGCTCTTGGTGGAGATGTGCCTTTCTAAACTGCCTCTACCATCATGTCTGGCTGGATGCTTCCCGATGAAGAACAAAGACACCATTGCCTTCTTTCTTAAGAGTTAATCTAAGCAGGTTTTGCCAATTACCTGGGCAGAAAAACAACCTTCAGTTTTATAAAATTTAAGAAATAGTGTAAAATCTACCTGACTGCGTATGCTTGTAAACAAATATAAGGGCTTTGCAAACTGAGGATTGGTGTCTTAGATAAGGTTTCATTGCTCTGAAAAACACCATGACTAAGGTATCTCATAATAGGTATTTGGGGCTGACTTACAGTTTCATAGGTTCAGTCTATTATCATCATTGCAGAAGCATGGCTTTGTGCAACAGATATTGTGCTGGAGGAGCAATATCAAGATGTAGAGCTTCAAAGTCCACCCTCACAGTTTCTCCTACAAGGCCATGGCTGCTCCAACAAGGCTACACTACATAATAGTGGCACTCCTTTTGCCAAGCATATTCGAACCTGCACAGTTGGAAAGCCAAAAACTACACAATTTTGTAAAGTCTGGCATGAGAGCACAATTCTAATGTTGGCCTGCTTTCCCCAAACCATGAAAGACCTGAACAAATTCACATGGCAGTGGCAGGTTGGGGAGAGAACATTCCTGCAAGTGTTGATTTTAAGATACACATGCTTGAGCATACTCATTTTAGGTCATAATTCAAGATAAAATTTGGCAAAAAAAAAAAAAAAAGAGCACCTTTATATATGGAGGAATGATTTCAAAAGGTGTTGGTGACTTTGATTCCCTGGGTTCACTTGTGGGTCACATCCGGCTTATGTCTCAGTCACCTAGAACCAGGGTGGCTATGAGAAAGTAAACTGGAAGGCTAGGGCTGGAGAGGTGACTCTTGGTTAAGGTCTCCTGCTCTTGCAGAGGACTCTCAGGCTTGGTTGCCACTACCCACCTCTTGGCCCTTTAACTCCAGTTCCGGGATGTCTGATACCCTCTGCTGGTCTCTGTGAGCACTGCACACGTGCGAAGCAGCTAAATGGGCAAAGGAAGAGGTATACAGAGGCTCCAGTGAATTTACTCCTTTCTTCCTAGCAACCTGAGCCAGCTTACACTCAGTGTACTCAGAACGTTTAGTGACCAAAGAAAAACACAGTTGGAAAAAAGTTATAACAGGCAATGACTATACCTGACTATTGACTACTCCCATATTGTGACTGTTTTCCTCTTCAGTGGTTCTTTTGGGCCATGCTCACTCCCATCCCTTGAAAGTGCTGCTTCTTGCTTTATAAATTGGACTTCTATATTGCAATCAATGTATTCATCTGAGTTTTTCCCCATAGAGTTCACAAGAAACAGGAATCTGAGAAAAAGTCAGAGCAAAATTTTGGTAATGTCTTTCTTGTTGAGTGCGATTAGGTTGTCTTCATTTTCATTGTGGTAAAACAAGATCATCTTTGTGTGGTGTATATTCCTCTCACTTAGGTTCAGGTTTATGTATGAGACATCCTCTCTATTCATAGTTTCTCAGCTGTATATAATTCTAAACCTGGTTGTGGACTCTGCCTTGTTATTTTTGGTGGCTCATGAGTACATTTGTTATCTGTTATATCTAACAACCTAACTCAAGTGCCTTTCTCCAGAGGGGAAGGGGTCTGTGTCTTAGTTAGGGTCTCTGTTGCTATGACGTGACATCTTGGCCATGGCCACCCTTATGAAGGAAAGCATTTAATTGGCACTAGCTTACAGTTTCAGAGGTTTAGTCCATTATCATCATGGCAGCCATACAGGCAGACATGATGCTGGAGAAGGAGCTGAGAGTTCTACATCTTCATCCACAGGCAGCAGGAGACTGAGCCTCCAAAGCCCACCCCCAAAGTGACACAGTTCCTTCAACAAGGTCACACCTACTTCAACAAGGCCATACCTCCTAAAACTGTCACTCCTTCTGGGAGAAGCATTCAAACTCATGAGTCAGGGGGAGCCATTCCTAAACAAATCACCATGGTATTCTCATAAAACGATTTTTGGGTGTCCCTTATGCATCATTTATATCAGCTTTAAGAAGTAAGACTTGCCATAGAGGGCGTTTTGTTTGTTTTCTTTTGTTTTTGTTTGTTTTTTTTACATTAAAATACTAACACTACATCTGAAAGGAACCCTTATAGGCATGAGCTTGATACACTGTGACCAGGATGAGTAACTTTTTTTTTTCATTTCTAAGCGATGTTTCCAGGATATTGCAAGAATGAAATCTATACTGTATCTGAGTGGTAATTATACTTTTACTATGGACAAAATAAACAAAAAAAAGCAAAGACTGAAAATCGGCCCCTGTCCCCACCCGCAGGACAGTCAACAGGGTCCCCGAACCACCTAAAAGAATGCAGGAAACAAGAGACACGAGAGATGGACAGCAAGACAGTATTCTGATCAAGCTGTCAAACTTTATTGTTTTACACACCGCAATATAAAGGAAAGCAAACAGGATGTAGGGAGGGAGTATGAGGGGGCAAACATTGTCTCCAGGGAACAGTCTCTTAGGGGGCAAGCACTGTCTCTTAAACATTGTCTCTAGGAAGTAATCTCTCAGAATCTTCTCTCAGAATCTCATGACAGAGCTAGCTTGGGCTTCAAGGAAGCTGGCAAATTAAAATGATCCCGAGGAGGTGAGTGGAAAGAGATCCCTATAGTAACCTAACTGCAGGTGAGCTCTGTTTGTTCTAACCAACGTGAGCTCTATATGTGCTGACCAACTTGCTATTTGGCAAACTATTTTTCCTTCTAAAGGCAGGCTTGAGCATGTAAGATGGCTGAAAGGAGGAGGCTCTGAGATCCAAGTAAGAATGGCTCCTGGCAGGCCCCCACAAACCAAGGCCGTCTGAGACAAGACTGCACCTGGTCAGTGAAGCTTAGAGAAAGTTTTCCCTGTTGACCAATGAAACTCTAGAATTGGGCTACTTTTGTGTTCTAATTATACCTGTATTCCAGGATACATTATTTTTCAGTCTGTAAGCACTGATACAAAATTAACTATATACAAGGATATGCTTCTAGAATGTATACTGCAAACCCACAAGTTCCTGACAAAAGCAGACATCATGAAAAGTAATTTCACCCATTCCTGTGTGTTAGAAACTTCTCTATAATAAAGAATCTCAACTTCTGTTAAATATATTCTTTTAAATCTGCTCCAAGTAAAAACAATGGAAGAGTTTAGCGAAAATGTGATATTTATAATAGTGAAAAAAAATTCTTTGAAAAGCAGTTAAGAAGCCAGGTTTGGTGACTCTCACCTCTGTATTCTTAGATATTTTTTTTTAAAAAAGTTTACTTCATTTAGGTTTTGTGAGACTTCAGCCTCTCATCTAGCCCAGTGACCAAAGGTAGGGAAGAAAGATGGTTACTAGGACAAGGGGGTTGTGGATCTATTTAGAAGTAGTTCTTTTGGGTGATTCCAAGTTTCTTTGTCAGGATATCAGCAGGCCAGTTCAATAACAAACACCAACCAGGAATCAGTAGAAACCGTGAGGTTCACCTAATGGGCACAAGTCTAAGGAAGAGGCAAGAAGCAGCTGGAATATCATGAGAAGTTCTTTGGCATGTTTCTCTCTATAAAGTCACAACAAGTGAAGATCAGCAAAGACCAAGAAAACAGTGTATGACAAGCAAAGATCAGCAAAGTGTTGCAAGTCGCAGCAATGCAGGAACACCTTTCACTGTTCGTGGGGTTCTATTTACACTCTTACCAAGCATCTCACATGTCCATTTCAACAAAACATCCTCTTCTAAGACAGCTTCCAGAAAAACATCACCTAAACAAGTGAATCTCCAAAGAAATCAGAAACAGTAAGATTAGGTTTTTAAGTCCAGACCACTTTACAAGCATAGTTCTTTCTAAACAGTAAAGAAGTTTAAAATTTAAACTACTTTAATGTACTGATTGCATGGTACGATAAGAAGCATCTTTTGGTACACGACTTTGTACCTGAATATCAAGAATCTCTCATGAAAACCACCCTGGTTGAGTATGTCCTTTAATTTTCATCATTCTTTGATAAGCATATCCAAACTGGAAGCCATGGATAGAGACATTATGTTTTATGTAATGTTTGTATATCTGTAATTATTTTTATATTAGTTTTAATAATGCCTGAAAATTTTTAATGAGGTAGGTTGAATACAAGGCATTTGTTTTCACAATAATCTATCTCTAAACATAAACAGGAATGTGACATTTTGTGCTGCAATGTCAAAATCAAAAATAAGCAAAGACCAACTTAAGTCATCATATTATGAAAGTATGATGTATCATAAAACTATAATACTTCCAGATATTCAGGATTTGTAGTATGTCTCTTTGTATTAAAAGAGCCCTCACCACATGTGATAAAGATAGAAAATATTTACCTACCTAATACTATTTCTTTGATGTAACATCTAATAGCAACTGTTTATAATTGCTTAGCTATACAAACACATCATTCTGTTCATATATATGTATACATATTGTCTTTTATTCTAGGCAAGATCTTGCATTGCTGTCTGGGCTGGTCTCAATCTTACAATCCTTATGCTGGAGCTACTAGAGCATTAATATTGCAGGCATGTACCACTACACTCAGTTCACTTCATTTAAAATCTTTTCATGTGAACTAATTTTAAACTTGCAGAGAACTGTAACAATAAAGCATCTTGCTTATATTCTTCATTTATATATTAACAATGTTAACAACTTTCTTTTGAAATTGTATTTTATCTTTTTGTATTTTACACTCCAGATTTTATCCTCCTCCTGGTCTACCTTCTGACTGTTCCACATCCCATACCTCCTCCCTAACCCCTATCTCCACGAGGATGCCCCCCCCAACCTCACCCTACCAGAACTCTCCACTCCCTGGGGCCTCCAGTCTCTTGAGGGTTAGGTGTGTCTTCTCTGACTGAAACCAATCCTGGCAATACTCTGTTGTATATATGTTGGGAGCCTCATATCAGTTGGTATATGCTACCTGTTTGGTCGTCCAGTGTCTGAGAGATCTCAGGGATCCAGGTTAATAGAAACTGCTGGTCCTCCTACAGGGTCACCCTCCTCCTCAGCTTCTTCCAGCTTTTTCCTAATTCAACCACAGGGGTCTGCAGCTTCTGTCAATTGCTTGGGTGTGTATATCTGCATCTGACTCTATCAGCTGCTTGTTGGGTCTTTAAGAGGGCAGTTATGATACGTCCCTTTCTGTGAGCACTCCATTGCTTCAGTAATAGTGTCAGGCCTTGGGGCCTCCTCTTGAGCTGGATCCCACTTTGGGCCTGTCACTGGACTTTCTTTTCCTCAGGCTCTTCTCCATTTCCATCCCTGCAGTTCTTTCAGACAGGAACATTTATGGATCAGAGTTTTCACTGTAGAATGGCAACCCCATCCCTCACTTGATGCCCTGTCTTTCTACTGGAGATGAGCTCTACAAATTCCCTCTCCACTGTAGGGCATTTCACTGAAGATCCATTCCTTAGAGTCCTGAGAGTCTCTCACCTCCCACATAATAAAATTAAGGAGTTTTTCAAACTTAAGAAACAAAATCTCAATTTTGCATAGAATAAGACATTTTATATAATATTTATTTCTGAGGAAAAGTAAGCATTTCTGATGAAATCCTTATATTGTTTGAAGAATTTTCTAATAACTACAACTTATTTCACATAGCTATTCTTCCTACTGATTCTCATATCTTTAACCACTATTTCTTTGGATACTTAATTTGCCGGAGTATAGATATCTAACCTCTACTTTAATCTTGCAGTACCTTTTTAATACACATCTTTGATTTGTCCTTTTTGGAGCCTTATGACTTAAATATACTTAAAAAACGTGAAAATATGCTGATAAATTTATGAATAGTAAAAACAGTTTAAACATGATAAAACTAGCACAGTTCAATGATGAAATTATTTGTCATAAAGATTTTGAACAGGTAACACAGAATGTAATTTTATATAGGTATCACTTTAAGGTCACAATAACTATGTTTAAAATTAATCTTGGTACTAGAGAGATGGCCCAGAGGTTTAAAAGGCATATTATTCTTGAGGCTCCAAATCCAACTCACATTGGGTAATCCCAGAATCCAGAAATCCACTGCATGTGTCTGGGCTCTTAGGGTAGAAAAGTTCATATAGCCACACATAGACACACATGATTCAAACTAAAACTTTAAAAATTGATGTTCACAACTAAATATTTATAGCTTAATTTTAACAATATGCTATGTGCCAAATATTTCATTTATAACCAGTAACTACTCCTATAGACACAGTTTGCACATTCTTGTCTTAAGTCAAAATGTTTTAGGCTTGTGTCTTAGACAATAATGTCTTAAATACTATTTTACATATGAGAAAAGCATAATTCTTTAGAATTAGCATACCATCCATTGTCAGATGCCATGCAGGAACAGCTACCGTGGACAAGTGAGCTTCCAGGTGACAGCCCATCTTCCTCTTCAGCTGCAGTGAGTGAGCTCTGGTGTGACACAGACCCAAAGACTTTGTCCCAAGATGGCTTCTTGCTACTGATGTGGTTTTTCCTGTTTGTCATTGCCATCCTCATATATTTGGCTTGGTGTGAGTGAACACAGAGAGACCTTCACTGCCCTATCACTTGGTGTGAATACTTCCTGGGTGATAGCCCACACTGTCGGGCAAGTTTCTTGCAGATCAACATGAAGATGAAAGTTCTTGAGATTTAACTGTCCAGATAAAGTAATGATTTTTTTGAAATTTCTGACTTGATTTAAGTTGTTTTAGGAAGTTGCCTTGATTTGAATAATTTTGGGAAGTTAGGGTAGTTGGTGGAAAATATAAAGTTAGGAAATTAGGACAGTTGATACAAAGTTTTAAGTCAGAATCAAGAATGAAGCATGCCCCTTCCTGATAGAATTGTAAAAGCTGCTTGGATTAGAGAAAGAAGTACAGTGAGTATTCTTGTATTACAGCCATGTTTTGTAGAGGAGGAAGGACAAGTTACTGATGATCAAAGAAAGTGTACAGTCTATGTTGGGCCTGAATTTCTTCATTTTGTGATCCAGGGATGAGGCTTTTGGTGTGCACTAGGAAATAATAAAGTTATAATGAAGAGCAAATATTTCTATCAAGAGTATAAGAACAGAAAACAAATGATTCACCTGCTTAGCCAAGAGCTTCAAAAATAAGATGTAAGATAGATGTCCTGCTCCTTATTAACTACAGGATTTGTCAACCAAGCATAGGGAGAACCTTGCTACAATAGACTTGTCCTGCTTAAGCTTTGTCCATCAAAAACTAAAACATAGAAGGAAGAGGAGGAGGTGGTGGTGGACAAGGAGGAGGAAGCCAAGATGGAGGATGGGACAGGAAGAAGATCCTGAGCCAGTGTGGCTTTAAATAGCCATAGGTAGATATGAAATAATAAACGGTAGAATAATTGGGATAACTTGTCTAAGCTAGGCGGGCAGCTTGTACCATTATCAGTTGGCCCTGAAATTACTATGTGGGAATCCTGTGAATTGAGAATTTATTGATACATATATCTGATTGGTTAATCCTAAGCTTCAAGTTTTATTTCTACCAGGTTGCTAGGTGTTGTGTCTGCTGACTGCAGGGTAGCTGGTCCTTGTGTGGGGCTGGTGTGGCATTTGAAGGGAACTTGGGAGCTCTGGCTTCATGAGAGAGTTGGCAGGCAGAGAGTAGCTGGATGGAGCATGGGAACTTGGGGGGTCTTTTTAATCCCCCCCCCCCCCCGCACAACAGGTGGCAAAACAACAGGTGGCAATAACATGTTGGACAAGAATCCACTAGAAATTAAAGATCAGTCACCTGAGAGTTAGTTTCATTTTCTAAGTGAGAGAAAGGTGGAGCTAGAATGAGTCACGGAATTGAAACAAGGCAGGCCCTGAAGTCCCCCTGCTGTGGGGAATTGCAGGCTGCTCTGAGTCAGGAGAAGAATGAAGTTACCTACTTCTTAGAGCAGAGATAGATTGAACTGTGAATTAAAATTGGGATTATTTGCTCTTAGGGTAGATTTATATACAGCTTCTGTCTGAATCACGTGGGGAATTCCACCTGCGGTTTGGAACTAGGATGGGGAAAATTAGAGTAGATAGGTAGTGATTGTTGGTATTCTGTTCAAGCTCCACCCCACAGTTACCTGGCAATAGCCAGGTATGCCCCGCCCCACATGCCTGGCCCACTATAAGAGGGGCTGCCTGCCCCTCCTCTCTCTTTTCCCCTCTCTTTCCCCTCTCATCCTCTCACCTCTCTGCCCCTCTTGGGCTCCCCTCCCCCCTCTCTCCACGTGGTCATGGCTGGCCTTCTCTCTCTCTCTCTCTCTCTCTCTCTCTCTCTCTCTCTCTCTCTCCCCCTCTACTATACCATTGACTCTCATCCTATCCTTGACTCTCATCCTATCCTCTAAATAAAATCTATTCTATACCATGTTGGTGTGTGTGTGGTCCTTCAGGGGGAAGGGATGCCTAGGCCTGGGCCTGCTTAGGTACCCACCTCCCCCCATGCTGTCTTGCCATACTCACTAATACCCTTTCTCTCTTTTAAATGCTATCAATGGTGTCGAAACCCAGGAACAACAACAACTACATTAATAAATAAACCATCAGTGATAATAATTGCTTGCTATGTACAGGTATTAATTAATACTGTGTGTGGCTCCAGATAGCAAGATCAACAGGTAGATATTACACAGGTATTAATAAAATATGCCAGTGGCTCCAGGCAGAGACCCGAAAAATAAATGATATAAGATGGCTGCATTAGGCAGAGAGCCAAACAATAAAATGGTATGAAGATTGCTTTATATGCCTCACAGGATTGTCAAATTCTCTCCAATGTGGGCTGCATGGGAATCTTGGGTTTTTATCCTGCTTAGCAAAATAGACAAGGCCTAAGAATAGGCACATATAGTATTTTAGTTTACTTCATTTGTTTTGTATTGTTTTAACTTTCAAAATTGGTGTGATTTTGAGTTTTGTGGTTTTATTGTTCCTCTGGAAGAGAGGGCAGAATACAAGCTTTCCTGGTTGCCAAATGAAGGATTTGCTATTTTGGGAGAAATGTTTTGTCTTTGAGTATTTAGAAAAGGTGACTAGAGTCTATATACCTTCCAGAGTTCTATGGTTCAGATATGATGAAGGGAGACCCCCAGAGGACTAGATTCCAGAAACTCAAAATATATATCTTGATGATACTAAAAGTTTATTTTGAGATTTGTGTATTATAGAATATGCAGCCTTCTTGTGTCTCCTCATCAGACATGCTGAACTGACCTGCTTGAACTCCTGATGTCTTGAACTTTCAGCTGGATCCAGTCAAACACAGGCATGAAAGACTAAATCAATCATTGGTATGACCTTCTGTTCCCTACCCTTTCTCTCCCACCTTCAAAATATCTCAATGCCCATATTAAGCTTGAAGAAGTTATGAAGAATCATCACCACAGTACCCTGGGTTTTGGAGCTGGAGAGGTTATTACAGTTTGTCTTTCTAGGGAAGATATAATTGGTCATAATTGGAACAGGGAGGAAATAGCTAGAATTGATTGCATAGCCATAATCTCATTTGGTAGAAATCCTTTTAATTGTTACTAAGTTGAAGTCATAATTTCTTATTTTGGTACAGAATTTATTTTGATGCAAAATCAAGGTTTTTATTGGTATAAATTTCTTCTATTGATACAAAAATTTAAAAGTACTGGTCTTAGACCAGTTCTTCTATAACTGTTATTATAAACTGATCTGAGATGTTTAAGCCTGTGAGTTCAGGGCCAAACAGCAAATTCATGACTCTGAGTTTATTGCTAGGGTGTTTTCAATTATTTTAATTAGAAATGTCTGAGAGTAGTTAATGGAGAATAGTCCAGATTACTTTACATAGATAGATTCGTTTTCAAAATGTCAGAAATCCACAGAAAGTGACATTTAATGTTATTTATTCACTTGTTGTTGAGACAAATCTGCTCCTAACAGCTTCGCAATCATGGGTTCAAAGAAGCTTCCAGAACTGAGACAAATTGCAGAGACAGGTGCCTACCTATACAGCCCCAGTAAGTCAGGGAGTTGGAGGATCAGTCTGCAGCCTTCTGGCCCAGGATCATCTGGCAGACCTTAGAGAAACAGGAATATTATGGACTAGCCTATTCTGTCTTGGTGGAACTAAGCTGTCCTAACCTGTAAATTGTGCCCTTTCAAGAACAGTACAAGTCTGCAGGAAAAATTGACAATTTTTTGCCCAGTCTTAATGTACAGCCTTACTTGGAGACTGATGCATATAATCTAAAGCCAGGTGTAGAAATTACAAATCTTTTAGTTAGGATAGATGACTTTGTTCTATCTTAATGACAAAAATGATGGAATGGATGTTAGGTCTATCTTAAAACCTTGTAAATTACAAAATGGTAATAGTTATACTCAATTTATATTTTGAAAGAAAAGGTGCTTTTATTTAAACAGCAAGAGAGATGTGTGACAGGATTTTTCCCTGTCCAATTACATTAAAATATTAGTGCAGCAGGAGGCCTGTGATTAGACAGGGAAAAAGTAGGCAGCGCAAGAATTGCAGAAACAGAGAACATCACAGGAGGAGAAGGAAGAAGAGGAGGAGGAGGAGGAGGAGGAGGAGGAGGAGGAGGAGGAGGAAGAGGAAGCCAAGATGGAGGACAGACAGGAAGAAGATCATGGATCAACGTGGCTTTAAATATCCACAGGCAGATATGATATAATAAACAATAGAATAATTGGGATAACTTGTCTACTCTAGGCAGGCAGGCAGCTTGTACCATTATCACTTGGCCCTGAAATTATTGAGTGAGCATCTTGTGAATTGAGACTTTATGATACATAAATCTGATTGGCTAATTAAGAAAAACTATAACATTACTGCTTTGAGGTCACAATGGACTTATGGAAAGAAAGATAAATGAGAATTGTTTAGTTAGATATGTTTCATATAAGAAATATGTAATCAGCCGGGTGGAGGTGGCACACACCTGTAATCCCAGCACTCTGAGAGGCAGAGGCAGGCAGAATTCTGAGTTCGAGGCCAGCCTGGTCTACAGAGTGAGTTCCAGGACAGCCAGTGCTATACAGAGAAAAACCTGTCTGGAAACACCCCCCCCCAACAAAAAGAAAGAAAGAAAAAAAGAAAAGAAAAAAGAAAAAATATGTAATAAATATCTTGTTGTAATTTCCTTTTGTGTAGTGATTTTAATCTGATTTTGAAGAATATGTTTTGTAGTGATTATCTCTGGAAAATGTATAATTTGTGGAAAATGAGGTAATATTCTTTCTAATAGAAAAACTTTGTCTTATGGGGTATAAAATGTGGTTAAGAGAAGAAATAAATCACTGGAGCTTGTCTTTGATTCACCCGTTCTGTGTGTGAGACAGTGCTTGATTTCTCCCACTTTCTCTTCTCTAACTGCTGGCTGCCATAGGCAGGCGCCCCATAGGAGTCAGGACAGATCCCTGTCAGTGGCTGTCAGTACTGACCCCACTGGCTGGCAGCCTTGGTTTATCTTCTGGTTTAAAAGCTGGATTTTGGCAATAGATTGCTTTATTATCTAGTGAGCAGAATAATCTTTAACAGCAAAACACTGCTAGTTAGCCAACATTCAAAGTGGAAGAAAGAGTAAAAATGAGCTGAGTCTCCTATCTTATCTTCCTGCATGTATTGTTGTCCTCTCTGATTATGTCAGTGAGGATCATAGTTCTGTCTCTGTACTAGAGAGTTTGTAAAGGATTTTATCAATTCTTTCCATCTACAAAATAACACATGGTAAGCAAAGAAAAGAAAACATATCAACTTAATTAAAATTTACCCCTTAAAATGACTGTGAGATGCTGGTTGTCTAATCATCATACACCTTAGACCAGATTTCTCACAATCCTATCTTTATTGCCTATGTAGGAAATAATTTTAAAAGCAGGGTATACATTAATAAAATCCAGTTTACAAATTGATTTATCTTTTCTCCAACTAATATAAACATATAAACATCAGATAGTTTTCTTTTTTGCACTGACATGATGACAGGGTTAAGTTAAATTATTATTCAAAGAACAACTCAATGATTAATAAATTCAGAAATACCTAAGTCAATAAAGTCCAATTTTTATCTCTGCTATTCTGTGTCAGT
Source organism: Apodemus agrarius (assembly GCA_964023405.1). NCBI lineage: Eukaryota > Metazoa > Chordata > Mammalia > Rodentia > Muridae > Apodemus > Apodemus agrarius. The sequence continues at coordinate 57,296,865 of OZ030011.1, forward strand.
TACCCTTGATATCACATTTTAAACACCTCAAAACTGGCTTTGTCAGTGCTTCTGAAGTCCATGACCTCACTTTAAAATAAAAAAGACCATAAATTTGTTTTTAAGTAAATAAACTATCCTATTGTTATCAGTTATTTCTGAATAAATAATCAAAACATGTATATGAAGTGAGAAATAAATAATTTGGGTCGAAATAATTTTATTTCAATCCTGGAAGAAATTAATTTTTCAAAAGTATGCAAGGCACACAGGGCCTAAGATCAGTGGAGCATCTGGGACAGAAGTCTTCCTGCCCCCAGCCATTTGCACCAGGGAACTGGGAAACTCCACAGTCTGTGCATAGCCCACCAGGAGAGAGAGAGATCTTCCAGCACTGCTTTCACTTCTGAGCTCAGAGGAGTAAGGACACAGGCTGACAGACCCACAGGAGGAACAAACTCCAACCAGAGACAAGAACACCAACTAGCACCAGATGGCAAAAGGCAAGCACAAGAACCCTACCATCAGAAACCAAGGTCAAATGGCAACACCAGAACCCAGTTCTCCCACCACAGCAAGTCCCGGATACGCCAACACACCAGAAAAACAAGAGTTGGATTTAAAAGCGTGTCTCATGATGCTGATAGAGAGCTTCAAGGAAGACTTAAGTAACTCCTTTAAAGAAATACAGTAGAACATCAGTCAACAGGTAAAAGCCCTTAAAGAGGAAACACAAAAATCCCTTAAAGAATTACAGGAAAACACAACCAATAAAGTGAAGGAAATGAACAAAACCATCCAGGATCTAAAAGTGGAAGTAGAGCCGGGCTTGGTGACGCACGCCTGTAATCCCAGCACTTGGGAGGTAGAGGCAGGCGGATTTCTGAGTTCGAAGCCAGTCTGGTCTATAGAGTGAGTTCCAGGACATCCAGGACTACACAGAGAAACACTGTCTCAAAAAATCAAAACAAAAATAATAAATAAATAAATAAATAAATAAAGTGGAAGTAGAAACAATAAAGAAATCACAAAGTGAGACATCTCTGGAGATAGAAAACCTTGGAAAGATTTCAGGAGTCATAGATGCAAGCATCAACAACAGACTACAAGAGATGGAAGAAAGAACCTCAGGTGCTCAAGATATCATAGAAAACATTGACTCAAAAGTCAAAGAAAATGTAAAATGCATAAAGCTGGTAACTCAAAACATCCAGGAACTCCAGGACACAATGAGAAGACCAAACCTAAGGATTATAGGTATAGACAAGAGCGAGGATTTATATCTTAAAGGCCCAGTAAATATCTTCAACAAAATTGTAGAAGAAAACTTCCCTAACCTAGAGAAAGAGATGCCCATGAACATACAAGAAGCCTTCAGAACTCCAGACCAGACCAGAACAGAAAGTCCTCCTGACACATAATAATCAAAACACCAAATTCACTAAACAAAGAAAGAATATTAAAAGTAGTAAGGGAAAAAGGGCAAGTAACTTATAAAGGCAGACCTATCAGAATCACACCAGACTTCTCACCAGAGACAATGAAAGCTAGAAGATCCTGGGCAGACCTCATACAGACCTTAAGAAAACACGGATGCCAGCCCAGGCTACTATACCAGCAAAACTCTCAATCATCATAAATGGAGAAACCAAGATATTCCATGATAAAACCAAATTTATACAATATCTGTCCACGAATCCAGCCCTACAAAGGATAATTGATGGAAAATGCCAACACAAGAAGGGAAACTACACCCTAGAAAAAGCAAGAAAGTAATCTTCTTCCAAAAGAAGATACTCACACAAACATAAAAATAAAAGAAAGCAACAATCACTATTCCCTAATATCTCTTAACAACAATGGACTCAACTCCCCAGTTAAAGACATAGACTAATGAAATATTTCTCATGTAAATCTTCAATTTTATCAGAAAATGTTTATGATTCCCCTTTTAATTAATTTAGTAATGTTTTTTATGTCTACCATTTTATCTGCATTATTTTTCATGATAATCTTAAATTTGAATGTCTGTCTATATGCTTCCTCTGTTTTATCAGAAATGTTTTCAATGTAAATCTTTGATTTTTTATCACAAATGTTTTTAATTCCACTTTTAATTAATTTAAAGTTTTTATATCTACCATTTTATATGTAAAATTTTCCATGAAATAGTCAATTTCAATGTGTTTGTCTATTTATTTCTTGAATTTTACCAGAAATATTTTCCATGTAAATCTTCAATTTCATCTGAAAATTTATAATTCCACCTTCAAGCAACTTAGAATTACCTTTATGCCTATTATTTTATCTATATAATTTCCATGATAATCTTTAATTTTAACATGTTTTTCTATATATTTCTACAATTTTATCAGAAATATTTTCCATGTAAATCTTCAAGTTTATCAGTAAATGTTTATAATTCCACTTTTAATCAACTTAGGAATACTTTTATGCCTATCATTATTATATCTGTGGAAAATTTTCCATGATAATCTTCAATTCTAACATGTTTTTCTACATTTTTCTACAATTTTATCAGAAATATTTTCCACGTAAATCCTCAATTCTATCATAAAATGTTTCTATCCCATATTTCAATTAATTTAGCAATGTTTTGCATGTCTACCACTTTACTCCTTAATTTTCCATGAAAATTGTCCATTTTAACATGTTAATTTGAAATATTTTCCATGTAAATCTTTAATTTTATTATAAAGTGTTTTTATTTCCCTTTACTTCCCTTTTCAATAAATAAATAAAATAAAATAAAATAAAAGTATGCAAGTTCACATGAAATTAAATTTCTAGAAGTTAAGTGATATAGCTGTCTTCCAAATATTATATTGATTAAAGTGATTTTATGCAAAACTCAGAGAATAGAAATTCAAAATTGCATCTATTAATACAGTTTCTACAGTGATCCTTTCCTCCCTGTGACCTCAATAAAATAATAAAATATTTTTTATTCCACAATATTACTGTGAGGGACCTTCTGCTGCTTTTTAGACACATTTTAATTCTGTTCAAACATTAATGATCTGAATCTCTTACTCTGTGGATTTACTGTAATTTATAACTTACATTGTGTTATAGTTAAGTTTTAAACATAAAAGCATAAATCTCTTGTACTTGTTTAAGAGGTGGTAGTCATATATTCTACCTAGTTCTTCCATTATTATTGTAATTGTTTCCCACAATTCTACCATGTATTTATTTCTTTAATAATCCTCCATTGTACTTTGAGCTAGATATTTCAGCATCTGTTCAATATGTGGTTAGCTTTTTTCTTTTGAGATAATGGTTGCATAAAATTAAATAATTTTCAATGTACATGCAATGCTCATATACTTTTGTACATAATTTTGCACTCTAAGATCTACCATTATTCCAGAAAATCCTCTCCTATCTTTCCAAGTAAAACCCTATGTCCAATTTTCCTGAAACTGTTTCCATTATTTTGTAAAGGATATAACACACACACACACACACACACACACACACACACACACAGCCCAGACAGTTCACTGTATGAAACTGAGGAAAAGAAGTCTGGATTGTTTTGGAGAGCTCAAGATGTTGCAGATGCCAGAGTTGTGGGTACCTAACAAGGAAAGCTGCAGACCAGCTGTGGCTGTGAGAAGCTTAAGTTAAGAACACTAAAGGAGAGTGTCAGAACAGAGAAATGGTGGGGGTGGTGGTGATTGGGGAATGGGGGAGGAAAGAGGACTTATGGGACATATGGTGAGGGGGGAACTGGGAAAGGGGAAAGCCTTTGGAATATAAACAAAGCATATAGAAAATAAGAAAAAAAGGACACCAAAGGAGATGGAGATGTGTAGAGCATTTTGAAATCAGACAAGGAAGTGCAGGATTTGGAGTTTGCTCTGCCAGGTTTCAGTCTTGCTTTGGTCCAGTATTTAACACTAAGCTCACTTTTGGGATGGGAATATATATTCTGTGCCATTGTATATTGGAAGGATGTGATCTTCTTTTTCATTTTGATTTTACACGGGGTTACAGTTAAGAGACTGCATGAGTCTTCTCAGAAACTTTGAACTTATAAACAGTGTTGAAATGGCTGAAAGACTATGTAGCCTTTTGAAATTGAACTGAATGTATTTTGCACTATTATATATTTCATAAGTTATTAAAAGCTTCATATATATATATATATATATATATATATATATATATCTTTCACTCGTACATGTACATGGGTCCATCTCCAGGGTTATATGTTACATTTCTTTTGTTGAAAAGTGTTAATCTTTTGGCTGCTTAGAATTTTATTGTATGTATTTTTCTTCCCAAATTAGTACATACTTGGTTTGTTTATCAATTTGGGTTATTCCTTTTATCCCCACAGAATAGAAAGTTGAACTAAGAGCCTTGTACATACATAGCAAGCACTCTTGCCCATGAGCTACATTCTCTTCCCCTTTTATTTTTTCTTTCTAAGCAGAGGATTTTTTATCCAGCAACAAGCATGCTCTGGCAGGGGATTCCTTCCAAAATTCTTCTAGGTCTATGATCTGGCCAGAATGTAGACATGCTCAATATACACCTTTAATCCCTAACAATGAAGGCAAGGTTGGTTTGCAGAGAGAAGCAGCCATGTTTGAAATTGACATCAAATTGAGTGGCAGACAAAGTGATCAATCAGAGAAATATTTGACAGAAAGAGGGGCTACTTAAGGAGAGAGAGAGAGAGAGAGAGAGAGAGAGAGAGAGAGAGAGAGAGAGAGGCGGTATGTAGTGGGCAGTATACATGTGTATGGCAGTTTTACAGAGACAGGTTGACAGATTTCAGAGAGAACAAGTTAGACAAAGGTAAAGACAGAAGGAGCCAGAGAATGAGAAATAGCCAGAAAATTGCCAAACATATAACATATTGCCAAATTTAGTATGAGTCCAGACAGAGAAATTCACCCAGAAGCCCAGATAACCCTGATTGAATTAGCTTGTAAGACTAGATTCCAAGAGGCTAGAAGCTTCTTGACCTAGGCCTAGGGAAAGCTCTGGGCTCACTCTGAGCTGTGTATTTGTTTGTTTGCTTATATTCTTTGGTCTTTTTTTTTACAGTCCAGACTTTATCCCCCTCCTGGTTCACCCTCAGACTGTTCCACTGTTGGGAACACCTCCTCCTCCTGTCTCCAACAGGATACCCCTACTCTCAAGGGTTAGGTGACTTTTCTCTGACTGAACACCCCAGAAGTCCTCTGCTGTATATGTGCTAGAGGCCTCATATCAGCTGGCGTATTCTGCCTGGTTGGTAGCACAGTGTCTGAGAGATCCCAGGGACCAGGTTAGTTAAAACTGCTGGTGTTCTATAGGGTCGCCCTCCTCCTCAGCTTCTTCCAGCTTTTCCCTAAGTCAAATACAGGGCTCACCAGCTTCTGTCTATTGGTTGAGTGTAAATATCTGCATCTGACTCTTTCAGCTGCTTGTTGTTGTTGGGCAGTCATGATGGACCCTTGTTTGTAAGCACACCATAGCATCAGTAATAGTGTCAGGTCTTGGGGCCTCCCCAAGCTAGATATTTAAACAGCTTAGGCATGACTCTCACCTCATCATTCCATTTGAGGAAATAAAAGTGACATTCACAATTCTGGATCATTAATAGGAATTTGTCATCTTATTTTGGTAATGTCCATAAAGCCCAAGGAATTTAATATGTTATACTCACACTTTCCTGCTGAACTATAATTGGTAAAGCTATTATTTTATTAAGATGACCAAGGATTCAATATTTATTTTGTTTGTATTTTCCAGTTTCTCAATGTTCACTTTTAGTGATTACTATTAGTCATATTTTATAACTTATACAGTAATTGGTGAACCATGTTCATATTCTTTATATAACTTAAGTTTTGAGTTTTGTGATTATATAAATTTTTAAAATTTAGCCCATTTTAGGAAATCGTGTGGTAACATTTTACTTGCAAATGCTACAATGGTATTAACGACATTAGCCTAAAACAATGACAATTCCTAACAACAGCTTCCACTTAGCCTAACCAAAATGCAAAATGACTTGGAGAAACTGATGATAAGGCAAACAAGGACAAACGTACAATGCGTGAATCTAATTAAGGCATGCATGGGGGTTCATTGTATTGTCCTGAAATAGTGCTGTACCTTCAATGTTTATCGGAAAATGTCAGGAAAATATGTAAAAATGTTTATCAGTTTGATGATATAATGAACCAAAGTAAAAGTTGTCTCCTCTAGTACAAATAGTTCAAAAGGGATGAAATTTCCATAATTAATTGGACTCCATAGTTTGTTATCTATTGTTACTAGATTGTGTGCTGCTGGTTATCAACACACAAATCATTTTAATAATGGATGTATTCTACCCTTTACTGGCATCACTTACATCCCAATCTATTACCTATGGTTTGAGAATTATTAAACAAAAAGAACTTGAATTTCCATGCCTTGCCACCCAACATTTGTCTTTATGTTTTATATTAATATATACATTGAGACTAATGACTTAGCATGATACTCAGATTGGTGCATGTTTCAAAGTCTATCAGAAAGATGCGTGACTTGTAGAAGTTCAAAATACTCAGCTGTAAATAGGACATCTATATCACACCCATCCTTCCAAGACTCAGGGGTAATCATGGAAGAGGGATGTAAGGCTTATAAGAGCCAGAGACAGTGAATAGCTACAACAAAATGGTGGTTTTCAATTATACATATTAACTCAAAGCAGCTGTGACAACACCTATAGAGCTTAGACAGAAAAAATTCCCAACATGAAGTGGGGAGGTAGGCATGACATCCCAACCCTAGTAGAGGAATTGTTGGTAATTGGTAACTGTAGAGAGAGGTAAGTCAGTGTTATTTAATAGTATTACCCTTGGTAGGATGACCATGGACCACTCAGTGACCAATATCAAAGAATATAGAGACAATACTAACGACTAAACAGATGCAGTAGTTAGAATAAGAATGGCCCTTATAGACTCAGATAGTTGACTGCTTAGTCAACATGACACTATTTGAAAGAATTAGAAAGATTAGATGGTGTGGCCTTCCAGAGAATGTGTATCACTGAAAGTAGGCTTTGAGATTTCAAAACTCATGCCAGGTCTCTCTCTCTCTCTGTCTCTCTGTCTCTCTGTCTCTCTGTCTCTCTGTCTCTGTCTCTCTCTCTCTCTCTCTCTCTGTCTCTCTCTCTCTCTCTCTCTCTCTCTCTCTCTCTCTGCCTATGGTTCAGGATGTAGTTCTTAGGTACTGTTATAGCACCTGCCTTCATGCACTCTCTGACATGATGATGGTTGACAAAAACATCTTAAACTCTAAGCAAGTTTCCAGTTAAATACATCCTTTCATATGTATTGCCTTGATTATGGTATTTCTTCACAGCAATAGAATGGTGTCTAAGACAATGGATTTAAAAAACTAATACTAATAGGGACACAAAGATGGATCTGGGGCATGCTCAAATACAATATATGAAATTGCAATAAGCTCAAAATATAGTATATGAAATATAATAAATACAAATTCAAGAGCCATTCATATTTTTCTCAGAGAATTAATACAAATTAAAAAAAAACACTACTAAGTACTGTTCTCTGTATTGGATATTTATCAACAACAAAAAAGGAAAATATTTTGAAATGCCTGTTCACAATGAGATCATATTTCAATAGTAATAGGTATAGGCTAAAGATGTAAAATAAACAAATTATGCAGAAATTTATGAGGTAAAAATTAATCTAGAGAAAAATGTGCTTGAATAGAGTTATGAGAATAAAAAGTTCTGGGAGGTTGTGGTAAGATTGAAGTTTTAAGTGGGGGAAGAACTCAGAAGTGTAAACTTCTAGCAAACTCTAAAAATTGTAAGTATTATAAAAGAAGTATAAGTATTATAAAAGTTGCTTATCTATGTGTGACTTGGCTTTGTCTGCCTATAACACGTGACAGTTTTCACATTATTGCCTTTCCTGTAACTCCAGAGATAGATTATATCCCTTACATTTTTTAGAATTCAAAGAAAGATAAAATGTAAGAAACCTGATTAAAGGATAAAATTCTCAAATCTCCCAACTTATTTTTAGGAACAAAATATATGTAAGTATTGTTTTACCTACCATACAGAAAACTTTTGAGTTTTGATTTCTGGGTAACTTTTCAAGTTCTATGTTATGCAACTTTCACTAAAATTCAATTTTTTCCTAAAAAATGGCTACACAGAAGCATAGTCAAGAATTAACTTGTTATGAATTTTACTATTTAAACTGAACAGCAGTGAATACAATAAACAATTCCACCATGCCTTACTGCTTATATTAATCTACTTGAAAAGCTTACCTAGTAATTTTACAGAAAAAAATATATAAGCTATTTCCTATTTATTTGTACTTTAGAAATTCTAGAAAACGTCTACATTTATTTTTTCTATGTTTTTGGCTTTTGTTAATAATGGTAATAATAAATGCAAATTCAAGAGCCATTCATATTTTTGCATATAGTTTTATTCCCTTAAAGTTCTATTAATAAATTAAATGGCAATAAAAGTTAAGATTAAAGGAGATAGAAGAAAGTTCAGTGGGTGAAATGTCATCTGGAAGACATAAGTACCTGAATTGAAATCCATAAGATGGATAACCTACACCTACAATGTTCAATGTATGAAAAATGTATAATCAATGTTCATCAGGTACGGCAGGAGATGTGGGAAAGAAAATCTTAGGAAGCCGGCAGACCATGTGTTTTGATGTGTGAGGCATTAAACTACAAAGATTGCCTTCCACAAACAAGTTGGAAAGAGTGATACCTAAAATCATCCTGTAATCTCCACATTCTTACCATGGCATATGCGTGCCTATACAAAAATGTATACACAACATACAGAGATGTCATACATTTATTGACACAAAACAATATTCAAAAATTAAGGTTAATTAACAGTATCCTCCTATATGCATCGTTTTAAGTGGTTTGTTTATAACATGTGGTGCATAAACTCTGTGGCTTAAAACAACAAACATGAATTCATAGCTTCTGTGGTGTAGGAGTCTGGGCACTGCTTTAGCTGGGCCATCTTCTGAGCTAGAATTAATGATTCACCATGGACTGAGCCTTGATTTGATGGTTGTTCTTGCAGAGAAACCTGGTTCAATTCCCAGCACCTGATGTCTCCTGAGTGTTTAATCTTAGCCATTCTGACTGGTGTGAGGTGAAATCTCAGGGTTGTTTTCACTTGCATTTCCCTAATGACTAATGATGTTGAACATTTCTTAAAGTGCTTCTCAGCCATTTGAATTTCTTCAGGTGAAAATTCTTTGTTTAGCTCTGTACCCCATTTCTAATAGGGTTATTTGGTTATCTGGAGTCTAACTTCTTGAGTTATATTTGTATATATTGGATATTAGCCCTCTGTCGGATGTAGGGTTGGTGAAGATCTTTTCCCAATTTGCTGGTTGCTGTTTTGTCCTTTTGACAGTGTCCTTTGCCTTAGGATTCCCAGGCATGCAATAAGGACACATGCTCTACTATGTTCCTAGCAGCCTTATTTATAATAGCCAGAAGCTGGAAAGAACCCAGATGTCCCTCAATGGAGGAATGGATACAGAAAATGTGGTATATTTATACAATGGAATACTACTCAGCAATTAAAAACAATGAATTCATGAAATTCTTAGGCAAATGGTTGGAACTGGAAAATATCATCCCAAGTGAGGTAACTCATTCACAAAAGAACACACATGGATTGCAGTCACTGATAAGTGGATATTAGTTCAGAAGCTCTGAATACCCAAGACACAACTCACATATCAAATCATTCCCAAGAAGAAGGAAGGAGTGGCCCCTGGTCCTGGAAAGGCTAGATGTAGCATTGTAGGGGATTACCAAGACAGAGAAGTGAGAGGGGGTTGATTGGGGAAAGGGCAGAAGGAAGAGGGCTTATAAGACTTATGGGGAGGGGGGAACCGGGAAAGGGAAAATCATATGGAATATAAACAAAGAATATAGAAAATACTAAAAAAGAAAAAGAAAAAATTCCCAGCACTTATGGGGTAGCTCACAGCCATCTGTAACTCTAGTTCTAAGAGATCTGATGGCCTCTTCTGACTTTTATGAGTCTCATACACATAAAATAAAACAAATCTAAATAATAATAATGATAATGATGATGATGATGATGATAATAATAATAATTAATAATAATAATAATAATAATAATATGTACAAATTAGATCACAAGTTGCGAAATTAAAGCACTACAGGTCCAGATGAGGGAATGGAGAGCTATCTCCATGACTATAAATACTGCTCTTACAGAGGCCTAAGTTTAGATTCCAGTACTCACAGCAATCAGCCCTGTTAACTACTTCTCCAAGAGACTTGATGCCCTCTTCTGGCCTCCATATTATGAAACTAAGGAAGGCACAGAAATGATACAAGCATAGGAGATTCCAGCCATGGGGAATGAAAACAACAGAATATGAATTAATGCCAGACATTTACTGCAAAACCAAACTAAACCAAACAAACTAGCCCACTGACTTTCTAAACCAACAATTTATAAAAGAAAAAAAATCAGATGAGGGAAATCATAGGATGATAAGAGATTTAGTCCTCATTCTTTGTATGATAAGAGATTTAGTCCTCATTCTTTGTATGGATTATGGCACAAATGAGCGACTTGTTTTAAAAATGGACATATATAAAAATCAAATAGGCTTTTGACTTCCAGCAATATATTGGGTAAAAGTAATAATGTTGGTTGGGAAGTAAAGAATATTGAAATGGTTTTCTTTTACAGTTTTTATTTTTACTTTTTAATACCCTGTATATGCATGTGCATGTGTATGGGTACATGCATGAAAGCGCATGTGTCCACGGAGGCTAGTGATGTTGGATGCCCTGGAGCTGGAGATACAGGCTCTGGCAGAGCAGTCAGATGTGGATGCGAGGACCTGAGATGGGTTTTCTGCAAAAGCAGTATGTGTGTGGCCTTAACTTCTACACAACGTTTTAAGACAAAGAATTGTGTATTTTTAAATGTAGAAAGGCATGCATGTATATATTTCTACTACAGCTGTATGAAATCTGAAGAAACAAGTGTGAGTATTAAGAAAGGAAGTTATTGAAATTGGTATTTGTTCACAGGATTTACTATTTTATTTTGGTGTGTGTGTGTGTGTGTGTGTGTGTGTGTGTGTCTGTCTGTCTGTCTGTCTGTCTGAGTTATGAATATGAATTAAATAAAGAGTTCTTGGAGCAAACAATCCCATGTCCTTTACATATATGGAACTCCAAAGGAGATGAGAATCTACTGTGCATGTATTTTCAAAAAGCAAAATAACAGTTCTGAACAAATTTAATTTTAGAATGGATTCATTTTGCATCTTTGTCCCAATAAAACTCCTCTTTAATATATTATCTACAGTGGACTATTTATTTATTTATCCGGAATATTTATTTTCATATAATACAATTCTTATTAAATCAGTTTATAATATGATTTAGACTAGTTGGAAGTGGTTATTTACAATATATACTTTTGAATATTACAGATTATTAATTGTATTCACTACATGATATGTTTAGAAGATGTACATATTTTTGTTGTCTAATTAAAGTATGAAAGAATGTTCAGTTCTCTGAATGCAACACAGTTATAATTACATGCTTACCTAGATTAGTTATCTGTTGCTAGGTAACAGTATTATCATAAACTCTGTGGCTTAAAACAACAAACATTAATTCATAGCTTCTGTGGTGTAGGAATCAGGGCACTGCTTTAGCTGGGCCATCTTCTGAGCTGTAATTAATGATTCACCATGGGTTGAGCCTTGATTTGATGCTTGACCAAGAAAGCAATTTTTTTTCACTCATCGGGTTATCTACAGTACTTAGTTACTTTCATTTGACAGACTGAGTGCTACTGACACCCAAAGAAATTATTCATCTACAGAACAACTATAAAAAGTTGTTATCACAAACAATATCCAAGGGTCTATCTGCCATCAAAGATGCCTACAATATAGAATAGAATAAATATTTATAGTAAAATACAAAATACAAAATAAACTTTTTTGCTAATTAAATATGAATTTGTTTAACATTAGAAAAATACTTAAATATGTTTATATATTCATTGTGGAATATTAGTCTTAGTGTTTCTCTTTAATTTTGTTTATTTGAGGGAAAGAAATATTGTTATTTCTATTGATATTTTAAAGATTATTTTTGCATGTATTTTATCTACTCATAATCAGGACCAGTAATTATTGATTGTATTGAGAAAATACACAGCATTTAATAAAGATCTTTAATATCTTTATCCACTATAAACACCACATAGTTGCTTATAAAAGTCTAAGAAAAACAGGTACATTACTAGTTTTTGTTTGTTTGTTTTTTGGTTTTTAGAGACAGGGTTTCTCTGTGTAGCTCCAGCTGTCCTGGAGCTCACTCTGTAGACCAGGCTGGCCTCAAACTCAGAAATCCGCCTGCCTCTGCCTCCCAAGTGCTGGGATTAAAGGCGTGTGCCACCAACACCCGGTTTTACATTACTATTTATTAAAACAATTTTGTCATTCTTTGGCTATAGTTTCACAAGCAAAGAATAGTGTATGAAGATCAAATGCAGACATAGATCCTTGAAAAGTCCACAACAATCTGTTTTCACATCATTTCAGCTTGTTTATAAGATGGCATATGCCACTCCGTTATCATTTACATAAACTCATAAGGAGTTTTATTATTAGACAAATTTGAAATTAAACAGTCCACCTTAAAGAGCCCTTCAGTGGCATGTACATATCAAACTATAAAACTTCTCTAATTTGATCCATTTTCTGTTGCAATTAAATGTTTTCTAGTTAGTGTTAGAAAAAGTATTGAAACTTAGTTGTCATATTAGCATTTGTAGACCTGAAAAAAATCTCTAGATTAAGTCTCCAGAAAATATTTGTAATGACAAAACAAATTTTGTATCATTAACAATTAGGGAAGTTTTGAAATACAAAATAAAAAATGTCAAGTGACCTGTCAAGTGACAACATTTGAAGTGTAAATAAAGAATATGCCTAATTAAAAAACAAAGCAAAAAAAGAAAAGAAAAGAAAAATATCATTAATGCAATTCCTGTGTCTGTTTTATGCTTGTGTACATATTTATGTGTATGCCTGCAGGTATACATGTACACATATGTGCATGCATGAGGAGAACAGAGGTTGACTTTTGGTGTCTTCCTCTATCATTCTGCACCCTATTTTTGAGGCAAAATAACTTATTGAACCTTGAACTCATCAATTCAGACTGAATAAATTGCTACAACTTCCTAATCCAGAATATCAAAGCCTAACTAAGAGACTTGTTGCTGTACAATCTTGCACACAATCTCAGAGGTGAATAAGCTCAGCCCTATGCCAAAATCTTGTAACATTAATTTATGGAGTTAATCTTGCTGATGATCTTTTAATCAACAATGAATGATTCATATAATAATACTTTATATGTTACTTTATCCTTTTCTTGTATCTTCAGACCTAAAATATAATCTGTATCTACAACTACTCAATATTTAAGTTTGAACAATCCCCATAGGTCCTAGTCTATGAATGGAAATGGAGAAGCATGAAAACAAACAGAGCAGTCTGTTTTAAATAAGTTTTATTTAAATTATTTTTATATAAGACATTAAATAAGTTTTCCTTGTCCTCAAGTGTATTCTCGGTATGGAAAATGTTATGACACATTAGCATCCTGTTGACCAGTTGACTTTTTCCACAGGACATTCCAGAACATGTTTTGAGTCTTTGTGAGCAAATAAACTTGAAAAGTGATGATTGCAGCAAACAAATGCCTAAACAGTCGACACTCTTCTCATGCATCTTTAAAAAAGAAGTGATACAACTAGGAGGGCAATAGCATTGCAACTAAGAATTACTATGTGGGATATACAATTTAGAGTTCAAGTGGAAAGGCATGTATGATGTTCTTAACGTTCGTATAATTAAACCTACTTTTATTCTCAAATCTCCATTTAGATCTATTGAAATAATATTGAATTTTGTAACTTGAAGTAAGCTCAGCAATTTGAAACTTAAAACTCAGCTATATTTCAGTAAATATTCAATTAGAAGTTTCTAGAGAAAAGCAGAGGGGCAAAGCATAGTATCCCACCCACTAGTTTGGCTTGCATCAAAAGCTCTGATTCAATATGCTTTTTATCAATGTATGACCCTCTAGGGTCATACATTGAAAGAATAACAAACCCTTTGCCTAGCCTTCAAGGTTAACTGATACTCAGCTTCATCTGCTCATTACCACAAATGCTGTCAGACCTTTCCATATTATAAAAGAGCAAAATATTGAGTTAGAATCTTTCTTTTTGAGGCAGGTCTCTCAATAAGCCAATATTTCACCAATTGTCTAGACTAGCTAAGCAGCAAGTCATAGGCAACCTTCTGTCTCTATCTCCTTGGGGCTGGGATTGCAGGTACACACTGCCACACCAATCTTTGTAGGTCAGTGCTAAGGATCTAAACTTAGTCCTTATGAATACCAACTAAGCAGCCTCTGCATCTTATTTTCAAATCTTATTTTCAAATGTTATCCTGCTAGTCCACAGATTGCCAAAAGAAAAGTTCAACCTCAGGTGTGAGATATTGGTCCTGAAAATAAAGGTCAGGGTTGTCTCAGAGCATTCTTAACCTCCCCCCCCAAAAAAACCACCTGTACAGCCAATTGCTGCATAAGACCCCAATGCTGATGATGCCACACACTTTGGAAATGGGACATAAGGAAATCGAGTTGCTATTGACTAGGATGCTTATCTGAAATTTACTTGTCATTCCATTTACTTATGATATATTTGTGCATTATAATGGTTCTTCTAAACTTACTACATAAGTAGCACAGGAATCACAAACAATTTAATCCCTTAATACTAAAAGAACAGAATGAAGGACAGGAACAAGAGAGTTCAGATTTTTTTTTTAGAAGATGGAAACAGGGAGCAGAAATTATGATTGACATAAAATGTAATTAAGAGAGAAAGAACAACTCCAGAGCAAAATCCAGTGGGACAATAAAACCTGTTGAATGTAAAAACCTCAGAAATCATTATGAAGTAGGTATGGGTGAGAAAAGAGGCAAAAGCTTAGATGATAGTTTAAAACTTTATGAGGAACAGTTATACCTCTGTTACCTCTGTGAGTTTCTTAAAGACAAAAGTCATGATGCTGTTTTTTCTGCTGAAGCAATGGTACCAGAGAACCAATGTCATGGGAGGATGAGGCAGTGTGCTACAGGTGAATCAATGACTGCATAGCAAATATTGGTTTCCTTCTCTTCCTATCTCAGGTCACCATGCTCTACAGTTAAGTATGTAAGTCTTTAGGTAAGGAAGATTAGATGGAGAGTATCTATAGTGAGAGAAACAGTGATGCCATATGGAAAAAATGACATGTCACTATCACAATATTTTCAGAGGCTGACTCCTAGTATGCAAACACCTGAAGTAGAAATAGAAATCAAAGAAGGGCATACAATATGTCGGACTCAAATGGAAATTAACGGAGCAACAATGCCAGAAGCAAGGAAAAGTCACAAAATACATTATCAATATTCTTAGAGAGACAATGAGGGTACTAGAGGGGGAACAATGTTCAAAGATCAAGAAGCAGCCTTTCTAAAGGAAGGATATAAAAGTTGGAAAACAGATCACAAGAAGAACAAAAAAAGGCTAAACCTTGAAATGAACAAAAATGAACTGGAGCTCCTGTTCGGAAGAACAACTATGAAACCCAATTATAAAGTTTGTAGAAATAGTAAAACAAAGGCAATAAAAATTGATGTGAGGTGACTATAAAAACTGAACTCAGGCTGAGAGAGGCACATAGCAGAAATTAGTAAACCAAGAATATAATTGTAAAAATTTAGATAACCATGGATAACTACATGGCATGCATAAACCTATGAATATGGTGCGTGTAGGGGGAGGAGACAAAGAAAGCTTAGAAATGTAGAGGGATTTGTATTCTGCTGTGGTTGTCTTGAGAATGTCTACAGGAAATTTAATCCAGTAACATGTCTGCTCTGTTTACATCCAGCTGGGATGAAGACATATCTAATTAGACACCTTTAATCCCTCTGGCTGGAATCCTTTAGTACACATTTAATAATAGTTATTCTCATAGAGTTGTCCTGGTTCAATCTGGTTCTCAACTTCCCCTTACCTTTTAGTGTTAGGGTGTAAACTTTCATGTTTTTTGAATCTATCATTCTTGCTGATTTAATCTAAATTTGTTCCCTGGCAAATTTAAATATTTTAGTGTTAATTAAACATGAATCCAATTTGTCCACTATTTCATTATTTTCAGATGTTTTGTCTGTCTTGCCTGTATGGGCTGCATAAAATTTGATATCTTTGCTAAGTTTTGCTAGGTTTTATCATTTCCATTCATACCTCCTATAACCAGATATCTTTGCCATTTATCTGCTAGTTAGTGATTTTCCATTTTGATGACCATATAGCTATACTATTGCATATGTACCAAAAATTGGAGAAGATAGAGATTTTCCTTTTGATTATCTAGTTGACTGTCATATAGCCAATAGTGCTGTGCTAATTTCGAGGTTCCTTCCTAAGTATTGGCCATTCTGTCCCCTATTGGCTGCTCCTTCCATTAGTTTTGGTTTCATCAGTGCTTGATGAGCCATTAGTAAGCCATTCATTAGTCAAATGTTCTGAACATTCTGTTGGTCTCCACAGTTCAATAGATGCCTCACTGGAGGAAGGGAGAGCAGTTTCTTCAATGTAGGAAGACATAAAGTCCTTTGGTTATGAAGGAATTCAGACAGGTACAAGTTCCACTATAATAACTTTCCTTCCATTACTTAGCCTGCAAAGAACTCTACCTTCAAATGGATCCAATTCATCATTGTAAGGAGTGCCCTTATGTCGATAGGGTAGCTGGCAATGAGTACAAGGTTCTCCATGTCTTGTAAATGTCCTGATTTATTTCTCAAAGTGAGAAATTTTATCCCTCTTATTTAGAAAGCATTTGCAATAGAGACCAACAGGCGAATGTTGGTGGACTTCATTTTGCTTTATGAAAAGCCTTCAGTTGCCAATTCACCAATAAATATGATAATCATAAGAGGGATACCATCTGATTCAATACTAGTGACAGTTGCATGCACAGAGATAAGCTTACTGACAATCACAAAAGCTGTCCTCAATGAAAATTAGCTGCCTTCTAGCCACTCTGTAGAGGGCTTTATAATATTCTGAAAATATGGTATGTGATTTCTTTAGTGTGCAAAAATACCAGTTAGGAGCCATGTGGGAGTCTGTTCCTAGGTGGTAGGATCAAAGGCATGCATCCCCACCATTTTGTTCACTGCAATTCTCGAATTTAGAAAACAACTAATTTATAGAGATCCACTGTGGCTAAAAGCATGGGCTACACCATCCTGCTCAAATATCTTATCTTGGCTCCAAAATCACTCCAACTCTTAGAGATTAAAAAACAAGGTTGAACTATAGTAACCCTTTCAATTTACTTAAAGCATAAAATCATTTTCATTTGTTTTATTTTTATTTTTAAAATATAAAGAAAAATGATCATTTAAATCAATCACCATAATAGACCATCCCTTAGGAAATAAAGAAGCTAAGATAATTTGAGGCTGTAAAGAGCCCCATTCCCAGGCAGTGGTGGTGCACGCCTTTAATCCCAGCACTTCGAAGGCAGAGGCAGGCAGATTTCTGAGTTCGGGGCCAGCCTGGTCTACAGAGTGAGTTCCAGGACAGCTAGGGCTATATAGAGAAACCCTGTCTCAAAAAAAGAAGAAAAAGAAAAGAAAAGAAAGAAAGAAAGAAAGAAAGAAACAAAGAAAGAAAAAAAGAAAGAGCCCAATAGCTGAACTGCCTTATTTATGGCTCTTAAACTTGTTAACATTCTCCACTTTCCAGATTTCTTTTTAATGGTCAATTCTTCAATATGTTGGGCATTCAGCTGCTCCTGTTCATGTTGTCCTAGTTGCTGCAATTTTTCTGAAGTTAAAGGTCATTGTTTTACCCATACAGGTTTCCTAGTTAACCATTTTAAAGGTAGAAGAGTTGGTAACTTTGAAAGACCAACAGCTGTTGTGCCCTGATTATGTACAACCTGAAGAGTCTGTGATTGTTCTTGATAATAACTTTAATATTTTTCTCAGAAGCATTCTTCATTTTATGGTTTGTTCCTGAGTGGAGGAATGTTAATCTCCTTTTTCCATTGCTACAACAAAGCATGTTGCAATAAATTCATGGCTATTTTAGACACATGTGGCTTTAATTTTTATATTTCTCCTTCTGTTGCTATACATTCAACACATCTTTCATTTTTTCTTACCTGCAAAAAAGTTCCAATCCCTAGAAACTGAATATTTACCTCATGAAGTGACTAGTCTCTATGCCAAGATTTTGGTGAAATTGTTGTGCAATATAATTTGCTCCAATGTCTACTAAACCTAAAATTTCAGTGTCATTTATTTGTATTTTTAACTTTGGTCTCTTATAATTTATAATAGTTGGCAAAATAATTGTTTTCTGGCCTCTCCTAAATATTTGTCTTTATCTATTGAAGCTGTTCTGTCCTTGCTGACATCCAGAGCAGTGTTGTTTTTAACAATTGGCATTAAACTTTTTAGTTATTCTGTGAATGAGTTTGTCTGATGCTAAGAGGGAATGATTGAATCAGATTTGATATTGTGGCCTGCAGGAGGCTCCCTAGGGTATTTTACAATGGCAAAGGTTTACCTTGTCTATCACATATTGATCTGCATTCATTACTCCAATACAGTCTTTTGCTATATGTTATGCATACTCGAAAACTCTGGGGCCTTTCTTTTTGGACTATCTCTCTCTCTCTCTCTCTCTCTATATATATATATATATATATATATATATATATATATATATATATATATTATTTCTAGGAATGTCTTACCTATAATACCTTTTCAAAAAACCTTCCTTACCACAATTAAAACATATGACATTTTGATTTTTCTTAAAATTTTTAGAAATTATTTCTCCTTTCAGAATAGTATTATAAATGTGAGATCCAATATCAACTGTAATTCTAATCCATAAATCTAATATGTCTATAGGATTCCACTTAACTTCTCCATAACCTTGGGGGTACTTACTGTCTGTTGGTAGTTCTTCTATAGTAACTGGATAAACTAGGGTTGGTTTTCTAACAACTTTTAACCACCTCTCTTCAGTTTCTTCATGGGAAGGCACAGCAGGTTCTTGCATAAGTGCCTTTGTCTGGGTCAGAGTAATTTTCTTATTTCCATCGACAAGTCTTTCTATGAGGATTATACCTTATCAATCCAATTTTCATATTTGGCACAAAAAAAAACCACTATGACTATTAAGGATAAATGTGAATTACCAGACTGATAGATTATATCAATCTCAGTTAAGCCATTTGTCTTTTTATTTTCTGTTTCTATATTCAAGCCACCTAAGGTGGCACTACACATGGTTCTAACACTCTATATCATTATATTTCCCATCCTTAATGTGAAAAAGAATTACTTCTTCTAATATTATTCAACTTTCTCCTTGAGGACTTCCCAGGTCTCTTATCAAATCTGATGATTTTTCTGTTTGTCCAAAGTTGGAGTCATTTCGCTGTTCGTGTGGCTATGCCACACATTGAAATACTACATTGTTTTCTTTTATTTTTTTTTAGCAAAATCTTAATCATTTGACTCTTCCAAGGAAGATTTTGGAACCAGATTTGGGGGTGAATGCATGCTAGCTATGAGAGTCACAGAAAGGACCCAGATGATCATCCTCCTTAGCTGATGTCCCAGAAGCAGTACCCCCTCTCATACACCATTTCAAACAAAATGAAACAACAAATAAACAGAAAAAAAACACCTTCAGACCGAATGTTCCTCCCTTCTACTTCCTTTGTGTCTCTCTATAGCATTTTCTAGACTACCTATTACTCTCTGGTTTTTTTTCCTTAGTAACCCTATGCTCACTTCCTGTCAACTGGTTGTTCTACCTCTTGATCTATGGTTCACTTTATTTAATCTTGTTTACAACATACAAGCAGAAAGAGCTTTGATTAAAGGCATGTCCTAAACCACACCACAGCTAAATACACACACACACACACACACACACACACACACACACACATATATTTCCAGTACATAGTACAATCTTAGGAGTTCATAATGTGGTCAAATATTCTGTAAAAGTTGAGTTCTGTGCAGTTCTGTTGAATGCAGGTGTAAAATACAGTTGGGTTCATGAAGTTCCAGTTGGTTCCTGGAGTTGGTGCAGTCAATGCAGTTTAGTTTGTGGAGTTCACAGGCAGTTTTTTCCAAGCAGAACAATTCAGTCAGAAGCCAAGAGAAACCAATTTGAGCCAGTCAGCTTAGAGTGGAGTTTGAGCCAGAATAGCAGAGTTGAACCAGCCAGCCAGAGTTCAGAAAGAGCTAGAACGTGTGAATTTATTCTGCATTAAGACTTGGAGGCAGAAACATTCTAGGCCTAGGTTAGATGATGGAGACTGGAAGCTGAAGCCTTCAGGTTTGGGCTTACACAATCCTTATATTCAAATAGCTTGTGTACATTTCTCATCTCATCCCTTTATCTGAGGAAATAAAAGTGTCATATACATTTTCAGCAGTGAAAAGATATTTTAAATGAGAATAGCTTCCAGGTGCATATGTTTAAATACTATCTCCCCAGGTTTTGGAACTGTTTAGGAAGAATTAGGGGGTGTGGCCTTTTGGAGGACCTATGTCACCAGGCTTTGAGTCTTTAAGAGACTGCCATTGTCAATCAGGTCTCTGTGTCTCAATCTTGTGGATGAAATGTAAATTCTCAGCTATTTTTCAAGCACCAGTCTTTTCTGCCTGCCTCCCTGCCATGATGGTCATGGATTCTAACACTCTGGAACTGTGAGCCATAAACTTAATGCTTTATTTTCTTAGTTGCTTTGGTCATGGTACTTTGAACTTACAATTGAAGACTACCTAATATTTATTATGCTCTTGAGTTCTTCAAACAAGTTTAGACACTAAAGTGTATTCTAAAGACAACTTAAAAATTGCACTAATAGAGTAATTATCTTATCAAACATACATATACATACACATATCACCAGGTAGGCTGGGAGGTAAACGAGGATATTGTGACTCTATTTTGGTAGATTTATTTTCTGATGGTCAGAATAATCCTTTGTGCTAAAAAATATTTGAAGGTTTGGTTATTCTCTTTCCACTGTATCAAAATATAAGATGCCAGACAATTATTCTAATTGCCATGCTTATGTACTAGTGAAGGTTCTGCATCTGTAAAACATCCACACTACATTATAATATCAATTGCACTGTGTAGTTGAGACCCTTACCACATGATTTTCATGTCATGGAATTATTGTTTGATCCGAACTACCATGATTTAGAAGGGAAATAGGGTCATCTTAATGAATATACTACACACATACAAAATATTCCTTAAAATCATTTCTTAAAAATCCAGCACAAATAGGCATAGAAGAAAGTGAAGATTTCCAACTTAAAGAGCCAGTAAATATCTTCAACAAAATTATAGAAGAAAACTTCCCTAACCTAAAAAAAAAGAGATGCCCATGAACATACAAGAAGCCTACAGAGCTCCAAACAAACTAGACCAGACCAGAAAGTCCTCCCTGTACATAATAATCAAAACAGCAAATGCACTAAGCAAAGAAAGAATATTAAAAGCACTAAGGGAAAGGGGGCAAGTAACACACAAAAGCAGACCTATCAGAATTACACCAGACTTCTTACCAGACATGATGAAAGCTAGAAGATTCTGGGCAGATCTCATACAGACCCTAAGAGAACACAAATGCCAGGCTACTATACGCCAAAAAACTCTCAATCACCATAGAAGGAGAAACCAAGATATTCCATGATAAAACCAAATTTACACAATATCTTCCCACAAATCCAGCCCTACAAAGGATAATAGATGTAAAACACCAACACAAGGAAGGAAACTACACCCTAGAAAAAGCAAGAAAGTAATCTTCCAACAACCCGAAAAGAAGATATCCATACAAACATAAAAATAACATCAAAAATAAGAGGAAGCAACAATCACTATTCTTTAATATCTCTTTACATGAATGAACACAATTCCCCAGTAAAAAGACATAGACTAACAGAAATATTTTTCTTGTAAATCTTCAAATTTATCAGAAAATGTTTGTAATTCTTCTTTCAATTAATTTAGTAATGTTTTTATGTCTACCATTTTATCTGGATTTCATGATAATCTTCAATTTTAATATTTCTACATATTTCTTCTATTTTATCAGAAATGCTTTGCATGTAAATTCTTGATTTTATCATAAAATGTTTTTAATTCCACCTTCAATTAATTTATAAAGGTTTTTTATTTCTACCATTTTATCTGTATAATTTTCTGTGAAATAGTCTATTTTAATGTGTTTTTCTATATATTTCTTCAATTTATCAGAAATATTTTCCATGTAAATCTGCAATCTTACCTGAAAATGTTTATAATTCCACTTTCAATCAAATTAGAATTATTTTTATGCCTACCATTTTATCTGTATAATTTTCCATCATAATCTTCAATTTTAATATGTTTTTCTATATATTTCTTCAATTTTATCAGCAATATTTCCATGTAAATCTTCAACTTTATCAGAAAATATTTGTAATTCCACTTTCAACCAACTTATGAATACTTTTATGCCTAGCATTATTATATCTAAAAATTTTCCATGATAATCTTCAATTTTAACATGTTTCTCTACATTTTTCTACAATTTTATCAGAAATATTTTCCACATAAATCTTCAGTTCTATCACAAAATGTTTCTACTTTCTTTTTCAATTAATTTAGCAATGTTTTTTATGTCTACCACTTTACTCTTTAATTTTCCATGAAAATCATCAATTTTAACTTGTTTTTCTATATATCTCATCTATTTTATCAGAAATATTTTCCATGTAAATTTTCAATTTCATCATAAAATGTTTTTACTTCTTTTTTCAATAAAGGAACATGTTTTTCAAAAAACAAAATCCAACACAGAACCCAGTGGGCTGCTAACTCACCCTTCAGCTAAGCTTATTCCAATTTGTCTATGTAGTGTCCCATTTGACAGGCTTTGCTAAATGTACTTCTGCTTAAGCTGTATATATATATATATATATATATATATATATATATATATATATCTTGGCTGAATATTTTCCTCAGAGAAGCAAGGACAAATTTCTACCTGGCAAATTATTATTCAAACACCACAGTGATTGAATAAAGCTGTTTTCTAATGTACACAGCTTAAGAAATGTTTACTCCCAGCGGGCACACTGGACTCAGTGAGCGGCTGGAATCAGGTGCGTGGCCAGAGTTATAGCTTAGCTTAGCTCTGCAGGAGATCCGGGCACAGAAAGCTCAGCTGCGGGTGCAGACTACCGGCCAGGACCAGCTCTCTGAGCGGACTAGCAGCAAGGGGCCACCGGGCCGCCTCGGGGCACAGCTCCACACTCTAGCAGCTGGAGTCAGGGGCCTGGACTCAGAGCAAGCATAGTCCAGCACAGACAACGCAGCCAGAAGGGAGCAGCAGAGCCGGGTACAAGCAGCTCAGCCAAGGCCACGCGGTGCTTTCAGCAGGGGCAGCCATCTTGCCCCAGACCCCCGCGCGCAAACAGCGGGCACACTGGACGCAGTGAGTGGCTGGAATCAGGTGCGTGGCCAGAGTTATAGCTTAGCTTAGCTCTTAGATCCGGGCACAGAAAGCTCAGCTGCGGGTGCAGACTACCAGCCGGGACCAGCTCTCTGAGCGGACTAGCAGCGAGGGTCCACTGGGCCGCCTCGGGGCACAGCTCGGAACTCTAGCAGCTGGAGTCAGGGACCTGGACTCAGAGCGAGCCTAGTCCAGCACAGACAAGCCGCCAGAAGGGATCTGTCTCCTGGGGACAGGTGTGCTGTGCTTTCAGGAGGGCGCCATCTACAATAAGACCAACTAACGCCAGAGATAAAGAGATGGCAAAAGGCAAACATAGGAACGTTATTAACAGAAATCAAGGCAATATGGCACCATCTGAACCCAATTCGCCAACCACAGCAAGTCCAGGATACCCCAGCACACCAGAAAAACAAGAGTTAGATATAAAAGCACAGGTCATGATGCTCCTAGAGGAACACAAAAAAGACATAAACAAATCTCTTAAAGAAATGCAGGGGAACATCAATAGAGTAGAAGCTCTTACAATCCAAACACAAAAAACACTTAAAGAACTCCAGGAGAATATGGGCCATCAGACAGAAACCAATAAAGAGGAAGTGAGAAAATCAGTTAAAGAAATGCAGGAGAACTTGAAACAACAGGCAGAAGTCATGAAAGAGGGAGCACAAAAATATATTAAAGAATTACATGAAAACACAAACAAACATGATGGAACTGAGCAAAACCATCCAAGATCTGAACAAAGAGGTAGAAACAACTAAGAAATCACAAAAGGAGGCAACCTTGGAGATAGAAAACCTTGGGAAGAAAACAGGGGTCGTAGATGCAAACATAAACAACAGAATACAAGAGATAGAAATAAGACTCTCCGATGCTGAAGATAACATAGTAACCATTGACTCCACAGTCAAAGAAAACGCAAAATCCAAAAGGCTTGTAACCCAAAACATCCAGGAAATCCAGGACACAATGAGAAGACCAAACCTAAGGATTATAGGGATAGATGAGAGTGAAGATCTACAACTTATAGGGCCAGCAAATATCTTTAACAAAATTATGGAAGAAAACTTTCCTAACTTAAAGAGAGAGATGCCCATGAATGTACAAGAAGCCTACAGAACTCCAAACAGACTGGACCAGAACAGAAACACCTCCCGTCACATAATAATCAAAACCCCAAATGTACTAAACAAAGAAAGAATATTAAAGGCAGTAAGAGAAAAGGGCCAAGTAACATATAAAGGAAGACCTATCAGAATCACACCAGACTTCTCTCCAGAAACCATGAAAGCTAGAAGATCCTGGGCAGACCTCATGCAGACCCTAAGAGAAAACAAATGTCAGCCAAGACTACTATACCCAGCAAAACTCTCAATCAACATAGATGGAGAAATCAAAATATTCCATGACAGGACCAAATTTACACAATATCTTTCCACTAACCCAGCTCTACAAAGGATAATAGGAGGAAAACTCCAACACAAGGAAGGAAATGGCACCCAAGAAAAAGCAAGACAGTAAACTTCTTCCATCAAACTCAAAGGAAGATAACTACTCAAAAACAAAAATAACATCAAAAATGTCAGGAAGTAATAATCTCTATTCCTTAATATCTCTTAACATCAATGGACTCAACTCCCCAATAAAAAGACATAGACTAACAGACTGGATACGGAAACAGGACCCTACATTTTGCTGCTTACAGGAAACACACCTCAGAGTCAAAGACAAACACTACCTTAGAGTAAAAGGATGGAAGACAATTTTGCAAGCAAATGGTCACAGGAAGCAAGCTGGAGTAGCCATTTTAATATCAGATAAAATTGACTTTCAACCCAAAGTCATCAAAAGAGACACAGAAGGTCACTTCCTGCTAGTCAAAGGAAGAATACACCAAGAGGAACTCACAATTCTAAACATCTACGCTCCAAATGTAAGGGCACCCTCATTTGTAAAAGAAACCTTACTAAAGCTCAAAGCACACATTGCACCTAACACAATGATTGTGGGGGACCTCAATACTCCACTATCTACAGTGGACCGACCAGGAAAACAGAAACTAAACAGAGACACGGAGAAACTCATCGAAACTTTGGAGCAATTGGATTTAACAGATATATATAGAACATTTCACCCTAAAGCAAAAGACTATACCTTTTTCTCAGCCCCTCATGGTACCTTCTCCAAAATCGACCATATAATTGGACACAAGACAGATCTCAACAAATATAAAAAGATCGAACTAATCCCATGCCTCTTATCAGATCACCATGGAGTAAGAGTGTTCTTCAATAGCAACAAAAACAACAGAAAATCCCCATACGCTTGGAGGCTGAACAATATTCTACTCAATGATACCTTAGTCCAGGAAGAAATAAAGAAAGAAATCAAAGAATTCTTAGAACTTAATGAAAATGAAGGCACAACATACCCAAATCTATGGGACACAATGAAAGCAGTGCTTAGAGGAAAACTCATAGCCCTGAGTGTCTCCAAAAAGAAACAGGAGAGAGCATATACTAGCAACTTAATGGCGCACTTGAAAGCTCTGGAACAAAAAGAAGCAATTTCACCCAGGAGGAGTAGAAGACAGGAAATCATCAAACTCAGGGCTGAAATCAATCAAGTTGAAACAAAGAGAATCATACAAAGAATCAACAAAACCAGGAGCTGGTTCTTTGAGAATATCAACAAGATAGATAAACCCCTAGCCAGACTTACTAAAGGGCACAGAGACAGTATTCAAATTAACAAAATTAGAAATGAAAAGGGATATATAACAACAGAAACTGAGGAAATTCAAAAAATCATCAGATCCTACTACAAAAACCTATACTCAACACAACTGGAGAATCTGGAGGAAATGGAAAATTTCCTCGACAGTTACCAAATACCAAAATTAAACCAGGATCAAATAGATCGTCTAAACAGACCCATAACCCCCAAAGAAATAGAAGGGGTCATAGACAGTCTTCCAACCAAAAAGAGCACAGGACCAGACAGTTTTAGTGCAGAATTCTATCAGACCTTCAAAGAAGTCCTGATACCGATACTTTTCAAATTATTCCACAAAATAGAAACAGAAGGAACACTACCCAACTCATTCTATGAAGCCACAATTACCCTGATACCAAAACCACACAAAGATCCAACTAAGAAAGAGAACTACAGGCCAATTTCTCTTATGAATATCGATGCAAAAATACTAAACAAAATACTTGCCAACCGAATCCAAGAACACATCAAAACGATCATTCACCATGATCAAGTTGGCTTCATCCCAGGGATGCAGGGATGGTTCAATATACGGAAATCCATCAACGTAATCCACTACATAAACAAACTCAAAGAAAAAAACCACATGGTCATCTCATTGGATGCTGAAAAACATTTGACAAAATTCAACATCCTTTCATGCTAAAGGTCCTAGAAAGAACAGGAATTCAAGGCCCATATCTAAACATAGTAAAAGCAATATACAGCAGACCAGTAGCCAACATCAAGGTAAATGGAGAAAAACTTGAAGCAATCCCTCTAAAATCAGGGACTAGACAAGGCTGTCCCCTCTCGCCATATCTCTTCAATATAGTACTTGAGGTACTAGCTAGAGCAATTCGACAACAGAGGGAAGTCAAAGGGATACAAATCGGAAAGGAAGAAGTCAAACTATCACTATTTGCAGATGATATGATAGTTTACTTAAGTGACCCAAAAACCTCCACCAGAGAACTCCTGCAACTGATAAACAACTTCAGCAAAGTGGCTGGCTATAAAATCAACTCAAGTAAATCAGTAGCCTTCCTATACGCGAAGGATAAGCAGGCCGAGAAAGAAATTAGAGAAATGACACCCTTCACAATAGCCACAAATGATATAAAGTATCTTGGAGTGACACTAACCAAACATGTGAAAGATTTATACGACAAAAACTTCAGGTCTCTGAAGAGGGAAATTGAAGAAGACATCAGAAAATGGGAAAATCTTCCATGCTCGTGGGTTGGCAGGACTAATATAGTCAAAATGGCAATCTTGCCCAAAGCAATATACAGATTCAATGCAATCCCCATCAAAATCCCAACTCAGTTCTTCATAGAGCTAGAAAGAGCAATTCTCAAATTCATCTGGAATAACAAAAAACCCAGGATAGCTAAAACTATCATCAACAGCAAAAGAACTTCTGGGGGAATCAATATCCCGGACCTCAAGCAATATTACAGAGCAGTGGTATTAAAAACTGCATGGTATTGGTTCAGTGACAGGGAAGCAGATCAATGGAATAGGATCGAAGACCCAGAATTGAACCCACACATCTATGGCCAATTGATCTTCGACAAAGGAGCTGAAAACATCCAGTGGAAAAAAGATAGCCTTTTCAACAGATGGTGCTGGCTCAACTGGAGGTCAACATGCAGAAGAATGAGAATTGATCCACTCTTATCTCCTTGCACTAAGCTCAACTCCAAGTGGATCAAAGACCTCCACATAAAACCAGACACACTAAAACTAATAGAAAAGAAACTGGGGAAGACCCTTGAGGACATTGGCTCAGGGGAAAAATTCCTGAACAGAACACCAATTGCTTATGCTCTAAGAGCAAGAATAGACAAATGGGACCTCATAAAACTACAAAGTTTCTGTAAGGCAAAAGACACTGTCAAAAGGATAAATCGGCAACCAACAAATTGGGAAAAAATCTTCACCAACCCCACATCCGACAGAGGGCTAATCTCCAATGTATACAAAGAACTCAAGAGGTTAGACCCCAGAAAACCAAATAACCCTATCCAAAAATGGGGTACAGAGCTAAACAGAGACTTTTCACCTGAAGAAATTCGGATGGCTGAGAAACACCTTAAAAAATGTTCAACATCACTAGTCATTAGGGAAATGCAAATTAAAACAACCCTGAGATTTCACCTCACACCAGGCAGAATGGCTAAGATTAAAAACTCAGAAGACATCAGGTGTTGGCGAGGATGTGGAGAAAGAGGAACACTCCTCCACTGCTGGTGGGAATGCAAGCTGGTACAACCACTCTGGAAATCAGTATGGTGGTTCCTCAGAAAACTGGGCGTGATACTTCCGGAGGACCCAGCCATACCACTCCTGGGAATATACCCAGAAGATTCACCAGCATGCAATAAGGATACATGCTCCACTATGTTCATAGCAGCCTTATATATAATAGCCAGA
This sequence comes from Apodemus agrarius, assembly GCA_964023405.1. Lineage (NCBI taxonomy): Eukaryota > Metazoa > Chordata > Mammalia > Rodentia > Muridae > Apodemus > Apodemus agrarius. The sequence goes on from OZ030011.1 coordinate 57,325,814, forward strand.
AGCTGGAAAGAACCCAGATGTCCCTCAACAGAGGAATGGATACAAAAAATGTGGTATATATACACAATGGAGTACTATTCAGCCATTAGAAACAATGAATTCATGAAATTCTTAGAGAAATGGATGGAGCTGGAGAATGTCATACTAAGTGAGGTGACCCAGTCTCAAAAGAATACCCATGGTATACAGTCACTGATAAGTGGATATTAGCCTAGAAGCTTGGAACACCAAAGACACAAATCACATATCAAGTGATATCTCACAAGAAGAAAGGAGTGGACACTGGTGCTAGAATGGACCAAAACATCATTGTGGAAGAGTACAAGAACAGTAAAGTGGGAAGGGGTGGATGTGGGAGCAGGGGGAGGGAAAAGGACATGTGGGACCTTTGGGGGTGGGGAACCAGAAAAAGGGAAATGAATTGTAAATATAGAATATATACAATAAAAAAAAAAAAGAAAAACGTAAAAAAAAACAACAACAACAACAAAAAAAAAGAAATGTTTACTCCTGTACATGATTCCTTATGCAGCTCCCAAATGGCATTCACAATTCAAAAAAAAAAAAAAAGAAAGAAGAAGAAGAAGAAGAGTTATAACTTATTTTCCATCTGGAATTGTTATCTCAGTGGCTTACTGCTGGATACACTCACCCCTTCTAATTCTCCTTGAACTCTGACTGGCTTTGGAACTCTCTCTTGGTGCTTTCATGCTCTCTCTCCCTCTCCCTCCTCCTCCCCCTCCCCCTCCCCCTCTCTCTTCTTACCTCTCTGTCCTGTGATGTTCTTACCCAAGTTAGATGTATCCTATATCTGATTCATTCTGTCAAATTTTTCTTCAATTGATCACTTTGTCCAACTCTCACTTAGACACTTTCAAACCTGGTGGCTCCTTTCTCTAAACTAACCTTATCTACACTGTTTAAGAAGATTAAAGGTATTCACTAAGGGTGTGTCTGTATTCCAGTCAGATAAAACAAACCTAGGTTTTGGATGTGAACCCTTGCTAAAAAACCATGTCACTGAATTAAAATTTCTTTACAAAAAGATATTGGTAATACTCAAAAATGTATGCATAAATACATAAATAATAAATGAATCAAATGTATTTACATGAAAAATTTTACTAATATAAAATTTAAGGAAATAAATACAACAATGTTTATGTTTGTTTTACATATTCCATCTTAAATTACATACTCCACAATAACATAGAAAGTTTTAGGTAGTCATTTGAAGGTCATTAATCAGCATATGTATTGGTCTGACTAGATAGGAGATCTAGACATGTCAGTTCCTGTAAGCAGGAAATCATCAAACTCAGGGCTGAAATGATCCAAGTAAAAACAAAAAGAACTATGAAAAGAGTCAACAAAATCAGGAGCTGGTTGTTTGTTTGTTTGTTTGTTTGGTGGGTTGGTGGGTTGGTTGGTTGGTTTTTCTTTTTGTTTGTTTTTTTTTTTTGTCTTTTGTTTTTTGGTTTTTTGTTTCTTTTTTTGAGAAAATCAACAAGATAGATAAAACTTTAGCCAGACTAACCAGAGGGCACAGAGACAGTAACAAAATTAACAAAATCACAAATGAAAAGGGAGTTATAACATTAGAAACTGAGGAAATTAAAAAAAAAATCGTCAGATTCTACAACAAATACTCAATACTCAATACAACTGTAAAATCTGGATAAAATGGACAATTTCCTAGACAGATACCAGATACCAAAGCTTAATTAGGATCAGAGAGACCATCTAAACTGTCCCATAACCCCTAAAGAAATAGAAGTGGTCATTAATAGTCTCACAACAACAACAACAACAACAACAACAACAACAAAGCACAGGACCAGATGGTATTAGTGCAGAATTCTATCAGACCTTCAAAGAAGACCTAACACCAATACTATTCAAACTATTCCACAAAATAGAAACAGAAAGAACACTACCCAACTCATTCTGTGAAGCCACAATTTCGCTGTACCAAAACCACACAAAGATTCTACAAAGAAAACTTCAGATCAATTTCCCTTATGAATACCGATGCAGAAATACTGAATAAAATTCATGCCAACTGAATCCAAGAACACATCAAAATGATCATTCACCATGATCAAGTAGGCTTCATCCCAGGGATGTAGGGAGGGTTCAATATACGGAAATCCATCAATGTAATCCACTACATAAACAAACTCAAAGAAAAAAAATCACATGGTCATTTCATTAGATGCTGAAAAAGCATGTGACAAAATTCAGCATCCTTTCATGTTAATGGTCTTGGAAAGAACAGGAATTCAAGGCCCATACCTAAACATAGTAAAAGCAATATACAGCAAATCAGTAGCCAACATCAAACTAAATGGAGAGAAACTTAAAGCAATTCCACTAAATTCAGGGACTAGACAAGGCTGCTCTCTCTCTCTCTCTCTCTCTCTCTCTCTCTCTCTCTCTCTCTCTTTATATATATAGATATAGATATAGATATATACTCAATATAGTACTTGAAGTTCTAACTAGAGCAATTAGGCAAATAAAGGAGATCAAGGGGATACAAATTGGAAAGGAAGAAATCAAATTATCACTATTTGCAGATGATATGATAGTTTTACTTAAGCGACCCTAAAAACTCCACCAGAAAACTATCACTGATAAACAATTCAACAACATGGCCAGGTATAAAATTAACTCAAGCAAATCAGTAACCTTACTATACTCAAAGTATAAACAGGCTGAGAAAGAAATTAGGGAAATAACTCCCTTCACAATAGTCACAAACAATAAAAAATATCTTGGTGTGACTCTAGCCAAACAAGTGAAAGATCTGTATGACAAGAACTTCAAGTCATCGAAGAAAGAAATAGAAGACCTTAAAAGATGGACAAATCTTCCATGCTCGTGGATTGGCAGGATTAATATAGTAAAAATGGCCATCTTGCCAAAAGCAATATACAAATTCAATGCAATCCCCATCAAAATCCCAACTCATTTCTTCATAGAGTTAGAAAGAGCAATTCACAAATTCATCTGGAATACCAAAAATACCCAGGATAGCTAAAACTATTCTCAACAGTAAAAGAACTTCTGGGGGAGATATTATTCCAGACCTCAAGCAATACTACAGAGCAATAGTATCTAGCCTGGAAGGTATCTAGCTACATGGCTGGATGGGGCTAGGTGGTCAGGTTCACTTAGATGATCTAGATGAGGGTCTGCCCAGCTAAGGTCTAACCTTTGAAATATTAAAAAGGTCTCTGTGTGGTTATATTGGAACTAGCTGTTAACTGCATGGTATTGGTACAGTGATAGGCAAGTAGATCAATGGAATAGAATTGAAGACTCACAAATGAACTCACACATCTATGGTCACATGATCTTTGACAAATGGGTAAAACCATCCAGTGGAAAAAAGAAAACCTTTTCAACAAATGGTGCTGCTTCAACTGGAGGTCAGCATGTAGAAGAATGCAATTGATTCATTCTTATCTCCTTGTACTAAGCTCAAGTCCAAGTGGATCGAGAACCTCCACCTAAAGCCAGATACACTGAAACTAATAGAAAAGAAACTGCGGAAAACCCTTGAGTACATGGGCACAGGGGAAAACATCCTGAACAGAACACCAATAGCTTATGCTCTACAATCAAGAATTGACAAATGGGGCCTCATAAAATTACAAAGTTTCTATAAGGCAAAGGACACTGTCAATAGGACAAAACAGCAACCAACAAATTGGGAAAAGATATTTACCAACCCTACATCTGACAAAGGGCCAATATCCAATATTTACAAAGCACTCAAGAAGTTAAACTCCAGAGAACCAAATAACCCTATGAAAAATGGGGTACAGAGAGCTACACAAAGAATTTTCACCTGAGGAATATAGAATGGCTGAGAAGCACCTAAAGAAATGTTCAACATCCCTAGTCATCAGGGAAATGCAAAATCAAAACAACCCTGAGATTTTACCTCACACCAGTCAGAATGGCTAAGATCAAAAACTCATGGGACAGCAGATGCTGGCAAGGATGTGGAGAAAGAGGAACACTCCTCCCACTGCTGGTGGGGTTGCAAGCTGGTACAACCACTCTGGAAATCAGTCTGGCAGTTCCTCAGAAAACTGGGCATGATACTACTGGAGGACCCTGCCATACCACTCCTGGGCATATACTCAGAGGATTCCCCAGCATGTCATAAGGATACATGCTCCACATTTATTGCAGCCCTATTTATAATAGCCAGAAGCTGGAAAGGACCCAGATGTCCCTCAACAGAGGAATGGATACAGAAAATGTGGTATATTTAAACAATGGAATACTACTCAGTTATTTAAAAAATAATGATATCATGAAATTCTTTGGCAAATGGGTGGAACTGGAAAATATCATCCTAAGTGAGGCAACCCAATCACAAAAGAACACACATGGTATGCACTCACTGATAAGTGGATATTAGCCCAGAAGCTTGGAATATCCAAAACACAATTCACATATCAAATGATGTCCAAGAAGAAGGAAGAAGAGGTCCTTGGTCCTCAAAAGGCTAGATGGAGCAGTAGAAGAGAATACCAGGACAGGGAAGCAGGAGGGGGTTGACTGAAGAACAGAGGGAGGGAAGAGGGACTTTGGGGAGGGGGGAACCAGGAAAGGGGAAATCATTTGAAATGAAAATAAAGAATATTTCTAATAAAAAATAAATAAAAGAAGTAATGTAATTCAATTTTAGCAGTTTTGGAACACAAGAAACAACTAAGTAAATACAGTGTTTCATTTTGCTGGTTCTTTAAGAGCACATTTTCTTAAAGTGATAAAATGTTCTAGCTTAAATTCAAAAGTACAAAATTTAAGAACTATTTTTTTGGTGTAAATCACATACATTTAAAATTGGCTTAGAAGTTTCATATTTTCCCAAGTAGACAGTTACTTTCTAAAATTATTATAGCATTCAATGTATTTATCCCATAAGCAAAATGATCAATCACAGCATTCCAAAAAGAATTAAAAATATAACAGAGGTTTTAAATTTCTACTATTTTTATGGCTCCAGATTGGTATGAGAGGCCAGAAATATTTAATACCATGGTTTTCATAAAATGCAATTATGAGATAACAGGCTTATGGGTGAATCAATATTCCTATTTTGTATGGATACTTACATTTGAAGTCTTTTACTTCAAGTGGCATGCCATATTCAAAAGTGACATTGTTCTGTAAAAAGTCTTGATAATTGTATTGTGCTTCTTAAAGTAGTTGATACTGTACATAAATCCTTATCAGAAATCCATTAGTTTCTCTTGTTTATTAGGTAGATAGCAATAAAAATCCCACAGGATATAATTCTGGTGGTTTTTCCTGTTGTTTTTGACTGATTGGTTTGAAAAGAATGAGCTTTAACAATGATTGTGATTTTCTTTCCTAACGAAATGAAAATGTGATTTCTATTCCTTATTCAATTTTATCTATGCTATAAATACTTTAATAGCTGCCATGAAGGACTGTAGCTTGTAGCAATAAAAGAAAGTGTAGACCCAAATACTGCCAGGAGAAAGCTAACCTCCCAGGACAGCAGACAAGCTCATGAGCACAATTAAGATCACCACTTCAGCTCAGAGGAACTCACCTGGAACCCTCAGGACACAGGAACCAAGGAACAGCCTGGGACACTAGCCTTCTGGTTTTCCTCTCTGCCCAGAGCTGATCCTGTGCCACAGTGCTACATACCTAAATACATCCAGGAAAGAGTTGTTCTTCCAGGAGTGCCAACACACCTGTGAACACAGGTAAGACCACCACTTCTCTTCAAATTCCTGGCCCAAAAGGGACCCTCGCAGAGCCATCAGGACACAGGAACCAAGGACAGGAACCTTCTGGTTTCTGTCTATACCCCAGAACTAACCCTGTGCCTTAGCTCTCCATACCCAAATTCCTCCTGGAGAGAACTGGTTTCTCAGGAGTACAGATACACAGGCTTGCAGAAGGGACAAGATGTAGTCGGAGACAGCAAGACCAGCTAACACCAGAGAAGACCAGATGGTGAGAGGCAAGGGGAAGAAAAGCAACAGAATCCAAGGTTACTTGGCATTTTCAGATCCTAGTTCTCCCACCACAGCCAGCCCTTGATACTGTAACACAGCAGAAAAGCAAGACTCTGTTATAAAACCACATATCATGATAATGATAGAGGAATTTAAGAAGGACATAAATAACTCCCTTAAAGAAATACAGGAGAACACAGGTAAACAGCTAGAAGCCCTTAAAGAGGTAACATAAAAATCCCTTAAAGAATTACAGGAAAACACAACCAAACAGGTGAAGGAATTGAACAAAACCATCCAAGATCTAAAACCGGAAATAGAATCAATAAAGAAATCTAAAAGGGAGACAACTCTAGAAAGAAAAAAGCCTAGGTAAGAGATCAGAAGTTACAGATGCAAGTATCACCAACAGAATACAAGAGATAGAAGAATCTATGGCGCAGAAGATACCATAGAAAACAGTGATAGAACAGGCAAAGAAAATGCAAAATGCAAAAAGTTTCTAATCCAAAACATCCAGGAAATGCAGGACACAATGAGAAGACCAAATCTAAGGATTATAGGAATAGAAGAGAGTGAAGATTCCCAACTTAAAGGGCCATTAAATATCTTCAACAAAATTATAGAAGAAAAATTCCCTAACTAAAAGTAAGAGATACCCAAAACCATACAAGAAGCCTACAGAACTCCAAATAGATTGAAACAGAAAAGAAATTTCTCCCATCACATAATAGTCAAAACACCAAATGCACAAAACAAAGAAAGAATATTAACAGCTGTAAGCAAAAAAAAAAAGTCAAATAACATATAAAGGCAGACCAATCAGAATTACACCAGACTTTACACCAGAGACTATGAAAACTAGAAGGTAGACCTCATACAGACCATAAGAAAACACAAATGCCAGCCTAGGCTACTATACCCAGAAAACTCTCAATTACCATAGATGGAGAAACCAAGATATTCCATGACAAAACCAAATTTACAGAATATCTTTCCACGAATCCAGCTCCACAAAGGATAATGAATGGAAAACACCAATACAAGGAGGGAAGGTAAACACTAGAAAAAGCAAGAAAATAATCTGATTTTAACAAATCAGAAAGAAGAAAGCCACACAAACATAACTCCACCTCTAATAACAAAAATAACAGGAATCAACAATTACTTCTTAATATCTCTTAATATCAATGGACTCAATTCTCCAATAAAAAAAAAACATAGACTAACAGACTGGATACATAAACAGGACCCAACATTTTGCTGCATACAGGAAAATCACCTCAGGCACAAAGGAAGACACTGCCTCAGAGTAAAACACTGGAAAAAAAATTCCAAGCAAATGGCCCCAAGAAACAAACTGGTATAGCCATTCTAATATCAAATAAAATAGACTTTCAACCTAAAGTAATCAAAAGAGATAAGGAAGGACACTTCATATTCATCAAAGGAAAAAAATCTACCAAGATGAACCCTCAGTTCTGAACATTTGTGCTCCAAATACAAGCCCCACATTCAAAAAAAGAGACTTTACTAAAACCCAAAGCACACAGTGCACTTCACACAAAAATAATGGGAAACTTCAATACCCCAATCTTATCAATGGACAGATCAGGGAAACACATACTAAATAGAGACACAGTGAAATTAACAGAAGTCATGAACCAAATGGATTTAACAGATATCTACAGAACATTTTATCCTAAAACAAAAGAATATACCTTTTCCGCAGTACCTCACAGTACCTTCTCCACAATTGACCATATAGTTGGTCACAAAACAGACCTCAATGGAAATAAGAGGATTGAAATATTCCCATGCCTCCTATCAGATCACTATGGAGTAAGAGTGGTCTTCAAAACAACAGAGAGCCCACATACACATAGAAAGTGAACAACATTCTACTCAACAATAACTTGGTCATGGGAGAAATAAAGAAAGAAATTAAAGAATTTTCAGAATTTAATTAAAATGAAGGCACAGCATACCCAATCTTAAGGGACACAATGAAAACAGTGCTAAGAAGAAAACTCATAGCTCCGAGTTCCTCCAAAATAAATTAGAAAGAGCATAAACTAACAGCTTGACAGAACATCTGAAGGCTCTAGAACAAAAAGAAGCAAACACACCCAAGAGGAGTAGACAGCAGGAAATGATCAAACTTAGGCCAGAAATCAACCAAATAGAAACTAAAAGAACTTTACAAAGAATCAACCAAACCAGGAGCTGGTTCTTTGAAAAAAAACCAACAAGATAGAAAAACCCTTAGCCAAACTAACCAGAGGGCACAGAGACAGTATCCAAATCGGCAAAATCAGAAATGAAATGGGAGCCATAACAACAGATACTGAAGAAATCCAAGAAATCATCAGATCCTAATACAAAAGCCTATACTCAATAAAACTGGAAAGTCTAGATTAAATGGACAATTTTCTAGATAGATATCAGGTACCAAAGTTAAATCAGGGTCAGATAAATGATATAAACAATCCTATAACACCTAAGAAAATAGAAGCAGTCATTAATAGTCTCCCAACCAAAAAAATCCCAGGACCAGATGTGTTGAATGCAGAGTTCTATCGGACTTTCAAAGAAGACCTGATACCAATACTCTTCAAATATTCTACAACATACAAACAGAAGGAACACTATCCAATTTGTTCTATGAAGCTGCAATTACTCTGATACCTAAACCACATGAAGACCCAACAAAGAAAGGTACTTTAGACCAATTTCTCTTATGAATATGAATGCAGAAATACTCAATAAAGTTCTTGCAAAACGAATCTAAGAACACATCGACATGAACATGCATCATGATCAAGTAGGCTTCATCCCAGTGATGCAGCAATGGTTCAATATATGGAAATCCATCAATGTAATCCACTATATAAACAAACTCAAAGGAAAAAAAGAAAACACATGATCATTTCATTAGATGCTGAGAAAGCATTTGACAAAATCCAACACCTCTTCATGAAAAAAGTCTTGGAATGATCAGGAATTAAAGGCCCATACCTAAACATAGTAAAAGCAATATACAGCAAACCAGTAGCCAACATCAATAAATAGAGAGAAACTTGAAGCAGTACCACTGAAATTAGGGACTAGGCAAGGCTGTCCACTCTCTCCCTACCTGTTCAATATAGTACTCAAAGTCCTAGCCAGAGCAATTAGACAACAAAAGGAGGTCAAAAGGATACAAATTGGAAACAAAGTCAAAGTATCACTATTTGCAGATGATATGATAGTATACTTAAGTGACCCCAAAAATACCACCAGAGAACTACTAAACCTGATAAACAAATTCAGCCAAGTGTCAGGATGTAAAATTAACTCAAACAAATCAGTAGCCTTCCTATACTCAAAGGATAAAGAGGCTGAGAAGGAATTTAGGGTAATGACACTTTTGACAATAGTTACAAATAACATAAAATACCTTACTCTTCTCTCCCTTCACCCTACTCTTCCCTCCTCCTCCTCCTTCCTTCCTTCTTTCCCCTGAACTCAATCTACAAACCAGAGTTGAGGTTAGCCACAAACTCATGGAGATCTGCCTGCCTCTGCCTCCCGAGTGTGCTGAGATTAATGGTGTGCACAGCCATGCCCAGCACAGAATCACCAAGTCTTGCATTGTGTATGTGATGTTGCTGTTGTCTTCCGTAGAATGGTAAAAGAAAAAGCAAGGATCTCCCAGCAGTGCTTTCACTTCTGAGCACAGAGGTGAGATCTCCACCTTTTCTCTGGAGGGGAACAGCTAGGAGCACACAGGGTCTAAGATCAGTGGAGCAGCTGGGACAGAAGTCTTCCTGCCACAGTTGGCACCAGGGAACTGGGAGACTCCACAGCCTTCTGTGCACAGCCTGCCAGGAAAGAGTGATCTCCCAGCACGGCTTTCACTTTTGAGCTCAGAGGAGTAAAGACATAGGCTTACAGGCCCACAGGAGGAACAAACTCCAGCCAGAGACAATACCAACTAGCACCAGAGATAACCAGATGGGGAAAGGCAAACATAAGAACCCTAATAATAGAAACTAAGGCCACATGGCAACATCAGAACCCAGTTCTCCCACCACAGCAAGTCCCGAATACCCCAACACACCGGGAAAGCAAGAGTTGGATTTAAAATCATATCTCATGATGTTTCAAGAAAGACTTAAATAACTCCCTTAAAGAGAGAAGGCGAAGATCTCACCTCTGTGCTCAGAAGAAGTGAAAGCACTGCTGGGAGATCACTTTCTCCTGGTGGGCTGTGCACAGAGGCTGTGGAGTCTCCTGGATCCCTGGTGCAAATGGCGGCGGTGGGGGATTGGCAGGGTTAATATAATAAAATGGCCATCTTACTTAAAGCAATCTACATATTTAATGTAATCCTCATCAAAATTCCAGCTCGATTCTTCCTAGAGTTAGAAAGAACACTTTCCAAATTTATCTGGAATAACAAAAACCCTGGATAGCTAAAACTATTCTCAACAATAGAAGAAGCTTTGAGAGAAGCACCATCCCTGACCTTAAGTTGTACTACAGAGCAACAGTGATAAAAATTGCATGGTATTGGTACAATGACAGGCAGGTAGATCAATTGAATAGAATTGAAGACTCAGAAATGAGCCCACATACCTATGGTCACTTGATCATTTACAAAGGAGCTAAAAACCATCCTGTGGAAAATAGACAGCATTTTCAACAGACAGTGCTGGTCCAACTGGCAGTCAACACTTAGAAGAATACAGATTGATCCATTCTTATCTCCCTGTACAAAACTCAAGTCCAAGTGGATCAAGGACCTTCACATAAAACCAGACTCACTGAATCTAATAGAAGAGAAAGTGGGGAAGAACCTGGAGCATATGAACACAGGGGAAATTTTTCTGAGCAGAACAATAGCTTATGCTCTAAGATCAAGAATCAACAAATAGGACCTCAAAAAATTGCAAAGCTTCTGTAAGGCAAAGGACACTGTCAATAGGACAAATGGCAACTAACAGATTGGGAAAAGATTTTTTACCAATCCTACATCCAACAGAGGGCTAATATCCAATACATACAAAGAACTCAAGAAGTTAGACTCCAGAGAACCAAATAACCCTATTAAAAAAAAGGATACAGAGCTAAACAAAGAATTCTCAACTGAGGAATACTGGATGGCTGAGAAACACTAAAGACATGTTCAACATCCTTAATCATCAGGGAAATGCAAATCGAAACAATCCTGTGATTCTACGTCACACCAGTCAGAATGGCTAAGATCAAATACTCATGGGACAGCAGATGCTGGCAAGGATGTGGAGAAAGAAGAACACTTCTCCATTGCTGGTAGGATTGCAAGCTGGTAAAACCACTCTGGTAATCAGTTTGGTGGTTCCTCAGAAAATTGGACATAGTACTACTTGAGGACCCAGTTATACTACTCCTGGGCATATACCCAGAAGATGCTCCAATATGTAATAAGGACACTTGCTCCACTATGTTCATAGCAGCCTCATTTATCATAGCCAGAAGCTGGAAAGAACCCAGATGCCCCTCAACTGAGGAATGGATACAGAAGATGTGGTACATTTACACAATGGAATACCACTCAGCTATTAAAAACAATGAATGCATGAACTTCTTAGATAAATGGATGGAGCTAGAATATATCATCCTGAGTGAGATAACTTAGTCACAAAAGAACACACATGGCATGCACTCTCTGATAAGTTAATATTAGCCCAAAAGCTCAGAATACCCAAGATACAACTCAGACCACATAAAGCTCAAGAAGAAGGAAGATCAAAGTATGAATACATTGATCCTTCTTAGATGGGGGATCAAAATACCCATGGCTCATAGCCAACCAATAGACTGAGCCTAGTGTCCTCAATGGAACAGCTAGAGAACAGACCCAAGGAGCTGAAGATTTTTGCAGCCCCAGAGGAGTAGCAACAATATGTACCAACTATTACCCTCAGAGCTCCCAGGAACCAAACCACCAACCAAAAAGTACACATGGAGAGACCCACAGCTCCAAATGCATATATAGCAGAGAATGGCCTTTTCAGACATCAATGAGAGGAGAGGCCATTGGTCCTATGAAGGTTTGATGCTCCAGTGTAGGGGAATGTCAGGTCAGGAAAGTGGGTGGAAGATTGGTAAGCAAGGGGTGGGGGATGGGAAAGGGGGTTTTTGGAGGGGTAAGGAGGAAAGAAGATACCATTTGAAATATAAATAAAGCAAATATCTAAAAAGAAAAGATTGAAATAATCTCATGCATCCTTTCACTAAGTATTAAGGCTGTTATTCAATAGCAACAAAAACAACAGAAAGTCCACATCTACATGGAAACAAAACAATGCTCTATTTAATGATAACTTGATCAAGGAAGAATTAAAAAATGAAATTAAAGACTTTTTACAATTCAAAGAAAAGGGAGGTACAACATACCCAAACTTATGAGACACAATGAAAGCAGTGCTAAGAGGAAAACTCAAAGCTCTTAGTGCCTCCAAAAAGAAATTAGAGAGAGCATGCACCAGCAGTTTAACAACACATCTGAAAGCTCTAGAACAAGAAAAAGCAAATACATCCAAGAGGAGTAGATGGCAGGAAATTGGTCCTATAAAGGCTCCATGCCCCAGTGTAGGGGAATGCCAGGTCAGGAAAGTGGCATGCAGGGTGGGGGGTAATTGGTAAGTAGGGGAGGGGGATGGGATAGGGAGTTTTTGGAGGGGTAAGGAGGAAAAGGGATAACATTTGAAATGTAAATAAAGTAAATATCTAATTAAAAAATATCACATGTCTTGAGCTCTATCTACTCATATTTTCTGTCCCACTAGAGTCCTCTTCATTCATGTTGTTTCACAATCTTTTACTTTAATCATTTTCTTTATTTATTGAATCTCAAAATATTTGAGCTTGAGTATATAATCAAGAATTGGTACCTTGACACTTTGTGACTTCTTGTCTTAAAAAAATTTCTAAGTCAAGTCACAAATCACCTATTTTATTTATAAGCACCACATAGCAACCAAATACATAATAGCAAAGTAGAATTTTTGGCAACTATATGTATTTTTCTAATTTTCTTTACTGTTGAATAAGTCATTGAAATTTTTCACAATTCAATTGTATTGATAAAATCATATGTAAGTTCAGTTATTTTATTCTCTAGAATAGAGCAATGTTAGGAAAGGTTATCAGGCAAATACAACCTAGTTTATCATGATGATAAGTTATCTCTACTCATTAAATAACGAAATAAAACATGTGTGGCTAGCCGGGCGTTGGTGGCGCACGCCTTTAATCCTAGCACTTGGGAGGCAGAGGCAGGTGGATTTCAGAGTTCAAGGCCAGCCTGGTCTACAGAGTGAGTTCCAGGACAGCCAGGACCACACAGAGAAACCCTGTCTCGAAAAACCAAAAAAAAAAAAAAAAACCAAAAAAAAAAACAAAACATGTGTGGCTGACTTCTCCCAAAGGAACCAAAGTTCTTTGTTTAATCTAAGTAATCATAGGTAATAGACTAGGTATCAAGTTTAAATGTATTTACATATGCACTTACTACAGAAGGCCTTCATTGTGCTTCCACAAATTTATTTGTTGTCATTTTAATTCCTAACCCCCCTGATTGTGCTATATTTGGACATAAGACATTTAAACAGCTTAATAATTTAAGGACAGGCCACTGTGGTACCTCTTAATCTATAGATGGTGCCTTTATAATGAACAGGAAGTTTAGATACTCTAAGATACCAAGAGCATGCATGCACAGAATAATACTAAGAAATGTCACAGTGACAAGATAATCCTCTGCAAAAGAAGGTAGACCAGGGAAGAAAGCAAATTGGCCTACACCTTTGAGTTGACATCAAGACTCCAAAAATCATAAAAATAAATTTCCAATTGTGAAACGAACCAGTTTGTCATATTTTGTTATGGCAAACTTAAAACTTAATACCACTAATTCCAATGCAATGCCATAAATTTTCTTCTAATTTTTTTTTAAATTGTAGCTCCCTTCTCTGAAGTAAAGAATCAGCATCCTACTATCTTTTTATGTGCTGATGAATATATCTGTGAAGTCAATCTCGAGTTTCTGACCACACACGTTATGCTGAATAAATACCTTCCCCTTTTTTAGTTGGAGTGCAGCATACTACTGTAACTTGCAAGAAACTACTGTAGGCAATGTGAGGCAATCTCTGCTGCATATGGGTTGTGTAAAGTGACACTTCTTTATTCAGTAATTCCTTCCCCTATGTGTGTGTGGCTCTGTTTCCACTTGCTATGGCACAAACCCCTATCGAGTACCCATTCATTCCAAAGTACTGTGGCTTCCCAGATAATCTCACATTCTATCATACTTACCAACCAAGCTCCTCCTTCCCTTGAGTGCCATAATCCAAAGGCCCAGGTAGTAACCTGGGGCCTTTGAGTACATTCACATTCATGTGTCCTATTACTCGCCTGGAGCATATCTGATCCACATTACCACTTTAAATGAAATTTTATTGTCTGAGATTATAATATAGTTGCACCAGTTCCCCTTCCTATTTCTCCCTTCAAAGTCACTCATATGCTGCTCCATTCTATTGCTTTAAAAAAAATTTTTTTAAAAATGTCTCCTTGATACTCTGCAGTCTGTGTGCTCCTTAATTTCAGTTACTTGAAGAAGACACTAAGAACCTGCAAATACATAAACCAAAAGACAGTCTACAATAACACTTTCAATGTATTCTCCAACTATAAACAATGTATAGTACCCAAGCAATTCAGAACATGATGAAAGAGAATGATCAAAGTAGAGAATAATATACAAAAATATTACTGGGTGTGACTTTCTTAAGTTATAGATGAAGAAATCACAGGAGAAATCTTGGACAAGATTCTGTACAAGAGCTATGGTCTTTTATGACAATACTTAGATGAGGAAAATTAGCAGGTTCTTGAACTAGGAGGATGATAGGAAAAGCCTGAATGCCTACATGTTATTACTCCTCAGTCTGGAACGAGGGTTATTTTGTCACACTGAACCAAAGGGCAGAATAGTTCACTGTGTTGTAATCACAAGCTTTGTCTTGTTAATGGTCAGCAAATTGCACTAGGTTTGTGGTGTATGTAATGCAGGCAGAATCTTAATATCTAGTAAAATATGTAAATGTTTATATGAATATTTTGAAAAGAACCAGATATGTAAAATTTGCATGTGCAGCTAGTGAGATGTTGATCAGATACCTCTGAGTTTATAATGAGCAATATACAAGCTTTTGCTCAATACATAGTACTCATTTTTATTGATTTATAAATAAGGCTGTTAAAAAGAATGGGGGCATATATTATTTAGAACCCTACAGATAACAAAACAGAGCAGGATCCACAAAGGTTTCTAAGATCCCAAATGATAAGCTTCAGACACTTAAGTTCCTTATATTAAAACATAGAGTATTTGTGTACAATCTACATATGCTCCATATACACTAAATTATCTCTATATTATTTACAATACTTAAAACAGTGGTTACTATTCTATATTATTTAGAGATATGAGAAGTAAATAAAAGTAAATGATCAATAACATGACATTTTTCTTTGACAATGTCTGCCAGAAGTAACTTGAGGAAGGGAGGGTTTCTTTTGGATCACAGTTGGAAAGTACATGGTAGGAACATTGCAGTCAGAAGGGAAGGTGTAGCTAAGCAGACAGCATCGTGGGGCAGGTGGTTGCTGTATCTGTAGTCATGTATCAGGAAGAGATGAATAATGATAGTAGTCACTTTCACATTTTAACACAACAGCATTCTTATAGTCTTCTCTTAGAGGAAAAGGTCCAGTTACCCAGTTCCTACTCTCTGGAACTGTCTATAACTTGGTGAAAGCCCCTGTGATCCATGCATCTTGCATTTTGCTAGCTTTTTGTTTTTCTCTTGTTTATTTGGTTTAGGACTCTAGCCCATGGGATAAAAGTATATTCAGGCTGGGACCTCAGTCTTCCATTAAACCTTTCTGGAACACTTGCAGACTAGGAAATAATAAATCCAGTGAAGATTATCTATTGTAAGTCTATACCTTGTCTATTTGACACACAAACACATTAATGCAAATCATAACATTCTGCCCTGGCCCTACATCCTTATACTCATTTTATAAAGCAAGTGTATTTAGAAAATGCATACAAATGTCCCCAAAGTCCTAACATTCTCTGTACTATTCAAAGGACTAAGGGAACTGTTTATACTGAGACTCAGATAATTTCTTATCTCTAAATCCCTGTAAAATAAAAATAAAACATATGATATTTATTTCCAATAGTCATCATCACAGAGTAAACTTTTCTTTTTATTTCAAGAAGGAGGATGGATAAATTTCAAGGGAAGATAAGATCAAAGCAAAAGCAAAATCCTCCTGAAGCTTTATGTCTTTTGTCTGGACACTGTGGTAGCATAATCTGCATTAGAGTACACATGGAAATGCACACTCCTTTGATTCTGCTGTCTATAGCATACTTAGCATTTCTGTGTTCTGTTGCACTCAAAACCTGCAGCTCTCCTCATTAGCTGATGTGTGTTGTGGGAAGCTCCAGAATCCTTGGGTCTTTCTTCTCCAACTTCACCTTCACTTTCACATCTTAACACAATAGCATCTTAAAGGCTTCTCTTAGAGGAAAAGGTCCAGTTACCCAGTTCCTAGTCTCTGGTGCTGTCCATAACTTGGTGAAAGCTTGGTCCATAACTGTGACCCATACATCTTGAATTTTACATGCATTCAAAACCAGCATTCTATGGACAAAACTATGAAATTTTGTCACTAACTCAAGGTGTACACTGGTTTTCTTCTACTACTACAGCTTTAGTGACCTCTGTGTATCTTAGCAGATAAAACTTGGGAAAGACATCACTAGGTTCCTACAGAGACATTCTTGATTCAAGCTCTCAATATTTGGTTAATTAACACTTTTATAAGTTGGAAATTTTGAGTAGCTGTGTGTATTATATAGTAGATATAATAGATAAAAAGATGATGGGTCACAATATCTGTCAAA
The DNA here is from genome assembly GCA_964023405.1 of Apodemus agrarius. Taxonomy (NCBI): domain Eukaryota; kingdom Metazoa; phylum Chordata; class Mammalia; order Rodentia; family Muridae; genus Apodemus; species Apodemus agrarius. The sequence continues at coordinate 57,342,848 of OZ030011.1, forward strand.
GCTGTCATCTTGATTGCTTAGTTTCTCCAAGATGGCCCCACCTCCTAGAGTTTCTACTTCCTACCAAGAGCATCAGCAGCAGGAGAGCAAGCTTTCAACACATGAATTTTGGGAACTCATTTAAGATTCAGATCATAACATAATGATGCACAGATAAAAAGTTACAATAAATATTGAGTTAAATATCTCAAAACAAATAAAAAAGAAACAGCAACAATAAAACAACAATTAGAACCACTATGACAAAACCACTTGGTTTTACTAAGGAATTAATTAACTACAAATTTTGGTTTTCAGATATAATTAAAGCATTCTGATCCTGTCCTACAGTTTATATACAATGCTTTCTTACCACAAAATGCTCAGAATATGGTCCAAAATGGATATATAAATTTGAATTATAAAATGACTTATTACAGCCATATTTATTTTATAATATAGAATTGTTTTTTCTTTCTTTTTTATTATTAGATATGTTCTTTATTTATATTTCAAATGATTTCCCCTTTCCTGGTACTGCTCTTCCCCCCACCCCCTGCAAAGTCCCATAAGCCATCTCCCCTACACTTTTCCCCAGTCAACCACTTCCTTCTTCCCTGTCCTGGTATTCCACTACACTGCTGCATTGAGCCTTTCCAGAACCAGGGGCCTCTCTTCCCTTTGATATCCAACAAAGTCATCCTCTGCTGCCTATGCATCTGGAAACATGGTTAACACCATGTGTCTTTGTCCCTGGGAGCTCTGGGAGTACTGGGGTAGCTCGTATTTTGTTGTTGTTGTTCTTTTTTTAACTTTTTTTTCCTAGATATATTCTTCATTTACATTTCAAATGCTGTACCCTTTCCTGGTCCCCCCCTGAAAGTTTCATAACCCATCTCCCCTCCCCTCTTCCCCAATCAACCCTCTCCCACTTCCCTGTCCCAACATTCCCCCACACTGCAGCATCAACACTTTCCAGGACCAAGGTCCTCTCCTCCCTTTGATGTCCAACAAGACCATCCTCTGCTGCCTATGTACCCGGAGCCATGGGTAACTCCATGGGCACTCTCTGGTTGATGGTTTTGTTTCTGGGAGCTCTGGGAGTACTGGGTGGCTCATATTGTTGTTCCTCCTATGGCACTGCAAACCCCTTCAGCTCCTTGGGTCCTTTCTCTAGCTCCCCCATTGTGGTCCCTTGCTCAGTTCAATGGCTAGCTGAGAGTGTCCCCCTCTGTATTTGTCATGCACTAGCAGAGCCTTCCAGGTGACAACTATATCCAGCTCCAGTCAGCAATTACTTGTGGGCATAGAAAATAGTGTCTGGGTTTTGTAACTGTATTTGGGATGGATCATTAGGTGGGGCAGTCTCTGGATGGTCTTTCCCTCAGTCTGCTCCATGCTGTCTCAGTATCTACTTCTGTGGGTATTTTGTTCCCCCTTCTAAGAAGGAACAGAGTATCCATACTTTGTTCTTCCTTCTTCTTGGGCATCATCTGATCTGTGAATTGTGTGTTGGGTATTAAAGCTACTGGGGTAATATCTATTTATCAGTGAGTACATACCATGTGTGTTCTTTTGTGATTGGGTTACTTCACTTAGGATGATATTATCCAGTTCCACCCATTTGTCTAAGAAGTTCATGAATTCATTGTTTTTAATAGCTGAGTAGTATTCCATTGTGTGAATATTGCACATTTTCTGTATCCTTTCCTCCTTTGAGGGACATCTGGGTTCTTTACAGCTTCTGGCTATTATAAATAGGTCTGCGATGAACATAGTAGAGTATGTATCCTTATTACATGTTGGGGAATCCTCTGAGTATATGCCCAAGAATGGTATAGCGGGGTCCTCTGGTAGCATCATGCCCAGTTTTCTGAGGAACTGACAGACTGATTTCCAGAGCGGTTTTTACCAGCTTGCAATCTCACCAGCAGTGGAGGAGTGTTCCTATTTCTCCACATCCTTGCCAGCATCTGCTGTCCCATGAGTTTTTGATCTTAGCCATTCTGACTGGTGTGAGGTAAAATCTCAGGGTTGTTTTGATTTTGCATTTCCATGATGACTAAGGATGTTAAACATTTCTTTAGGTGCTTCTCAGTCATTCTATATTCCTCAGGTGAAAATTCTTTGTTTAGCTCTGTACCCCATTTTTCATAGGGTTATTTGGCTCTCTGGAGTCTAACTTCTTGAGTTCTTTGTATATATTGGATATTAACCCTCTGTCAAATGTAGAATTGGTAAAGATCTTTTCCCAATTTGTTAGTTGCTATTTTCTCCTATTGACAGTGCCCTTTGCCTTACAGAAACTTTGTAATTTTAAGAGGTCCCATTGTCAATTCTTGATCTTAGAGCATGAGCTATTGGAGTTCTGTTCAGGAAATTTTCCCCTGTGCCCATGTGTTCAAGGCTCTTTCCCCATTTCTTTTCTATAAATTTTAGTGTGTCTGGTTTTATGTGGAGGTCCATGATCCACTTGGACTTACAGCCATATTTTATAAAAGAACACTGCTTCTTGTAAAATGTTTCATTTCAAAGTAGACACTGGAAGAATCACAATTCTCTCATACCTCAACTGTCTGTGTGTGCTTGAACTCATGACCTCAAGCATACCAGATGAACACTTTACCACTGAACTCTGTCTTTAATGAAACATGTAAAGAGTAAGCTCATGTCTAAAGTAATTGATCTTTTGGGTTTGCACATTAAGTTTTATTTTTACCATTTCATTTTAATCAAATCCCAGTTTTAAGAGTCCATTAAGATTAAAGGAATGATAAGCATGAAGGAACATACAAAACTTCCTTCCATAGGGCTTACAACTTATCCTTCCATAGAGGTTACAACACATTCTTACATCGGTTACAACACATTCTTTCAGAGGGATTACAACATGTCTTTCCATAGAGGGTAAGATGACGTTGCTTCTGGTACATAGAATACCAGCCTGTTTTCCTAATTATTTTCTATAGCAAGCCCTTTAATTTATATCTCATATGATCAGAGAAAAAACAATGAGTGCAAGATTCGTGAGCAATTTATATTACACAAAAGAAAATAGCATGTTGCCAAAATATGACATACTATTGATTTTAACATGGATTCAGAGATTTAAGGGTGGGTCTCAGAGTTCAGCTGTCTATGAAGAATCTCACTTCTGTAACTTTTCATCTAATATTGACTTCTTAATAGCTGGATAGAGACTTACGGCTATCTACGGGGTTTCTTTGGTTACCTAGTTTGGATTTAGCTAAAGCATTGGTTTTAACATCATGTTATCTGTAAATTTTGTGTAACAGTAACTCAGTTTTTCAGATGCAGATAAGATGTACATTTCTGTGGAAACCTTTATCTTATTTTAACTGCTGAATATAATAAGTCACAGTTAAAGAACCTTTCATTGTTTTTGGTAACAGCCAATTTTATATTTTAAGAGTCTAGACTACTGCCTGGAATTCAGGCTCTGTACTTTTTGCAGAGACTGAAAGCTTCAATTTCTTTAAAAAACATAGGAACCATCTTATTATTTTAGAGAGGGTCAGCAGAATTAAAGTGTTTTCTTTTGATGTTTATACATGTAGTGTTTAACCTAAGTGTCCAGACCTTAAAACAATTTTAGTTTATCTAGAAATGCCTAGAGTTGGTGACTAAAGATATGGCAAATTAACTTTTAACTTTTAAACTCTAAAATATATTAATTTATACTGTAAAATATAGCTATGAAGGAGACACAAAGCTTCATGTACTTCCATACTGTGTTTTCATTTTTAAGGATTATTCCACAGAACAGAAAATTATGATTAGAAGCTGTTTGCCAAATGTGTGTTTTAGGAATTCAGCCCTTGATTTTGTTCCCTGTTCTAAGTGAGACTGAAGTAGTCTTACTCTGGCCTTACTTCTTATTTAACTTCTTTTGATCTGTGGGGTATATCATGGGTATTCTATACATTTTAGCAAATATCCATTGATCAGTGAGTACATACTGTGCATGTCCTTTTGGGTCTGAGTTACCTCACTCAGGATGATTTTTTTCTAGTTCCATCTATTTGCCTACAAAACTCATGATGCCCTCATTTTGAATAGCTGAATAGTATTTAATTCTGTAAATGAACTACATTTTCTGTATCCATTCTTCAGTTGAGGGACAACTGGGTTGCTTCCGATTTCTGGCTATTACAAATAAAGCTTCTATTAACATAGTAGATTATGTGTCCTTGTGGCATAGTAGGGCATCTTTTGGTTTTAAGTCCAGGAGTGCTATAGCTAGGTCTTCAGGTAGAACTATTTCCAATTTTCTCAGGAACTGTCAGATTGAAATCCAGAGTAGTTGTGCCAGTTTGTAATCCCACCAGCAATGGAAGAGTATTCCCCTTTCTCCACATCCTTGTCAACATGTGGTGTTACTTGAGATTTTGTTCTTAGCCATTCTGATGGGTGTAAGGTGGAATCTCAGGGTTGTTTTGATTTGCATTTCCCTGAATATTAAGGATGTTGACCATTTCGTTAAGTTTTTCTCTGTAATCATGGAAGGCAGAGGAAGGGAAGGACAAGAGTAGGAGAAAAGAGGAGGAGGAGAAAGGGGGAATCAAATGTGGGAGAGAAAATCAGAGGGCCATGAGAATGAATGGCAGTGTGCCACTGCTGAGGGTTGGGGGTGGCACAAATCTCTAGAAAATCCCAGAGACCTGGGATGCAGTGTGGGTGACCTTAGCCGAAATGCCCAACAGTGAGAAGATGGAACCTGAAGAGTCTACTTCCAGTAGCTAGACAGGGCCCCCATTGGAGGGATTGTGATACCAACACACCTGTCTAAAAGAAATGCAGGCATAAAAACGGAGCAGAAACTGTAGTAATGATCACCCAGTGACCAGCCCAACTTGGGATTCACCCCATGGTCAGGCACCCAACCCTGACTTTATTACTGATCCAATGTTGCTATGTTTTGCTTGCAGACAGGAGCCTAGCATGGCTGCTCTCTGAGAATCTCTACCCAGGCCTCCTGAGACAGATACAAATACCCACAGCCAATCATGGGGTGGAGGTCAGAGATTCCTATGGAAGAGTTAGGGGAAATTTTGAAGAAACTGAAGGGGAGGGGAACCTGATAGGAAGACCAACATTGTCAATTCACTTGGATCCCAGAGAGCTCCAACAGACTAAGCCACCAACCAAAGAGCATACACGGCTGGACAGAGGCCCCTGGCTTGTCTGTAGCAGAGGACAGATAAGACTAATCCTATAGCCTTACAGAAACTTTGTAGTTTTATGAGGTCCCATTTGTCTATTCTTGTTCTTAGAGTATAAGCAATTGGTGTTCTGTTCAGGAATTTTTCCCCTGAGCCAATGTCTTCAAGGGTCTTCCCCAGTTTCTTTTCTATTAGTTTTAGTGTGTCTGGTTTTATGTGGAGATCCTTGATCCACTTGGAGTTGAGTTTAGTGCAAGGAGATAAGAGTGGATCAATTCTCATTCTTCTGCATGTTGACTTCCAGTTGAGCCAGCACCATCTGTTGAAAAGGCTATCTTTTTTCCACTGGATGTTTTCAGCTCCTTTGTCGAAGATCAATTGGCCATAGATGTGTGGGTTCAATTCTGGGTCTTCGATCCTATTCCATTGATCCGCTTCCCTGTCACTGAACCAATACCATGCAGTTTTTAATACCACTGCTCTGTAATATTGCTTGAGGTCCGGGATATTGATTCCCCCAGAAGTTCTTTTGCTGTTGATGATAGTTTTAGCTATCCTGGGTTTTTTGTTATTCCAGATGAATTTGAGAATTGCTCTTTCTAGCTCTATGAAGAACTGAGTTGGGATTTTGATGGGGATTGCATTGAATCTGTATATTGCTTTGGGCAGGATTGCCATTTTGACTATATTAGTCCTGCCAACCCACGAGCATGGAAGATTTTCCCATTTTCTGATGTCTTCTTCAATTTCCCTCTTCAGAGACCTGAAGTTTTTGTCGTATAAATCTTTCACATGTTTGGTTAGCGTCACTCCAAGATACTTTATATCATTTGTGGCTATTGTGAAGGGTGTCATTTCCCTAATTTCTTTCTCGGCCTGCTTATCCTTCGCGTATAGGAAGGCTAAGACACTGTCAAAAGGATAAATCGGCAACCAACAAATTGGGAAAAAATCTTCACCAACCCCACATCCGACAGAGGGCTAATCTCCAATGTATACAAAGAACTCAAGAGGTTAGACCCCAGAAAACCAAATAACCCTATCCAAAAATGGGGTACAGAGCTAAACAGAGACTTTTCACCTGAAGAAATTCGGATGGCTGAGAAACACCTTAAAAAATGTTCAACATCACTAGTCATTAGGGAAATGCAAATTAAAACAACCCTGAGATTTCACCTCACACCAGTCAGAATGGCTAAGATTAAAAACTCAGAAGACATCAGGTGTTGGCGAGGATGTGGAGAAAGAGGAACACTACTCCACTGCTGGTGGGAATGCAAGCTGGTACAACCACTCTGGAAATCAGTATGGCGGTTCCTCAGAAAACTGGGCGTGATACTTCCGGAGGACCCAGCCATACCACTCCTGGGAATATACCCAGAAGATTCACCAGCATACAATAAGGATACATGCTCCACTATGTTCATAGCAGCCTTATATATAATAGCCAGAAACTGGAAAGAACCCAGATGTCCCTCAACAGAGGAATGGATACAAAAAATGTGGTATATATACACAATGGAGTACTATTCAGCCATTAGAAACAATGAATTCATGAAATTCTTAGAGAAATGGATGGAGCTGGAGAATGTCATACTAAGTAAGGTGACCCAGTCTCAAAAGAATACCCATGGTATACAGTCACTGATAAGTGGATATTAGCCTAGAAGCTTGGAACACCAAAGACACAAATCACATATCAAGTGATGTCTCACAAGAAGAAAGGAGTGGACACTGGTGCTAGAATGGACCAAAACATCATTGTGGGAGAGTACAAGAACAGTAAAGTGGGAGGGGGTGGATGCGGGAGCAGGGGGAGGGAAAAGGACATGTGGGACCTTTGGGGGTGGGGAACCAGAAAAAGGGAAATGAATTGTAAATATAGAATATACACAATAAAAAAAAGACAAAACAACAACAACAACAACAACAACAACAAAAAGACTAATCCTATAGAGACTTGATAGCCCAGAGAAGGGGCATGCTGGAGGGGCACCCTCAAAGAGGCAAAGGGGAGGGAGGACTGGGTGAAAAACTCTGGGAGGGAGGTTAACATTTGGGACATAAACGAATAAAATAATTAACAAAAAAATAATTCAACCCTTCTAATTTGAACACTATGATTCTTAGCATAAATATTTCTGGAGATATTTTAGAGCTCACAATTAAATATATCAATTGTTGTGCATAGTATTAGTCACATACTTTATCATAATTCCAATTATGTAGTTGATGGAGACAACAATTTTCATTGTCACAATGTTCTTAGAAATCCCACAATTATACACAGTGGTAAAACAATCTTATTAAGACTCTACTCAAGACAGTGTCTTATATTATGTCTCACAAGTGTACTCTTCTATGTGTTCGTTTTTATAGTTTTTAGTTTCAGATAGAAATTTTCACCTTGATATTTCATGACTGGACAGGAATTGTCTGCAATGAATGATATTATGAAATTTTGTACTGCAAAAAGGGAGTAGCTTTAGACTCTTGAGACAGGGTAGCCATATATTTCAGCACTATGAAATTAAAATAAATTAGATATATTTCTTTACAAGGAAATGTATTGTACCATAAAATAATTTCTCTTGAGAATTTTTCTGTAAACTTGAGAATAATTGCTGTATTGGTTTTATTTTAAAATAAACAAGTTACTTGTTGACTTTGAGATTAAGAAAGAACTAATCCAAGAAAAATCTGTGATACATTTTAAATCTGAAAACTTCTACATAAAGTATTTCACTACAAAATAGAATGACATAAGAAATTCTTTGTCCAGTTACTATATCCTTAGAGTAACACCTAAAACAGTATAACTGCTAAATTTTGTTTCTTATGATATATTTTTTCAGCCTTCAAAAAGTTTGCTTTCAGTTAAACCATGGGAAATTTTACTTCCTCTGGTGTTTGAGTTGAATAAAACTGTCACCATGTCTCAGTATATTAGAGTATGGTTCAAATCATCAAATGAAATTTTAATACTTTCAATAAACACAGCTACACTAAGCCTTCCCTCTCTTATCTCAAAAATGAATCTTATACTATATTTTATACACATGGGACAGAGGCTATTTTTGTAAAAACTAGTCCGAAGACGAAATGAGGCTCCTGCTGAGGTTTTAGAAAGGGAAGTTGTTCTGCAAGTGCCTAACTTACAACTGACTAAGTGTTTCCAGACAGAAGACCCCTGCTGTCACAGCTGCAGCCCTTCCCAGGTGCAGCTCCTCAAGTGGAGAGTGGAATATGTTTTATTTCCTCTGCATGAAACCTCTCTATGGTTATCACATAAAGGAATTTCTTATGCTTAACTGACACTTAATACATAGATTTTTCAAAGGGCAAATTTCTACCATATTTTAAAGGAAATCTCAGGGAAATGTACATTGCAAAGTAATCGACTTAGTAGATCTAGGAGGACACTCCTGTCTCTCATCAGTTCACCTTCTTTTTTCTCTAAATTTTACACCCTTTTTTTTTCTGTGTGAAAAAAGTAATGTTCCCCCAAAATAATAACTACTTTTCTCTGCAGGTAGAGTGTATTGCACCTTCTAGCACTGAAATGTAAGTTTTATTTGCCAGATTGTCATCTCAGTGACTTTCTGCTGAATATATTCACCCTTCCTACTTCTTTCAGAACTCTGCCTGGCTGGTTTAACACAGCTGTTCTGAGCCAAATTCCTCTCCAAACTGACTGAATCAATCTGGCTTCTCTCAGCTTCTGATTGAACTACTGTGCTTGACCTCATATTAACTTTGGCAATGAATTTTTATCTTCTGGCTCTTTCTTAATCTCTGGCTTTTTCTGTTTTCACCTTCAACCTGTCTCTAAAACTATCCCAGTAAGTCTCTCTCTCTCTCTCTCTCTCTCTCTCTCTCTCTCTCTCTCTCTCTCTCTCTCTCTCTCTGCCATGTTCTTTTAAGTCACTTATCTTTCCTGAAAGAGAAGTTCTAATGAATGATGGGCATATCCTATCTTTGACTCATTTTGTCAAATCATTCTCTGATTCATTACTTTGTCTCTCAATTAAACATCACTTTCAAACATGGTTGCTTTAATCTACAAACTACCTTTATTCTTTGGGATTGTATATACTAAGGGCATGTCTGTCTGCCTGCCAGAGATTAAAACTATGTCATTCCAGGCAGATCACACAGACCTAGATGCTCTTTGGATGCGATCCCTTGTCAGTGCATCCGTGTGGCAGGACTAAAGTTCCTCTACACAGCACTATGAAAGCAAGCTACTGGGGACAGCATTTGCTGGTCAGTATCAACTGATTTCTCCATGTTTTATGACTCAAGCATGTGGTATCTTCAGCAGCAAGGTCTTATTGTCACGTTATAGAAGGTAATCAAGAACATTGGCAATATTTTGTGATATTTTGGAATTAATGAAATTTCACTGGCTAGCTCAATAAACCTAACTCACTTCTGGCACTGAGCTATTTTTTTGTAGTCTGTGGTCTTTAGTGGGTCACTGCTGTATTATTATTTGCTCTTCATGCTTTGATGGCTATGCTGAGTTACACATTAAAAAATACCAAATGTGTGATACCATAGCTACATACAACATGAGCTGATTAGACCAGATACCACTGAGATGTTTTACTTAAGGGGAACAAAAGGGTTGATCATGCTGAAGTAAGAACCATGTCAGATAAAGTTTCACATTAGCTACCCCAAAGTTATTATTGGCCCAGAGAGAGAAGAGGTATGGAGATATGTAGATTGTTGGTTTGATGGAATATAGTAGACTAATGGATGAACAGGAAGAGGGGATAGTCACATACAAGAAAAAGTATTTGACTAAATTGGTATATGTAAGATTAAAGGTAAGCCAGGTGGTGGTGGTACACACCTGTAATCCCAGCACTCTGGGAGGCAGAGGCAGGTAGATTTCTGAATTCGAGGCCAGCCTGATCTACAGAGTGAGTTCCAGGACAGCAAGGACTATACAGAGAAACCCTGTCTCGAAAAAACCAAATCCAGAAAACAAAAAAAAAAAAAAAGAAAAAAGAAAAGAAAAGAAAAGAAAGAAAGAAAGGAAGGAAGAAAGAAAGGAAAAAAAAGAAGATTAAAGTTAAGTCTAAGTACATTAATTGGTTATTGGTTAATGGTAATCATGTTGACAATACTGTTAAGATGAATTACAATTTTTAGTCTGGGATGTGGATAACCCCATTTAAACTATTATATAAATACAATATATATTTTACATATGCATATAATATTCCCTTTCTTCATATCCATGCCAGCATGTAATATATATGCAATATATATGTATATAATATAATATATATTACACAATATATTATATATAATACATTATATATGTTCATTTATTTTTCTTTTTTATTGGTTATTTTAATTATTTATATTTCAAATGTTATCTCCCTTGTCAGTTTCCCCTCCACAAACCCCCTATTCTCTTCCATCTTCCTCCGTGCTTCTATGAGGGTGCTCCCCCACCCACCCACTTCTGCCTCACCACCCTGACATTCCCTTACACTGAGGCATTGAGCTTTCACAGGACCAAGGACTTCTCCTCCCATTAATGCCAGATAAGTTCTTCTTCTGCTACATATGCAGCTGTAGCCATGGGTCCCTCTATGTGTACTCTTTGCTTGGTGGTTTAGTCTACCTTGGGAGCTCTGGAGGCTTTGGTTGGTTGATGTTTTTCTTCCTATGGGGTTGCAAACCTCTTCAGCTCCTTCAGTCCTTCCCCTAACTCCTCCATTGAAGTCACCATTGCTTATTCTGATGGTTGGCTGCAAGCATCTGCATCTCTATTGGTCAGGCTCTGACAGAGTCTCTCAGGAGACAGCTCTATCAGGCTCCTGTCAGTGAGCACTCCGTGGCATCTGCAAAAGTGTCTAAGTTTGGTGTCTATATATGGGGTGGATCGCTAGGTAGGGCAGCCTCTAAATGGCCTTTCCTCAGTCTCTGCTCTACTCTTTGTCCCTGTATTTCCTTTAGACAGGAGCAATGTCTATATTTTAAGGAACTTTTGCAGTAATCATTTTTCATATGGCAGTCCCAGACTGTCTTTAGTGTTAGTTATTCTGTTCTGCAGTTTCTTTTCTGCTTAGCCTATCCCTCACCTTGTTTAACCCTTTCTCCTCCATTATCCCCTTTCCTTCATTTTTCCTCCCTTAAAAACAGCATCTTTCCCACGGATAACTCTCTAATTTCCTGACCTCTATGAGTATTCAAATTCAATACAAATTTATCTAAAGAGTAACACTAATATACACACATGAGAGTAAGAATGCAGCTTTTGTCTTCCTGGACCCAAATTATTTGACTCAGAATGATGTTTTAAGCTCTAGCCATTTATCTAAAGAATCATTTACCCTAACAATAGGTTAATATTCAACCATGTAAATATATAACATTTTTATTATCCAATAATTGGCTGATGGAAATCTAGACTGTTTCCATTCCTTGGCTATTCTGAATAAAGCAGTAAAGAACATGGAAGGAGCCGGGCGGTGGTGGTGCACACCTGTAATCCCAGCACTTGGGAGGCAGAGGCAGGCGGATTTCTGAGTTCGAGGCCAGCCTGGTCTACAAAGTAAGTTCCAGGACAGCCAGGGCTACACAGAGAAACCCTGTCTCGAAAAAACCAAAAAAAAAAAAAAAAACATGGAACAAGGGAAGAGGGCTTATGGGACTTTAGGGGAGGGGGGAACCAGGAAAGGAGAAATCATTTGAAATGTAAATAAAGACATATCTAATAAAATAAATAAATAAATAAAAGAAAGTGATGTCACAAGAAAAAACAAAAACAAACAAACAAACAAATAAAAACAAGTGTCTCTATAGAAGTTTGCAGGGTGCTTTGGGTATAAGCCCAAGTGGTAGAGTTAGATCACTTTGGATCTATTTCTTTATCTTTGATGAGCCTACATACTTATTTCCATAGTGGTGTGAGCACTTTACAAACAGACCAGCAATGGTTAAGTATCCCCTTCCTGCACATCCATGATAGTATGTACTGTCATTTGTCATTTTGAGATCTTTGACATTTCGACTTGGTTATGATGAAATCTCAAAGTAGAGGTTGTTGCTCATTTGTAAAATGAACTTTAAAGATAAAATACATGTGAGTCGACTTTTAACAATCTTATCAACAAATATAAGTATTTATGTTTTTTTGCATAATTCCATCATTGAGAGTTTTCCTATTTCATAATATTGATTTTAAGCAATGTTTTCTTTCTCTTCATAAGGTCACAATTAACAGAGGAACATATCTTATTCATCATGATTATCTTGGCTGCATGGACTTTGATGTCATATAGATCATATTATCTTGAAGGTCAAAGTCTGGATGTTTTAATATAATAAATGTCCTAAAATTATTGTTCCATTGAACAAAAACATATACATTCCTGACATGCTAAATGCAGCTTGTTGTAGTTCATGTGCTTTATGTAGCTAAACATCTGCCTCTATTTTACAAATAGAGCTTTTTAATTGTAAACGTCAGAATGTAGTAAACTACCCTGAGGCATCTTTTTTGGTTTTAAGCTACCACAATCAATTTAGTTAATGTTCATATTGCTGTTCTGCCACTCTAGATAATTATTTTCTCTGTACTTCTTTTATAAGAATTAGGCAGTTCTCAATTATGAATGTAAAACTTTTAAAAGGTGTGGGTAAGGAGTCTCCTAGCAAGGCTTGCTGATATGAATTCACTCCCTAAAACAGATATAAAAGTCAAAGGAAAGCATCAATAAAATTCACCTTCATATATATGTCCACCTCCCCCTCACACACACATGAATTTTAACAATTAAGGTATTATTTTTATAAAGCAATGGTATTTCTCAAGATCTGTTATAATAGTTACATAGTTATTATTATCTGTAATACTCTGAAATTTGTATTTGCATAAGACATGTGTGGACCAAATGCCAAGATTGAAGACTGACTTAAAGTCCTCACCAGACTGACACACTGTAATTCCACATAGTGAAAGAATATAATAGGAGAGGATCACACAGTGAAATCCAGATTAAGCCAGTCCTGAACTCACAATCTTCGCAATGAAGTTGCATAGCAATTGATCAATTTCTCCACCAGCCACTGTAAAACCCATATGAGACACTATTATCTGTATGGAGATCCAGCTTCCCTGAACTTAGAGTCTAGGTTGGTCATGTGATTCGCCTCAATGACTAAAGGTTTTCAGAGAAAATGTGGTTAAAAAAAAGACAGAAGAAGGAGAGGGAGAAAAGAAAACCACATAGTTTGTACAGTTTAAATCCACACAGCAATTACTATTATGAGATAATCACTTTTTTATTTGATATATTCTTTATTTACATTTCAAATGATTTCCCCTTTCCTGGATCCCCCCTCCACAAAAGTCCCATAAGGCCTCTTCCCTGACCTTGTTTCCCAATCCACCCCTTCCCACTTTCCTGTTCTGGTATTCCCCTATACCGCTGCATTAAACCTTTCCAGGACTAGCAGCCTCTCCTTCCTTCTTCTTGGGCATCAATTGATATATGAATTGTGTCTTGGGTATTCCAAGCTTCTAGGCTGATATCTACTTATCATTGAGTGCATACCATGAGTGTTCTTTTGTGATTAGGTTACATCACTTAGGATGATATTCTCCAGTTCCATCCATTTGTATTAAGAATTTCATGAATTCATTGTTTTTAATGGCTGAATAGCACTCCACTGTGTATATGTGTATGTATGTGTGTATATATATATACTGCATTTTCTGTATCCATTCCTCCTTTGAGGGACATCTTGGTTTTTTCCAGTTCTGGCTATTGTAAATAGGGCTTCAGTGAACATAGTGGAGCATGTACACTTATTACATGCTGGGAAATCCTCTGGGTATATGTCCAGGAGTAGTATAGTGGGGTCCTCGGGTAGTATCATGCCCAGTTTTCTGAGGAACCACCAGACTGATTTCCAGAATGGTTGTGCCAGCTTGAAACCCTACCAGTAGAGAAGTGTTCCTCTTTCTCCACATCCTTGCCAGCATCTGCTGTCCCCAGAGTTTTTGATCTTAGCCACTCTGACTGGTGTGAGGTGAAATCTCAGGGTTCTTTTGATTTGCATTTCCATGATGACTACGGATGTTGAACATTTCTTTAATGCTTCTTAGCCATTCGATATTCCTCAGGTGAAAATTCTTTGTTTAGCTCTGTACCCCATTTTTGAATGTGGTTATTTGGTTCTTTGCATATCTTGGATATAAGCCCTCTGTCGGATGTAGGGTTGGTAAAGATCTTTTCCCAATTTGTTGGTTGCTGTTTTGTTCTTTTTAACAATGTCCTTTGCTTTACAGAAACTCAGTAATTTTATGAGGTCCCATTTGTCAATTCTTGATCTTAGAGAATAAGCTATTGGTGTTTTGTTCAGGAAATTTTCCCCTGTGCCCTTGTCCTCAAGGGTCTTCCCCAGTTTCTTTTCTATTAGTTTCTGTGTGTCTGGTTTTATGTGGAGGTGCTTGATCCACTTGGATTTAAGCTTAGTACTAGCAGTTAAGAATGGATCAATTTGCATTCTTCTGCATGCTGACCTCCAGTTGAAGCAGCACCATTTGTTGAAAAGGCTATCTTTTTTCAACTGGATGGTTAAAGTGCCTTTGTCAAAGATCAAGTGACCATAGGTGTGTGGGTCCATTTCTGGATCTTCAATTCTATTCAATTGATGTACTTACCTGTCACTATACCAATACCATGCAGTTTTTAACACAATTGCTCTGTAGAACTCTTTGGCCATTTTTACTATATTAATCCTGCCAATCCAGGAGCATGGAAGGTTTTTCCATCTTCTGAGGTCTTCTTAGATTTCTTTCTTCAAAGACTTGAAGCTCTTGTCATACAGATCTTTCACTTGTTTGGTTAGAGTCACACCAAGATACTTTATATTGTTTGTGGCTATTGTGAAGGGTGTCATTTCCCTAATTCCTTTCTCAGCCCATTTATCCTTTGGGTATAGGAAGGCTACTTGAGTTAACTTTATATCCAGCCACTTTGCTGAAGTTGTTTATCAGTTGTAGGAGTTCTCTGGTGGAGTTTTTTTGGGGTCGCTTAAGTATACTAGCATATCATCTGCAAATATTCATAATTTGGCTTCTTCCTTTCCAATTTGTATCCCTTTGACCTCCTTTTGTTGTCTAATTGCTCTAGCTAGAATTTCAAGTACTATATTGAATAAATATGGAGAGAGAGGCAGCCTTGTCTAGTCCATGATTTTAGTGGGATTGCTTCAAGTTGCTTTCCATTTAGTTTGATGTTGGCTACTGATTTGCTGTATATTGCTTTTACTATGTTTAGGTATGGGCCTTGAATTCCTCTTCTTTCCAAGACCATTAACATGAAAGGATGCTGAATTTTGTCAAATGCTTTTTCAGCATCTAATGAAATGACCATGTAGGTTTTTTCTATGAGTTTTTTTTTTTATGTAGTGGATTACATTGATGGATTTTCATATATTGAAGCATCCCTGCATCCCTGGGATGAAGCCTACTTGATCATGGTGAATGATCATTTTGATGTGTTCTTGGAATCAGTTGGCATGAATTTTATTCAGTATTTTTGCATCAGTATTCATAAGGGAAATTAGTCTGAAGTTCTCTTTCTTTGTAGGATCTGTGTGTGGTTTTGGTATCAGCGAAATTGTGGCTTCACAGAATGAGTTGGGTAGAGTTCTTCTGTTTCTATGTTGTGGAATAGTTTGAATAGTATTGATGTTAGGTCTTCTTTGAAGGTCTGATAGAATTCTGCACTAAAACCATCTGGTCCTGTGCTTTTGTTGTTGTTGTTGTTGTTGTTGTTGTTGTTGTTGTGAGACTATTAATGACCACTTCTTTTTCTTTAGGGGTTATGGGACAGTTTAGATGGTCTCTCTGATCTTGATTAAGCTTTGGTATCTGGTATCTGTCTAGGAAATTGTCCATTTTATCCAGATTTTACATTTTCTCATTTTGTCCTGGATTTCCTGGGTGTTTTGCATCAGGAGCTTTTTGCATATTTCATTTTCTTTGACTGTTGTATCAATGCTCTCTATAGTATCTTCTGCATCATATCTTCTTTTTTCTATCTCTTGTATTCTGTTGTTGATGCCTGCATCCATGACTCCTGTCTTCTCTCCTAGGTTTCCTATGTCCAGAGTTGTCTCCCTTTGTGATTTCATTATTGTTTCTGCCTCCTTCTTTAGATCCTGGGTGGCTTTGTTCAATTCCTTCACTTGTTTTGTTGTGTTTTCCTTTAGTTCTTCAAGAGCTTCTCCCTGCTTACTTGTGTTCACTTGTATTTCTTTTACTGTTGTTTTGGTTTTTGGTTTTTATTTTTTCGAGACAGGGTTTCTCTGTATAGCCTTGAATGTCCTGGAACTCACTCTGTAGACCAGGCTGGCATAGAACTCAGAAATCTGCCTGCCTCTGCCTCCCAAGTGCTGGGATTAAAGGTGTGTGCCACCACTGCCTGGCTCTCCTATATTTCTTTAAGGGAGTTATTTATGTCCTTTTTGATGTCTTCCATGAAGCCCTCCATCAGCATCATGACCTGTATTTTAAATCCAATTCTTGCTTTCCTCGTGTGTTGGGGTATCCAGGACTTGCTGTTGTGGGAAAATTGGGTTCGAGTAGTTCCATATCTCCTTGATTTATGTTAGCAATGTTCCTACATTTGCCTTTTGACATCTGGTTATCTCTGGTGTTAGTTGGTCCTGCTATCACTGGCTGGTGCTTGCCCCTCCTGTTTACCTGCAAGTCTATCTCAGCAACCCTGGGTGACCTGGCACGGATTGCTGTGGTGCTGCTGAGTTCCTGGGTACAGGTGGAGTGCTGGTAGGGTGTGACCTAAGCGATCCACTACTCTGGTGATCCCTGCCTACCAATCTGTTACACAGTCACAGGAGCAGAGATGGCGGCCAAGACCCACTCTCTTGTAGTTGGATTTGGGTATGTAGCTTTATGGTCCAGATCAACTCTGGATGCAGGCTCTGCTAGGTGTCCCCGTCACACATCTGGGTATATAGCTGGCTTCCTGAGCCACTTGGAAATGGGGCACTGTGGTAGGGGATGTTCCTGACCCAGAGGAGGAAACAGGAAGACTCTTGCCAGAGGCCTTCGGACAGGATCCTCTCATCTGCAGGGCCGGTCTCACCTGTGCAGGCTGCCTCCTTCATGCTGGCTGCTGGGTGGATATCTGTCTTCCTGTGCCACTTGGAAATGGCACGCTATGGCAGGGGATGTTCCAAATCTAGAGGTCTGTAGTCCTTTAATCTACGGTTTCTCCAGGCCACATGCTTCTGCTCTGCTTTCCATCCACCTCCTCTCCCTCTTCTCTCTCTCTCTCTCTCTCTCTCTCTCTCTCTCTCTCTCTCTCTCTGAGATAATCACTTTAAGAAATTAACAACAATGCCAGGCGGTGGTGGCATACTCCTGTAATCCCAGCATTCTCGGAAGCAGAGGCAGGCAGATTTCTGAGTTCAAGGCCAGCCTGGTCTACAGAGTGAGTTCCAGGACAGCCAGGGCTATACAGAGAAATCCTGTCTCGGAACCTCCCACCCCCCATCCCCCCAAAAAAGAAAAGAAATTATTACCAACAAAGCTTCCAACCAAGGATCAATATAGCCAATGGTTTTTCAAAGAATCATCCCAAGCCAGTTATGTAGTATTCTATACTTGGGAAGAAATTCCAAGTTCAAGTGTCAAGACATGTGTGGCCAAATCTCATATTGTATCTAGGAATGTTGAAAGTCAAATAATATATGTAGGTAGCTGGCAGCACATGTGTGAGCTGCCTTCTACTCTTCCTGCCTGACTCACCATTCAATCTGCCCTGTGTCTTGAGGGGAACATCTAAATTGCACCAATCTTCAACTTCCTGGCTTCTATCTGTGATTGAAATTGGAACGTATAACAAAAGGCTGCGTAGTACTAAGGAGTGAGTTCCTGTTGTCAATACCCTGTCCTGTTCATAAGGCTTCTCCCAAGTGCCTGATTGAAGTTTGCCCAGAATCCAGGAATGGCTCCAGGACAGCACCTCAGGAAATTCTGTCAACCTTCTCTGAGAGGCAAAGTGGATAACATTCTTTCTGAGGAGTAATGATAGCTTTGCCAGCCATGCCTCCTAGTAAAATTGCTGTCAATCAAATCATCCCCTGTGGTACACAGAATGACAGGTAAACAAATAGCAAAGTCTTCAGAGATTAAGGAACTTTGGCAGGGAGTCAGTCTGGTGATAAAATAATCTACATACCATGGCTTCCCTCATGGCCATGAGCACCAGATAGAGAAAGGAGGAAAAAATTAATAGTTGTTACTATGCAACACAGAAAACAACTGGGAACATCAGAAAACTTTGAGGTAACTCAGAGAGCAACCACATCTCTTATGGCAGTATGCAAAACTGAATTTCCACCTTTGTCTTCATGTCAGAATTGTAACCTCAATTAAATGTTCAACCATGGGACAATATAATGTATGGTAATTAGAAGGAATACTGGAGGTAAATTAGGCAATGTGAATGAGGCTAAACCTACCATTCCAAATCCCTAAAGCTTCTCTGCTGCTGTAAGCAGCTGGCACCCATATCTACTAATTTGATAATACCAGTCTCCTCCTCTATAAGATTTTTAATAACAGCACCTATGCTATTTGTCATATGGGGAGATATGCTTACCTTTGGACATTGCCTTCTCTTCCCTAACATGAGAATAAAGCATAAATGACATGCCCATGTTCAAGGTTGAACTATTCACCTAACCTAACCAGCTAACTAATCAGCTAATCTTGGAAAGCATTCTAAAGTTTGCTAGCCTGTATATGTAGAATGCTTGGAAACATTCACATCAGCAGATTCGATGTCTATTCCACCAAGAGATATGAGCTCTCATGTAAGTTTGAAGTCATGAATTCTGATGCAATCATTATGGATTCTTACAGGCTGGCTTGAGTATCTAGGAATAATATTAATAATCTAGTAGACTGGATATTTGAAGCATGAAAAATACTTGTGGTCTAAGTGAATGTTAGTGAATGTATGGAACTACTCTGATGTCCTGAAAATGAGTGTTGGGACCTGGAATTAATGAAAAGGATTTTTGTTTTTGTTTTGTTGTTGCTTGTTTGTTTGGCTTTTCTTTTTAATGCCTGGAGTTTTTTAAATTCAGGTAATTAGTAACCAATTAGTAACCAGAAATTCTACATTCCTAATAAAATTCCCAGGGGATCCTTATTATTATTCAAGCTGAGTTCACTTGTTTTGAGTGAACTTTAAACTGCCAGGGTAAGGACAACTAAAAGTAAAAAATAAACTCTTAATTTCCTCTCTGGAAAACAGGGAAAAATAGTCTCCTTTGTATTAAAGGAACTACTTATAACTGTAAGTAGTTCCTCTTCTCTTTGAAATGTGTATAAATCCTTTTGAACATTATCAGGGCCTTTGTCAGGTCTATGACCCAGGAACTATCTTTCAAAGGCCTGGGTGTGATCCCTTTGAAATGTAAATATCAAAGAGGACAGTATGCTCTCCTTCCCATTCTGAGGGAGGGTGTTGTAACTTTGGTGGGCTTCTTAGTACAGTAGTAAACTTATCAAGTCTTGTGAAGATCCCAGAAGGTTATTTTCCTTTGCACAAAGCTAATTAGGTATCCCTAATGAATACATGACTACAACCTGAACTGATAGTAAATTGCTTGTGGAATGTGGTGTCCTTGAGTATGCTTATGTGAGGATAAATTACTGTTTATTTGGACAACAGTGGATGTAAGGAACACTTGTGCTTATGTTAACATAAAAGGGTGGGTTTTCTTTTTTTTCTGAATTCACAGACTTTATTTTAAATTATGTGTACATATGTGGGTCTACATGTGGGTATGTGCACTTGAATACGGATGTCCCCAAAGTTCAAAATATGGAGCCAGATATACTGAATAGAATTACAAGTGGTTATGTATGATGTGCTCTGTGGGAGGAAAAAGCCAAAGTCCGATTCTCTTGAAGAGCAGCACACTCCCTGAAACACTGAGCCATCTTTCCAGGCTTCTTCAGACTCTTAATTGCTTACATGCCATGCTTATCACATTCTGATTTCTTTCTTTCTTTTTTTTCTATATTCTTTGTTTTCCTCCAGATTTTCCAGTTGCGTTGTGTAGAGGCTTTTGTAGTAGGATCTGATGATTTTTTGGATTTCCTCAGTTTCGGTTGTTATATCGAACTTTTCATTTCTAATTGTATTAATTTCGATACTGTCTCTGTGCCCTTTGGTTAGTCTGGCTAAGGGTTTATCTATCTTGTTGATTTTCTCAAAGAACCAGCTCCTGGTTTTGTTGATTCTTTGTATGGTTCTCTTTGTTTCTACTTGATTGATGTCAGTCCTGAGTTTGATGATTTCCTGTCTTCTACTCCTGCTGGGGGAATTAGCTTGTTTTTGTTCCAGGGCTTTCAGGTGTGCTGTTAAGCTGCTAGTGTATGCTCTCTCCAGTTTCTTTATGGAGGCACTCAGGGCTATGAATTTTCCTCTTAGCAAGACTTTCATTGTGTCCCATAGATTTGGGTATGTTGTGCCTTCATTTTCATTGAATTCTACAAAGTCTTTGATTTCTTTCTTTATTTCTTCTTTGGCCAAGGTATCATTGAGTAGAGTATTGTTCAGCTTCCATGTGTATGTGAGCTTTCTCTTGTTTTTGTTTCTATTGAAGACTACTCTTATTCCATATTGATCTGATAGGAGGCATGGGATTAGTTCGATTTTATATTTGTTGAGGTCTGTCTTGTGACCAATTATATGGTCAATTTTGGAGAAGGTACCATGAGGTGCTGAGAAAAAGGTATATTCTTTTGCTTTAGGATGAAATGTTCCATATATATTTGTTAAATCCAATTGATCCAATGCTTCAATTAGTTTCACTGTGTCCCTGTTTAGTTTCTGTTTTCCTGATCGGTCCATTGAGGAGAGTGGAGTATTGAAGTCACCCACAATTATTGTTTTAGGTGCAATGTGTGCTTTGAGTTTTAGTAAAGTTTCTTTTACGAATGAGGGTGCCCTTGCATTTGGAGCATAGATGTTCAGAATTGAGAATTCTTCTTGGCAGATTTTTCCCTAGACCAGTAAGGGTCCTTCTGTGTCTCTTTTGATGACATTAGAGTTGAAAGTCAATTTTATCTGATATTAGAATGACGACTCCAGCTTGTTTCCTAAAACCATTTGCTTGTAAAATTGTTTTCCAGCCTTTTAATCTGAGGTAGTGTTTGTCTTTGACACTGAGATGTGTTTCCTGTAAGCAGCAAAATGTAGGGTCCTGTGTATGTATCCAGTCTGTTAGTCTAGGTCTTTTTATTGGGGAATTGAGTCCATTCATATTAAGAGATATTAAGGAATAGTGATTATTACTTTCTGTTATTTTTGATGTTATTTTTATATTTGAGTGGTTATCTTCTTTTGGGTTTGATGAAGGAAGGTTACTATCTTGCTTTTTCCATGGAGCAGTTTCCCTCCTTGTATTGGTGTTTTCTATTTATTATCCTTTGTAGGGCTGGGTTTGTGGAAAGATACTATGTAAATTTGGTTTTGTCATGGATTATCTTTTTTTCTCCATCTATGGTGACTGAGAGTTTTGCTGGGTATAGTAATCTTGGCTGGCAATTGTGTTCTCTTAGAGTCTGTATGAGATCCACCCAGGATCTTCTAGCTTTCATGGTCTCTGGTGAGAAGTCTGGTGTAATTCTGATAGGTCTTCCTTTACATGTTACTTGGCCTTTTTCTCTTGCTGCCTTTAATATTCTTTCTTTGTTTAGTGTGTTTGGGGTTTTGATTATTATGTGACAGGAGGTATTTCTGTTCTGGCCAGTCTGTTTGGAGTTCTGTAGGCTTCTTGTATATTCATTAGTAACTCTCTCCTTAGGTTAGGAAAGTTTTCTTCCATAATTTTGTTGAAGATATTTCCTGGCCCTTTAAGTTGTAAATCATCACTCTCATCTATACCTATGATCCATAGGTTTGGTCTTCTCATTGTGGCCTGGATTTCCTGGATGTTCTGAGTTACAAGCTTTTTGCTTTTTTGCATTTTCTTTGACCTTTGAGTCAATGGTTTCTATGGTATCTTCAGCTTTCTTCTTTTTTTTTATTTTTTTTTATTTTTAAGGTAAATCTTTAATTTCATCAGAAAATGTTCGTAATTCCTTTTTCAATTAATTTAGGATTTATTTTGTTTTTTTTGTTTTTGTTTTTTGTTGTTGTTGTTGTTTTGTTTTTCGAGCCAGGGTTTCTCTGTGTAGCCCTGGCTGTCCTGGAGATCACTCTGTAGACTAGCTGGCCTCAAACTCAGAAATCCACCTGCCTCTGCCTCCCATGTGCTGGGATTAAAGGCATGTGCCACCACCAACTGGCAGGATTTTTTATATCTATCATTTTATCTGCATTATTTTTCATGATAATCTTCAATTTTAACAAGTTTTCTATGTATTTCTTCTATTTCATCAGAAATGCTTTCCATGTAAACCGCTGAATTTATTACAAAATGTTTTTAATTCTACCATCAATTACTTTAGAAAGATTTTCTTTTTTTTTAATTTTTATTTTCTATATTCTATGTTTACATTCCAAAGGCTTTCCCCATTCCCAGTTCCCCCCTACCTATGTCCCATAGTTCCTCTCCCCCCCAACTATTCCCCAATCATTCCCCCTCCCCCCACGGTTTCTCTACAAAACTGGATCCAATCTTTCCAGGCCCAGGGTCCTCTCCTTTATTCTTGTAAATCATTTGACTTGCTAATTGTGCCTTGAGTATTTAGGGCTTCTGGGCTCGTTAATATCCACTTATCAGTGATTGCATTTCATGTGTATTCTTTTGTGATTGGGTTAGCTCACTCAGGATGATATTTTCCAGGTCTAACCATTTACCTACAAATTGCATGAATTCATTATTTTTAATTGCTGAGTAGTATTCCATTGTATAAATATACCACATTTTCTGTATCCATTCTTCCTTTGAGAGATATTTGGGCTCCTTCCAATTTCTGGCTATTATAAACAAGGCTGCTATAAACATAGTAGAGCATGTGTCTTTATTGTATGCAGGGGAATCCTCTGGGTATATGCCCATGAGTGGTATGCCAGGGTCCTTTGGAAGTGACATGCCCAATTTTCTGAGGAACCGCCACACTGATCTCCAGAGCGGTTTTACCATTTTGCAATCCCACCAACAGTGGAGGAGTGTTCCTCTTTCTCCACATCCTCGCCAGCACTTGTTGTCTCTTGAGTTTTTAATCTTAGCCATTCTGACTGGTGTGAGGTGGAATCTCAGGGTTGTTTTGATTTGCATTTCTCTGATGACTAATGATGTTGAACCTCTCTTAAGGTGTTTCTCGGCCATCTGAATTTCTTCTGGTGAAAATTCTTTGTTTAGCTCTGTGCCCCATTTTTGATAGGGTTATTTGGTTCTTTGGGGTCTAACTTCTTGAGTTCTTTGTATATAGTGGATATTAGCACTCTGTCGGATGTGGGGTTGGTGAAGATCTTTTTCCACTTTGTTGGTTATCGTTTTGTCCTTCTGACAGTGTCCTTTGCCTTGCAGAAACTTTGTAATTTTATGACGTCCCATTTGTCAATTCTTGATCTTAGTGCATAAGCTATTGGTGTTCTGTTCAGGAACTTTCCCCCTGTGCCTATGTCCTCCAGGGTCTTCCCAAGTTTCTTTTCTAATAGTTTCAGTGTGTCTGGTTTTATGTGGAGGTCCTTGATCCACTTGGAGTTGATCTTAGTGCAAGGAGATAAGAGTGGGTCAATTCACATTCTTCTGCATGTTGACCTCCAGTTGAACCAGCCCCATTTGTTGAAAAGACTATCTTTTTTCCACTGGATGGTTGTGGCTCCTTTATCAAAGATCAAGTGACCATAAGTCTGTGGGTTAATTTCTGGGTCTTCAATCCTATTCCATTGATCCCCTTGCCTTTTGCTGTACCAATACCATGCAGTTTTTAACACAATTGCTCTGTAGTGCTGTTTAAGTTCAGGGATATTGATTCCCCCAGAAGTCCTTTTATTGTTGAGAATAGTTTTAGCTATCCTGGGTTTTTTGTTGCTCCAGATGAATTTGAGAATTGCTCTTTCTAGATCTATAAATAATTGAGTTGGGATTTTGATGGGGATCGCCTTGAATCTGTATATTGCTTTTGGTAAGATGGCCATTTTTACCATATTGATCTGCCAATCCAGGAGCAAGAAACATTTTTCCATCTTCTGAGGTCTTCTTCAATTTCTTTCTTCAAGGACTTGAAATTCCTGTCATACAGATCTTTCCCTTGTTTGGTTAGAGTTTCGCCAAGGTACTTTATGTTGTTAGTGGCTATTGTGAAGGGTGTCATTTCCCTAACTTCTTTCTCAGCCTGCTTGTCCTTTGAGTACAAGAAGGCTACTGATTTGCTTGAGTTAATTTTATAACCAGCCACTTTGCTGAAGTTGTTTATCAGCTGTAGAAGTTCTCTGGTGGAGTTTTTTGGGGTCACTTAAATAAACTATCATATCATCTGCAAATAATGATAGTTTGACTTCTTCCTTTCCAATTTGTATCCTTTTGACTTCCTTATGTTGTCTAATTGCTCTCGGTAGAACTTCAAGTACTATATTGAAAAGATATGGAGAGAGAGAGGGCAGCCTTGTCTAGTCCCTGATTTTAGTGGGATTGCTTCAAGTTTCTCTCCATTTATTTTGATGTTGGCTACTGGTTTGCTGTAGATTGCTTTTACTATGTTTAGGTATGGGCCTTGAATTCCTTCTCTTTCCAAGACTTTTAGCATGAAAGGATGCTGAATTTTGTCGAATGCTTCTTCAGCATCTAATGAGATGACCGTGTGGTTTTTTTCTTTTAGTTTGTATATGTAGTGGATTACATTGATGGATTTCCGTATGTTGAACCATCCCTGCATCCCTGGGATGAAGCCTACTTGATCATGGTGGATGATCGTTTTGATGTGCTCTTGGATTCGGTTGGCAAGAATTTTATTTAGTATTTTTGCATCAATATTCATAAGAGAAATTGGCCTGTAGTTCTCTTTCTTTGTTGGATCTTTTTGTGGTTTAGGTATTAGTGTAATTGTGGCTTCAAAGAATGAGTTGGGCAGTGTCCCTTCTGTCTCTATTTTGTGGAATAGTTTGAAAAGTATTGGTGTTAAGTCTTCTTTGAAGGTCTGGTAGAATTCTGCACTAAAACCATCTGGTCCCGTACTTTTCTTGGTTGGAGGCTTTCTATAACCCCTTCTATTTCTTTAGGGGTTATGGGACTATTTAGCTGATCTATTTAATGCTGATTTAATTTTGGTATTTGGTATCTGTCTAGGAAATTGTCCATTTCTTCTAGATTTTCCAGTTGTTTTGCGTATAGACCTTTGTAGTAGGATCTGATGATCTTTTGAATTTCCTCAGTTTCTGTTGTTATGTCTCCCTTTTCATTTCTAATTTTGTTAATTTGGATACTGTCTCTGTGTCCTTTGGTTAGTCTGGCTAAGGGTTTATCTATCTTGTTGATTTTCTCAAAGAACCAGCTCCTGCTCTTGTTGATTCTTTGTATGGTTTCTTTGTTTCTATTTGATTGATTTCAGCCCTGAGTTTGATGATTTCTTGTCTTCTACTCCTCCTGGGTGAATTAACTTGTTTTTCTTCCAGGGCTTTAAGGTGTGCCCTTAAGCTGCTAGTGTATGATCTCTCCAGTTTATTTTTGGATGCACTTAGAGCTATGAGTTTTCCTCTTAGCACTGCTTTCATTGTGTCCCATAGATTTGGGTAGGTGTACCTTCATTTTCATTGAATTCTAAAAAGTCTTTGATTTCTTTTTTTATTTCTTCCTTGACCAAGTTGTCATTGAGTAGAGTATTGTTCATTTTCTATGTGTATGTGGGCTTTCTGTTGTTTTTGTTGCTATTGAAGACCACTCTTACTCCATGGTGATCTGATAGGAGGCATGGGATTAGCTCAATCTTCTTGTATTTGTTGACACCTGTCTTGTGAACAATTATATGGTCTATTTTGGAGAAGGTACCATGTGGTGCTGAGAAAAAGGTCTATTCTTTAGCTTTAGGATGAAATTTTTATATATATATATATATATATATATATATATATATATATATATATATATATATATATCTGTTAAATCCAATTGGTCCAGAGTTTCAATTAGTTTCACTGTGTCCCTGTTTAGTTTCTGCTTTCCTGATCGGTCCATTGAGGAGAGTGGGGTGTTGAAGTCACCCACAATTATTGTGTTAGGTGTAATGTGTGCTTTAAGCTTTAGTAAGGTTTCTTTTACGAATGAGGGTGCCCTTGCATTTGGAGCATAGATGTTCAGTATTGAGAGCTCTTCTTGGTGGATTTTCCCTTTGGCCAGCAAGAAGTGACCTTCTGAGTCTCTTTTGATGATTTTAGGTTGGAAGTCAATTTTATCTGATATTAGAATGGCTACTCCAGCTTGTTTCCTGAGACCATTTGCTTGTAAAATTGTCTTCCAGCCTTTTACTCTAAGGCAGTGTTTGTCTTTAAACTGAGATGGGTTTCCTGTATGCAGCAAAATGTAGGGTCCTGTTTCTGTATCCAGTCTGTTAATCTATGTCTTTTTATTGGGGAATTGAGTCCATTGACATTAAGAGATATTAAGGAATAGTAATTATTACCTCCAGACTTTTTTGAAATTATATTTATTTATTTTATTTATTTTTTATATTCGAGAGGTACCTTCTTTTGGGTTTGATGAGAGGAGGTTTCTATCTTGCTTCTTCCCGGGTGTAGTTTCTGGCCTTGTCTTGGTGTTTTCCCCCTATTATCCTTTGTAGGGCTGGATTTGTGGAAAGATATCGTGCAAATTTGGTTTTGTCATGGAATAATACCTTGATGTCTCCATCTATGGCGATTGAGAGCTTTGCTGGGTAAAGTAGTTTTGGCTGAAGTTTCTGTTCTCTTAGAGTTTGCATTATATCTGCCCAGGATCTTCTAGCTTTCATGGTCTCAGGTGAGATGTCTGGTGTTATTCTGATAGGTCTTCCTTCATAAGTTACTTGGCCTTTTTCTCTTGCTGCCTTTAATATTCTTTCTTTGTTTAGTACATTTGGAGTTTTGATTATTATGTGACAGGATGTATTTCTGTTCTGATCCAGTCTGTTTGGGGTTCTATATGCTTCTTGTATATTCATGGGCATCTCTCTCTTTAGGTTGGGGAAGTTTTCTTCCATAATTTTGTAGAAGATATTTGCTGGCCCTTTAACTTGTAAATCTTCACTCTCGTCTATACCTATAATCCTTAGGTTTGGTCTTCTCATTGTGTCCTGGATTTCCTGGATGTTTTGGGTTACAGCCTTTTTGCATTTAGTATTTTCTTTGACTGTTGAATCAATGGTTCCTATGGTATCTTCGGCTTCTGATATTCTGTCTTCTATCTCTTGTATTCTATTGTTGATATTTGCATCTATGGCCCCTGATTTCTTCCCAAGGTTTTCTGTCTCCAATGTTGTCTCCCTCTGCGATTTCTTAGTTGTTTCTACTTCTGTTTTTAGTACGTGGATGGATATGCTCAGATCTTTCGCTTGCTTGATTGTGTTTTCTTGTATTTCTTTAATAGATTTTTGTGTTTCCTCTTTCATAGCTTCTACTTGTTGACCCACGTTCTTCTGTATTTCTTTAAGTGATTTTTGTCTTTCTTCCTTATTGTATTCTTCTTTTTGATCCATCTTCTCCTGCATTTCTTGAAGTGATTTTTGTATTTGCCTTGTAAAGGCTTCTAACTTTTGATCCATTTTCTCCTCTATTTCTTTACGAGATTTTTCTATGTGTTCAGCTACCAGCATCCTGACCAGTGATTTTATATCCAAGTCTTGTTTTTCTGGTGTTTTGGGGTATCCAGGGCTTCCTGTTGTTGGCAAACTGGGTTCAGATGCTGTCATGTTGCCTTGATTTCTGTTGGTGACGTTCCTTAGTTTACCTTTTGCCATCTGGTTATTTCTGGTGTTAGTTGACCTTGTTGTCACTGGCTGGTGTTTGAATCTCCCGTGAGGCTGTGCTCACCTGTTGTTTCTGTACTGGTGGTTATGCGTGATTGCTGCTCAACGGGATCACGAGCTGGCTGCTACCCGCTCGCTGCCTTGGTGCACAGCCTGAGGTCTCGGGGAAGTGCGGGGGAGTGCAGCAGAGCCTAGGTGGGCGTCACTGGGCCTGCCTAGTAGTGAGAGCCTAGCAGATCCCCCCACGCGGTAGCCCCTGATGGAATCTGTCTACCTGTGCCTTTCCAGCTGTGTCCTGGTTGCAATATGGAGGCCTGCCGCTATCGCTGGTCCAAGGTCCTGGGAACTGGTTGCCTCCGGCTGCCTAGGTGCACAGCCTAAGGTTGCCGGGAAGTGCAGCAGAGCCTAGGCGGGCACCTCTGGGCCTGCCTGGGGGTGAGAGCCTAGCAGATCTCCCTGCGTGGTAGCCCCAGATGGAGTCTGTGAACCTGCACCTTTCCAGCTGTGTCCTGGTTGCAATATGGAGGCCTGCTGCTATAGCTGGTCTGGGGTCTTGGGGAGCTGGGTGTCTCCGGCCGCCTCGGTGCATGGCCTAAGCTTGCCGGGAAGTGCAGCAGAGCCTAGGCAGTCACCTCTGAGCCTGCCTGGGGGCGAGAGCCTAGCAGATCTCCCTGCGAGGTAGCCCCAGATGGAGTCTGTGTACCTGCACCTTTCCAGCTGTGTCCTGGTTGCAATATCCAGCTTTCTTCTATCTCTTGTATTCTGTTGTTGATATTTGCATCTATGGCCCTTGATTTCTTCCCAAGGTTTTCTATCTCCAAAGTTGTCTCACTTTGTGATTTCTTAGTAGTTTCTACTTCTGCTTTTAGATCCTGGATGGTTTTACTCGGTTCTTTCCCTTGTTTGTTTGTGTTTTCCTGTAATTCTTTAAGAGATTTTTGTGTTTCCTCTTTCATGACTTCTGCCTGTTGACTCAATTTCTCCTGCATTTCTTTAAGTGAATTTTGTGTTTCCTCTTTATTGGATTCTGTCTGATGACCCATATTCTCCTGAATTTCTTTAAGTGATTTTTATGCTTCCATTGTAAGGGCTTCTAACTTATTCATGTTCCCCTGTATTTCTTTAAGAGATTCATTTATGTCCTTTTTGTGTTCTTCTAATAGCATCAGACCAGTGATTTTAAATCCAAATCTTGTTTTACTGGTGTGTTGGGGTATCTAGGACTTGCTGTTGTTGGAGAACTGAGTTCAGATGCTGCCATATTGCCTTGGTTTATGTTAGTATTGTTCCTGTGTTTGCCTTTTGCCATCTGGTTATCTCTGGCGTTAGTTGGTCTTATTGTCACTGGCTGGTGCTTGTACCTCCTGAGGGCCTGTAAGGCTATTTCTGTGCCATGGAAAGGGGCAGTGGTGATTAACCTGCTCTTTCTGGTTCTCTAGAGAGTATCAGGAAGTGGGATCTTACCTGTGTCTGATGTGACACAGGTCTCTGGCTGAGCTGACTGCTTGGTCACAGGAGCCAGGATGGTGGAGACCTCAGACCGCAGACTGCAGGGCTCATTCTAACTGAGGGACTCCCTGCAGGTCAGAGGATCCGGTGCAGGATACCTACCTGGACAGCTGTAGAGTTGCCCAGCTCCCATGTGCAGAAGGAACCCAGGCAGGCTGCCTCAAGCAATCCCCCATTCCAGTGTTCCCTGCGCATCTGGCTGAGATGGCTGCTTGGTGCCCTGGGCTAAAATGGTGGTGATCTGACCTTGGATCACAGGACTCTGTCTAAGTGTGGGACTCCCTGCAAGTCAGGTACTCTACTGCAGGATACTTGCCCAGACAGTTCCTGCACCCAGAAGGAACCCAGGCAGGCTGCCTCTCAAGCAATCCCCCACCCTGATTTCTACTTATTTAAAATAAGGACTTTATTGTTCCTATTGCTTTTGTAGGAAGTGGATTTTATTTTTTAATTAGGTCTCCAAAATGCTAACCACATTAGCCCCTAGGCAGACGTTCACATCTGATCATTTTCACATATGCCTTGGGCATTCTTGTTCAAGGCAGTTGTGTCAGAATGCTCTCATGTCACATTGTCTCCGCACATGTTGTCACTGCTCACAGGGCTTCTTTTATTCAACTAGGCTTCAGGTTAAAGACTTGAATGAAACCTGCTCTTGCCAGTGCTGAGCATTTTAATTTAGTAAAAACCTTACTCACCTGACATTATTGCACTTGACAGAAAGAGTACTAGTGACTGCGACAAACTTACGAGTGTATGCACATTTTAAAGAGATGTGAAAGGCTGAAGGTTCTATAATATAAAATCATTTCAAATAAAATGAACACCTGAGTTTCAGATCTAGAGAGACATAACCTTACAGCAAAAGGATTCTATGTACAGCAAGGAACAGATAAATAATAACAGTGAACCAGCAAGTGTGATGCAAAGGCTGAGTAAAAAGCACATGACAAGGTGTTGTGATCACAGAGCCTCTAATTCAAATCAGGTTCCACTGGGCAGCTGAGACAATGTTACAACTATCTTTGTTGAACATTTCAAAACCCCAGTATTAGCCTAAAAAAATGTTATAATGTCTAACACCAAAATTGTTACCATGAATGCATGCAAAGAAATAATAAATTTTGACATAACTATAAGAAAAACTCAAAACTCAAATATGTTGATGTTAACCCAGAAATGACATTGGTGGTAGAATCAGAAGACATATACAAGTAAATTGGCCATGATGGATTCCATAAACTCACCATGCTACTTGAATTATAGATATGTGAAAATTAATTTTTTAAAAAGACTCAAAATTTAATAATAAAATCTATGATTTATGACTTGGAAAATATATTTGAAGGAATGCATTAAGTTCATATTGATTTTGAAGAGGAAAAGAAGCTAGTTAATTTAAAGACACAGCAATAAAAGCTAATTAAAATGGACAGAAATGCAACTTACAAGAAGAGGGTGTGGTAACTCTGGACCCAGGCCTCACACTCTTCATCCAGCACAGTCCTCTCGGCTTACACCTAAGATCTTATGTGTTAGGCTTTATCCTTTTTCATTAGAAAAACTTAGCAGATCAGAAATTGCCTCTGAGACTCAGTAATATGTCACCATGGTTTGAACTTCTCAACTGGGAAACTCAGCTATAAGGAGAAAAGGTGCTGCTGATGACCAAGAGGAAGTTGAGTGACCATGTATACATCTCCAGCCTGAGCTTGTCATCTCAGCCTGGATGTGTAAAAAGTCCTGGTCTTCACATTCACATCATGCTCATGAGACACTGAACTAGAACCATCCAATGAGCCTCTATCCACATCCCTCACCCCAAATCATGGGCAAAATAATAAATATAACTGGTCATAGCAGTAGTTTCTAGGTCTCCTAACACTGAATAATTGAAATTATAAAATAATAAAGAATATAAGTTACAACAACATCAACAATTGAAACACTTAGGGATAAATCTAGCAAAAGATGTATAGTATTTAAAGTCTAAAAGCTATAAAAACTTTCTAAGATACTATAGGATACATATATACACACACACATATATGTGTATATGTATATTTTATACACACACACACACACACACACATATATATATATACATATATATATATATATATATAAAATACATAGACACAGACATATTTATCATTGTAAAACATACACTTTCTGAGTGTAAGGACATTACTCCCTTAGATGCCCTTCTGCCCCGGGTTCCTCTCTTCATGTACTCTCCATCATTGGAAAGAGGAATGTTCCTCTTTGCTATTTTTCTCTTTTTATCTTTGTAAATTGCCAAACCCACAGCTTTGACACTTCTATTATCAGACTAAATCATTTGAAAATGTATTGGAGTTTGTTCATTTTTAGCCTTCAATCTCTTACTATTCACTCTTAAAAACTATTACATTGAAATCATTAACATAGACATATAATTTTTAATAATATCTATAAAATCATGTGTATACACATGTGTCTGTGTATGGTGTGTACATGTTAGTGCAGGTGCTTATGGAAGCAAAGAAAGTATTTCATTGTGGGGGTCTGTAAATGGAACTTTGGTTTTCTGCCAGGGCAGAACACAGTCTTAAGCACTAAGACAGTTATCTCTTCAGTCCCCACAGATATTTAATTAAAAAAATAAATCAATTATTATATTAATAATTTGCCTAACACTACCTGGTGGCTTTGGAATGGTTTTGTCATTCTAGGTCAGTCACTCATATCTTGCCGATCTTACATCTTGTCATTGTAAAATACTGTCAGCAAAACTGTAGTCCTCCATCATCCCAATTGCAAGATTCCCTCTCTACCATGTCTTTTGCTTCTAGATCTCATTAAATCATGACCTAGTTCACACAATTATTTGATCACTTCACCAGGCTTTAAAAACATAGCTAATCACATCTACCACACATATACACTGCACACTCAAAATATCTCTTTTATCTTCTTTTTGTGATCTATTAACTCTGTGATCATTCCAGATAAATTTTAAGGATCTGAGGTGTCTCTATTATAGTCTTACTATATATTTAAGTAGTCATATTTTCTTAGTTTCTTCAGAAATGTTGGTCATAGGAAACACAATATGGATAATACTATTTAAAAAAAGTATTTATTTTCACATGTTGATGGATAATATTGAAAACTCATAGCTATTCTCCTTTGGCCCATTTGAAGAATGAGGAAACACAAGAGTATTTTCATTATATCAACCTAAGGATCTCTCAGACGCTCATAATATGTTATGAATATGACTTCTAGCCTCATATACCCTCAAATATAGACTCTATCCTTTATGTTCTGGTATCTATGTCTCAAATTTAAATGGGTATTTATTATTGAAATATCCATCTTGAACTTTGATTTAGATAGAATTATGCCACAGTTCTCTTGTGAGATTAACAATAGCAGCTAAATTGTGATCATATATCCTAAATTTACTTAAAACCTAATTTTTACTTTTCAGCATCAAAAATAATCCATCTTCTAGTTTCCTTGGAATTTTTTGAAGGAAAATGCTTATTTCAGTGTATGCTTCCAGAGTATAATCCATCACTAAGGAAAGTGGGGCTGAACCTCAAGTGAGAACTGAAACAAAGTCAGAGTTGGGCTGTGTACATTATCAGTTTATAGTCAAGACAATGTCACACACACACACACACACACACACACACACACACACACACGTACCCAGACCCACCTGGTGAAGACAATTCTTCAACTAGGTTCTCTCTTCAGAGGTCCCTATGCTGTATTAAGCAAACAAAAACAGAAGTTAAACCAGATTATCTTTAGTAAACAATATCAATCTTTGAAAATATCTTCCCAGGTTGTAGTTCATATTATAAGCTTCATATTTTTGGATTTATTTTTAGCTTTATATTGTTTTGTAGGGGGCTGATTGCCAGTACTTCACTACTAAAGATCTTTGCTGAATTTGCATTATC
This sequence comes from Apodemus agrarius, assembly GCA_964023405.1. NCBI lineage: Eukaryota > Metazoa > Chordata > Mammalia > Rodentia > Muridae > Apodemus > Apodemus agrarius. The sequence goes on from OZ030011.1 coordinate 57,376,447, forward strand.
TTGATTTTAGTCTTCATATAACCATGCATGTAACTTTTCCTTTCAGGCCACTGTCTTCTCTCAGTGACTTATTCCCCAAACATCAGTCTACCAAACCAGCACATTGGTGGAATTCTGTCTTCCATCTTTCTGAGACACATTTATGCCCTTGGTTAGATTCCTGTGTGTTGAAAAGGAGCTGTGGCAAGTGTGAGATTATAATTCAATTTCTTTTGACAGAAAGATTAAATTTCATATTGGTTCCCACCTGAAAAGAATTCTTTCATGTACAAAAACATGAGCTCCATGTAGCATGCTGTGCCACACCATCACACACTCCTTCTGACAGTGGCAACCCACTGCATGACCTTTTCATCATAATCTTATTGCTTTGTTGTTGTTGTTAGAGTGTGTGTGTGTGTGTGTGTGTGTGTGTGTGTGTGTGTGTGTACTTTGAACTTCCTGAAGATATCAAGGCCACAGAGAGTATCCAACTGAGACTTCTTTCTCTTTCTGAATAGTCTGCCTTTCAACTTAATACAAGCATAAGGAAAATACCATCCCTTCAAGGTAGTATTGGAAGTTTAACTGGCCTTTCAATCATTTGGCAACTTGTTACCACAGAGTTATTTAGATCATATACCTCAGAATTTTGATTCACTAATTCTGTGTGCAGCTGTTTGTGTGAGAACTTGAGTGTGTTTGTGTTTGTATCTAAGCTAGAAGTACACATGAAAATGAGAACATGAATGTGGCAACATGTCCACTTGGACCATTTTCACTCTAAGAACAGAAGCATGAATACTTATATTATTTTAATATATGATATCTGAAGTACAATAATAACTCTTTAATTTTAGCTTTGAGATGGTATAAGAAGTGATGAACCATGAATTAGATCTTAAGTCATGTGCTAGAAGAGAGACTCTTAAACTCAACTGCACATTAAAATAAACTGAGAAAGGCCAAAAAAAGTAAATCTTTGCAGTCAGCCACTCCTATCATCAAATCATACTTTCTTCAGATGAGGCCACGATATCATTTGGTCTTCTATTTTTTCATATAATTTATTCAGTATTTTCACTTTTGGGATGTGCACAGTAAACAAACAATAACAAAAAAAACCCTTGAGATATAGTGATTCATTTTTAGGGAGGAAAGTTAAAGACAAAATTACGATGATTAGTTCTAAGATCTAATTTCTTCTTCCTTTTATTTGAATGTGACAGTTACACTGTTTTCATTTTCCATGGTTCAATTCTATTTATCCAGGGTCAAACATCATCCAGTAAGTAGAAAATTGAAGAAACAATCACAGATTTTTAAATGAAATCATGCAGTGGTTTGGTTTTCATGATAGAATCCTGTGGTGAGAGCCAAGCTGACCCAAGCCTTTCTCAGAGGCCTGGATGAAGGATGAAAGAAAACCTAGTTCTGGGCCCTCACCCAGGGGGAGACTTCAAAGGTCAGATGGTGGCTGGGATCCAGTGCCTTGAAAGCATTAAGGTTTTAATTCCTAGGAACTTGGCTTTTCCCTTGAAGTGATAGGAGCCACCTCATATAATTTATGAAAGCTTAACAGTCTCTCTCTCTCTCTCTCTCTCTCTCTCTCTCTCTCTCTCTCTCTCTCTCTCTCTCACACACACACACACACACACACACACACACACACACATACTCTCTTTCTTACACACACACACACACACACACACACACACTCACACACACATGCATACACACACAAACACACAAGCACATACACACTAAAATGTGTGTGAGAACAAGTTTATGGGGGTGTATAACTGTGCTTATGATGCACAAGAACAGAGGTCAACCTCAGGAGTCATTCTTATGTGCTGCCTGCCATGGCTTTATTTAAACCAGTTTTCTCAATAGTCAGAAGCTTACAAAGTGTGGTATACTGGCTGGCCAAAGATTTCAAGAAAACCACCTTTAGCCATCTCACCAGCTCTGGAATTACCACTGTGTGCCTCCATACTTCCATATGTAGGTTCTTTCTTGGTATTTAACTCAGCTCTTCATGTTTTAACAACAAACACTTATAATTTAGCTCTCTCTCTAACCCTTCATGATTTTATTGTATGCTGTTATAATTATCTTGTCATATTATTATTGCTAATTTTGTATTATATCTAATTTAGAGATTAAACATTATAATAGATATGTATTGATAGGAAGAACATAAAATGTATACAGTTGTGGAACCTATTTTCCTTGAGAAAGGGTAAAATGGCATGCTTTCTCAAACCAATGTTGAATGTTCCACTAAACTGATCTATTTCCTCAACCATGATTTTTCTAGATTTCCTGTGAATACATCCAGCTTTTCAACAGATTGAAAGCTGGTACATTTTAAAACACGTAAATAGTCAATCAGCTCCAAATATCAGGTACCCAGATAATTTTTTGAAAGTAATTTTTAGCCCTTCTGGCCTGCACATTCTGCCAGAGTAGATCATCAGTGTGTCAGCCCCTCGGAAGACCCCATAGTCTGAAGGTCTCCCAGGACATCTTCTGTACCCAGGCAAACAGGTAAAGGACACACCCAAATAACTGCAGCAGCTGGGACCCCTAAGGAGCCCAGTGGATGCAGGACCCATCAATTCCACTCGAGCTCCACCTCCTTCCCACCAGGGTCGATCATCAGGATGCCTGCCCCTCTGAAGACCCCACAGTCTGAAGGCCTCCCAGGAGATCTGCTGAACCCAGAACAATAGGTAATGTACCCTCCCAAATAACTGCAGCAACTGGGACCCTTCCAAATAGCCACAGCAGCTGGAACCTCTGAGGAACCCAGTGGACAGACTCAGGACCCTTCACCTATGCTGGAACTCTACCTCCCTTCCACACTGCACCTTCCATGGGGGCAGATCATCAGCATGTCTGCTCCTCTGAAGATCCCACAGTCTGAAGGCACCTGAGGCAACAGATCCCACAGTCTGAGGAGTCTCAGGAGATCTACTGAACCCAGGGCAACAGACTCCACAGACTGAAGTCCTCCCAGTAGGACTGGCTGCAGCCAGGACCACAGGACTCCCAGGAGACCTACAGCAACCAGGGATACAGGAGGCAGGAGGAGGTAGACAAAGCCACCCAGGCCAGTTAACACCAGAGATAACCAGATGGCAAGAAGCAAGCATAGACCACAAGCAACAGAAGCCAATATACTTTAGTACCATCAGAATCTAGTTCTCCCCCCACAGCAAACCCTGGATAGACAAACAGACTTGAAAATCAGGATATTGACCCAGAATCCTATCTTGTGAAAATAATAGAATTCTTTAAGAATGATATAAATAACTCACTGAAAGAGATATAGGAAAACACGGGTAAACAAGTAGAATACCTTAAAGAGGAAATAAAAAAAAATCCCTTAAAAATTACAGGAAGGGCTAGAGAGATGGCTCAGTGGTTAAGAGCACTGACTGCTCTTCCAAAGGTCCTGATTTCAAATCCCAGAAACCACATGGTGGCTCACAACCATCTGTAATGAGATCTGATGCCCTCTTCTGGTGTGTCTGAAAACAGCTACAGTATACTTACATATAATAAATAAATAAATCTTTAAAAAATAAATACAGGAAAACACAATGAACTAGGTAAAAGAATTGAACAAAGTAGTCCAAGACATAAAAATGAAAGTATAAACAATATAGAAATCACAACTCAAGGCAATATTGGGAATGGAAAACTTAGGAAAGAAGTTAAGAGCTACAGGTCAACAACAGAATTCAAGAGATAGAAGAGAGAATCTCAGGTGTAGAAGATACCTTAGAAGACATTCACACAACAGTCAAAGAAAATTCAAAACATAAAAAACTCCTAACCTAAAATAATCAGGAAATCTAGGATATAATGAAAAGATTAAATCTAAGAATAATAGGAATAGAAGAGAGCAAAGATTCCCAGCTCAAAGTACTAGAAAATATTTTCAACAAAATAATAGAAGAAATCTTCCCCAACCTAAAGAGATGGCCATAAATGTACAAGAATACTATAGAACACCAAAGAGATTAAACCAGAAAAGAAAATCCTCTAATCACATAATAATCAAAGCATAAAATTCACAGAACAAAGGAAGAGTATTGAAAGGTATAAGAGAAAAATGCCAAATAACATATGAAGGGAGACCTATCAGAATTATATCAGATGTCTCAACAGAGATCCTAAAAGCCAGAAGAGCCTGGGCAGAGTTCATATAGACCTTAAGAGAAGACAAGTGCCAGCCTAGGCTTCCATACCCTGCAAACTCTCAAGATCTGGTTACAGTTCTGACAAGCACATTCTCACATACACCAAATGGTGTTATGTAAATGTCGCTCACCAGCCTTCTCTGATTGGTTAAATAAAAGTGGCTGACAGCCAATATTGGGGAAATGGGTGGTAGGTGGGGCTTTGGTTGGTCATTAAAAGGAATGGATCAGGTACATGTAGCCTAGAGAAGTGCACTTTAAAGACTAACTGATGGAACAAAAAAACAGCCTGGGCAAGACTCAAGACACCAAGTTACTTGGGAAACACAGCTGGGAAATAGTTGGTTCAGCACAGAAAAATAGATCAGGGGCAATCACCTAATAATTGTGCTAAAGCTGATTAGGACACACAGGGACAAAAAATGGAGCAGAGACTGAATGAAAGGCCACCCAACCTTGGGATCCATCCCATCTGCAGACACCAAAATCTGACATTATTGCTGGTGCCAAGAAATGCTCCAAGGCAGGAGCTTAAAGTGACTGTTCTCTGAGAGTGTCTGCCAGCATCTGACTAGAACAGATGCAGATACAGCCATCCATCAGACTGGGCCTGGGGATCCCAATTGAAGAGATAGGGGAAGGACTGAAGGAGTTGTAGGGGATTGCAACCCCATAGGAAGAAGAACAATATCAACTAACCAGACACCACCACCCCAGAGCTCCAGGGACTAAACCACCAAACAAACAGTATACATGAATGGGTCCATGACTCCAGCTACATGTGTAGTAGAAGATTGCCTTATCAGTGGAGGGGAGACCTTTGGTGATGTGGAACTTGTTGCCTCAGTATAGTGGGATTCTAGAGGGGTAAGGAGGGAGAAGGTGGTGGGTATGTGGGTATAAAGGAGAGAAGGGATAGGAAGGGGGTTGTGGAGGGGAGACTGGGAAGGGGAACAACATTTGAAATGTAAATAAATAAGCAAATAATAAAAAAATGAATAAGACTATGTCTCAATTATTGGGGGCTTAGCCAGGTCATATTAAGGACTAATAGAGTTACTAAGTACCATACAACAGTAAGATAATTGTATTAAAAAATAAAAATATGTAAATCAATAACACCCTAGGAGTCTGGGAAGAAGTTCTCAAAATAAATACACAATAATTGATATCTAAAGTATCCTAATGAACAGTCCTCTTATTAAATTCAAAGAAGAGGCCAGAATGGAGCTCAAAAGTATTTTATCACTGATATAAAAACATCTTGGATATGTAGTAAGGAGAAATCATTTAAACTGTACTCCAAATTAAGAACTATTAGAGATTTTGTCGTGTCAGATTTTGTACTTCCCTTTAATTAGAATTAGTGATTAGTGTGTGTGTTTAGCTCATCAGGCCCACATGTCCCCTGGTCTACCTCTTTTGTATATAATGTGTCTAGAAAGTATTTAATAAATGTAGCTTACTGCTCCTGAAAAAAAAAAGAGGTGTTAGGTTCTGCTTGGTTCTTTCTGCTAAGGCAGACTACTAGCTGGTCTGCTCTTGTGAAGACACCATATCCTGAGCCATCCTAGAGGATCTGCTGCACTCAGAGAAGTTGATATCACAGCTTGAAGGTATGCAGGGCAAGTGACCCACCTGAGAGACTGTAAGCCTCCCTGGAGTTTTGCTGCACACAGGGAAACAGAAACCACAGTCCATAGGCCTCCCTGGAGAACATCTTCACAAAAGACAACAGCTTGGCTACTCCACTGAAGTCCCAACAGTCTGAAGGCCTCCCAGGAGATCTTCTGCAGCCAGGGCAACAGATCAGCAGCTTCTCTGCCCCTCTGAAGAGCCCCCAGTTGGAAGGACCCACAAGTGGTCTGCTACATCCAGGGCCACAGGCCTACCAGGAGACATTAAGCAGCCAAGGGACAAAAAAGGAAAACTCCAGACAAAGTCACCTGACCAACAATCACCAGGAATATCCATCAAGACGTAATGCAAGACCATAAGCAACAGAAGCCAATAAATGTGGGCATCATCAGAATCCAGTTATCCCACCACAGCAAGCCCTGAATACACCAACACTCCTGAAAATCAGGAATCTATCCTAAAATATTTTCTTATGAAGATAATAGAGTCCTTTAAGGAGGATATCAATAACTCACTGAAAGAAATACAGGAAACACAGATAAACAGGTGAAGGAATTGAATAAAGCGATCCAAGACCTAAAAGAGGAAGTAGAAACAATAAAGAAAACACAAATGGAGGCAAATCTGGAAATGGAAAACCTAGGAAAGAGGCCAGGAATTACAGACGTAAGTATCACCAACAGAATACAAGAGATAGAAGAGAGAATCTCAGGTGTTGAAGATATCATAGAAGAGATTGACACAGCTGTCAAAGAAAATTTAAAACATTAAAAAAATCCTAACCCAAAGTATCCAGGAAATTCATGGATAAACATGATAAAACGACCAAATCTAAGAATAATTGGAATAAAGGAGAATGAAGATTCCCAGGTCAAAGTACCAGAAAATGTCTTCAACAAAATTGTGGAAAATCTCCCAACCTAAAGAAAGAGATAGCCATAAAGGTGCAAGAAGCCTATAGAACACCAAAAAATGGAACCAGAAAAGAAAACCCTCTAATCAAGACCCTAAACTCACAGAACAAAGAAAGAATATTAAAAGTTGCGAGGGAAAGGGACTAAGTAACATACAAAGGTAGACCAATCAGAATTTTACTAGACTTCTCAACAGAGACTGTGAAAGCCAGAAGAGTCTGTTCAGAGGCCATGCAGACTCTAAGAGAACACAAATGCTAGCCCAGGCTACTATACCCAGCAAAACTCTCAATCAACAAAGATGGAGAAACCAAAATATTCCAGGATAAAACCAAATTCAAACAGTATCTATCTGCCAATCAAGCCCTATAAAAGATCCTAGAAGGAAACTCCAATACAAGGAAGGTATCTGCACCAAAGGAAGGACAAGATATTAAGCATCTCACAACAAAGTTAAAAGGAGAGGACCACAAACACATAAAGCCACCTACAAAAACAAACATATCAGGAACCAAGAGTCATCTCTTTTTAATGTCTCTCAATATTAATGAACTCAACTCATCTATAAAAAGGCATAAGCTGACTGGATAGGCAAACAAAATCCAGCATTTTGCTGCATACAAGAAACATGATACTTCCGGAGTATCTACTTTCCAGCTAGACCACTCCTGGGCATATACCCAGAGGACTCCCCAGCATGTAATAAAGAAACATACTCCACTGTGTTCATATCAGCCCTATTTATAATAGCCAGAAGCTGGAAAAACCCCAGATGTCTGTCATCGGAGGAATGGATACAGAAAATGTGTTATATATACACAATGGAGTACTATTCAGCCATTAGAAACAATGAATTCATGAAATTATTAGACAAATGGATGGAACTGGAGAACATCATCCTAAGTGAGGTAACCCAGTCTCAAAAGAACACTCATGGTATGCACTCACTGATAAACAGATATTAGGCTAGAAGCTTGAAATACCCAAGACACAATTCACTTATCAAATGATGCCCAAAAAGAAGGAAGGAGTGGCCCCTGGTCCTGGAAAGGCTCAGTGCAGCAGTGTAGGGGAATACCAGGACAGGGACGTGGGAAGGGGAGGATTGGGGAACAGGGAGAAGGAAGAGGGCTTATGGGACTTTTAGGGAGGGGGGATCCAGGAAAGAGAAAATCATTTGAAATGTAAATAAAGAATATATTGAATAAAAAATGAAAAAAAAAGGAGAACAAAGACAGAAACTATCTCAGAGTAAAAAGATGGAAAAAGTTGTTCCAAGCAAATGGTCCCAGGAAACAAGCTAGAGTTGCCTTGTAATAACCAGTAAAACAAACTTTCAACCAAAAGTTATCAAGTGTGATGAGGAAGGACACTTCATATTCATCAAGGGTAAAATCCTCCAAGAGAAAGTCTCAATTCTGAACATCTATGCTCCAAATGCAAGAGGACCCACATTCATAAAAGAAACTTTACTAAAACTCAAAACACACATTGAACACCACATAATAATAATGGGAGACTTCAACACTCCATTCTTACCAATGGACAGGTCATTGAAACGGAAACTAAACAGAGACACAGTGAAACTAATAGAGATTATGAACCAAATGGATTTAACAGATATGTACAGAACATTTCACCCTAAAACAAACAAAAAAAAATATACCTTCTTCTCAGCACCTCATGGTACCTTCTCTGAAAGTGATCATATAACTGGTCACAAAACAACCTTCAATCAATACAAGAAGATTGAAATAATCCCAAGCATCCTATCAGATCACCGTGGCCTAAGGCTGGTCTTCAATAACAGAAAAAGCAACAGAAAGCCCACACACACATGGAAACTGAACAACTCTCTACTCAATGATAATTTTATCAGGGAAGAAATAAAGAAAGTTATCACATGAACCTCTTGGACACCGTAATTTCGCGCAGCCAAGCTGCAATCCCAGCAGAAGCTGTGTGATATTTACTGGGAAAAGTCTTGTATGGCAAGGCTGTCCAAGATGGAAGTCGCTGTGGGCCTCCTTGGCCGGAGAAAATGCTGAGCTGAATTTCTCATGGCAAGCCTTGCCTGTTTGACTTTCATTAACCTGTTTCTTTACTTACAAATTGTTCTTCGCAGCAAGAGCTGTGAGCACCCAGGCGTTTAAAGCTAACGAGAGTTCATTCTTTGAGCTACAGCACTGGCCATGATTTATCTTCTAGAGATCCATTGCTTTGCCTTTTGATCAGCTATACAGTTATTACCTAAATACATTAAAGAATTAACCTCCCAACAATATATGCATTTGTATGGCTGGGTGGCATTGGCACTCTGACATGTAAAGCATCAGTTAAGTAAAGTTTCAAAGTGAGCCTAAAGAAGTCTCACAAGAAGGAAGCAAGATATTAGACAAAGACTACACTAACAATAGACCTAGTGGTATAACTAAGTGTTCTCAAGAACTTTTGAATTACTAATTTATCATTGACTACAGCTACTCTGATCTAGGGACGTAATGCTTTGTATGTATTCTCTAAAGATCATACCTGATTGATTTTGTATTTCCTTGTGCCAGATACTCATGGTAACCATTCTTTGTAAACACTTCACTGGATACATTTTTTCTTCAGTAATGCAATGCCAACTTATGTGTATAAAAGTTCCTGCCTCAGAACAGTAAAGTGCATTCAGACTCAACCTACACCTGGTATGTCTGTCTGTCATTCGCTGGACCTGTACCTTCCTGCATACCAAAGACCCTGATTCCCCCACGGGTATGTGTGTTCCGACTGAGTCGGTCCGTGGCAGAAAGTAATTAAAGACATCTTATAATTTAATAAAAATATTGACAGATCATATCTAAACTTACGGGACACAATGAAAGCAATGCTAAGAGGAATATCCATATCTCTAAGTGCCCTGGTAGAGAAATTGGAGAGAGCTTACACTAACAACTTAACAGCACACCTGAGAACTCTAGCACAAAAAGAACAAACTCACCCAAGAGGAATAGACAGCAGGAAATAGTCAAACTCAGAGTTGAAATCTACCAAATAGAAACAAAGAAAATGGGGCCCTCTGATTGTACCTTGCCCCCCAAGGAACTGCCAGACTGATTTCCAAAGTGGTTGTACCAGCTTGCAATCCCACCATCAGTGGAGTAGTGTTCCTCTTTCTCCACATCCTTGCCAGCACCTGCTGTCTCCTAAGTTTTTTATCTTAGTCCCTCGAGAGAGGAATGGATACAGAAAATGTGGTATATTTACACTATGGAATACTACTCAGCTATTAAAAACAATGAATTCATGAAATACTTAGGCAAATGGGTGGAAATGGAAAATATCCTAAATGAGGTAACCCAATCACAAAAGAACACACATTGTATGCACTCACTAATAAGTGGATATTAGCCCAGAAGCTCAGAATACCCAAGACACAATTCACATATCAAATGATGTCCAAGAAGTAAGGAGAGGCTCCTGGTCCTGGAAAGGCTCAGTGCAGCAGTGTAGGGGAATACTAGGAGAGAGAAGTGGGAGGGGACTGATTGGGGAACAGGAGGAGGGAAAAGGGCTTATGGAACTTTCGGGGAGGGGGGAACCAGGAAAGGGAAAATCATTTGAAATGTAAATAAAGAATATATCTAATAAAATAAAATAAAATAAAATAAAATAAAATAAAATAAAATAAAATAAAAATGAAACAAAGAAAACAATACAATCAAGAAAGCCAAAAGCTGGTGCTTTGAGAGAATCAGCAAGATAGATAAACCCCTACCCAAACTAACTAAAGGGCCTGGAGGCAGTATCCAAATTAACAAAATCAGAAATGAAAAGGGTGACATAACAAGAGAAGGAAAAATTCAAAGAATCATCAGATCCTACTATAAAAACCTACACTCAACAAAGCTAGACTATCTAGATGAAATGGATAGTTTTCTAGACAGATAATACATACCAAAGTTAAATGAAGAGCAGATAAACTATCTAAACAGGGCCACATTGCACAAGGAAATAGAAGAAGTTATTAAAAACATCACAACCACAAAAAAGCCCAGGATCAGATGGATTTAGTGCAAAATTCTACCAGACCTTCAAAGAAGACCTGATACCAATGTTCCTCAAACTATTCCATAAAATAGAAACAGAAGGAACACTATAAGAAGCCACCATTATACTCCTAGACCACCCAAGAACCCAACCAAAGGAGAGAGCTTCAGACCAATCTCACTTATGAGTAACAATGCAAAAATACTCAATAAAATTCTTGCAAACTGAATCCAAGAACACATCAAAACCATCATTCACCATGTTCAAGTAGGCTTCATCCCAAGGAAGAAAGATTGGTTCACTATACAAAAATCCATTAATGCGATCTACTATATAAATAATCTCAAAAAAATTATATGATCATTTCCTCATATGCAGAAAAAGCATTTAACAAAATACAATACCCACTCATGTTAAAAGTATTGAAGAGATCAGGAATTTAAGGTCCATGCCTAAATATAATTAATGCAATTTCCAGCAAACTAACAGCCAATATCAAATTAAATGTAGATGTATTTGAAGAAGTTCCACTGAAATCGGGAACAAGACAAGGATGCCTACTCTCCCCATATCTATTCAATATAGTACTTGAAGTGCTAGCTAGAACAACAGACAACTAAAGGAGATCAAGGAGATATAAATTGTAAAAGAAGAAATATAGGTATCACTATTTGCAGATGATATGATAGTATATATAAGGAGCCCCAAAAATTCTACAAAAGAACTTCTCCAGCTGATAAACAACTTCAGCCAAGTAGCTGGATATAAAATTAACTCAAATAAATCAGTAGCCTTCCTTTATACAAATGATAAACAGTCTGAGAAAGAAATTAGGGAAACAACTCCCTTCACAATAGCCTCAAATAATATAAAATATCTTGGAGTAACTCTAACCAAACAAGTCATAAGGCCTATACGACAAAAACTTCAAGTCTCTCAAGAAAGAAATTGACAAACATCTCAGAAAAAATGGAGAGATCTCCCATGTTCATTGATTGGAAGAATTAATATAGTAAAAATGGCCATCCTACAAGGCAATCTACAGATTCAATGCAATCCCCATCAAAATCCCAACACGATTCTTCAATTGTTATGGAAAGAGCAAAAAAAAAAAAAATCTGGAAAAAAAAAAAAAAAAAGAAAACCCAGAATCGCAAAAACAATTCTTAACAATAAAAGAACTACTGGGGGAATCACCATCCCTGACCTCAAGCTTTACTACAGAGAAATAGTGATAAAATCTGCATGGTACTGGTACAGAGACAGACATGTTGGTCAATGTAATAGAACTGAAGAACCAGAAATAAAGCCACACACTGACACTTGATCTTTGACAAAGACACCAAAAATACACAATGGGAAAAAAAGCATCTTCAGTAAATGGTGCTGTTCTAACTGGATAGACCAGCTGAAAGAGTCAGATGCAGATATTTGCACCCAACCAATGGACAGAAGCTGCTGACCCCTATGCTTGAATTAGGGAATGAATGGCTGAAAGAAGCTGAGGAGGAGGGTGACCCTCTAGAAGGACCAGCAGTCTCAATTAATCTGGACCCCTGAGATCTCTCAAACACTGGACCACCAAAATGGCAGCATACACCAGCTTATATGAGGGCCTCAACACATATACAGCAGAGGACTGCCAGGTCTGTGTTCAATTAGAGATGATGCACCTATCCCTCAAGGTACTGGAGGCCCCAGGGAGTTTAGAGGTCAGGTGGGGTGGGGGCTGGAGGCTGGAGACATCCTCATAGAGATAGTGGGGTGGGGAGGAAGTATGGGATGTGGAACAGTTGGAGGGTAGAGAAGGGGGTTAATAAAATCTGGAGTGTAAAAAAAAATAAAGAACAAAGGAAAAGTATTAGAGAAACTAATACTGTAATATTGGTTGAACAAACATTCAGTATGAAGTTTTGAAATATTTAATATGGTAAAACAAAAGTAAGTTCATGATATCTGAGATTTTGAGGGCAAATGAGACATATCAGGCTTCCTCATGAAATGTGGAGAAAATTCACTGTTCATTCTCCAGAAAGCAAGTAGCCAGGGAAGAAATGCTAAGAAAGATTGCATCAAATACCCTGAATGGAATTATAGTAATTACAAATGTATGACTGACAATAAACTGCCTATACTGGTGGTGTATAGTAATTTTATAGTCATCTTAGTTTGTGTAAGTATTCCATGATGATTCTATAACATAAAATCCCTTAAAGAGGCATTTGTCAGAGTTCCCTCCAAGTATTAGGCGAGAGGAAATTCCTCCTTCTCCAACTTCAACTCCAGAGGAACCTGGGAAGCTCTTGGATGAGTAGACAGTGAAGATACGACGGGCAGATGCAGGAATACTTCATACCCTAGTGATTTTTAAGATTAATTAATTTTTTTTTACTTTATCTGCATTTATTTTATGCTGAATTTATTCCCGTGCCAGGAGTTTTTGTTTCTTCATTTTCTTCTGGGATATCTTTTTTTCTGTGCAAACTCCTCTTCTGGCTTTGGAACGATCTGTTCCTTCTCTGTGAGGATCACCTCAATGTGGCAGGGCAAGCTCGTGTATGGGTTAATCCGGCCATGAGCTCTGTAGGTTCGTCGGTGCATCTTAGGTGCCTTATTCACCTGAATGTGTTCAACACTAGAGAATCTACGTCTAAACCCTTAAGTTCAGCATTACTCTCTGCATTTTTAAGCATGGGCAGCAAAAATTCAGCACTCTTTTTTGGCCACCGTCCCTGTGTCCAGCCCCACTGTTTGGCCTGGGCGCACCGACGACTCCACCATTATACCATCGGAATGGCACCCATTGCTTCCTTAAGGTGACATCCTTCAGGTACTGAAGGATGGCTTTGTGGATATGCATACCCTTGATGGCTTGGGCAGTTTCCCGAGTGTTCTTAAAGTGAACATGAAGGTTTTAACCTCTTGATTTGCATGATTTTGTGGGGTTCTCTGGGTCAAGAGAGTAGCGAACCATCTTCACGAGTCACCTCTGGCCGCTCACAGGAAGAGCAATTAATTGTTTTTAAACTGTAAATAGCTCCTTCTCTTGTACAATACAATACAGCCACAGCACCACTCCTCCCAGCAGCCTCTCATATCCCCTCTCTCCTACTCCATCCCTCCTTAATTTCATCTTCAGAAAAGAGCAGGCCTCCAAGAGATGACAGTCAAACAGGACAAAACAGGGCACAATATGACAAGCCAAAGGCCCAAGAGCACGCACCATTAGGAGTTTCACACAAACACCAACCTAACAGCCTCAAAATACACAGAAGACCTGCTTTAGACCCATGTAAACTCCATACCTGCTGCTTTCGTCTTTGTGAGCCCATGTGAACACTGCTTAACTGATTGAGAGGCCCATGTTCTCCTGATAGTCCCCATCCCCTCTGACTTCTACAATCCTCCACATCTTCAGGGGTTTTAGATTTTCGAGAAGGAACCAGATGGAGATCTCAAATTTAGACTCTCTGCATGTCTTTGTGTGGGTCTCTGTACTGGCTCTCATCCGCTATGGGAGGAAGGAATCCTCTCTGTTGATGACCAAACAAGGAACTAATTTACTCATGTAGCAGAATACCAATAAGAATCATTTCCTTAATATTTTCCACGTAAATCTTCAATTCTATCACAAAATGTTTCTATTTCATATTTCAATTAATTTAGCAATGTTTAACATGTCTACCACTTTAACTTTACATGAAAATTGTCAATTTTAACGTGGTTTTCTATCTCTTCTATTTGTTTTTGGTTTTTTGTTTGTTTGTTTTGTTGTTGTTGTTTTGTTTTTGGTTTTTCGAGACAGGGTTTCTCTGTGTAGTCCTGGCTGTCCTGGAACTCACTCTGTAGACCAGGCTGGCCTCAAACTCAGAAATCTGCCTGCCTCTGCCTCCCAAGGGCTGGGATTAAAGGCATGCGCCACCATGCCCGGATGTTTTTTATTTTTAGACATTTTATTGATTTTTTTTCTCCACTGGAGATAATTTAGCCTCTCCTTGATGACTTAGTATTATCTTTTGAACATCAGTTCATATCCCCCCTCCCCTAAGATCCCTAACCCCTCCCCTTCCTCCTTCCCCCTGCATCCACATATATGCCTCTCGACCCTCAGTTTCCCTTTGTTTGGGCCTCTGTTGAGCCTTTACCTGACGAAGGACCATTCTTCCCACTGACTGCCAACAAGGCCTTCCTCTGCCACATTTTTGGCTGGAACCATGTGTGCCCCTATGTTGATGGTTCAGTCCCTGGGAGTCTTGGGGCATCTGGGTGGCCGAAACCATTGTTCTTCCCATGGGACTGTAAACCCCTTCAGCTCCTCTGGACCATCCTCCATTGGGGATCCCATGCCCAGTCGAATAGTTGGTCGTGAGCATCTGCCTCTGTATTTGTAAGGCTCTGGCAGGGCCCCTACTGAGACAACCATGGCATGCTTTTTTTGGTAGACACTTCTTGTTGTCCATAGTAGTATCAAGGTTTGTTGGCTGTTTATAGAATGAATCCCCAGGTAGGGAAGTCTCTGGGTGGCCTTTACTTCAGTCTCTGCTCCACACATTGTTTCCCTTATTGTTCCTGTGGCTATTTTGTTCCCTTTCTTAGATGAACCAAAGCACCCTCACTTAAGTCCTCCTTCTTCTTGAGCTTGGTGAATTGTAACTTATTTTGAGCTGTAACTTATTGTTAGCTGTTGGGCTAACATCTGCTTATTAGTGAGTGCATACCATGACTGTTCTTTTGTAATTGGGTTGCCTCGCTCAGGATGACACTTTCTAGTTCCATCCATTTGCCTAAGAATTTCATGAATTCATTGTTTCTAATAGCTGAATAGTACTCCATTGTGTATATGTACCATAGTTTCTGTATCCATTCTTCTGCTGAGGGACATCTAGGTTGTTTCCATCTTCTGGCTATTATAAATAAGGCAGCTATGAACATAGTGGAGCATGTGTCCTTATTACATGTAGGAGCATCTTTTGGGTATATCTGCTGGTAGTACTCTGTTTAATTTTCTGAGGAATCACCAAACTGATTTCCAGAGTGGTTTTACCAGCTTGCAATCCCACCAACAATGGAGAAGTGTTTCTTTTTCCCCATATCCACCCAGCAACTGCTGTCCCCTGAGTTTTTCATCTTAGCCATTCTGACTGGTATAAGGTAGAATCTCAGTGCAGTTTTGATTTGCATTTCCCTGATAACTAAGGATGCTGAACATTTCTTTAGGTGCTTTAAAGCCATTTGAGTTTCCTCAGTTGAGAATTCCCTGCTTAGCTCTGTACCCCATTTTTAATAGGGTTATTTAACTCTCTTGAAACTAACTTCTTAAGTTCTTTGTATACATTGGATATTAGCCCTCTATCAGATGTAGGGCTGGTAAAGATCTTTTCCCAATTTATCAGTTGCCGTTTTGTCCTATTGACTGTGTCCTTTGCTTTACAGAAGCTTTGCAGTTTTATGAGGTCCCATTTGTCGATTCTTGTTCTTAGAGCATAAACCCTTGGTATTCTGTTCATGAACTTTTCACCTGTGCCCACGTGTTCAAGATTTGTCCTCACCTTTTCCTCTATAAGTTTCAGTGTGTCTGGTTTTATGTGTAGATCCTTGATCTACTTGGACTTGAACTTTATACAAGGAGATAGGAATGGATCGATTTGCATTTTTCTGCATCCAGATCTCCAGTTGATCCAGCACCATTTGTTAAAAATGCTATCTTTTTTTCCACTGGATGTTTTTAGCTCCTTTGTCAAATATCAAGTGACCTTAGGGGTATGGGGGTTCATTACTGGGTCTTCAATTCTATTCCATTGATCTTCCTGCTTCTCTGTATACCAATACCAAACAGTTTTTATCACTACTGCTCTGTAGTAGAGCTTAAGGTCAGGGATGGTGATTCCCCCCCTCCCCAGAAGATCTTTTGTTGTGGAGAATAGTTTTAGCTATCCTGGGTTTTTTGTTATTCCACATGAATTTCAGAATTGCTCTTTCTAGATCTATGAAGAATTGATTTGGGATTTTGATGGGGATTGCATTGAATCTGTAGATTGCTTTCGGCAAGATGGCCATTTTTACTATACTGATTCTATCAATCCACGAACATGGGAGATCTTTCCACCTTCTGAGACTTTCTTTGAATTCTTTCTTCAGAGACTTAAAGTTCTTGTCATATAGATCTTTCACTTGCTTCTTTAGGGTCACACCTAGGTATGACATATTATTTGGGACTATTGTGAAGGCTGTCATTTCCCTAATTTCTTTCTCTACTTGTTTATTCTTTGAGTAGAGGAAGGCTATTGATCTGCTTGAGTTAATTTTATATCCAGCCACTTTGCTGAAGTTGTTTATTAGCTTTAGGAATTCTCTGGTGGAGTCTTGGAGTTGCTTAAGTATGCTATCATATCATCTGCAAATAGTGATATTTTGACTTCTTCCTTTCCAACTTGTATATACCTTTGACCTCCTTTTCCTGCCTGATTGCTCTGGCTAGGACTTGAAGCACTATATTGAATCGATAGGGAGAGAGTGGGCAGCCTTGTCTGGTCCTCTATTTTATTGGGATTGCTTCAAGTTTCTCTCCATTTAACTTGATGTTGACTACCAGTTTGCAATATATTGCTTTCACTATGTTTAGATATGGGCCTTGGATTCCCAATCTCTCCAAGACTTTTATCATGAAGGGATGCTGGATTTTGTCAAAAGCCTTTTCAGCATCTAATGAAATGACAATGTGTTTTTGTTCCTTTAGTTTGTTTATGTAGTGGATTACATTGACAGATTTCTGTATATTGAACCATCCCTGCATCCCTGGGATGAAACCTACCTGATCATGGTGAATTATAGTTTTGATGCATTCTTGGATTAGGTTGGCCAGGATTTTTTTTTTTAATTTTCTATATTCTATGTTTACATTCCAAAGGCTTTCCCCTTTCCCAGTTCCCACCCACCATAGTTCCCATAGTTCCTCTCCCCCCCCAACTGTTCCCCAATCATTCCCCCTCCCCCCTCGGTTTCTTTACTAAACTGGATGCAATCTTTACAGGCCCAGGGTCCTCTCCTTTCTTCTTCTTGGGAATCATTTGACTTGCTATTTGTGTCTTGAGTATTTAGGGCTTCTGGGCTCATTAATATCCACTTATCAGTGATTGCATTTCATGTGCATTCTTTTGTGATTGGGTTAATTCACTCAGGATGATATTTTCCGGGTCTAACCATTTACCTACAAATTGCATGAATTAATTATTTTTAATTGCTGAGTAGTATTCCATTGTATAAATATACCACATTTTCTGTATCCATTCCTCCTTTGAGAGGATTTTGTTAAATATTTTTGCATCAATGTTCATGAGGGAAATTGGTCTGAAGTTCTCCTTCCTTGTTTGGTCTTTGTTTGTTTTAGGTATAAGCGTTATTGTGGCTTCATAGAATGAGTTGAGTAGTGTTCCTTGAGTTTCTATTTCATGGAAAAGTTTGAAGAGTATAGGTATTAACTCTCCTTTGAAGATCTGATAGAATTCCCTGCTAAATCCATATATCTGGTCCTGGACTTTATTTTTTAAATTTTTTTATGGGAAACTATTAATGACTGCTTCTATTTCCTCAGGACTTATGGGACTATTTAAATGATTTATCCGATCCTGTTTTAACATTGGCACCTGGTATGCATCTAGAAAGTTGTCCATTTCATCGAGGTTTTCAAACCTTCAAGAGCTAAGTATAAGCTCTTGTAGTAGGATCTGATGATTTTTTTGAATTTTCACATTTTCTGTTGTTATGTTTCCCTTTTCATTTCTGATTTTATTAATTTGGATACTGTCTCTGTGCCCTCTGGTTAGCCTGGCTAAAGGTTTATCTATCTTATTGATTTTTTTTTCAAAGAACCAGCTCCTTGTTTTGTTGATTCTTTGTATAGTTCTTTTTGTTTCTGTTTGGTTGATTTTGGCCCTAAGTTTGATTTTTTCCTGCTATCTACTCCTCTTGGGGGTATTTGCTTCCTTTTGTTCTAGAACTTTCGAGTGCATTGTCAAGCTGTTAGTGTAAGCTCTCTCCATTTTTTTTTTTTTTGGAGGCACTCAGAGCTATGAGTTTTCCTCTTAGCACTGCTTTCATTGTGTCCCATAAATTCTGGTATGATGTGTCTTCATTTTCATTAAATTCTAAAAAAATCTTTAATTTCTTTCTTTATTTCTTCCTTAACCAAGCTATCGTTGAAGAGAGCATTGTTCAAGGTCCATGTGTATATGTGTTTTCCATTGCTTTTGTTTGAGCTTAAGACCAGCCTTAGGCCATGGTATCTGATAAAATACATGGAATAATTTCAATATTACTCTATCTGTTGAGGCCTGTTTTGTGACCAATTATATGGTCAGTTTTTGAGAAGGTTCCATGTGGTGCTGAGAAGAAGTTATATTCCTTTGCTTTAGGGTGGAATGGTCTATAAATATCTGTTAGATCCATTTGGTCCATAACTTCAGTTAGTTTCACTCTTTCTCTGTTTAGCTTCTGATTCCATGATTTGTCCATTTTTGAGAGTGGGGTGTTGAAGTCTCCCACTATTATTGTGTGGAGTGCAATGTGTGCTTTGAGCTTTATTAAAGTTTCTTTAATGAATGTGGGTACCCTTGTGTTCAGAACATAGATGTTCAGAATTGAGAGTTCATCTTGGTAGACTTTTCCTTTGACCAGTATGAAGTGTCCCTCCTTATCTTTTTTGACAACTTTTGCTTGAAAGTCAATTTTATCTGGTATAAGAATGGCCACTACAGCTTGTTTCTTGGGACCATTTGCTTGGAAAATTGTTTTCCAACCTTTGACTCTTAAATAGTGACTGTCTTTGTCACTGAGGTGGGTTTCTTGTATGCAGCAAAACGTTGGGTCTGTTTACATATCCAGTCTGTTGGTCTATGTCTTTTTGTAGGGGAATTGAGACCACTGATATTAAGAGATATTAAGGAAAAGTGATTGTTGCTTACTGTTATCTTCTTAGTTAAAGGTGAAATTCTGGTTGTATATTTATCTTTTATTGGGTTTGTTGAAAGATTACCTTGTTGATTTTTCTATGGTGTGGTTTGCTGCCTTGTATTGGTATTTTCCACCCATTATCCTTTGCAGAGCTAGATCTGTGGAAAGATATTTGGTAAATTTGCTTTTGTCATGGAATGTCTTCTTTTCTCCGGCTATAGTAATTGAAATTTTTTCTGGGTATTGTAGTCTGGGCTGACATTTATGTTCTTTTAGGGTCTATATGACATCTGCCCAGGCTCTTGAGGCTTTCATAGTCTCTGGTGAGAAGTCTGGTGTAATTCTGATAGGTCTGCCTTTATATGTTACTTGACCTTTTTCTCTCACTATTTTTAATATTCTTTGTTTAGTGCATTTGGTGTTTTGATTATTATGTGACGGGGGGTATTTCTGCTCTAGTCCAATCTATTTGGAGTTCTGTAGGCTTCTTGTATGTTCATGGGCATATCTTTCTTTAGGTTAGGGCTTCTATCTGTTGACCCATGTTCTCCTGTGTTTCTTTCAGGGATTTTTGTGATTCCTTTTTAAGGGTTTCTGCATGTGGACCCATGTTCTCCCATAATTCCCTATGGGATTTTTGTATTGCCTCTTTAAGGGCTTCTACCTTGTGACCCATGTTCTCTCAAATTTCTTTAAGAGGTTTTTATGTTTCCTCTTTAAGGGCTTCTACCTTTTGTTCCATATTCTCTTGTCTTTCTTTAAGGGATTTTTGTGTTTCTACCTGTTGACCCATGTTCTCCTATATTTCTTTAAGGGAATTATTTATGCCCTTCTTGAAGTCTTCCATCAGCAATATGAGATATGATTTTAAATCTAGTTCTTGTTTTTCTGATGTGATGGAGTATATAGGATTTGCTGTTGTGGGAGAACTGGGTTCTGATGGTGCCGTGTTGCCTTGGTTACTGTTGGTAATGATCTTGCAATTGCCTTTGGCCATCTCGTTATCTCTGGTGTTAGCTAGTCTTGCTGTCTCTATCTTCTCTGTCCTGCTGGCATGCGTTTCTGTACTCCTGAGATTCCTTTTCTTTCCAATGCCCTGCAAAAAGCTGGTTCTCCAGAAAGTATCAGGTGATGGGGTATTTTTTGTGGCAGATTTGGCAAGGGTCGAATGCCCTGCAGGCTGTTATTTCTCAAATGTTCTGCTGCTGCCAGATTTCAAATGCTCTGCTGATGCTGGTCTGGAATGCCCCGCTTCTACCAGTTCGAATGCACCTACTGGTGCCAGTTCTCAAATGACCTGTTCCTGCCAGTTCTTGAATGCCATGCTCCTGCCCATTCCCTAGAGAGTATCAGGAAGTAGGCTCTTCCCCGTGTCAGAAGGGGCACAGGTCAAATAACCTGCTCCTGCCTGTCTACCACATCCAGTGGATGGGCCAGTGGTGATTAACTTGTTCCTGCCAGTTCTCTAGAGACTGTTGGGAAGTGGGATCTTCCCCGTGTCAGATGCGGCACAAGTCTCTGAGAGCAGGACTCCTTCTAAGCGCAGGACTCCCTGCAGGTCAAATGCTCCCTTGTAGGATACGTGCCCAGACAGCTATAGAGCTTCCCAGCTCCTATGTGCAGAAGGAACCCAGGCGGATGTGTCCCAAGTGATCTTTCACTCTGTTGTTCCCTGTGTACCTGGCTGAGCTGGCTGCTTGGTCACAGGAGCCAAGATGGTGGCCATATTTCTTCTATTTTATCTGAAATACTGTCCATGTAAATCTTTAATTTTATCACAAAGTGTTTTTACTTTCCTTTTCAGTGAAAAAAAAAAAGAAAAAATGAATCATTTCCTTTATTTTATTTTATTTTATTTTATTTTATTTTATTTTATTTTATTTTATTTTATTTTATTTTATTTTTCAGTATTTTGCCACTCATTTTTGGTTCTAATCGGGGTTTCTGGGCTATCCAGCTCCATTTCCTGGCCATCTAGGCAGTATAGGGCATGGGCTCCTTCTCCTGGTATGGGCTTCAAGTTAAACCAAACATTTGTTGGCCATTCCCACAAGTTCTGTGCCCCAACACATCTTCCAGGAAGGAAAGATTGTAGGTCAAGGGTTTTGTGGATGGGTTGTTGTCTAAATTTCTCTTGCCATCGCCTACAGAAAACCCTCTCATGACAAAAAGACTAGAAAGTGGGGTAAAGGCTCCATATAGGCATCAGTTAGACCACTCAATGTTCAATGAGCTTTGTGGATGTTGTTCTTGGCAATGGGGTCCACTGTCAGTTCTCAGATAGTGGTTCTGCCCTACAATCAGTCTGGATTATTTAGAAATCTCATTGTTTGGGTTCTTAATTGTCTCAATAACCTTATAGAAATGATGTTGCTTAAGCCATTCCCAGGAGATAGTAGATTTATTTATTATTTATTTGTTTAAATCTTTGTCTGCCTGTCTGTCTTTTAAGGGAATCAACAGTAGACATATAGCAGACTTAGCCCAGTAGTCCTTCAGATATTCTCAGACAAGCATGAACATAGCAGAGAGCCTATGCCTTCAACTTAGGCAAAGGAACTATTAGAATGCATGGGGCACATCCACCCTGCTTCTTCCTAGCTCATGGTTTTCATTCAATTTAGCTTATATCTCCTACATTTAAAGGTGTCTGAATACCACCTATCCTGCCATAGGAACTCTTTTATAGTTTCTTAGACTCATATAATTGGAGTGCTTAGAAAATAGAGTCCTTTAGGTCAAATATGCCTCAGAGGATTAAGGTTCTCTCAAGCTTCTCAAACAGCAGTCCTCTAGTTTCATTTCAAGACACTTTCCTTCATCCTGGAGCTATCCATTCTTTTTGAGCACTGACCTTCAGGAACTAATTTCTTACTTTGAGTCAAAATACAATCCCATAGAATTTCTATGTGTTTGACTCAGATACCTGCAGATATACTGAGCAAGTTTATTTATACTCCCTCATGATATCATCTCAAATGCTTAAAAATATTTACTGTAATCACTGTTTATTACTCATTTTGTAGATTTATTCAAGTGCAATTGACAAATACATGCTGTCCTATCCTCCAGAAACACCGTAGGCCTCAAAAATCTCACATCTGGGCAAGGGTTTGGAGACAACAGTGAATCTTCTGGCAGAAAGAAATCTCACTTTTAATAACTACATGACTCTGAAGAATTTTTAGGTGCCATCCTGAAAATGAATCTGCTTTTAAAAATTAAATAATCCTAGTAACCTGAGATCAAGTAACACACAAAGTTAAGGAACATTAGTTTGGTCTGTCATAGACTCTAACAGGAGCGTCTGCAAAGCAGCTGGGGGAATCAGGAAGACTGGACATCCACAAACTGACCGCGTCAGCTAGCAGTAGGCTGGGTCAGTCAGCAGGCATTAGCCCAGTCCTTAGTGACTGAGCACTGATCTTGGAGTTTAATACCTCTTGAGTCTGAAATCAGAGGATGAATCCAATTCGGGAGCCCCTGTCATTCACTGCTTTACATTCTTAGAATTCCCACTAATCTACATGATATTCACAATGGTACCCCTCCTGCAGAGACATAAATAGTCAGGAGACCTTGAAAATGCAAAGGAAGGTCCTTAGGCTGTACTGAACTCAGTGCTGAAGATACTTCCCATATTTCCAGTGCACTTGGAAGTCGTCTTCAGGTGAATATTAGCTACCCTAGAGATACATACTGGAGAGTCTCAGAAGGATGGGACTCTGCTCAGCCCATCATATACAAAGTCAAGTGTGGCCAGCAGAAGTCTAAAGTACACAGAGGAATAAAAGAACCACTGTGAAGACAGCTCTCATGGACAACAGGCACTTGGCTAATATAAACTCAGAATCAAGCATCTGTAAATCACCAGCTTCCCTACATCTTATGCGTATATTTCTCAGTGTCCAATTTTTGAAGGGCCAGAGTATTACGGGAAATGTTAAAAAAGTGAACTATCTTTCCTGCCCCACCATGCCTCATCACCATGTCCTGAAGGGGCCCCGGCTCAACATCTTCTCACCATCGAGTTATTGTCTCCCAGCTAGCTCCCACAGCTTCTCAGCTGTGTTCCCTCTCCGCCATGGGTGTACCCACACTATAGTTAACCAAGTAAAGCAAAACTCTTAAAGCTTAATTAATCAATCAGATTTATGTATCAGGAGATTCACAATATTTTAAATTATTTTTGTTTGTTGGAACCAGGGTCTTTTTTTATTTTTTTAAACATTTATTTATCATGTGTAAGTACACTGTAGCTGTCTTCAGACACTGTTTCTTCTTGCTCCTGCTCCACTTACTTACTGTCTTCAGACACATCAGAAGAGGACATCAGATCCCATTACAGATGGTTGTGAGCCATCATGTGGTTGCTGGGATTTGAACTCACGACCTTCGGAAGAGCAGTCAGTGCTCTTAAACACTGAGCCATCTCTCCAGCCCAGGAAATTCACAATTTACAAGATGCCAATACAATAATTAAAGAGCCAATTGATAATGATAAAAGCTTTATCCCAATATTTCTAACCTTATTAAAAAAAAAAAACCCCAGCTATTTTGGATAGTAGATGTCACACAGGTCCACATTGGAAGCCACCCATTCCTCTCTCCTCCTGAAACCTCTGAGACTCCCCAACTCCTAGCTCCACCTCCTCTTTCCCGTCCAATCACAGGCCTTCCACTGCCCTAATATGATTGGACATGGAAAATCTTGCAACACCAGAGGGTGTCCCCATTTCAACATTTTTCTTTTCCCTCATGTATTTAACAGAATTTTAAATGTATTTTAATTTGTTTGTCATTCATTTCCATACACTTACCTAATTTTATTTATGTTTTCTCCCTTACTTGGTGGCTTTTTTTTTCTTTTCCTTAGTTTCCTTTCTTTCTGTTCCCTGCAATTCCTCCTCCCTCTACCCACTCTTCTTTTGACAAAACATTATTGGATTTTCTTTATAATTTGTTTGCTTTCTATTTTCTTAAACAATCATGTGTTTGTTATCTTTTTATATTTAACTTTTTTAGCTTTTCTCATTCTTTTTTCTTCATTTACTAATGTATTTATTCATTTTACAAGCCAAATGCAGCCTCCTCTGCCTCCTTTTTTTTTCAGTCCCACACTTATTAATCCCTTTACCCACCTCCCCTCCTCCCCAGACAAGGGGAATCCCTACTTAATTCCTGAAATATCAAGTCACAGCAGAACTAAGGAGTCCCAACAGGCAGACTTGCTAGGGCAAGGGGATCCAATGGCAGTATCCCACATGACAAATGGGGAGAACAAGCTCCTGCAAGTTATTATTAGACCTTCACATGTGCACTGTCGCATGTGCATGTCACACACTTGCTCTATACCAGGCACAAAGAAATAAAATGTAATAAAATTAAAAAATTACAAGGCAAATACTATCCAAGGCTATGAGGAGAAGCACAGAGTCATCAGCAAATGCTGAAGCATCAGGTAACCTCAGATATCTCCTTAGCAAGCCGGGAAGCCGTGGAGCACGAAACATTGTATTTCAAACCGAAAGGGTAAAGAATTGTCAAGTAAGATTGAAAAATGTAGTCAAGCTATTGTTTAAAACTGATGGTAAATAAATATTTCAAGACAATCACAAATTTAAAAAAATCACAAGCTGGGCAGGGGTGGTGCACACCTTTAATCCCAGCACTCCGGAGGCAGAGGCAGGTGGATTTCTGAGTTCAAGGCCAGCCTGGTCTACAGAGTGAGTTCCAGGATAGCCAGGGCTGCATAGAGAAACCCTGTCTTGAAAACCCAGAACCAGTTTTCAATTAAAAAATTTTCAAATGCATAAAAGCGGGGGTGGGGAGATGGCTCAGCGGTTAAGAGCATTGACTGTTCTTCCAAAGGTCCTGAGTTCAAATCCTAGCACCCACATGGTGGCCCACAGCCATCCATAACGAGATCTGTCACTCTCTTCTGGTGCGTAAAGACAGATACAGTGTACTCACATATAATAATAAACACATCTTTTAAAAATGGGAAACTTCATTTAAAAAAATGACTGAAACATCTGGAAAGCACTGTAAAGAGTACAGAACAGTAAAACTGCAGCTTGCAGAAGAAATTGTACTGTTTAGTCCTCATCCTGGACATGAAACTTCTATTTAATAATCTTGTACAATGATACTTCATTCAAGAATAACACCTTTGGGTATATACCCAGAAGATGCTCCAGCATGTAATAAGAACACATGCTTCACTATGTTCATAGCAGCCATATTTATAATAGCCAGAAGCTGGAAACAACCCAGAAGTCCCTCAACAGAGGAATATAGAAAATGTGGTACATTTACACAATGGAGTACTACTCAGCTATTAAAAACAATGACTTCATGAAATTCTTAGGCAAATGGATGGAACTTGAAAACATCCTGAGTGAGATAGCCCAATCACAAAAGAAGGCATACAGTAAGCACTCACCTATAAGTCGATATTAGTCCAAAGGCTCGGAATATCCAAGATACAATGCATAGACCATATGAAGCTCACGAAGAAGGAAGGCCAAAGTGTGGATGCTTCAGTGCTTATTACAAGGGAGAACAAAATACTCACAGGAGGAACTATGTAGACAAAGTACACAGCAGAGACTGAAGGAAAGGCCATCCAGAGACTGCCCCACCTGGGGATCCATCCTATACACAAACACCAAATCTGGACACTATTGCAGATGCCAAGAAGTGCTTGCTGACAGGAGACTGATATAGTGGTCTCCTTAGAGGCTCTGCTAAACCTGACAAATACAGAGGTGGACGCTTGCACCCAACCATAAGAACGGAGCATGGGGTCCCCGATGGAGGAGTTGGAGAAGGGACTGAAGGAGCTGAGCAGTTTTGCAGCCCCATGGCGGGAGTAACAGTGTCATCTGGCCAGACACCCCCAACGCTCCTGAGGACAGGACCACCAACAAAAGAGTACACATGAAGGGACCCATGGCTCTGGCCGAATATGTGGCAGAGGATGGCCTTGTTGGCGATCAGCCGGAGGGGAGGAGCGGCCCTTGGTCCTGAGCATGTTCAATGCCCCAGTGTAGAGGAATGCCAGGGCTGGAAGGCAGGAGAGACTGGGGGAGGGGCAAGGGATAGGGGTCTGGGGAGGGGGAGACCTGGAAAAGGGATAACATTTGAAATGTAAATAAAGAAAATATCCAATAAAAGAAAAAAGTGAAAAAAAAAGAGTAACATTTATAAAAACAGTGATTTTCTTCTTAGCTTAAATAAATACACAGTGATCAAGATGATTGATATGTATCACATATTCTGTGTTTCTGTGCTTCGGCTTATACAATTCCAAACTGAATTTAAAATATCAAATATTTAAAGGTACCTTAGGCATTGTTTTTTTTTTTTATTTTTCAAGAAGCTCATTTTATTGAACATATTTTCATTTTGCAGTTAAGAATATGAGCATGTTGAACTCTAGAGTTTCTCATTCATATCTGCAAATTAAAATAATAGTTTCAGGCAAACAGAAACTATAGTCATACTGGCTTTACCTTAAAACTAGCTAGACTAAAGAGCTATGATAATTCCAGTCACCTTTTCACTAATTAGTTTCTCCTGATACTTAGATAGAAAATGCTGTGTGGGTGACTCCTCTCTTTGCTTGCCAAATTGCTCCTGAGTTCTAACTACACATCTCAGTCAGAATGCTTCTTCCAGGGCAAGATATTAAATCTGACATGAGGCTTGGAACCTTAGAACCTTAAATGAGACTGACAGTCGAGAGGAAGTGCTATTTTCCAACACTCTTTACAGAGCCCAAGCCTATTAAATTGTTTCAACTTCGTTCTGGTCACTCAGAATTACAGAGAAAATTAAATCAAGATTTCATTTTGTAGTTTACAGTTTATATCTTTGGTATGTATTATTCAACTCAGTTCTTAATAT
Source organism: Apodemus agrarius (assembly GCA_964023405.1). Lineage (NCBI taxonomy): Eukaryota > Metazoa > Chordata > Mammalia > Rodentia > Muridae > Apodemus > Apodemus agrarius. Next base: position 57,404,087 of record OZ030011.1, read on the forward strand.
AAAAAACAGTATAGCATCAGTTTTTATAGTGATTTGGAGAAATTGATATCCATGTATATACCCTATGTTCACTGAAAACCAATAATTTACTCATGATTACCATATTTGTGCCAAGTTAGACTATAGCTTAGCAGCTACTTTCACAATTTGATATACGTGAACAAGGAGGAAGAGAAATGAAAGAAATATTTGAATATTTCAACATTTTTCTCTGCTTTGAGAACTTACTATATGGAATTGTGTTGATAATACAACTTCAAATATTACTCTTTATTAGGTTTTTGTGAGGGGAAATATACATTGTGACAAATTCTCACAGGATAAGTACTTTGGATATCATAACAAAGTAACACTCAAGAATGGACCATGCTATAATTATATAATTACATACAAATAAGTGAGGTAGTTTCTAGACAAATGAAGACCAATGATGTTCTCAGATATTCATGTATCTGGAATCATGAAAGCTTTAAATTCAAAAAAGCAGGTTTTAATCTTTTTGTTTTACTTGTATAGGTATGGATTTAATTTATCTGCTTGGCTATCATATGGTCATTAAAATTATATAAAATAAGCTCTACCAACCTCAAGTTTTTTGCACTAATTACATAAAACATGAACATTACAAGGATTTTCTCTGTCTGGTCATGATTTCATTGAAGGGGTTGGCACAGTACAAAAAGTAGGTTTCATTTTTCATTCTGTTGAATAAATACATGCATCTGTGATTAGCATATAGATTATTTAATAAGTATGTCTATTAATATTAGGCATACATTTTCCTTCATTCTCCACATCATTAGGTTTCCTTCTGCTTTAATAAATACCAGATATCAGATACTTGAATAACTATAATATATAGTCATATATTCTGTATTGCTTGGCATATGTATACATTTATATCCATTAAAATAATTCTCTGCACTCTACCTACTATCCTTGAGGGTTCATAGATGTAAGACAATAGAAATTCATCATGTTTTCTTGTAATATCTAATCATATATGTGAGGTAGATGAATGCTGTGCTTCAGACTTGTTTAATACCCAGCCCGATTTTCTTCTGTGTGTAAGCTTTTCTATATGTTTCATGTTCTTCTCTATTCTCCCAATGGCTCATAAAGAGACATGAAAAACTTCACCTACTTTCCATGTTCGATATTTAGTACATAGTCACATATAACTCTAAAAGGAGGTAGGAAACATACTATGACTATGGGTAGAGAAAGAGAAACCAGGTTAATCAACAAGTGACTAATCTCTATCACAACTTGTCCTTGTTGTGAGGAAAATTCTATCATTTCTCCTCAAACACATGCTCACAAGGAACACAGATCTGAGCAAAACAACTGAAAGCTGCTGTTTGTAATGCTGGCACCAAGAAACAATGCGGGCTTTCTGGATGACAGGATGCTCTCTCCATGAGGCACTTACAAAACTGAAGAATGTATGGAACTAAAGAAAGCACATTTTCTTCCCTAAGTACTTAATAGAGAATGGCGGGACAATAAGGAAACAGCCATGAAATCTCCTACTTAAAAAGGAGATGGGGAATCCAAAGTAGCCTTTGGTATTCTGCTGGGCAGGGATTTTTTTTTGTAGTACTTTCCTTGGGGACAGCTGAAATCATTTAATTACACTCCAGTTTTAAACTCTGAAAGTATATTCTGTTTATCACCTTCTGTAGACCTAAGTGTTGAGAATCCCTCAAAGAATGGCTCAGAATTCAGAGCCAAGTTGCTATTTAAACAAGTTTGAGGATTTGAGAATTATGCTGAAATCCAAACAAATCAAGATGTGTAAAGTGGGCTGTGAACGATTGTGGATGTGTGTGTGTGTGTGTGTGTGTGTGTGTATTCTTGTGCATGTGTTACAGTTCCCTCAATATTTACAGTTAACTTCTGGTCTTAGTCAATAGCTATGGATGTGCCAGGAACTACACCTAATGCTTTCTTTGATGTAATTGCCTTTGTTTCATTTCTTTGATCCCTTGCCTTGATGCCCTCTCTCTCAACATAATGGACTAATTTGAGGTCATCTGGAGAACTACTTGATGGGCATATCATACTCGAAGCTGATCCTTTCTTTACTTCAGAGTATCTTTGTTCAGTTTAGGAGTTCCATTGTTGCTGGAAACATTTCATCTTTTATTCTGAATACTTTCCCTCTAGTAACAGATGGTCTTTCTAAGCCTTTGGCCTATATTCTCTTAACTTCAGTAGTATCTTTGATCTCTGAAAAGTTTTTTTTTTTAACTTAGCACATTTCTCCTCAAACCCATGAAATACATCATGAAAAGAGTAAAGTAAAAGCCATGCACACTTCCTTTCACTTTCTAAGCACCCTTTCTCAAGCTGCAGGTCACCAGTCTGAATCCAGCCAACTAAATGTCTGGAAGTGCATGATATAGATTTCCCTATTTATAAATTACAATATGAGTATTTTCATAGTTTGGTCTTATAAATCATCATTTATTAAGATAATGTGGTAGAAGTTTACTATATTGTTGCTGTTAACACAAAATACAAATACTTCTTGCCCTATTAATATTTTGTTGGTGGAAGGGAGTATAAAGACTATTAAGTCAGAGACTTTCCACTTTTCAACTGTGAAGCTACTGCATTGTTTTGTTGTTGTTGTTGTTTTTGTTATTGTTGTTGTTGATGATGATGGTGGTGGTAGTGATGGTGGTAATGTGTTTGTGTGTGCACGCACGTGCAAGCACATGCTTGTATGAGTAGTAATTGGAGTTCGAACCCAGAGCCTTGTGGATTTTAAGGAAACATTTTAGCACTAAGCAATACACTTAGACCAGGAGTTCTCCTTAATAGCAGTAAGTATAGACAAGAAGGATATAAAAGGGATAGTCATCAAGAAAATTGTGCTGTGTGAAACTTGAATTACTTGTATTACCTATTCCCGTATTCTGGCATTCAGAGTCCACCTGGATAGACCTCATTGTGATATACCTAAGGAAAGGTCATCAAACTATATGGTCAAAGGACAGAAACAAGGCAGCTCGTCTAAAAGCTGGCTAGGCTTCCCCACTGCAGGGATTCTAACACTCTTTCCAGGCTTTCTGCAATTGGAATTTTGATAGGAAAGCATTGGGATAATTTGTGGCCATATGGCTGTCAGCCTAATAACAATTACTCAAGGTCTGTGGGATAAAGCACATTCATTACAAGAGTACAGAAAAACTTCTGTTCAATTCTGACTTGTACCAGAAAGTAAAGTCAAAGGTTGTTTTCCCCAACTTGATTTAATTTCTATCTGAAACAATGTATTGTTTAGTTAGTTCAGTATATTCTTGGCTGTTGTCAATTTACAACAGCAAAGAGACAGAGAAGGAAAGGCATCTGTTTCTCTGCTGTTGGCACAATCCCTGCTAAATTGATTGAGAGCATAGTCTTTAAGTTATATTGTCAAAAGCTAGATAGGAAACTTTATCTTAACATCAATTATATTACCATTTCCCAGTGTTATCATCAAATCTCAAGTGTAGAATTCAGTAAGTCAACTTAATCAGAAATATCAAAACACTGTTACACATTTCCAATTTGCCCTGAAAGCTCTTTAATATAACTTATATCAAAACCAGACATTCATACAGATTTGCTTTTATAATTGACATGCCCTTTGGTAAAGTCTAAATCTTACAAATGGTTAAGTACCACTACATAGGGCTTCACAATTCAGAGTGTAAACAGCTGTGGTGTATATGAGTGGTTTGCCTGTATCTATAATTTTGTATGTTATGGCCCAAATGTGTGCAGATTCTTGACATTATTTCTTCTGCCATATAGTATAACTGTTTGTTTACCATTGATTTAAAATTCTGGTTTATAAGTAATCCAGAGATGGCTCCATTGTACAGGAGAATTTACATAGGTTATATGTAAATACCACTCCATTTTATACAAGACATGTATGGAATCTGAGGGAAACTAGCTCCAAGATGCCTGCAGAGAAACTAATATCTCAGTGATACTGGGAAACAACTACATTTATTTATGTATTTGAAAAGATAATATTTTTTTTCAATAAAGCTAGCAAAGATTTAGGGAATCTTAGCTCTCAGGCCAGAGTGAGCAAAGATATTTGTGAATTCAAGGTAATATAATAAGATACTCTCTCAAAGACAGAGGAAGGAAGGAAGGAAGGAAGGAAGGAAGGAAGGAAGGAAGGAAGGAAGATAAACAAGACAACACTTCCTGCATCCTTACTGGTACTAAAGTTTTGGCCACAAGGTTGTTTTTTCCGCTGTTTCTCAACATGTGGGTGGAGACCTCTTTTGGGGGGGGGCAAACAACCCTTTCATAGGGGCTGCATAAAACCACCAGAAAACACAGACATTTACATTGCAATTCTTAACACTAACAAAATAACAGTTAAGAAGTAGCAAAGAAATACTTTCTGAGTTAGGGGTCCCCACACCATGAGAACTGTTTTAAAGGCTGGCAGCATCAGCAAGGTGGAGAACCACCACTTAACAGGATTTTCAGTGTGAAGTGAAAACCAGTCTCCCTAGTTTCCCAACAAAGCTGTCATCTTCCAAGTGAGCCTAGCACTAAAGACTTGGACCTGCTTATCGAGAAGCAACTAGTTCGTGGCATTGGTTCTCAGTGGAACAACTGGGAAGGTAGATGGACATGAGCCGCTTTCCAGATGCTCGGCATCTCTCCAGGACTAAGGCCTGCAAGTCAGGGGGAAACAGAGAAGAGAGCCCGGAGGACTCTGTATTCCTTCTGAGAATAAAATTCTTACTCTAAATAGGGAAGGAGAACCCGGGATTTACAAATGCCTGCTGAAGAGTGGAGAGAGAGAGAGCATCGCAGAGGGACACTTAGAGCATAATGTTAGAGACGAGGAGCAATGTTGGGAACAAGCTTCAGAGACTCCCGGGAGACCCCTCTTGGGTCTTATACCAATTACTGTACACAGGGTGCACCTCCGTGAGGCCATGGAAAGAGGAACTTCAAGAAAGCAAGCCGAACAATTTTTCAAGCGTCCACAGACACAGGTGATGCTCAAATTTGAACAATCTGGATTAAGAGATAAACTGAATACTTGGAGCAAAGACTAAAAGCCCAAATCATTTTTTTAAAAGAAAGCATGAATTAGGACAGAAATTAGTTATTTATGCTCATACCAACACTCGGTCTTACAAGCTAATCTGTAAAACTGATGTCACAGCGAAGCATGAATGGCCGGGAGCTGAGAAGAGAGCTTGGAACTTGGGCAAGGTCTTCATAACTAAATCTCGGGACGACTTGTTCTGTGTCATCACTAGACGAGCTTCACATTTCTCTATCTTCCTCACGTTGTTATTATTTCATGTATCATAATGAATGAAGTTAAAACAGCATTAGTGTTTAACGTTTAAGCCAAATCAAATGTGTAGAATATCATTTTTTGTTCATTTATTCTTCTCAGAAAATAATTAAATATGAAAATACAAGTTAGGAAGGCTGGAGATACAGCAACATGGTAGCAGAGCTCTTGTTATCAAGCTCATGGGTCAAGGTTCAAATCCCAACACTGTCAAATATGCAAACGAAAGCAAAACAAGAACAATGGAAAATGTTGGTCCTTCCAAATCTTACATTCTTATCCATATATATATATATATATGTACGTATATGTAATATACGTCTTATATATAATATGTGATTATAGATTTATACATTGAAGATACTCATAATCCTGGGAAATCACCATGTGTTTTTAAAAAAAAAAAATAACAAAATGTAGTTGATACTGTAATTAAATTAGAATAATGAAGGAAAGGAGTAGGCAACCTAAATGATTACTCACACAAGGCTCAGGGAACGATTTTGTTAATAACTCTGTCAAAACAGCCATCTTGAGCCTTTGCCTTGTACCTAAGCAATGCTTCTTCACTGTACTAGCAGAGAGGAGCAGTTGTAACACTGCAAAAGAGGCACATGGTATTTGTTCCTTGCCTCTACAGAAAAAAGTGTGCTAAGCCCTGTTCTTGTGTTCTCTCACACACAAAAAAATAAAATAAAATAAACTTTTTTCACTTAATTTACTGTGTGTTTTGCCTTAGATTGTGCCTCTGTGTTACATGAACATAACATAATTTCAGTTCTTAAATATTATATAACAAAGTGGGGGGCTGTAGAGATGGCTCAGCAGTTTAGAGCACTGGGTACTCTTCCTGAGGCCCTGAGTTCAATTCTTAGCAGCCACATGGTGGCTCACAACCATCTATATGGGATCTGTGCAGGTGTACATGCAGATAGAGCATTTATATACATAAAATAAAAAAATATTTTTAAAAAGGGGGTGCTGGCCGGGCGTTGGTGGCACACGCCTTTAATCCCAGCACTTGGGAGGCAGAGGCAGGCGGATTTCTGAGTTCGAGGCCAGCCTGGTCTTCAGAGTGAGCTCCAGGACAGCCAGGACTACACAGAGAAACCCTGTCTCGAAAAACCAAAAAAAAAAGGGGGGGGTGCTGTAAAGATGGCGGAGCAGTTTGGAGTGCGTGCTTCTATCACAGAGGACTGAACTCATCCCAAGCATCCATGTCTAATAGGCATTAAACTATATTTAGCTCTAGCTACAGGGACATCTAACACCTCTGCTTTCTAAGAGAGCCTAAAGTCACATGAACATGCCCAAGGAGACACACATAAGTACACATAATTAGAAACAACAAAATCAATCTTTAAAGAATTTATGAAGACTTTATTTGAGAAGAAATGAAATCTTAACATAATATCCCTTAAATACAAAAGCACTCAGTTCTAACATACATTTTAATCAAAATATTTTATAGAATCTTTGGTGCAATGTTTAGTTATAAATAACCTGTGGCTGGAGAGATAGCTCAGTGGTTAAGAGATGTTCTTTTAGAGGACCTAAGTTCAATTCCCAACACCCATATGGCAGCTTACACCTGTCTGGAAAGTTCAGTTACAGGGCTTCTGACACTCTAACATAGATATACATGCAAGCAAAACACCGATGTACATAAAAATAAAAATAGACTTATTAAATAAAAATAAATAACTATATTTTACTTCATATTTAAATAGCAACACTTTAACATAATTATTAAACACATTCCAAATTAATCTCAATAGCTTTAAGTAATATTGTTTCAAAAAATTAAAATCCTAATATAGTATTTGATATTGTATAAGAACCTAGTTAACTTAATGTATGTTATGTATCTGAGAACTAAGTGCCTTTAGTTTCCTAGCTACTTTTTTAATTTAAAATTTTATTATTTTTAAAGCTTTTTAAATTTATTTTAGGTATATGAGTACACACTGTAGCTGTGCAGATGGTTGTGAGCCTTGGACACCACCACTTGCTCTGGCCCAAAGATTTATTTATTATTATGAATAAGTACATTGTAGCTGTATCCAGACACACCAGAAGAGGGTATCAGATCTCATTATGGATGGTTGTGAGCCACCATGTGGTTGCTGGGATTTGAACTCAGGACCTTTAGAAGAGCAGTCAGTGCTCTTAACCACTGAGCCATCTCTTCAGCCCAGTTTCCTAGCTATTTAAAGAACACATGTATACTACATGAAGTCAAGCTCATCAGTCTGGCAATTCACATTCATATTCACAAAGTTGAGAGTCTATTTTCAGCTTGGGCTTCATGTGGGTCCCAATCATGAGCCATCTAGGAAATGTCTAGATATGCCCACCATTTTGCATGGCCTATGATGGGTGAGCTCTGAGAAGCAAGATCCCAAGAGTCTTCATCTCAGGAGTGCTTCTTGCTGCTAATAGCTTTTCCTATTACTATTACATACCTTAATGATTCCTGGGCATTAGCTCACCCTCTCGGGCAGATTAACATGAAGATAATACTCTTATGTAGTAATGCTGTGTAGGCAAATTGATGATTTCATAATTCCTGATAATGATTTTATAGAATTTGTAAATTGATACAAGTTATTTCAACCTCTCTATAAAAGCAGCAATTAGAGCTCTGTAAATCTTCATGCGTTACAAGCTAATTGCACTAGGAAAAGAAAGCAGGCTTGGAACAAATTTATGATCAAGGAAAACATTCCTTCTAGGTTAGGTGTGAGACCATTATCTGGTAACTAAAGTTCATAAACCAGAAATGGATAATTTATTGCAGGTACAAGGACAGAAAATGAATTATTGCCACGTTTTATCTATACAAACCTTCAAAAGTAATATGACACAAAGCAGATGATTTATCTTGACAGAATTGTGCCAACTTTTGACATAAAAATTATTACTTTAAACTTATAAAGAACTTATGGGGGGCTAGTAATGTATGATGTATGCTTAGTCGAGTACTAGCCTTAGTGGAAAGACATGTAAACAATTCTGTTGAAATTCCTTAAGTCCTATCAATCTATGACATTACCATGAACATATTGGAATATAAAAATATTAAGAAAACCAAATGATCAGTTATCCTGCTATAATAATGGATATACCTGATAGTTGTATAAGGTAATTTCTTAGAGAAAGTATAAAAACTAAGAACCACAATGAAATAACAGTGCAGCTTCCTTCAGCATCTTCATCTTCAGCACCATCCAGTGTGTGTGTGTGTGTGTGTGTGTGTGTGTATGTTTCAGGTGTTAATAAAGGTTTGTTGGAGCTTCTTTTCTCTGCTTCATCCAGAGGGAGTGGGTGTTTTTCCTGTGTGCCTGAATTTTCTTTCTTTTCCTTCATTCATTTTTCTTTCTTTTATTTTCTTTCTGCTTCACAAAGAGTTAAGGAACTCCAAACCTCTTGCCTGGCCAGCAAGGGGCCCTTGAGCTAGAGGGAGAAAAGAGCCCTAGCAATTAAACCCTTTTTTTTTCTTAATTCCCTCCTGCTAACAGCAAGAGTCAATTACCAGAAGCCAGGAGCTTTTGGACCTGTAATAGCAAAGAGTTAAGGGCAGAAGAATTGCTGAAAATAAACAGCCACAGAAAAGCTAAAGAGAATTACATTTCCAGAAACTATCAGCTTCTGCCCCCGGAACAGCAAGAGAGAGTTACAAGGCCAGAGAGCCACACTGTGTCCTGCCTCAGTAATAACTGTGAAGGTTGGGGCCGGTCCCTGGCAGAACAGACACCATAACCATGGCAACTCTTACAAGGACACTGTTTAATTGGGGCTGGCTTACAGGTTGAAAGGTTCAGTCCATTATGATCAAGGTGGGAACATAGCAGCATCCAGGCAGGCATGGTGCGGGAGCTGAGAGTCATGTGTCATCATCTGAAGGCCGCTACCAGAAGTTTGACTCTTCTGTACTGGGGGGCGGGGGTGGAGTGTCAAAGCCCACCCTCACAGTGACACACTTCTCCAAACAAAATGACACTTATTCCAAAAAAGTCATACCTACAATTAGTGCCACTCTCTGAGCCAAGCATATTCGAACCACCACACCCAACAATTGGATTAAGGGCTGTGTTTGAATCAGGCTCTGTTGCCTGCCTTTGGATCCCGTTCCCCTAGCTGGGCTGACTTGTCTGGCCTCAGTGGGAGAGGATGAGCTTTGCCCAGGCAGGTTGGTACAAGGGGTAGGGGCACTTCCCTTTTCTTTAGAGAAGAGGATAAAGGAATGGGAGGAGGGTGAGAGGGTGGGACTGAGAGGAGGGGAGCGATGGAGTTTGCAATCAGGATGTAAAGTGAATAAATAAATTAATTAATGAAAAAGATAAAGTGAAAATAACTTAGATTCGAGCATTTCCATAGTATAACAAATCACTTCTTTCATATCCAGAATATTGGATATAAACACGGAAGTTTATATAAAATGTACCTTTTGTTCCTTTTCTTTGTACTTTAAAACATTACTTTAAATGTGCATGCACCCTTGAGCATCATTCTTCAGACGACATCCAACTGTCTACAATTCCTTGGCACTGAGATTGCAAAATCACACCCGCACAGCTGGATTTTTACATAGCTTCTGAAGATCAAACCCAAGGCACCATATTTGCACTGCAAGCACTTTACCAGCTGAACTCTTAGATCCAGTTTAATGGTTTGAAATTAAACACAGTGACTTGGAAAGAATGATACAAACCCCATAGCACCAAGAAACCATCCTGTCTAATTGCTGTTCTATGGAAATTGAGATATGAGACAACATTAAGGCACCTTCAAAGCAAACTTGTAGGTCCTGATAGTACCAGCCACTCATCTAAGCCTACCCTAAGAGCTCATTGCTGGAGCAGTCTGAGGGTCAAGCACAACTTTATATGAGTAAAGTGTTTGGAGTTTCACTGCTGCTTTATTGGCAAAGTCTAGAGTGTTGCAAGGCTCTGGACTGGAAGTTTCATTGTGCAAAAGCATAATGTTGAATCTGAGCCAAGAAACACAAATTGATTGTAGCTCCTCTTGAGAAAAACTTCTCTTGACTAACGCCATAATATTCTCCTTGCTCTCAACATAAAGTTCGTCAACATGTACCAAAGTTGCACTAGGACAAGACATAGAAAGCTAAGAGCACTCTTCAATTGCAGTTAATAGTTTCAGACAAAGGACTGTCTGAAGAAACTATCATTAAAGTTAATGAGGGATTTTTCCAGATGTTTCTCAGATCCCCTCCCCCGCACTCAAATGATAAGTATGTGAAGTCCTAAGTGTGGCAGCAACCTTGATTTGTTCTTTTTACCATTGTTCTGCCTGGTTTTATGTCATCTTCACAAACTAGACATTTGAGAGGCAGGAAACTCAACTGAGAATCCCGCCATAGACCAGACTAGGGCATTTTCTTAATTAGTGTTTCCTGGAAAAGGGTGCAGCCCACTGTGCCTGATGACAACCCTGGACTGGTGCTCAGGAGTGCTTTAAGAGGCAAACTGAGAAAACCATAAGGAGGAAGCCAATAATCAGCACCCCACCTGTCCTCTGCAGCAGCTCCTGCCTCTAGGTTCATGTCCTGACTTTCCTAAATGAGGGACCACGAGTCTCTAAGATGAAATAAACTTCTTCCTTCAATTTGACTTTGGTCATGGTGTTTTATCCCAATAACAGAAATCACAACTAAGAAACAATTATTCTTTTTCTACTATATAATCTAAGTGTATATAATTTATATTTTCTGCCAGTTATGCCCTAATAAAGCAGATAAACACAATTTATGAGCCATGTTAGTTAAGTATCGATTTACTAATGTCCTGCAACAAAGTAACAGATATAAAGAACCTCATGGAAAGGATCAATGTATTAATCACAGCATTTCCAGCTCCATTGAAAAGGGCTTTTTGGAGAATGTTTGTGGTTTGCACATACAGTTTTTGTTTATGAAATTATTAACGAATAGCATTTTGGCAAATTACAGATATTACTGTCTAAATACAGATATTATTCAGTTGCTATCTTTTTTTTTTGTAAATACTGACTTAGGATTGACTGCATCCAAATAACTATTGTTCCTAACTAATGTACTAACTGACCAATAAATTTTCCAGGATTAATTATTATTTATGCCTTAACTTATTATTAATTAAAACTATAATACTGAAAAGAAACAAAACCATTTAAGTAATTGTAAGAATTTCATATAGAAGGCCACAGACTATTATCACACTGATATAAATTGAGACAGAGGAAGAACAATTCTCAAGCATGCACACTCCCTGAGATTCTAGAAGGAGACCAGAATGCACACTGTTTTAAGCTCTGACTTCATATTAATTCAAGCATCACTTAGCACTTTCTATAAATGCCAGGTAATTTGAAGTAGTGTATAATGGTAATGGTATAGACTGATATATAATTTTCTTGAAGGACCTATTTTCAAGTACTATATTATCACATTTTTCTTTAAAATCATTTTCAAGTATTTTAGCTTAAAATCAATTTTTAAAAAAATAACACTATAACCAAAGTTTCTAGGTAAAAAGACTCAATAATAGCCTACTTTTCAATGAAGATAACAATTGGGAGTAAAATAGTTATATTTTATTGAGGTGGTACTTAATTTTCATTGCTTATTAATGACACTATTCACGAGTGTTCAATTATCCAGATTTGTCTGTGTCTAGAGGAAAGAAATCACAGAAGTTCTGGCAAAGATCAACATTGTATCTCTCTCTCTCTCTCTCTCTCTCTCTCTCTCTCTCTCTCTCGGGGTATATAACACTATGTGTGTCTGTGTGTCTGTGTGTTTTTTGTTTATAGTTGTAACATATTAGATATAATTTTGTTCTGTAAAATGTTTATGTGAATATAATCTTTCTATAGTGTAATGCCTCTCCTACAAATGTTAAATTGCTTATATATTTATAATAACATTTATAATATTAGTGATAATTTATAATAGTATATATTATTCATTATAATAATAGAAATCTAACCAAGTATCTACAAAAGCAGAAAACACATGCAGATAAGAAAGAAAATTCAGGAAGATAATTTAAGGAAAAACTTTTAACAACAAAATCTAAGACAACTGTAGTGAAACCATGAAGGAGAGAAGAGAGATGTGCATAGCTCGCATATTGATGGTTTAGATAGCAAGAATCTAAAATACTGGTTGCAGTGGGTGGTTACTCATCACATTTATCTATTTTGAAATTATCTGACATCAGCATTTACTTCAACTAATGTCCTACATATTCGCCTAAGAAAAATGTGAGAGAAAACTTGAAAGGCTTACAAAGTGTACTACACAGAATCAAGCCTAAAATACCTATCAAATGGAATATTTCATGAGTATTTTCCATGGCTTTTAGTGATCTTAGTGTAAATTTAATATTCTACTTACCAGATCATATAGCACCTGGAAATACATGTCTTAGTTTGAGCTCTAATTCTTTCAGAGAGTGCACTGCATTACAGAAAGAATGATTTTTGTTCCTCATTCATCTGCCCATTTGTAGAGTGGTTTTGTACCTTTAGGGGAGGTGATATGTTTTTATATGAAACAGAAAAACCTAAGAATTTGAGTCCTTAAACTTTATACAAGTCTAAAATCCAATATAAATACTTAATAAAATTGTTCAAATAAAACATTTGTTCTATAAATGCCCACTGTGTACCTTGTTCATATGAATATAATTTTTAAGAAGGCAATTTAGGTTTTAATAACCAATGGCTTTCAACTATTAGAGCTACCAAATATTTATAGGATTATGGGTTTTAGCTGTGCTATGATCACACTTGTGAAGCCAATATCTGTGTTATAATCTTTGCATATAAGTAAATATTGTATAAGTACACTTTTAGGAGATATGTTAAGACTTCTACAAATAGGCACATTGTTTTCTGAAGGCAAACAAAATGGAATAACCTTTGCCTCTTCAATGTTGAAGTGGAAAACACCATGGAGGAACAGTTCAGTCAGCTTGATCTTCTACACCAAATATCATAATCTCACTGGCTTATACATAAAAGGAGTTAACTCTCACAGCTCTGAAGACTGGACATTCTAAAGTCCAGGAAGACACAGTGGCCTGTGAGGGACAGCTTCGTACTTCACAGATGGCTGTCGTTTTGCTGTATATTCATGTCTTCGATTGGCAAAACAAATATCTGAGAACTGTTTTGTAAAGGACACTAATCACATTCATTAGACTACTGCCCTTGTAACCTGAATCAGCTCTCACAAATACTAGCTTGCTGTCATACTGCTGCCTTGAGGATCCTGATGTTAACATGAGCAGGGAGTCAGTCAGTCCTAGAGAGAAGAAAACCAAACAATGTTGCTAACCTCAGTGTTACTGTTTGAAAGCATCATCTGACACAAATGTTCCTAATACACACCTGCCTTCATTGTTCCATTAAAGTATAACATGCAACTGTTATTCAAATCCTATAAAAACAAAGACCCAAACTGCTTCAAATTAAAAAAAAAAAAGATCTAAAGCTCAGAAAGCATTTCCATATAGAGCTGGGTTCAGTTTTATGTAGAATTCTATAAGAGAGGGCAACTTCTGAGCCAAAATATTTTGACAAGAGACATGAAGAATGCCTGTGGGTATGGTAAAACTGTTGATTCAAAACCTTATGTGCAGGCTTCCACATAAAACCAGACACACTGAAACTAATAGAAAAGAAACTGGGGAAGACCCTGGAGGATATTGGCTCAGGGGGAAAGTTCCTGAACAGAATACCAATAGCTTATGCTCTAAGATCAAGAATAGACAAATGGGACCTCATAAAGTTACAAAGTTTCTGTAAGGCAAAAGACACTGTCAAAAGGACAAATCGGCAACCAACAAATTGGGAAAAGATCTTCACCAACCCCACATCCGACAGACGGCTAATATCCAATGTATGCAAAGAACTCAAGAAGTTAGACCCCAGAAAACCAAATAACCCTATCAAAAATGGGGTAAAGAACTAAACAAAGACTTTTCACCTGAAAAATTTCAAATGACTGAGAAGCACCTTAAGAAATATTCAACATCATTAGTCATTAGGGAAATGCAAATCAAAACAACCCTGAGATTTCACCTCACACCAGTCAGAATGGCTAAGATTAAAAACTCAGGAAACAGCAGGTATTGGCGAGGATGTGGAGAAAGAGGAACACTCCTCCACTGCTGGTGGGACTGCAAGCTGGCACAACCACTCTGGAAATCAGTCTGGCGGTTCCTCAGAAAACTGGACATGATACTTCTGGAGGACCCTGTCATACCACTCCTGGGCATATACCCAGAAGATTCCCCAGCATGCAATAAGGATACATGCTCTACTATGTTCATAGCAGCAGCCTTATTTATAATAGCTAGAAGCTGGTAAGAACCCAGATGTCCCTCAAGAGAGGAATGGATACAAAAAATGTGGTATATATACCCAATGGAGTACTATTCAGCTATTAGAAACAATAAATTCATGAAATTCTTAGAGAAATGGATGGAGCTGGAGAACATCATACTAAGTGAAGTAACCCAGTCTCAAAAGAATGCCCATGGTATGCACTCACTGATAAGTGGATATTAGCCTAGAATCTTGGAACACCAAAGACACAATCCACAAACCAAATGATGTCCGAGAAGAAGGAAGGAGTGGACCCTGGTTCTAAAAAGGCTCAATGCATCAGTGTAGGGTAATACCAGAACAGGGAAGTAGGAAGGGGTGGATGGGGGAACAGGGGGAGGGAAAAGGGCATATGGGACCTCTGGGGGGCGGGGAACCAGGAAAGGGGAAATGAAATGTAAATAAAGGATATATCCAAAAAAAAAAAAAAACCTTATGTGAAGATGCTCATTAAAACCACATTGGGGAAAGCCATTTCCTACATATCTAATTTCTAAAAATTCTTAAATGATAACAGAAAAGGAGAAAAAGGTGTAGCAACCTTCCATGGTGGTAAAAAATGCATTCACTTTTTATGCACCTCCCTGCAATAAGTGAAGCTGGGTACTGTTTACATGCTCTCTAAAACATTATGAGCCATAGTAAAAGTACTTTCTCGTGGTGTATTAGTTACTGTTCTGGTGTTGTGATTAAACAGCACAGCACAGACAGGGCATAGAACAAAGAGCCTTACGGTTGGTTTTAGAGGAAATGGAGTCCATCATGCCCAGAAGTGTGGCAGCAAAGGGACGGAGACCGGAACAGGAAGCAGAATATTTCACTGTAACAGGAGCAGAAAGAAGAAACCGGATGTAGATGAAGCTTTGCGTCTCAAAGGCTGTGCCCAGAGACTTACTTCCTCCAGCAAGTCTGTAGCCATCCACGCCTCCACGGAGCGTGCCACCAGCCAGGAACCGTGAGTCCAAATGCCTGAGACTATGTGGGGCAGGTTTTGTTTAAGTCACTACATGTGGTGAAACCAGAGCACAGGAATTGATGGGAAGGAATATTTTAAAAAGCTATACTATTGTTCACTTACAAAAGAGAGAGAGAGCGTGGCTGGGCGAGCATAGAAAACCACGTTCTACGAGTATACTCAGTAAGTTCCTGAGGTCATTGATTGTAACAATATATTGATGTAGGTATCCAGTAAGAAAAATCACTCCAGCTAGGAAAGCATATGAAATAGAGCTAAATTGTTGATTTGGTACAAGGAGAAATGCTTTTTCTCTGTCTACTAGGACATAATTATTTCACTAGAAAATTCAAAGAAAAACAGAAAACACAAAAACGGTTTGCAAAATTTGATATCCAAGCATGACTTGTATTCCTTTAGAATGTGTGTGTGTGTGTGTGTGTGTGTGTGTGTGTGTTTGAGAGAGTGACAATACAGTCCCTAGTATACAGCACACTACTGCTTGTTTCCTTTCTGATGTCAAATTGCTTTTGACAAAATACTATCAGAAACTTTCAGTTTTGAGAAAACCACAGCCCGTGTTCAAATTGGGTGTTTCACAGATTGACCAGAATGCTTACAACTGAGGTAAATTCAAAAGGTTAGTGCTGCAGTTATTAACTGTAAAAGGCATGCTGGACAAGGATCAAGGATCGTTAACTTATATATGAATTTGACTAGGCTAAGTCATATCAAGATGGCCGATAAAACAATATTTTTGTCTATGTCTGTTGCGGTCTTTTCAGAAGGTACTAACATTTGAATCAAAAGAATACATATGTAGCTGGACATGCTGACTCTTATCATTTATACCAGCCACATGGAAGTCTGAAGCAAGAGGAGTACAGGTTAAAGCCCATTGGGGTTGTAGAAAGTATTCACAGTGAGACTGGGCATCTTAACCGCATCATACTTCAAAATAAATAAATAAATAAACATAAACATAAACATAATAATAATAATAATAATAATAATAATGAAGGTTGCTGATAGTGTTCAGTAGCACAGTGATCAAAAAGTTGGAGAAAGACAATTCATTCCCTTTTATAGAGGAAGAATATGCATGTTGTGCCCATTATTAAATTCAAGATCCTTGGAGCTTCAGAGCCCAGGACTTCCATCAGCAGCACTTCCACCCCTAAGTTCATAGCCCTTTAGCTTCAGTAATAGAACTATATAATCAGCATGTCTGGTTGAATTCTACTTGCTTCTCTATTTCTCTAGTTTATAGTCAACATATCATATAAGTCTTGTCCTGGATAATTACTTTAGTCAGTTTTCACAATAAACAGACTCTTAGGTATCTATATATACCACTGGTTTTGTTTCCTTGCAACTTACACACTGGCTGTTTTTTTCAGAATTTAAGGTTCTGAGGTGCAAAAGGAATATCGTGGTCTTTAAATCTGGGAAGTAAGCTATCTGAAATAGAAGTAGATATGGAGAGGAAGGAGAATGCTTAAGGAACATACAGCATGTACGATTTTCTTGCTCTGGACTTGAACCACATTATCCATTTGTCTAAATTTGGTTTCAATTATCTCTATCAAAATGTGATCAAGGCAGTCTTTAAGAAGGGGAACCTTTAGCATGAACATCTTTCTTGGGACACTGGGTTAGAACTGTAGGAACAGTGGGCAGATACACTATTATAAAGTGAGGCAATTCTTCATCCCATTTCTGTTCTACACAGAAACACATAACTTTGTTTTATTCTGCTTTTTCTCCAACAAGAAACAGCATATGACTCTCACCAGAAGCTGAGCAGATGCAACCACCTGATCATGAACTGTGAGCAAAGTTTACAGTATCAACCATATTGTTCACATTTCTAAATTCTGTTCTCCCTTCTCATTTTTTCTGAAACCTGGAGTAATTTTACTCCCTGCTTATGAACATTTGTTATGCCTACTATTCCATAAGTGACAGCTCTCTTACAACCCTTTGTTCAAGTCACATGCAAGAACTAAAACACATTTATCTCTTATCTATCCTAGGACCTTTTTTAAAAAAAAAATGTTATCACTCTCTTTTTATTCCTGTGGTGAGCCTAAATTACTTGTAAGAACAATGTATGCTTCATACTTCATTCCAAGACAGATAGCATTATTTCTTCACATGCTTAATGTATTTTATTCACTGAATTAGTTAATGCCCATTTCTGACTCAAGTGAATTGGTGAGTTATAAATCTATATGTTTAGGGGAACACTGAAGGCAGTCTTCAGGTAGTCTGATGCCAGGCAGTTCATTGCCAGCATATTTAAAACAGTACAATTTGGAAACTTTTCTAGTATTTAACAATTCCCAGTGCACAAGGAAGATTAATTACATCAAAACTCAACTCAGAGCTGGGCGGTGGTGGTGCATGCCTGTAATCCCAGCATTTGGGAGGCAGAGGCAGGCAGATTTCTGAGTTTGAGGCCAGCCTGGTCTACAGAGTGAGTTCCAGGACAGCCAGGGCTACACAGAGAAACCCTGTCTTGGAAAAAAAACAACAACAAAAAACAAAAATCAAACAAACAAAAACCTTAACTCAGGGCACTTGCCATTTCTTCCAAGAAGATAGGTTCTAGAGAAAGGCCACCTCTACTAGCTTAATGGCCAGAGCAAGGGTCAGGCCTGGCCTAGGTTATACAGATAGAGGTAGTTTAGAGGTCATTTGGGCTATTAGCTATTGGTTCTGGCTGTAGGAGCTTGGGGAAACCTCTGGTTATACAGATAATGTGGGGGTCATTTAAACTGTTAAGTATCTCCAGTCTTGTTTGTAGGTGCTTGACTTATCCTGTCCTAACATAACACATATCAACAGGCTATTAATGACTTCCAATCCCCAGCTCAGCTCTTGGGATGAAAGAACAGGCTTTTCATCTTTCCTATTGGAGGGTCAATCCTGCATGCTTAACATGTCTGGTTTCTCTGGAGATCTGTGGGCACAAAGACCTTTATGCTGTGCTCCCAACAGATAAAAGAATGAAGAGACACTATTTGGGGGATGAATAAAAAGCTGGACAGAAGAACTGGCTTTCAACCTCTGGCTTTCTCAGCATCCATTTTCACATAATTCTTTCCTTTGTATGTACATTCACCATGCATCCAGCAATGGATAATACTTAAAATACAAACCAGGTCATATCATTCTTCTGTACAAAACCTTGATAAATTAATGTTTTATTATATCAATTTAAACCCAAACTTCTAAGCACATCAAAAGGTAAGCCATTAGTAGCTTATATATGACTTCCAGCTTTCTTGTATTTTTTCACAAAACTATTATATACTTTGCTTTTGAGCAATCTTTTTTCCTATCATGATAATGAGATAAATCCTGTTGATCCAAATCATTTTTAATACCCCTTGTGACACCTTGAGCTAATTAATCTACTTGGCATTACATATTCTCACTGTCCTAGTTACCTTTCCTGTTGCTGTGATAAATACTCTGAAAACAGCAACTTAAAGGATAAGAAGATTTATTTTGCTTCATAATCATGGGTGCTGTTCATCATGTGAAGGAAATCCTGAAAGGTGATCTAGGCATCCTGGTTACACTTCATCCTCACACTGGACACAATATTATGCATTTGTTGAATTAAAAATAGTTTTAATTTCTCGAGTTCTTTATAAACTTTGTATATTATCCCTCTGTCAGATGTGGAGTTGGTGAAGATCTTTTCCCAATCAATAGGCTGCTGTTTTGTCCTATTGACAGTGACCTTTGCCTTACAGAAGCCTTGTGGTTTCATGACTCTCAATCTTACAGCCTGAGCCATTAGTGTTCTGTGCAGGAAGTTGTCTCCTGTACCAATGTATTCAAGGGTATTTTCTACCTTCTCGTCTATGAGATTTAGTATACCCAGTTTTATGGTGAAGTTCTTGATCCACTTGTACTTGAGTTTTGTGCAGGGTGATAAATATGAATCTATTTGCATTCTTCTACATGTAGACATTCCATTAGACCAGAACCATTTGTTGAGGATGCTGGAGTGCATACTTGTATAACCACTTTGGAAAGCAGTTTCTCAGAAAACTCGGAATAGTTCTACCTCAAGACACAGCTATACTACTCCTGGAAATATACTCAAAAGATGCTCCACCATCTTACAAAGACACTTGCTCAATTCTGTTCATAACAACTTTATTCATTACAGTGAGAAAGTGGAAACAACCTAGATGTATCTCAATTGAAGAATGGATAAAGAACATGTACATCTACACAATGGAATAATACTTAGCTATTAAATCAAAGACATCATGAATTTTGTAGGCAAATGAATGGAACTAGAGGATATCATCTTGAGTGAGGAAACCCAGTACCAAAAAGACATTCATTGTATGTACTCACTCTAAGTGTATATTGGCTATAAAATACAGGTTACCCATGCTATACTCCAGAGACCCAAGCAAGCTAAAGAAGAAAGAAGGTTCAAGAGAGCATGCTTAAATCTTACTTAGAGGAGGGAATAAGATAGTCTTAAGAAGCAGGTGGAGGAAGGGAGCAGATAGTGGGAGTTCCGATAAGGGGAAATGTTAGGGTCTGGATCAGGTGTGGAGAGGAACAGGATAGATGGCCAGATGGTCATGATAATGAGTGGAATTCTGTAACTGATGCGGGTGGAGACATGGGAGGTATCCCCAGGATAAGACAGAGACCTGGGATAAGGAATACACCAAGAAGTAATTAGGGGTGTCCTTAGCTGTGATTCACAGCATTGGAGATATGGAAACTGAAGAAGCCACCTCCTGTAGCCAGCCAGGAACCCCAGTGGAGCAATAGGGAAACCAGCACACACACAAAACTTTCAACCCAGAATGTATCTTGTCTAAAAGAAATTCAGGGATGGGTGATGGAGCAGAAACTGAGAGAATGGCCAACCAATAACTGGCCCAACTTGAGACCCATCCTATGGGCAAGCACCAATCCATGACACTATTAATCCATGATTCTGCAATCCTTGCAGACAGGAGCCTAGCATGGCTGTCCTCTGAGAGGCTCCACCCAGGAACTGACTCAGATGGATGCAGATACCCACAGCCAGAGTGGATGGAACTTGGGGAGTCCTATGAAAGAGTAAAAGGAAGGATTGTGTGATCTGACGGGATAGGAAGACAAACAGAGTCAACTAACCTGGACCCTTGGGGTTATCAGAGTCTGAACCACCAACCTAAGAACATACACGGGTTGAACCTAGGCCTCCTTGTACATATGTAGTAGATATGTAATTTGGTCTTCATGTGGGTCTTGAACAACTGGAACGGAGGCTATCCGCAAAAGCTGTTGCCTATCTGTGGGACATGTTCTTCTAGCTCTACTGCCTTTTCTGGTCTCAGTGGTCCCTAGCCTCAAAGAGACTTGATGTGCCAGGGTCGAAGTATAATGGGGGTGAGGCGGGAGGGGGGGATGCCCATCCACTCAGATGAGAAGGGGAGGGAGAAAGGGGGAGGGATTGTGGGAGGGAGTGACTGGAAAGGGGACAGTAAGCAGGATGTAAAGTGAATATGTAAAATAAATAAATAGTTTTAAAAGTTGACATATTAAAAATATTCTAGAGTGAAATTTCCTAGGCAAGAGAAACTTGGGGAAGAAACCCAGTTTCAATACAAAGTATGGGGGATTCAAGTGAATTACTATTCTTTACATTAGTTTTTAGAAATTGTAAGCATTGTTAAAAACAATCATTAGTATGAGATAGGAAAGGATTTTGAAAAGGCAGAAGAACTTATGTTTCATGATGGACACTAAACTATTCTTTATACCCAGTCCTTCTCAAGGGCAATAATGAAACATTCCCCAAACTAGTTAAAAGTGGTTTTGTTTTTCCTTTGGAATAAATTGGTTTAAATCAGTATACATTTTCAACATCTTATAAGCTGGAGACAAGCTTCCCCCTTGAGGTTCATCAGCACCACCATGTATGCAGGTTGGGCCTGATAGCATTTTGTAATAACAGATACAAGAGCAACTGAAGTTTGGACATATACCTGTAGAGGTGATAGAAGAGGGATAGGACAGTATGACATATTATGATTATCTAGAAGAGACACACCCACTCATACAGGATCATCAGTGAAATGACTCACCTTCTTCTGTATGCAGGGGCCAACTTGCTTTCTTTCAGGTATTCGTAGAACATTATCAAGCAATCGGAATGACCTAGAAAGCCTTCATAAAGGGATCTAAATGTCAGGTGTTTAAGTAAACGCTTCAAGGCAGGCCCACAGATAGGTTCCAAATTGAGTGAAACCAAGGCAGCAATTGCTAACACTATCAAAGACTAGTTACTTGTCAATAATGAATATCGGAGAACTCATCATTGCTATTTTCCAGTCATTTAAGAGAACTCGCTGTGTGTACTAGAAGGGTACTAGACTGTGTGCTGTTTGCTCTCCCTATGATGGTGAAGCTCAATCCGTCTAGCATTGCTGTTGGGATGTCAGAGTGACAGTTAACAGAAAATGGCAGGTTTTATAGCTCACTTTAATTAAAAAATATTTAGTACCTACTAAATATATGTAGGGAATGAGATAAAGGATGAAATTTATTTTCTGTTCTGTTGGAAATTACATCTGGGAAACATAATTTTATTATAACGCATTAAACAGAATTATAGCTAATTTAATGGTTTAATCAAGTAAAACAGAAAAATGGATTTTCATTGAAACTATTAAGGCTTACAACAATGACCACTGAAAGAGAAAACAATGATATAACTTTAGAAACATGAGGAAAAAAATGGAGTAGGTTATTTTCAAGACTCGTGGAATTATACCAATCATCCCTGAACTGTATTTATTATGATAGTAATAGCCATCAAAGAAAAAATATTTTAAAAAACCCTTCAAAACCCTTGGTTCACTTAGAAAGTTTCACAGTGTAGTCCCCCAGTGTAAGCCACTCTTATGTGACAGGTTAACAGGTTAACAGGATCATTATGAATGACAGATGAAATACATTACTCTTATTCTTACAATTATTCCATAATGCCTGCCCTCCTGCAGGTCCTTTTCGTTCACAGAAGATATCTCCTCAGTTTTTTTTCTGCGTTGATTACCTTATTGTCTACTTTGCATGCTGTGTTTAAATAAAAAATTTTTCATAATCTGCAAAATTTAGCTTGCATTTTTTGCAGTGTTTTGAATAGGGCCAGAATGTCCAGGTACACAGACACTGAAAATATCACCAAACGGGGTTCACACAAATGGCAGCTTTCAAAAGGAAATCCTTGTACTTGTTGGATTTGTTTTTAAATTGTATCAGATACTTTATTACCATTTCCAGTTCAGTAGTGGAGTTCTGTCAGTCAGAGGTGCTACTAATATACCTGTGTTCTGGAATTTCTCCTGTCTTGCAGTATTGTTGGCTTCAGTAAGAAAATCTTCCTTAGATACTCTCAATTGTCAAACCTCCATTATTTAGATTGGTATATCATACAATTTTGACTGATGAGCTATGAAAATAGGACTATTGAAAAGTTTCTTCCAAGTTTTTCATCTTCCTTTAAATTAATGCATAAAGTCGGTGCCTTCCTTAACTGGATATTGTGATGAAAGGATGCTTAGAAATGTAAAAGTCATCCCAAAACTATGGATAGGCCTGTTAAAGAGGACAATCAATTCTTTTAATAGCAAATCATGGGGACTTCTGGATTCAAAGAATAGAGGAAAAAATCCATATATTATAAACAAAATAGACAAGGCTTCTTCGTTAAGAATTTATCTGACAAAATGAGGAGACCCAGCACTGATCAAAGAGGTGATCAAGCCACCTATTCAACAGAGGGCAAGTTGTTATTAATGTCTGTGGAAGACTAGAGTTTGATAATCTTCCAACAGTCATTGGTATAGCTTTGAAAGATTTTTTTCTTGGGTATAAACATTCTGACCTCCAAGTCTGCAAGTTAATGAGCAGTTAACTTACTTTGAGAACAGCTGATTTTACACAAGAATGACAAATTTTCCCTTGCAGCTAGTATCACGATGTTTTACAAATGCATTCTAAAATGCATTTGGAAAATGTGGTTGAATGCATTCTAAAATGCCATGGCCTTATGATTCGCTTGGTCTTGTCCTTAATGACCAGACTTAGTTGTCATGAAAACACAAAAGTATCATGGAAGAAGCACAGAGTGGGTCCAACAGTCATTGGGCCAAATTACCTTGTATTATAATCTTGGACAGAAAAGTCAAATTAACTTTGTATTATATAGTCTTGATAAAATAATTTTAAATGAGGAATGCATTTACATGTAGGAAAATTAAGATATAAAAGGAGTGAACACAATACAAAGAGTTACAATGCTTTTTTTTTTCTTCTTATTTTGGTCATGCATCAAACATCTACTGGCTCAAGTGAAAAGATTTTGAGTTTTGGTGGGTTTTTGTTTTGGTTGTTGTTGTTGTTGTTTGAGGGAAAGCGTACTTTGACCCCTTCCAAAATAACCCAGTTAACTATAACAGTCATGTCAGAATTATCTAATTCTGGAAAGGTAATAATATATCCCTCATCTCTGACACCTCTGGAATTGGCGCTTTCAAAGCTAGCTATGAATGAGTGATGCTAGGGTTTTTCTTAGTAACACCCTTGTTATTAATGGGAAACAGGTTCATAGCTCAGTATTTATTTTCTTTTTATCTGTAGTTGTCTCTCTCATAAGGAAGGCAGAGAGTCTAAGCTTCTTTTCAGCAAGGTGGTTTTATTAGGAGTTGAATGCATTCTAAAAATATTTCTGGTTGTTTTCACCACCTTTCACAACACTGATGAAATTCCTGAATGAATCAACTTAGAATTATTATTTGACTCCCAGCTTCAGGACATGGCTGATGTGTGACACCACTTCTGGGCTCACGGTGAGGCAGAAAACAATGGTGGAAGGACACAGTGGGCAAAGCTGCTCATCTCACTGCAACCAGACAGGAAGGCTCCAGGGACAGGTTACCCTGGCACAGGCACCTGTCCAGGTGTCTACTCCCTCCAATCAGGCCCCACCTTTAACAGTTTCTACCACTTCCTGGTATCTTATTCCATTATCATTACCAGTGCATCTACAGTTTAATTAGTTCTAGTCCTCAAGAGTCAACCTCTGCCACACCCCCAAAAATAGTTTCTGTGTCTGTCTGTACCTTTTTTTTTTTTTTTTTTTTGGATTTGGTTTTTTCGAGACAGGGTTTCTCTGTATAGCCCTGGCTGTCCTGCAACTCACTCTGTAGACCAGGCTGGCCTCGAACTCAGAAATCCCCCTGCCTCTGCCTCCCAGAGTGCTGGGATTACAGGCGTGCACCACCACCGCCTGGCTGTCTGTACCTTCTGAGTAGTGAAAGTGCTTCTACAATAACCTTTCCTCTATTTTAACTTTTCTGC
Source organism: Apodemus agrarius (assembly GCA_964023405.1). Lineage (NCBI taxonomy): Eukaryota > Metazoa > Chordata > Mammalia > Rodentia > Muridae > Apodemus > Apodemus agrarius. Next base: position 57,429,169 of record OZ030011.1, read on the forward strand.
CTGCCCATGAATTATATATTTGAAAAGTCTTAACACAGAACACAATTAAACAGGATTTTTCTTTCTTTATGTAATTCTGAAACTCTTTCAAGAATCTAGTGTAAAAGTAAATTTTTTTTTATAGATGGAATTGTTGTCTTAGAGGCTTTCTGCTGAATAAGCTCACATCTTTCTCAGGTTTGCTGGTTCAACTCAGCTGATCTGGCTCAAATACCTCAAGCTGACTGATTCAATCTGGTTTCTTTCTCTCAGCTTCTCACTGAATTGCTCTGCTTGGCCTCAAACTAATTCCATCGATTTGTTCTAGTCTTCTGGCCTTCTTCTTACTCTTTGGCTTCAACGGCCTCTGCTGACCTGCACTGAACTGCACCAATTCACCATTTAACTCAACTCAACTCCACTGCACTGACTCCCAGCTGACTCAACTCTCAACTCACTGACAAACTAAACTCTCCCTGTCCTGCTCTTAAACTGCTTTTCTTCTGAGCTGTTCTTGTGAGACTTCGGCATATCCTATTTCTGACTGATCCTATCAGATCTTTCTCTGATTTGTCACTTTGTTGTCACTAAACATGGCTGCTTCCTTCTACAAACCGACCTTACCGCCATTGTTTGGAATTAGAAGGTAAGTACTAAGGGCATGTCTGTATTCCAGCCAGAGGTATTGAAGGTGTGTTGAATGTCTGCCTTGTAGCTGGGTCACACAGATCTATGTGTTTAGATTTAATATCTTGTCAGAGCAGCCACATTCCTTCATTAAAATTCCTCTACAATCTAGAATTACTACCCACTAGCAATATCTTTTTTTGTTGTTGTTGTTGGTTTTTCGAGACAGGGTTTCTCTGTGTGGTCCTGGCTGTACTGGAACTCACTCTGTAGACCAGGCTGGCCTCGAACTCAGAAATCCGCCTGCCTCTGCCTCCCAAGTGCTGGGATTACAGGCATGCGCCACCACTCCTGGCTAAAATATCTTCTAGGTAGTCACAAAATGCATTCATGCTATTTTATTCAGAGGGCTTTGTATTTAAGCAATTCACATCTTAACTGTAAGATGTTTTTGTTCTTAATAGTAAAAGTAGAAATACAGTTCTTATAATATGATTGGCTACCCATTTCCTTAGAAACACTCTTTATAAAAACAGATGTCTTTCATGTCCATTGTTTGCTTTTTCTTATGATCTCAGAGAAACAACGACTGTTTTAGAGAGTTTTGTATATAAAGTCTTGGGGTTTATTTTGTTTCATTTTTGCTTAAATTACTGAATGACTGACAAGATCAAGACAATGCATCAGAATTCTCTCTGTGACTTTATGTCTTCAAATAATTGTGGTCTTAATAGACACAAAAGGTCAGGTATGAGTAAATTATTTCACCTCAAATCTCTATAATCTCAAAATATTTCAAAAGCATCACTTCAGCTTTACTAATGTCTTGTTACACGAACTGACTTCTTTAATCTGGGGTGGATCAGTTATATGATTTCCAGTGCCTTGTGTTTTGCTGCTTTGTATTATACTTCCAAAAAATTTTTCAGTAATTATACATAATCTTTCTAAGTAAAAATCTAAGTTCATTAGGGTTTCTCTATTTTCCTTTTTGTCTCTACTATAAAAAATCCTGTCCTAGTGATTATTAATACATGAATAAATTCCACTCCCCACAACCTCTTCACTAAAGTTTTTATGTGAAAATATATTCTAATTTAGGCTTTTCTATACAGAGACAATATTTCCATACATTCTTGCTAAATATACATTCTACTAAAGCTATGTTTGCTAAAATATTTATATTTTCTATGGTTTAATTTTATACTGTAAAGACTTCATTTGTGTGCATTTGAAAATTTCAAGGCTGACATCCTATTTTAAAGTTTTATTAATCATTTTAGATTAAATGTCTTGTGGACAGTACAATTTATAATATAGACCATTCTTTCTTAGAAAAAGTTTCTTTGTGATAAATATGTGTTCCTTGCTCATTAATTTTTTTGAAAAGTAATGTTATGTCTTTTGTTGCTTATTGGATCTTTTAAGGTACATGAATATCTTAACATTTTATAAATAAAGTTAAATTCACAATATAACTTAATTGGAATTTCATTAAATAGTTCCTCTACTGGGGAGAAGACAGAGAGCAGCCCCGATCAAACAAAATAATCATGGAAGGTATAGGGTGGGAGGGACTTGGGAGGAAAAGAGGAAGAGGGGAGGAAATAAAGGAGGACAGGATCAGGTGTTCAAGGAGACAGGGAGGGGGGATGTACAAAGAGGGTCAGGAAATTGAACAGAGGTGTGTAACAATGGGGGATGGGGAAATGGGAGTAAAAACAGAAAGTCCCATATGCCAGGATAGCAAGAGGTTCCCAGGACCCAATGGCGATGACATTAGCTGAAATAACAAACAGAGTGGAGAGAGAATCTGTAGAGACCATATCCAGAAGTTAGGCAAAGGGGATGGGGCCACCCACTCATCTCCAAAGTTTTAACCAAGAATTGCTCCTGTCTAAAGGAAATATGGATACATAGTGTGGAGAAGAGACTGAAGGAAAGGACATCCAGAGACTCCTCCACCTGGGAATCCATGCCATATACAGACACCAAACCCAGACACTATTGTGGATGCCAAGAAGTGCTTGCTTACAGGAGCCTGATATAGCTGTCTCCTGAGAGGCTCTGCCAAAGCCTGACACAGAAGCTGATGCTTACAGCCAACCATTGAACTAAGCACAGGGTCTCCAATGGAGGAATTAATGAAAGGACTGGAGGAGCTGAAGGGGCTTGCAACCCCATAGGAAGAAAAACAATATCAACCAACCAGACCCCCCCCCCAGCAGAGCTCCCAAAAGCTAAACCACCAGTGAAAGAATAGACACGGATCAATCCATGATCCCAGCCACATATGTAGCAGAGGATGGCCTTATCTGGCATTAATGGGAGGGGAGACCCTTCGCCCTGGGAAGGCTTTATGCCCCAGTGTAGGGGAATGTTAGGGCAGTGAGGCGGGAGTAGGTGGGTAGGTGGGGGAGCACCCTCATAGAAGCAGAGGGAGGGGTGAGATGAGGGTTTGCGGAAGGGAAACTGGGAAGGGGGATAACATTTGAAATGTAATTAAATAAAATAACCAATAAGAAAATTTTTAAAAAAGAAGGCCCAATCATTGGTTTTGATTAGTGCCTTTAAAATAATTATTAAGCTAAAATGAGTAAACCACAAAACACTCAGGAGCAAAAAAAATGACATATACAACTTTGTCTAAAACTAAGAAATTATAATGCTTAGGGAGATGATTGTACAGTGGCTAATAGTGAATATATTATATATTTTAAATATAGCTGTGATTACTTAAATGCACAACCTATGCTGAGGTAACTTCCAAAGAAAACAGGTTAGCAAACAAAAAGGACCACTTCATTTCATTTTTAGCTCATGTAAAAAGATGTGATTTAAGAAAAGCGTCATATGCAGCAGAATAGTTGGTACATTCATCTTTTCACATGTTGTTCAACTGTGAACCCGGGCTTTTTCTTATCCTCCCACTGAACAGAGCCATTTGCACTCAGAACACATCCAAAAGCAGAATTCCACTAAAGTACTGTGGACTCCCTACCTCACAGAGAATCTCTGCTCAGATAAGAACTATCAAACAAGTTACACTATCTTGCTTTCACATGCAATTGGTTTTTGGCACAAGATCCAAACATGAAGTGACAGAAATAATGTGGCTATATAAAACATCCACTAATAACACAATTAAACTGTGAGGCTAATAAAATTTGGCTGTTAATAACAAAAAAACCTATGTATAGCTTTAATTCAAAAGAAGATATATACCCACATATGCCATATATATGATATATATCATTTCAACCTCATTATAAATACAATGTATGATTATTTATTCTCATTTACTTCACAATTTCATTCATCTATGTATACAATATACTGTGATCTTCTCTCCTCCTTATCATCCTCTCTTATCCCCTTCCTTCCAAATACCTTTCAACAGGCACAATTCCTATTTTATGACTTATATGCATAAGTCCCATTGAATCTAATAAGACCTTTATGTGTTTTTACTTGAGTAAGGTCAATTAACTAGTAGCTATTCCACTGAAGAACAGGATTCCTCTTCCCACAACATATTGATTGTCTATAGCTCCTCAGGGAGGGCTGAGGCTGCATGAACTCTACCCATCCATGATGGACTGTTGATTGGTACAGTGTTGTGCAGATCTTCTACAGGTAACCAATGCTATGGCCAGTTCTTACATGAAATGGTATTCATTTTTAAAACACAGTGAGACTATATTCCATGCCAATTCCATGATGCTGTGTTGACTTCAGTCATGAGATCAATTTTCCTTTTTCCACTGATATATTTGAATCTTGACGGTCATTACCAAGGTACAGACTTGTATTTAATTGTTTTATCTCTGCAAAATACACTAAATGTTGAAGTACAGGAAACCCCTGTGATACGCCCTGTCAGTTGTGTACATGTATAAAGACTCAGGCTTAGAGGGTTTAGTCTGAGTACTTTTTTGCATACAATACTTCACTGTGATAGATGCTCACTCATCCAATAAACAATTACTCATCTGCTCTCTTTCAGCAGGTGGGATACACACTGTTACAGGAAAGAAAAAACAATGACTTCTCCCAGTCCAAAGGCACATAGTGAGCAGAATGCTGTAAAAGAATGAAGCTAGTTCATTTCAACAGTGCACAATAAAGTTCACACACTCAACAGCTATGCAAGTTTTGCTAGGAGAAAACATGTTACTTTACTGAAATTTAGCATTCCATCTTCAGACAAGATAGAAAAACAGTAAAATTATGGGGATATGGGAAGAAAAAAAAGAGATCCCTCATTCTGGAGCCTGCATCCTGCTGAGAATCTTCGACTGTGAAGGTTGCCTACAAAGATGCAATGTTTAAGATTTAAAATAGCGCTGGGTAGTGGTGGCATATACCTTTAATCCCAGCACTTGGGAGGCAGAGGCAGGAGGCCAGCCTGGAGTGAGTTCCAGTATAACCAGGGCTACACAGAGAAACCCTGTTTCGGGGGAAAAAAAGATTTAAAATAGCAATAAAAACATCAACTAAGTCTAAGGTTGAAGTGAATTAAGCTCTAAAGAGTGGACATTCTCCTTCCCCAGGCAATTTCTGGGAATCTCAACAAGATAACTTTTGTTTGGAGTGAAGATATTCGATCTTCTTAAATCCCTGAGATCAAGAAGGCTGCCTTATCAATTATAATTTTGTCATACTATGATCTCATTTCAACTTCTCAGCTTCTCTTTGAGAGTAATTCACCCAAATCCTATAGATGGCTATGGTAAAGACCAAGAAATGAGATTCTGTTTGAGAGTTCCATCTCCCTTTTCTTGAGCACCTTTTTTCCCCCCATTTTTGCTTACCCTTGTTCAAATCTATGTATTAAAAAAAAACAAAACCAAAACCAGTTTCTTAAATAAATTCCAACCTTGCTTTCATATTGGCTTGTCCCTCAACTCCTTTCTGTGATGAAATTTCAGGTTCTGCTTTACCTAAGTGAAGGTCTCTGAAAAGGATTCACGTTTCTTGCTTGTTGCTATGACTAAAGTAATGCTTTACATTTAAATTACTGTGCTTAAGAGATCTATAAACTTTTTAAAAAGCCTCTAAATTGTAAGTCCCACTTGCCCAAGATAGGATAACTCTCTGGAACATTAGGGACTGTTACTCATGTAAGATAACAAGCCATGCATTTTCACTTCTGTAAACAATCTTGTTTGTTCCAACTGCACAGGATGTGCTTGATCATACAGAGGAGGAAAGTACATCAGGATGTATGCTTGCCCCAGATTAGAAGAAGATGGGAAGTATGTAGTCTTATAGGTTTTGTCTTTATGAGCAATTACATTATGACTAATGTAATTCATGGTCATACTCTGGGAATCCTGGGTATGGACATGGCCAGTGTCCACTCTACCAGCATTTAATACAGCTTGATTTAAAATTGGCTCAAAAATGTTGGTAGTGGTCTTACTCTCACACTGTGGAATTAACAGTGTGGTGGTGTGGGGTTGTACCTCTCCCTGTCTGATGGGATAATCTGACACACATGAATGCACTTTAGAAGAAAGAGATTCCAGAGCCTTTTTTCTAGTTTGAAGCAATTGGATCTCCTGTAATGTATCTTTGGCTCAAGGGTTTTTCCACTTCATGGGCTTTCCCCTTGATTAGACTGCATAGTATCTTACTGTTAAAGGGAAAGACTGGTTTCAGAAACATTTAAAAGTAAAAATCTTCACATCATAGCAGCAAGTTGACTATAAGAATGGGGTAGATCTGTGGTAGACTGTAAATCAGAGAGGAAAGGCCAGAAGAGAAAATTGCAGCAAAATAATGAAGAAAGAATTTTAAAAGTTGAAATTAATTATACATTAATGATGTCATCTGATTTTTGGTCGATTTGAGTCACATTAATATGTATGAAGTTTGCCACCACATACTTGCCTCTACAATGTCCTTTAGGCAAGGAATTCTCTTCTGTTTAGACAAGGTCTGGGCCATCTTCCTAGATCTTAGCCTCCTTCTAAATTCTTTTGTCTTAGCCTCTCAAATCCTATGATTACAGGTAACACATCACACCTAGTTTGGGATCATTTACATAGAAAAAGCACAGCGTGTTGAGGTCCAGGTGAATTTTTCTAAGTGCCCACCTCCCACAAAAGAATACTGTGCCTGCCCACACCACCAGTCAACAGACTGAACTAATAATAGCTCTTACCCATGCATTTCAACTAGCACAGGGACAATACCTAAACATCTATACAGACTCCAAATATGCTCTCCATATTCTCCTGTCCCACACTGTTCTCTGCACAGGTTACTTGTGACAAAAGGAGGAACTGTAACTAATGTAAGCAAAATTATGGCCATGATAAAGGTTTCCCATCCCCCACAGACATTGGAATTGTTCTGGGAACTTCCTGGCCTGGAGAGAGTAAGGGGGGGTGGCATAGACTAGGACTCTGGTTTGACTTTAAAGTCTGAGGGTCTGTGGACATTCTAGCTCTCTAACTATACTGAAATTCTGATGATAACGTCTAAAAAGTCCTAAAATTTTTCTTGCTCTTTCTTAGGGTAAAAGACTGCTGGCATAGTCAATTGACACAGCAGCCTATCAGCAGAGGATTAAGTAATGTGGCCTTTGTTTTATCTTAGCAGGAACTACGCAGCTCTAACTTTTGGCCTTGCTAGTCAGAAGTCACAGGAAGAAAAAGGGACACTTTGGGGTACAGAGCTAAACAAAAAATTTTCACCTGAAGAATTTCGGATGCCTGAGAAACACCTTAAGAAATGTTCAACATCATTAGTCATTAGGGAAATACAAATCAAAATAACCCTGAGATTTCACCTCACACCAGTCAGAATGACTAAGACTAAAAACTCAGGAGACAGCAGGTATTGGCAAGGATGTGGAGAAAGGAACACTGCTCCACTGCTGGTGGAATTGCAAAATGGTACAACCACTCTGGAAATCAGTCTGGCGGTTCCTCGGAAAACTGGGCATGACACTTCCGGAGGATTCTATTATACCACTCCTGGGCATATACCCAGAGGATTCCCCGGCATGCAATAAGGACACATGCTCCACTATGTTCATAGCAGCCTTATTTATAATAGCCAGAAGCTGGAAAGAACCCAGATGTCCCTCATTGAGGGAATGGATACAGAAAATGTGGTATATTTACACAATGGAATACTACTCAGCAATTAAAAACAGTGAATTCATGAAATTCTTAGGCAAATGGTTGGAACTGGAAAATATCATCCTAAGTGAAGTAACCCAATCACAAAAGAACACACATGGAATGCAGTCACTGATAAGTGGATATTAGCCCAGAAGCTCTGAATACCCAAGACACAATTCACATATCAAATGATTCCCAAAAAGAAGGAAGGAGAGGGCCCTTGTCCTGAAAAGGCTTGATGCAGCAATGTAGGGGATTACCAGGACAGAGAAGTGGGAGGGGGTTGATTGGGGAATGAAGAGCTCTTATGGGACTTATGGGGAGGGGGGAACTGGGAAAGGGGAAATCATTTGGAATGTAAACAAAGAATATAGAAAATAAAAAAATAAAAAAGTAGATAAATAAAAAAAGAAAAGTGATTACAGCATTTACTACTAATTTGTAAAAAGTTTCCTTTGGAAGCTATTTATGGGGAAAAGTAGAAAGATCCTAAGCAGGCAAAGGGAAAAATTATTTTCTAATCTGGAAAGGGAAAAAAATTTCTCCTGGATGGGTGGAAGCAAAAAATTCTCTCTCTCTCTCTCTCTCTCTCTCTCTCTCTCTCTCTCTCTCTCTCGGGAAGGTGAAAAAAATCTTCTCTCATCTCTTTGTCCTCAATACTTATGCATCTTTCGGAATACATGATCACATGTTAAAAAGTGCATCACAAGTTCACACAAAAATATAAAATCATAAATTGAAATAGAAGTTTACAACAGACAATGTTTACATGCATATCCTTTTGGAGTAATTATCTGGCTAAACATCATCACCTGTCACAGCTCCACGGGTTCATTAAAAGTCAAAAACCATAACTAAGTTATTAGTGAAGTTTTGTATAAGTAAATCCAGTCAATATTTTATCTTCTGCCCTAGCACCTATAATAACTCATTAGTTCCCTTTTTATGACATTGGTTAATTGTTTTACAATCCCTTGGAATGTGTGCTGAATATGAGAAAGTCTGGCTACTAAGACCAATTCACTGGTGACACATGGGAGACTGACAGAGTTCTCATTGTAGTTTTGATTATCAGAAAAGAACCTAATCGCAGTCTCACTATAAAAGATCTTAATAATCACTGATATATTTTTAGGAATTTTTATAGGATCAACATTGACTTAAGAAGTAATCTATTTGTCTATATAACATCACTATAAAACAGTACACCTTTGTAGATCTGCAGAGATCTGCTCAAAGGGGGCAGGCTAATTCACTGTTGTTATATAGTTTAATAGTAACAGGAAATGCACATTAAGAATCTGAATCTTTCCTAAAATGAATTCTCCTGAGCCTTGTCTGTAGGAGCAAATCTGTCCCACATTGTATTATAATCCAAAGCAGAGCATTTCAGGAAAATCACCTGCTAGTTATTGTCCTATTATGACTCCTGACAGAATTGTCCACTGCAGATCCCACCAAATGGATGACTCTATTGTCTCCTAAGGGCCTGCACTGTCCCTTTCAGCCCTGTTTCTCCAGATATCCAAAGCTGCATCGCTAAATTGATGTGTGCTGTGTAACTCTTGGCACTCTTACCTATGGATGCAACTTCTATAAGAGTAATCTTTTTTTCTTCTATCATGTATGTTTTATCTAATGGGGAGTGTTTGTCTGAAGAAAATGGGTCTTCTTTATCTTACTGCAACAATACCTACACACAAACCAACCAAAGAGTTTTCTAAAGTAAGCATCTTTCTCATCTGGGCTGAGGAGGAGTTGAGAACTATAAGCATAATGGAGAGGCTGCTTTTGTGGAAAAAAGTTGCCCAATTCTGTAAGGAAAGAAAGAGAAGAAGGTATGTCTGTTTTGTGGGTGAGCCAGCACAATGAGAGCAGCCAAGAGTTCTAAGAGATCTAGAGTGATATATTGACGACCTTATTCATGTTTTATTATAATTTGTTTCTTATGTAGTAAAAAAAAACTTCTATATTTGCTGACTTGGGGACTAGAATGAAGAGAATAAAGCCAACAGAGGGATAAATGGCTTAATGATTATTCCAGGAATGTAGCCAGACCTTTGAAAAAACTAATTCTTTTGATGCTTGATACTTTTTTACACTGAGATCAGCCTTGCTGATGGGAGGTCAGGCTCTTCTGTGGCAGTAAGAACACACCGAGTGTCTTCAGGAGTCATTTGAAAGTTGTCAAAAACCATAAAATGAATCTGAGAAGATCAGTAAAAAAGACAAGGAGCCTGGATATCATTAAATCTGATTTTAGAGCATTTTGGTTATGCTCCTCTGGGATATAAATATCTTACAGAAATAATCCCAATTTAATATAGTTTTATTATAATTTTGCTTTTAAAAAAATTCACCCCAAATAAACTGTAACCCAATGAAACTCTATCAGATAATATATAAACTTTTCCATAATTTTGCAGATACTTCTAACTTGATAGAAGTGACTCAAAGATTTTTGCCAGTTTGAAGTGCTTCTATTTTTGTATTCAGAGAACATTTTGTGTCAGAAGAAAGTCTGGAAAATGATGGCTTTGGATCATGTAGATATGCCTGGGTACAAAGAGAAGAGCTTGTAAAACCAACGGTACTTCACTGGACAGTGTACAGGTACTGAAGGACTTTTTATCCACAACTTACTTGATAGGAAACTACTTGTTTCATTTATTGTTATCTGAATTATACAGTTCTATAAGTGGACAATAGATTACAAGCTTCCAGTACCAAAATGGGGAAGACCTTGAACCAATGGAAATGAGTATTTACTCTACTATGAGTCAAAATTCTTATTTACTCATATCAATTTCTATTCTATAAATCTCATAATGTCGCTTTCTGAACAAATAACATAAAACATGGGTTCAAGAATAAAAGTGCCAGCAATACACTGAAATTACTTATAAGAAAATCAGAATTCTGGTTATACAATGAAATCATTCAGCTGTAATAAGCATGGGTCAGATCAGAAAACAAAAAACGCCTAACAAATTTAGGATAAGATCTTATCCTTTGGGAATAAACTAATTGGCCAAAAACCGTCACTAGAGAAAGGTACCGTAAGCAAGAGAGTGTGTCAGAGAGTAGATGAGGCAAGCTTTGCATTTCTTTAGCCAAAGCGATCTACTCAGCTGAATCCATTGACATCTCCAAACTTGTTTAAGGTGATATTCTGATCCACTGAGATATCTTGGGAATAGGAACACATTAACATTGCATGGGTGGGAGTGAGGCATCCAGAAATAAATTTTGACAAAGTCAAATAATGTTCCTTTTGAAAAAGAAGTCTACCTTATTGGGTCAAGTGCTCAGTGGATCACAACTGAGAAACAACAGAACAGTGTGGAGACATTGAGAATGTTCATAGAAAGATTATTTTGATCTTACTATTGCAGAATGAAGAGTTTAAAACCAACCAGAGATACAGAATGAAACTGCCTAAGAAATGAAGACAGTGTATTGAACAGTGGTTTGTAACCAGTGGGTCTTGACACCCTTGAGGGTCGACCAATCCTGTCACAGGTGTCACATATCGAATATTCCATATTTCAGACATATAATGCACATAAAAAGTAAAATTATAGTTATGAAGCAGTAATGAAATAATTCTATGTTTGGGGGAGATACCACAACATGAAGAGCTGTATTACAGGCTCACAGCATTAGGAAAGTTGATAATCACTGTATTAGAATTTAAATCAAGCCAGGCGGTGGTGGCACATGCCTTTAATCCCAGCACTTGGGAGGCAGAGGCAGGTGGATTTCTGAGTTCGAGGCCATCCTGGTCTATAGAGTGAGTTCCAGGACAGCTGGAGCTGCACAGAGAAACCCTGTCTCGAAAAACCAAAAAAAAAAAAAAAAAATCTTAAGATTTCTCATTATTAATAAATTTTGATGATCTTGTATATCCCAAGTCATAAATTGTATATGACTTTTCTGTTGCTGCTATAACAAATTGCTACCCTCATTTATAGTTTGAACCTTAAGGACTTGACTACCCACTTATGATGCTATTGGAAGGTGGTAAAACCTTTAGGAGGAAAGGATTGGTGAAGCAACTTTGCTTACTGGGGTTATGTACTTTAAGGGGATACAAGGTCCTGGTTCTTTTCTCTTTTGCCTACTTCTTTTGGGCATATGTTTTCTCCTCTTGCATAGTAATACTACGTGAATTAGGGTACAAGTGATCCACAAATATCTTGAGCTTTTTGTAGTTTGTTTTTAAGAGTCATTTATTTTCACATATAGAAGTGAAAATATGCATCTGAGTATTTTGTTTGCAGGCTATCAATACAGCATGTGAGAGCCTGCTGTCTAGAGATGCTCCTAGAGGGCATCCATAAAACTGGAATTACAAAGGGTTATGCACCACCCTGTGATATGAACCTGTGTCCTCTTCATAATCCACAATTGCTTTTAATCACTGGTCTATGTCTCCAGCCCCAAAATAGCTGTTTTCTTAGTGAATACAGCGAGATGAGGACGAAAGGCTCTATGTGGGCTCATAAGCAGTCCCTTATGTGGTTGGCAGCAGACATACCTATAAAACTGGAGGTTTTCACAAAAGATAACTGAGTGTGAAAATTTAGTAGGATCAAGGAACTAGTAACACCTAGTATTAGACTAGATAAAGCTGTTGAACCGATGGGAGATTATAGATGGTTGTTGGAAAATATTAACTGGCAGAATATCAGAAATTCTAAGGAGATTCTCATTTGAAGAGTTGTGTGAACAGACTGCAAAGTGGAAGTCATAAGATATGTTATTGGATGAGTTGACAGAACTAAGACTGTTTTACCTTGGGATTGTACATGGACTACACTCAGGATGCACTGCTTCATGGGGAGAGTTTTTATTTGGTTAAACCTCAACATATCAAGAGGAAATTAGATAACCAGATAAACTTTCACTCAATGGAAACTGTATTTGCAAAATCTTTCATTTATCTATATATGGGCTACTATTGTGATCACAGTTCATACCTGCCTTCCTGTGTGGGTTAGTTCCTATGTCTTTAAGTTTCAGGAAGTCATTGTGATCAGTATCCAGAACTAGCTTTGATCTTTTCTTTTCCATGGTTATTTTCATTTTTCTAGGCCCATGATATTAGATTTGATAGTGCAAAAAGAATGTCTTTTTGAAATATAAAAATTGAATAAAAATACATAATATTATTTATATCAATACATAGGATTAGAAATGACGTCAATACCTTACTGAAAAAGGAAATAAACTAAATTATTTCTTATATTCACCTTTAATTGTATAAATTTAACTGCTCATAAAATTTATTCAGAGTAAGTTAAATAATTATAACATAGAAAGATATATATGAGAGATATTTCAAAATTACACTTTTTCAAAATATTATTCTAAAGTCGTTTTAAAGCTTTCTCTTTAGGCTTAAATTTGATTTTGTCATATTGCAACCCATGGAAATAACAGACGGAAATGCAGATAAAGCCCAAGAGGTATTTCTTTCTTATTCACTTTTGTGGAAGAAGACATTTAGTATGAATTTGGGCTTCATAATTTGCTTTATAATGAGGAGAAAATCATTCCCATACAAAGAAAAGAAGCTATCATTTCTAAGCTTGAAATGAAACATTTAGAAAGCTTACCTTTTGTAGCAAACATGTAATCCTAAAATTGACAGTTGATAGATTTTACAAATACCTCAGTGTATGGAAATCCATCAGGAACATGACAAAATGATAAAGGAGAATGCTGCACAGGAATATTAGTGAAGATTGAAACTTGTGCTAAAAAAGCCATCCTACCACTGAGAACATCATTAGCGCTATTAACCAACCAGTATGCAATGCCAAAGCCATGCATTTGGAGTGATGGATTACGAAGTAACTCAATTTATATTTTGTGCACTCACCTACAAGAACAGAAATCATATAAAGCTACTGTAAAGTACCAAGCTTTTTATAATCGAGAAAGCTTGTATACTTAATGCAGTGAAAAATGAAAAAATGCATTTCCAGTTAGAATGCTGCCAAGAGTCCTAAGGCACAGGCAGTAAAGTGGAAAACAGGGATAGGACATCTGGTAGGGCAGCACATAAACATCCTTTGCTTCTACCATTCCTTTCATGATAGTACCTGATATCAACTACACACTTTTAAAAAGTTACATCTATGTAGAGCAGTGGGTGCAGATTAGAGGGCAGTTATGGAGAGTCCTATCTCTCCTTTCACTGAGTGGATTCCAGGGACCCATTCAGGCTGTCAGATCTCACAGGACCTTTATCCACTGAGTCATCTGACCAGGCTTAACTGTATATTTTCTATGCCTTCACGACAAATAATGTATAGTCATTAATCATTACCACAGAGTCACAATATTACTGGCCTCTACATTTTGTGAGGAAGGACCCACGTGTTGGCCATTCTTCAGATTGTGGAAGTACAGGACATAACTGCAGATCAGGGTTTTCCCATATGCATTGTTTTTTAACCACCATACAATGATGGGTTTAATTATTGCCAAACAATTTTATATTAAAACAATGTCTCATTCTAAAACATTGTAATGCAATAAGCTTGGAAGGGGAGCATTTACACTGGAGGAATACACTTGGCTTTCTTAATTAGTTGCAGCTCTTTATTTAGTGTTTTGATCAAACTTTCCAAATTGTCTAGATGTGGATAAATCACTAAAGTCTCAGTGACCTTGTGTGTTCAATTGGAAGAATCAATTAGTTTCCTTTGGCAATTTGGCAATTACTATGGCTTGTGTTCTCATGCTAATTATGTTGCCCCAAAACCTGTTTGCAGTGTCCTGCAGGTAGGACTAAAGGAAGCCTACCTCCCCTGCCCCCACCACCCCCAGGGTGGTCTTTAACTGGTCTATAAAGTTACCAGGGGCCAGTGTCTGGGTAGGAAGACAGAGGCAGGATTTTAGGATTATGGGAAAGGGTGGAGGAGGAAGGAAAAGGAGATTCCTCCTTTGAGGAGGGGGTAGGAGTGAGACCAAGCTGAAAAGACTTAGGATGGAAAGACAGCTGAAATGTAGGTAAGGGGAAAGTGGCCCCAGTAGGGCTGCCCAGCAGGGCTCAGGGCTGCAAAGATAAAATACAGATTTAGTAAGTATTAACCCAGGAATAGTGGAGGGCGTGTGCATTAACCATGGGGAGTTTAGGAAGTGGCCCAGCCATTGAGCTGCTCAGGGCATCTTTTTTTTTTTTTTTTTTAATTTTTATTTTCTATGTTCTATGTTTACATTCCAAAGGCTTTCCCCTTTCCCAGTTCCCACCCACCATAGTTCCCATAGTTCCTCTCCCCCCCCAACTGTTCCGCAATCATTCCCCCTCCCCCCTCAGTTTCTTTACTAAACTGGATGCAATCTTTACAGGTCCAGGGTCCTCTCCTTTCTTCTTCTTGGGAATCATTTGACTTGCTATTTGTGTCTTGAGTATTTAGGGCTTCTGGGCTCATTAATATCCACTTATCAGTGATTGCATTTCATGTGCATTCTTTTGTGATTGGGTAAATTCACTCAGGATGATATTTTCCAGGTCTAACCATTTACCTACAAATTGCATGAATTCATTATTTTTAATTGCTGAGTAGTATTCCATTGTATAAATATACCACATTTTCTGTATCCATTCCTCCTTTGAAGGATATTTGGGCTCCTTCCAATTTCTGGCTATTATAAACAAGGCTGTTATAAACATAGTGGAGCATGTGTCCTTATTGCATGCAGGGGAATCCTCTGGGTATATGCCCAGGAGTGGTATGCCAGGGTCCTCTGGAAGTGATATGCCCAATTTTCTGAGGAACCGCCAAACTGATTTCCAGAGTGGTTTTACCATTTTGCAATCGCACCAACAGTGGAGGAGTGTTCATCTTTCTCCACATCCTCGCCAGCACTTGTTGTCTCTTGAGTTTTTAATCTTAGCCATTCTGACTGGTGTGAGGTGGAATCTCAGGGTTGTTTTGATTTGCATTTCCCTGATGACTAATGATGTTGAACATCTTTTAAGGTGTTTCTCGGCCATCCGAATTTCTTCTGGTGAAAATTCTTTGTTTAGCTCTGTGCCCCATTTTTTGATAGGGTTATTTGTTTCTTTGTGGTCTAACTTCTTGAATTCTTTGTATATATTGGATATTAGCCCTCTGTCGGATGTGGAGTTGGTGAAGATCTTTTCCCACTTTGTTGGTTGCCGTTTTGTCCTTCTGACAGTGTCCTTTGCTTTGCAGAAACTTTGTAATTTTATGAGGTCCCATTTGTCGATTCTTGATCTTAGAGCATAAGCTATTGGTGTTCTGTTCAGGAACTTTTCCCCTGTGCCCAAGTCCTCCAGGGTCTTCCCAAGTTTCTTTTCTAATAGTTTCAGTGTGTCTGGTTTTATGTGGAGGTCCTTGATCCACTTGGAGTTGATCTTAGTGCAAAGAGATAAGAGTGGGTCAATTCGCATTCTTCTGCATGTTGCTCAGGGCATCTTAATGCTGCAAGTGTGTGTCTTTCATTCGTGAATCCGAAACATCTGGCGAATAGGGTTAACAAATTACCGCTTTAGACAATTTTAAATTCTATCACATATAAAGCACTACCAATATTCTAGTTAATGTTCTTATTGTCTTTATAACACATACTAGCATGTACTGTGCATGTCTGTGTGTCACATACACCCAAGTCAAGAACACACATAAAATAGTGCTTTTTTTCACTATAAACAAAACTGTGAGGGCTGAAAAGAAAATAGTTTTACTTGGAAAGCAAGCCAAGAGCCTTGCTCAAAGATTATAGTAAAAAACAAAACACATTGCACAGCCTTTACGGATACATTTTCACTTTCATGCCCACAAGGAGAGAACATGGGCCAGAGTCTCCCCTCCCATTGGATTATGAATCATTATTGACCAAGTCTTAGTGTAAAGCATGATAACTATTACTTCAGGCTTGTGACACAGATCCACAGAACCACTGCGAGCCTCTAGTCACTTGCAGAAATCACAGACAACTGGGTGGAAGGCATCTCTAAGCACCGAGTATACATGTAGCATACTTCCTTCCACCTTTTAAAAATGTAATCTAATTCAATAACTTACATGTTGGTATAGCCTTATCATTTTCGCATATCTAACCTCCTTAATATATCGACATTACAATAGTATGTTATACTATTTCTATTTCTTCCTACAGAAGTTTTATGTTTTTGCAAATTTCCCATTTTAATAAAAATGCAAAAGACTTCTTCTTACTTTATATTGAGACCTTGGAAGTAGAACAATGAATTCAGAGTTTATGCTTTATGAGGTTTGGCTAACATTCCTGATTACATATCCTTAAAAAATCATATGCTTCTACACTTCTACAATAGAACAATTATAGGCCTGCTTCATTATGCCTTCCCATCATGTTTAATAAACTTTAGGTAGTTTAATCTAGTTTTGGTTCTTTCAAATTTGTATAATTCATCTATTCTTATGACTAAGGGCCAACTGCCCATTTATTCTTACATCATATTATCTATAAAGATGTTAAGTTTCAATTCTCTGCAAGCCTAAGAGCAGAGATACTATATTCCTAATACTAGCATGCCCCAGATATCACAGACCCTTTGACACTTAATTTCTTTTACAAAAGGGCGTTACTAATGCATTCTCCACTGAAAACAGATTATTGATCTTGTCATTTGGTTCTTCTTGCTGATCTCAGCATGCTTTTAAGATTCAAGGTGTAAGACCAAGAGACATAGTATAGACCCAGACCATCATCAGTAAGTCAGTCACCAGACAAACCGGGGCTATTGCCATTCAGATGTGTGCACATTTGCTGTTGTTGGTTTCTCTTTTGTTTTGCTTTTGAGACAGGGTCTCACTGGGTAGCCCTGACTTTTCTGGAACTTTCTCCGTAGACCTTGGCTCACCTTGGTAGAGGTCCATCGGGCTCTTCCTCCAGAGTGCTGGGAGTAAGTGTGTGCCACTACTTCTGTCCTAAGATGTGTTTTATACAACTGGAATTAATTTTACATATTTAAATGAAGCAGTGTTGAAGGTTGTTTTCATAGCTATTGCTTAAAAGGCTGCTTTAAGAGTGCATCTTCATGAGTATGATGCAAAAACATCTGTAGCTGGCTGGTGCTGGTGGGAGAGTCTCCACTGGGCACTCACAAACAGCACTGAAGCAATAAATCATCCACTGAATAATTTTAACAGCCTGAAACTCTCCTAAGCGTTAAAAGCATATTTTAAATGAAATATATTTTCTAAGTGTTTCTAGGTAGAAAGCCTCTGAATTAAAGACAACATATTGTGCCGCTCAGGCTAGCTAGAGATATGGTTTAATAATTATCCTGTACTCCCGAGGAACAATTTTATGGCTTTGAGTTAGAGAATCTCATATATCCTATGACATTAAAGAAGTTTTCTGTCAAACTATGTGATTAACATTCATTTAAAAAGTCATACATTCTACTAAACAGGTGTAACACTTGATACTACCAACATTAAGCAGACGTGGTTAGAGGTCCTTGGAGGTTGGTGAGGTGCTTTTTGTGGCTTTTCTCTGCCTCTTGGAACTAAATGAAGCGAATGCCTTTTACTCATTGACTCCAGGCATATAATACACAGTTAAGCCCGCTTATAGCCTGGCAAGGTGATGTACTGTTTCTCATGCATTTGTAACCATGTCAGTGAGTTAACACATTCTCTGTGTAACTTGTCATTCAAGAGTCAGAATGTGTATAATACAAATGCATATCTCAATAATAGGGTTTTTGCCCCACATTCTACTTGATTTCCCTTTCTAGTTCTTTGTTTGATATCCCAACATTTTCAGTCTACATTTAAATTTTAAATTGACTTCTGTCCTGAATAAGAACTCTTTGAAGTCATTACATTTCTAAGACTATCAAATGTATTCAAACAGAATACATACTGTTTAACAACAGTGTGCAAATATTTGGCTTTATCAGAAACAGATAACTATTAATATTAAGAAAATATTCATCTCCATAGTAGCAAGGTCCCCATGGCCTCCCAGGTCCTTTCCTAATGCCACTCTTATTTCTCACTGATCAAATTCTCAAATGCTATCCCATATGTCACCCACCACTAAGAGCTATGCCATCCCTCTCCTGCAGGTTGTGCTGCCACATTACCAATCTTTCATGGTCACACCCAACATCGAAAAAAAAATACCCAGATTATTTTTAAAGAAATTGTCTATACTTGACTTAAATTAAAGGCATAAATCTGACACGTGTCAAGCAATGCATCTGTATTAGGTACTTCTGTCTGTTAATAGATATCTGACAAGCAATTTGATGTAGAACACATTGCGGCTACTGGTTTGAAGGCACAGCTCCTGATTTGAGTGTATCTGCTCTCGTTGGTTGCAGAATAATGACTCTGACGACATTTGAGCTAGGCATCCATCTATGAGCACAGCAGAATATCATTTGGATTAATCTATTTAAGGTTTGTTTTCCCCAGTCCTGTTTGGTTCTATCCTGGGTTTCTGGGCTATCTAGCCTCTGGCTCCTGGCTATCCAGGCAGTGGCAGGCATGGGCTCCCTCTTGTGGCATTGAGTCACAAGTTGAACCAGTCATTGGTTGGCTACTTTCACATGTTCTGAACAAGCACTGCCCCACAGCATTCTTACAGGTTGTAAATCTAAGGTTTTGTGGCTGGGTCGGAGTGCTAGTTCCACTTCTAAACGCCTTGCCTGAAGTTTGAAGATGGCTGGTTCAGCTTTCATATCCCCGTTACTAGGAGTCCTCCCTGGGATCACCCTTGTACATTCCTGGGAGATTTTACTGCACTTGGTTTCCACATAAGTCCTCTAACGCCTCCAATCCCAGTTGTCTCTCCCAGTACTCTCTCCCTCCTTCCCTGCCAACCCACATTCCCTCCTGTTCCCATCTCGACTTGCCCTGCAACCCTCCTGCAAACTATTGTTACTCATGGAGATCGATGGCATCAACCTTTGAGCCCTCTTTGTTTCTTGGCTTCTCTGAGCATGTGGATTGTAGATAATTATCCTTGATTTAACAACTAATGCCCACTTATAACTGAGTACATACCATGTTTGTCTTTCTAGGTCTGGGTTGTTCTAGGTCTGTGAAAAACCTCACTCGGGATGTTTTTTTCTCTAATTCCATGCGTTTGCCTGCAATTTTCATGTTGTCATTGTTTTTAACAACTGAGGACATGTGCCACATTTTCTTTATCCACGAGTGAGGAACTTCTATTTTGGTTCTGTGACTGGAAAAATCATTGTTGTTTGTTTGTCCCCACTTCATTCCAACACACAGTGAGGGAGCTTTCTCAATATTAGCATTTCATTAAATTCTGGGGAGACTTGCAATGGATAAGACAGAGTGGCCTGAGGAGGAGTGAGAGTTCTGCCAGTTGGGCATGTCTTCTCCAGGACTAGCGAATCAGCTGCAGAGCCATTTACTTTAGGCACGTTGATCAAAAAGATAACCTCCCTTTCAAATCAACTTAATCATTGTTTTGAAGTAGGATTTTATTACAATATATTATATATAATTTTATATTTTGTAATATTCATTTAAAAGCTCACATTTAGTAAACTTGAGTTTCCTACCCTATGCTTTACTGTAGACAAATCTAAATCAACAGGTAGAACATTTTTAGTCATCAGAATTATCCTCTTTGCCTCTCTAGTCATGAACCCCCCTCCGGCAATGGCAACTTCATCCTGATTTATAAATAAACTGACAGTTTACATAGAGTAGTTTGCCTGTTTGTATACTTAATTTAAAAGGAATCAATCTTTATTTATTAAGAACTATTTCTAAGAGTAGTATAAAAGATCAAATATTGTGTTCTGACTCTGCTTGGTATTACAGATTTTATAACTAGTTCCTTAGCCCACATTGCCAAGGGAAAATGGAATTGCTAAAGTAAGCTGCACTTACTGTACATCAGAAAATACACTCAAAAAAAAAAAAAAAAAAAAGGCCGGGCGGTGGTGGCGCACGCCTTTAATCCCAGCACTTGGGAGGCAGAGGCAGGCGGATTTCTGAGTTCGAGGCCAGCCTGGTCTACAAAGTGAGTTCCAGGACAGCCCGAACTACACAGAGAAACCCTGTCTCGAAAAAACCAAAAAAAAAAAAAAAAAAAAAAAAAAAAGAAAATACACTCATGGGAAGATACATCCAACTAATAGTTTTATTTATGTATTTTCCTAACTCAATTCTACAGAAAGATTCAACTTTGAAGTCAAACTCTTTGAAGGAAGAAGGCATGTTGAACAGGACCAAAAGTCCCAAGTAGAAATGGCTTATACACTCCTATCAAGAGGTTATGTTCTGAAATGCAAAGCATTAGCATGAGCTGAAGACATTTACCCCACCAAAGAGGAAAAGTATTTATGCAGCTAGAGCAGTTAGGAATAGCATGTAGAGACTCAGAAAAGATACTGGCTTCACTCACTGGTGATACAGATACATAATGACTCTGTTTGCTTCTTAGGAGAGATGCTGTGTCTTTCTTGTCCATACAAAGGTTCTGAGAACTACATGGAAAAAGGATTGTATATCTGCCTGAACTATTATTAATTATTAAATATATTGAGAGAACTTAATTTTTGTGCTTTACTAGTGATACCAAAATTTCTGTCCAGGTGTATATATATACATTGTAGAAGAGTGTTATCTGTTTCAACAGGCTGTAGAATAATGAAACAGAAGCAAAAAAGGAAAGACTGAGGAAACACAGATAATTAAAAACAAGTTTCCCATATATCAATAGAGAAAAAGGCATGGAGGATGATTTTTTTTTTTTTTGATTCCTAACTGGAGATTCTTTTCAGTTTATTTGCATACTGTTGGTGTGTGTGTGTGTGTGTGTGTGTGTGTGTGTGTGTGTGTACATGCACTATGCACATATACCATGTGGAAATTAGAGGACAGTACCCAGTAGTTGGTTTTCTCCTGTCATCTTGTGGGAATTATGGCATTGAAATGAAGCTGTCAGGACTCTGGGCAAGTGTTCTACGGGTGGAGTCACCTCATGTTTCCCACAACTGGAGCCTTTAAACCATCTGTATTAGTTCACTTTACATTACTATAAGAAATAACAGTTACTCACATTGCTTTTTTAAGTTTATTTTAGTCACAATTTTGGCAGCTTCTATAACTGGATAATTTTCTTACATTTGAGCCTATGGTAAGGTATCAATAGAGAAAAAGGCATGGAGGATGATTTTTTTTTTTGATTCCTAACTGGAGATTCTTTTCAGTTTATTTGCATACTGTTGGTTTGTATGTGTTTGTGTGTGTGTGTGTGTGTGTGTGTGTGTGTGTGTGTGTGTGATAAACATTTATTTCATGAGTAGAATTTAAAGAAGAGGAAACAGCCATGATCCCAATAATCCTTTGAGGTATATCTACAAGGGAAAGAAATATCAGGCTCCACCTTTATGAAATTCTTGAAGAACAAATCAAAACAAACAGACACAAAGATACTCTTTACCTCACCCAATAGCATACTGGCTTTAGGATTTAGAAGACATAACCAATCCACAATTCCACGAAAGTTGAACAAAATATTACTTTCCCCAACTTTTATATATCTAGTATGAAAAGCAATTATAAGCATCAAAGTATGTTGAGTTTTTACTCATTTTTCCATGCGCACACATCTTATCTCTCAAATTAGATTTCCCTTACAGCTGTTGCTCCCACACATGGAGAACGAACGCAACAGGACGGAAGCGAGCCTGCGGCGCTTGTTGGATCCTCACTGATTAACTGAGTAGGTTCTTTTAACTCAATTTTTATTTTAATTCAATTCAGGTCTATGAAATAAAAACTATTTATGAACAGATATGCTGTGAAAGTAGTTTTGCTGTAAGATTCTACCTAGAGATCGGATTCCATAGCTTGTGTTCTCTACTTTCTCAAAAAATTTTGTCTGATGGATAGCTAACTGCTAAAAACCTAAGAATTATCTCAAGGTAAATCTTAAAACTGAAAATTTTGTTTAGTAAGTATAGAAATCACATAACATTGAAAGGAAATGAACTTGGGGCTCATACATCCATGGGCCAGAATGAAAGATGACCTTGTACATCTTGTCATTGATTGTACAAAGTGACATTTACAATTAGTAAAATGTTCCAGTTGGCAAGATCGTTTCCACATCACATCCCAGGAGGATGGAAGTACATACACCATACAGGAACACAGGGTATACATGAGTGCTACAGTGTCTGAATAAGAAATAGAAATTATTATGCCTTGATATCATATCTTCAGAGACTGATTCTAAATTTATGTTGTTCATTTGAAGGGGCCAATGAACTGTTTTAGAACTATTTACTTCAACTAATTCTGTCAGTCATGGAGTTGATCTGGCTAATACATGAATTCTGACAGGACTGTAAAGATGGCACAGAACTCACAATGCTCTTTCAGAAGACCAGAGTTCAGTTCCTACAACCCATGTCTAGCTTACAATCATCTTTAATTCTAGTGCCAGAGATCTAAAGCCCTATTGTGGCCTTTGTAGGCACCTGCATGTACAAGTGAAGAAATAAACACACATACAAACACAAACACAAACACTTGCATGTGCAAATAGATGATTATTTGTAAACAATGTTTTATGAAAAAAAGGATTGAAATTCTTGTGTATTTGTCTTCAAAATAATGTAAGTCTGTGTAAAGAACTACTAAGACTTACTTGATAAAGAGTATAATTTCATACTGTTGTAATTAAATTAATGATAAATAATTCATTTACTTAATATCTTATACTAAAGGATTATTCTGTGATTTGATACTATTTTTTAGTTATTTAAAATAAGCTCAAAGCAAAGATGACTATAGTTATCTTTGGTATGGGAAGATTAAAACTAAACAAAATAGAGTTCTTCAAAACACACTTTTCTCCTTTCTTCAAGATATGTGTATTGTGCCGGGCAGTGGTGACACATGCCTTTAATCCCAGCATTTGGGAGGCAGAGACAGGTGGATTTCTGAGTTCAAGGCCAGCCTGGTCTACAGAGTGAGTGCCAGGACAGCCAGGGCTACACAGAGAAACCCTGTCTCAAAGAAAACAAATCCAAAAAACAAACAAACAAAAAGATACCTCAAAAAGAAAGTAGATATAGCCAAGCCAACCCTGGTCATGTGATATTCAAATAACAAATACACTTCATTTCCTATCTTCTATAGTGTTACAACTATTAAAATGTAGTTTTTAAGCATTTCCAATGTATACTATCATTTAGTTTTAAAACATTTGAGCCAACCTGCAGTAAAAATCTACACACAAGGAACTACAACTTGTGTGTGTGTGTGTGTGTGTGTGTGTGTGTGTATGTGTGTGTGTATGTGTGTATGTGTGTGTGCGCGTGTGCGTATTTTCTCCTAGTTTCTAAGTTTTCACATGTAAGGATCAGTTTATGTTGGTTTTTCTTTTTCATTTAAACGTTTGACATGTTTAAATAACCACATAGTTTCTGCTTTCTTACAATAGCCACATATGTTTGGGTATTATGTTTTGGTGTATGTTCCATTTTTGAGGCATTTATTTATTTATTTATTTATTTATTTACCTATCTATCATCTATCTATCTCTCTATCTCTCTATCTATCTATCTATCTATCTATCTATCTATCTATCTATCTATCTATATGTTGTTTAAAGTCTGGGTCAATATACCCAGAGGATTCTCCGGCATGCAATAAGGACACATGCTCCACTATGTTCAAAGCAGCCTTATTTATAATAGCCAGAAGCTGGAAAGAACCCAAATGTCCCTCAGTGGAGGAATGGATACAGAAAATGTGGAATATTTACATAATGGAATACTACTCAGCAGTTAAAACCAATGAATTCATGAAGTTCTTAGGCAAATGGTTGGAACTGGAAAATATCATTCTAAAGTGGGATAACCCATTCACAAAAGAACACACATGGAATACAGTCACTGATAAATGGATATTAGCCCAGAAGCTCTGAATACCCAAGACACAATTCACATATCAAATGATTCCCAAGAAGAAGGAAAGAAAGGGCCCTGGTCCTGGAAAGGCTTGATGCAGCAATGTAGGGGATTACTAAGACAGAGAAGTGGGAGGGGGTTGATTGGGGAATGAAGAGGGCTTATGGGGCTTATGGGGAGGGGGGAACTGGGAAAGGGGAAATCATTTGGAATGTAAACAAAGAATATAGAAAATAAAAAATAAAGTCAGGGTCCATTCTTTTGCATCACTTGTTGAGAAGACAGCTTTGCTCCCCCCTTTGAATTGTTTATACTTTTTTTGTGAAATTATCAGTGTCCTATAAGTTCAAGGGATGATTATATATATATGTGTATATATATATATATATATATATATATATATATAATTTTCAGAAACTTATATGCTTGAAAGTGTATGGATATGGATCCTGAAACTGTCTTTTTCAAAAACTATAATGGCAGTTCTGGATTCCTTACAGAATAGGGTCATTTATTTTTATAAGTAGGGAGCAGCTGTGACATGTTTGAAACTGGATTTTAAACTGCAAACTAGTGTTGGGAATCCTGTCATTTTAGTACTACTGGCTCCTCTGACCCATGAATACAAAGATTTTGTTCTTTTTGTTTTGTGTTTATTTAGATACGGCATATAAGATTTTAATTTGTGGACTATATTTACCTTCATTTCATTTTGATGCAATAAAATGATTAATGCAATGCAATTGTGCTGTATACTGCACCATTAATTGCTAGTGTAAAAAAAAAAACACAAGGACCTTTTTATATTATTCCACCTTAGAATATTACCAAGTTTATATTCAAGTTCTACTGAATTCTTTAACATTTTTTTTTAAATTTCCTGGGATTTCTTAATTAGAAGCTAAAATCAGAAAATAAAAATAATTTTACTTCTTTCTTTTAAGTCTGTATATTTCACATCTGTCTTGCTAGGGATGGAAGCTGAGCTTCACATTTGTGAAGCAATGGCTGTGTCACTGAGCTGTTCCCTCATCAGTGAGCCTGGATGCCTCTATATGGGTTTTCCTTTTTATATTTTTGCTTACTACTCTGGCTACTGCTCTATTACAATACTGAGTAGAAGTAAAAGAGTAAATATATTGGTTTTTATTTGTGAATCTAGGAAAATCAAATTTTCTTTGTTAAATATATTAGTTGAATGTTATCCAAGATGCTCTTTATCTAATTTTGTTTAATATTTTTAATAAAAAGAGTACTGGGTTTCCAACAAGGAGCTGAAAGAGTCAGGTGCACATATTTGCACCCAACCAATGGACAGAAGCTGCTGATCCCTGTGGCTGAATTAGAAGAAAGCTGGAAGAAGCTGAGGAGGAGGGCAACCCTATAGGAGGACCAGCAGTCTTCGATTAACCTGGACCCCCAAGATCTCTCAGACACTGGACAACCAACCAGGCAGCGTACACCAGCTGATATCAGCACCTCAACACATATACATTAGAGGACTGCTGGGTCTGGGATTAGTCAAAGAAGATGCACCTAACACTCAAGAGACTAGAGGTCCCAGGGTGTTTAAAGGTCTAAAGGTGGGGTGTGGGACAGAAAATGGAGCATCCTGGTGGAGACAGGGGTTGGGGTGGAGGTATGGGATATGGGATAATTGGAGGGTGGACTGGGAGGGGAATAAAATCTGGAGTTGAAAAAAAAACAATGAATGAATGAGTGAATAAATAAATAAATAAATAAATAAAATATTTTTTAAAAAAAAGAGTGCTAGGCTTTATCAAATATATAATTTTTATTTATTTTGATTTATAAGTCTGTTTATCAAGGTAATACTGGTAATAACTGCTATTTTCACAACAGTTTACTAAGGCTGATATGAATATTTGATATAATGTACTCATCTAGATATAGGCTTTAATTGTGAGAAATTTATAAATTACCAATTCACAAATTGAATTTAATTACTATTTATCTTTCTCCACTTATTATATGTCTACTCTGAATTTCTCTGTTTAATGTTAGTTTAAGTGTTTTTTTCCTTCCTTTCTATCATTATTATAATTTTCATTTTTATAAGATCTTTCCATATAGATCAGACTTGATGAATGAATAATTTTTTGGCCTTAGTGCAGTTAGTGTGAGTCTTAGAATCTGTCTATTTCCCAACCACTATTACCTGTTTGATTATAATTACTCAACTGCTGCCATGCATACAGAACATCATGGTTCTTTTGTTGCTTATTTCCTTTATGCTTTTTTTCACTTCTGATTGATACTTAGATGTGAAAATTTTAGTTGATTTATTTCCAGGTTTGCTAATTAACTCCTTGTATAAAATAAAATAGTCTCATCTAATGAATTATTAATTTCAGCTATTTTATTTTCTTACCCTAGAATTTCCATTTAATTTGGAAAATGTTGACAATCCTTTAGTTGTGTGTAGCACAATTATCTTTTATCCCTTACGCTATCCTGCTCACTCACTTTTCCCCAAATGTCCCTGATACTTTCCTGTGTTTTCTCCCAATAGTTTCTGTCTGTTTACTACTGGTCTCTATATGGCAAACATGATCCCACTTTTCCCTTTGGTTCTTTAGACACCATTTCCTGTGTCTCTGAACACATCTGTAATTGTAGCATTAAAGCCCTTTTGATAAGATCAATATCTAGGCTTCTTCCATGATAATTTCTCTTAACTGTTTTCATTCTTGGTCTACGAATGTTGCTCTGTCTCTCTGAGTTTCCAATTTGTTTTTTGTTGAAATCTAGACATTTAGAATGATGCTTATAATTTTCTTTTTTATAAGATCTTTCCATATAGATCAGACTTGATGAATAAAGATACTTTTCAAATGCAGATGTATCTCTTCATCTGGATATACTGATTTATATATATACACATATATATGTATATGTATATCAGTAAAACCAGTATATGTTGTTGTTGCTAATGCTGATTTTGATTAATGACATCCCTAAGATAATCTGTGTGTGCCTGTAGGTATGGCCTGCACAAGTATGCAGATATGCAGATGTCCACATCTGTGTGCACATGAAGGCCGTGGCATGATCCATAGAATTATCAAGTATCTTCATCTCTGGCTCTCTATCTATTGCCTTAATGCAGTGCCTCTGACTGAACCGGAAGTTGTCTACTTGGCTTAGGCTGGCTGGACTGCAAGCATTCAGATTCTGCTTGCCTCTATCTATTCCTCAATGCTGGGATAATGGATATGTACAGCCATGCCTGAACTTCTTTTGTGCTTGGGATTTGAAGACAGGTCCTCCTGCTTATCTAGTAAGAACACTTATCCACTCCCCACGAAACCATCTCCCTGGCCACATTCTGAGTAATTCTTCCAATAATGTATTGTTTATTACATGTGTCATTGAAGACTGTGTTCTCTATTTTATATGTTCATTGAAAGTATCCTGTTGGATGAGGGGATAGAAATTTCCTTATTTGTACTGCACCAATATGCTCTCTATGCTTAGCTTCAGGGTTCCATTTGTGCATCTGGGTATTTTGTCAATGACCTATCAGTTTATAACATTGTAGTATGCTCGGCTATTATTTTCTTAGGACCTCTTAGGGAAGAGATGAGAACTTCCTTTGGAAGCTCTGAGCATATGTAGAACTTTATACATGTATATGATCATTTAGGTTCCTGAGTCAAATCAAAAATTTTCAAATCTCCTTCAAAGTATTTCATTACTAAGGTATTTCTTTTAAGATTTTAGGCACTTTTCTGCATGGATATATTTTACCCCAAACAGAGTTAAACACCTGCCAGTTACTGTTTGCAACAAACAACTGAGTAATGAGGCTTTGCCCACTGAGTCAGCTTTAGGAGAGACCAGATATACAGCCTTAACACTTCACTGGCCCTCTAGTGGTGGTGAGCCTCTTGATAATCATAGTCAGATTACATTTGAGCAGGAGAAAATGGAAAAGGGACAGGTTAATCTTAGGACCTGAGCCATTGGTGTTCTGTTCAGGAAGTTGTCTTCTCTACCAATGTATTCAAGGCCATTTTCCATTTTTTCTTCTATTAGATTTAATGTTTCCAGTTTTATGGTGAAGTCTTTGATCTACTTGGACTTGTATTTTGGGCAAGGTGATAAATATGGATCTATTAGTATTCTTCAAAATTCAGACATCCAGTTAGTCCAGCACTATTTGCTAAAGATGTTTTCTTTTTATTCCAGAGTATGATTTGGGTTTTATTTTTGTCCAATATCAAGTATTCATAGGTGTGTGGGTTTATTTCTGGGTCTTTGATTCAATCCCATTTATTAACTTGTCTGTTTCTATACCAATATCATACAGTTTTCATTTCTATTGCTCTGTAGTACAGCTTGAAACCAGGGATTACTTCTGGATTGTTTTTGCTACCCTGGGTTTTTTCCATATGAAGCTGAGGTTTTTTTTCTTCCAAGGTTGTGTTGCAATCTTGCCAGGAACAGCATTGAATCTGTACATTGCTTTTGGTGAAATAGGCATTTTTACTATTTTAATCCTACTGATTCATGAGCATGGAAGATCTTTTCCATCTTCTGATTGATATCTTCTTCAATTTCTTTCTTCAGAGACTTGGAGCTCTTGTCATACAGGTCTTTCACTTGCTTGATTAGAGTCACACCAACATACTTTATATTGTCTGTGGCTATTGCAAAGGGCATTGTTTCTCTGGTTTCTTTCTCAGCCCATTTATTGTTTGTATAAAGGAGGGCTTCTAATTTTTTTTAGTTAATTTTGTATATATCCACTTTGCTGAAGGTGCTTATCAGCTATAGGAGTTCTTAGGTAGAATTTTTGGGGCCACCTATGTATACTATATCATCTGCGAATAATGACTGTCTTAGAGTTTTATTGCTGTGAACAGACACCATGACCAAGGCAACTCTTATAAGAACTACATTTAATTGGGCCTGACTTACAAGTTCAGAGGTTCAGTTTATTATCACCAAAGTAGGAGCAATGCAGCATCTAGGTAGGCATGGTGTAGGAGGAGCTAAGAATTCTTTTGTTTTGATATTTTCTTTATTTACATTTCAAATGTTTTCCCCTTTTAAGGTCTCCCCTCCAGAAACCCCCTATCCCATCCTCCCTCCCACTGCTTCTATGAGGGTGCTCCCACACACATACCCCACCCCACCCGGACACCCCGTCTTCCCACTTTGGCATTCCCTACAATGGGGCATTGAACACCCTCAGGCCTAAGGGCTTCTCCTCCCACTGATGCCAACAAGGCCATCCTCTCCCACATATTTGGCCAGAGCCATGGGTCCCTCCATGTGTACTTTTTGGTTGGTGGGCCCCAGGAGCTCCAGGGTGTCTGGCCGGTTAATACTGCTGCTCCCTCCATGGGGCTACAAACCCTCTCAGAGGAGCTGAGAATTCTACATCTTCATCTGAAGCCTGCTAGCAGAATACTGATGCCCAGGCATCTAAGATGAGGATCTTAAGTCATAGTGACACACCTACTCCAACAAGGCCACACCCTCCCTGGGCTAAGCATATACAAACCATCACAGTCACTAAGATCAACAAGTAATAAATGGGAACTCATGAAATTGAACAGCTTCTTTAAGGCAAAGGGCATGATCGAGAGGACAAAACAGCAGCCTACAGACTGAAAAAAAAACATTCACTAACCTACATCTGATAGAGGGCTAATGTCCAAAATATATAAAGAACTCAAAGTTAGAAACAAACAAATCAAATATCGCAATTAAAAAATGGGGTACAAAGCTAAATAGATTTCTCAACAGAGGAATCTCAAATGGTTGAGAAACACATAAAGAAATGTTCAACATCTTTAATTATCAGGGAAATGCAAAGCAAAGTGATCCTGAAATTCTATTTTACATCCATCAGAATGGTTAAGATCAAAAACTCAAGTGACAGCACATGCTGGTGAGGATGTGGAGAAAGAGGAACACTCCTCCACTGCTGGTGGGAGTGCAAACTTCTACAACTCGTCTGGAAATCAATCTGGCAGATTTTCAGAAATTTGTGCCTAAATATTTCTGCCTAAAGAACCAGCTATACTGCTCTGGGGCATATAACCAAAAGATGTTCCACACACCACAGGGACAGGTGTTGCACTATGTTCATAGCATCTTTTTTTTTTTTTCTGTAATAGCCAGAAACTGGAAACAACCCAGACAGATGCCCATCAAGAAAAATGGATAAAGAAAATGTGATTCATTTACACAACGGAATGCTACCCAGATATTTAAAACAAGGACATCGGGAATTTCACAGGCAAATGGATGGAACTAGAAAATATCATCCTGAGTGAGGTGACCTAGACACAAAAGAAAATGCATGATATGTACTCACTGATGTGGATATTAGCCATAAAGTACAGGATACCCATGCTATATACTTCACAGACCCAAAGAAGCTAAACAAGAAGCAAGGATGCTTAAATATTACCTAGAAGGGGGAAATAAAATAATCATAGGAGGCAGATCAATGGAGGGAACAAGGTAGAAGAAGGATAAGGAGAGGAATGGAGTTCAGGATCAGGTGAGGGGAGAGACAGGAGAGAGTACCAGAGGGCCAGAATAATAAATGGAAATTACAAATGGCAGGAGTGGGGCTGGGTGGCATATCTAGGACATACTAGGAGCCTATGGAGAAGACTTTAGCTGAGACTATTAGCAGTAGGGATGTGGAAACTTAGGTAGCCACCTCCAGTAGTCAGATAGGACCCCTGATAGCAGGATAAGGATACCAACCCACCTACAAAATTTTCAACCCCAAATTTTTCCTGTCCACAAGAAATGCAGGGATGGGGGAATGGAGCAGATTGAGGGAATGGCCAACCAATAACCAGCACAACTTGAGACCTATCCTGATGGGCAAGCACCAATCTCACTATTAATGATACATTATCTGCAAGTATTATGATACTTACAGATTGGAGCTTGGCAAAACTTTCCTCTGATAGGCTCCACCCAGCCGCTGACTAATCCAGACGCAGAGACCCAGAGCCAAACATTGGATGGAGCTCTGGAGTCTTATGGAGGAACTGAGGGGAGGATTTGGGCACTGGGGGGGATGGGAACTCCACAGGAAACTGACAGAGTCAACTAACTGGGACACTTGGGACATTCTCAGAGAATGAAACACCAGCCAGAGTGGATATGTGGCCTGGACCTGGAGCTACCTCCCCACCACATCTGTAGCAAATGTGTAAGATGTGCTAGGTATGAGGATTCCCAGGGGTGCCTCCACCCTTTCAAAGGAGAAGGGAATAGGGCTGGGGGAAGGGACTGTGTGAGGGTGGACCAGGAAGTGGGGGTCAGTGATCAGGATGCAAAGTGAATAAATGCATTTTTAAGAAAGAAAGGGAGGAAGGAAGGAAGGATAGTAGGCTAACTATAAGACTCAAGGTCTTTCTGAGGAGAAGCAAGGTCTCTAGAATAATTCTTCACTCCCTGATTTAAATTCAAGCCCAGAGCCTTGTGTGTTCTAGGTAAGTCATCTGCCCCCAGGATGTAAGCTATCACCAAGAAATTGAATGTAGGAAATTTGCTCCAGGTAACATCCCAGATCCCAGACAACAGATGGAAGCAACTGCCACAGTGTATGAGGACCCTTCTAGTTGTTTTCAAGTACCTTCTGGTAAACTACAAGAAAATCCCTGAGCCAAGATGAGCCTGTTAATCTTTAGGAGAGTCAGTAATGATAACCATGGGTTTTATTGCAGAGGTCCTGATTCACAGTAACAGATTTCTGCAACAGATTTGAATACCGAAGGTGGAGTCCATGCTTCCCAACTCTTAAATATGTGACACTGGCTTTAAGACCTGTTAGCCGGGCGATGGTGGCGCATGCCCGTAATCCCAGCACTCTGGGAGGCAGAGACAGGCAGATTTCTGAGTTCGAGGCCAGCCTGGTCTACAGAGTAAGTTCCAGGACAGCCAGGGTTATACAGAGAAACCCTGTCTCGAGAAAACCAAATCTAAAAAAACAAACAACAAAAAACCCTGTCTCAAAAAACCAAAAAAAAAAAAAAAAAAAAAAAAAGGACCTGTTAGTGTGAACAGTTTAAAAGACCTATAGAGAAAATAAAATAATAAAATAAAATAAAATAAAATAAAATAAAATAAAATAAAATAAAAAAGACCTATAGAGCTGATGGAAGTCTGAAGAGAACTGACAAAGCTTTGTGTGGGTACTGAAAATATGAAAAAAAAAATTATGGGAATTTAGAAGAAAGAAAGATACTGGTGTGTCCTGACAGAAGGTTTAACATTGTTTTCTGCAGTAGAATAGAAAATATGTCCAGTAAAGTAGATATCTAGCAGAAAAGATTTCAGGCAAAGTACTGGAGATGCCACCTGGATTCTTCTAGTTAGTTGTAATAAAATGAGAAGAGAGATTAGTTAATGAACAGATGGTTAAATATAAAGGAACTCAAATTAGCATATTTCAAAAATAAAACTGCTCTTCCTTCCCAGATTTTCCAAATAGAAAACAATTTTCTAAATCAGAAATAACTTCCAGGCAAAGATTAAATTCCAGGCACTGTCAGTAAAAAATAGGCCCAAGAAAGTCCGGCTGCTAAGCCCTTTGTTAAGGTTCACAAACTATCAGCTTATTGCTCAGATCTTTTCAAAGTCAAAATGCTCTCCAAGATGTTTAAGGATGCGCCTTAGTACCCTAAATTAAGTGCTATGGTTTCTAAAAATTTAACCTTGGATTTTCCCATATACTCCCAGGGAATCTAAGGTAGAGAACAGTTTACGACACAAATTAGAGAGTAGATCTTTGACTAGTAATGAGAACATAAACTCATAAATACAACTCAAAAGCTATTAAAAAACCCAACAAACAAACAAACAAACAAAAAATAACCAGTGCTCAATATAATTGAATCATGAAAGACCAACCTGCTAGGCTACGGAATACAGAGAGGGTACAGAAACAAAGCAGGTCTTTGTCCACTTGGACGAGTACAAAGTAGACTTAAATATACTAAGGGGTGGGTATAAGCATAAGCCACTTTTGGTAGAAAATAGGGACTAATGAAAGGATAGATCTAAGAGCCCAGAAGCTGCAGCCAAAATGTTGAGAAGATTATGTCCACGAGGCATGGCCGAGCCACAAAACAGAAGCTGGCAACATGCACGTGGCCCCTTGTGCATCCTTGAAGATAAAGTGTGTAGATATCTTTCAGATTTTCTTCAATATCTGTGTGGTCATGCTATACATGTTAGAACTCTGGGGCCAATAATTTCATTCTTCATGCACAAGTGTTCATTTCATATTGACTGAAAGAGAATTTCTTTATAATTGGACTTGATTTAGACTATACACATCAGTACTTCAAACCTGAACTTAAGTCCATTATAGATGGATAAATGCATATATGGAGAGTTTTATTTTATATCTTTGAGAAATATAAATTGTGTGTGTCCAGGTACAGGAAATCTGTTAGGTAGCTGACCCACATACCTGGCTACCTTTCTTGGCCTGAACAATTTAAGGAATCCAGGCACAATACTTTGGGGCATATTGAGGAAATATGTGTTATTCTAACTGGTAGTATCAGTCAAAACCCACCTACCAGGACTAATTGGTGAACATGTAGGATCTAAAGTTCAAGATGACGTCAGACTCAGAAATCACCCCGTTGTGACATCACAAGCAGGCCTTCCTTCTTACTTTGATTGGTGGGAGACAGCAATGGAAGATTGATAATTTGGGGGTCCATCTAAAGGGAAGTTATCATGACTTTGGCTTGAATGAAGTATGCTCATGTGATAAGTAGCAGGGCCAATGAATGGATGGAAGGTTGCTGCTGGTTTTGGTCTGATGTAATTTCCTCTAAATCCGTCCTGACTCTTCCCTGTGCTGACTCATGCAGTCTTAGCACTGGGAAATGAGATAAATGGAAAGAAGAAATGGACCAGTCACTGTAAAAATAAAACAGATCTCACTGATTCATGATTTCAAACTTATTTATTAAATAACAGCAAATAATGGACTGTAAAATAAACTTGATGAAGATGGCAGGAAGTATTTTTACCACCAAGAACCAAAAAGTTAAAACAATTTCAAATTTTATCAGTAGCTTAAATTAATTAAAGTTTAATTGACATTAATAGACTCTTGGATGATTTTTAAAACACTACAAAATTCAATTAATAGAGAATTAATGAAAGTTTTTTAGCTCATTAGAGAAAAGCATTAACTTTCTGGCTAATGTGACATGAGCACCAGCTCCAGGGAAGCCAGTGAAGGAATCATGTAACTTGAGAGAGAATCTTTTTTCTTTTTTGTTTTTTGAGACAGGGTTTCTCTGTGTAGCCCTGGCTGTCCTGGAACTCACTCTGTAGACCAGGCTGGCCTTGAACTCAGAAATACTCTTGCTTTTGCCTCTCAAGTGCTGGAATTAAAGGAGTGCACCACCATGCCTTTTTTCTGTGAGAAAGAATCTTCTCAGCAGCTTTCCATTTCTCACCAAAGAGAAGTTTATGATAATACAGTGAAAGGATGAGAATTACAGCCTAAAAATCCCCCGTGCCTAACTCTTAAATGACCCCAAAAAGTCAGAAGTATAGCCCACTCTTTGTTGGAAACTAGGTGAAAGGTCACATTCCTTGAACCTGCTCTTTGTTAGGAACCAGGCAAAGGGGCCTTGAACAGGTGATCCTGGCCCCATAAGCAGAAATGAGCTAACTAGTTGCTATCTGACTTCTATAGGAAACCGAGTGGTCCTCAGAGCATGGGCTTGGATAATTTAAACTGATTGGCTTAGAAGCTATAGAGTGGTACAAATCAATTAGCTCGCACTGCGTGGGCTCTCGATGCTAAGGAATGATTGGTTTGTGATATGAGGGTTTTGTTGTAAATCTATAAAACTGTCCTGATTCTGCACTCATAGTTCACAGTCCTCTACCCCTTCTTGGTATATGACTGTGAACCCCAGAGCCTCTGGAATAAAAATCCACTCGCTGTTGCATCAAGACCGTTTCTTGAAAGTGATTTGGGTGTCACCTTCTGAGGTGTGGAGTGCTGGGGCATCCCCGTGTTTTTTTTTTTTTCTTTTTTTTTCAGGTCTTAAACAGAAAATAAATACCAGTAAAAACTGAAGGTGGAGTACGCTGCTGAGACCAAAGTTATAACTGCTTGTCTATATACTCTTCAGAAAACATGCATTTGTCAATTTGATGAGAAAGTATGTGAACAAAGAGGAGGCCTGTGCAACAGGCCTTGGCAAAGGCCAAAAGTGGCTGCCTTTGCTGGGCAGTGTTGGTACATGCCTTTAATCCCAGCACTTGGGAGGCAGAGGCAGGCAGATTTCTGAGCTCGAGGCCAGTCTGGTCTACAGAGTGAGTTCCAGGACAGACAGGGCTACACAGAGAAATCCTGTCTTGAAAAAACAAACAAACAAACAAACAAAAAAACATGACTGACTTTGAAGACTTGTCCCTTATAACCTTTGTATTTTTACAATCACTAACCAACTGTAAGAATATGTTAGTCGAACTGGTCACTGTGTCCCTCTGAAATGATGATATTACAGTTCCTAGCACGGCGTTATTAAGAAATGCAGATGAGCCGGGCGGTGGTGGCGCACGCCTGTAATCCCAGCACTTGGGAGGCAGAGGCAGGCAGATTTCTGAGTTCGAGGCCAGCCTGGTCTACAGAGTGAGTTCCAGGACAGCCAGGACTACACAGAGAAACCCTGTCTCGGAAAACCGGAAAAAAAAAAAAAAAAAAAAAGAAATGCAGATGGAATGATGGTGAGGCATCAGTAGAGACATCCCAGCTCACTGTAAAACTAGGAGGGAACTTTGTCTCTACGTCATGGTCTATTGTGAAACACCAAGCGATGGAATGCTATATACTGACCAAGTGATTAACAGTGCAGAGAGCTCCTGAGGCAAAGAGGGCATCCAAAGCATGTGCCACTTGGAGACTATAGGACATACTTTACTATTATTGTTAATTACTATCATTATTATTATGATTGTTAAGGTATGAACTCTGGAAAAGGAACTAAGGTGCATATTTTACAGAAGAAAGCAGACCTGGTTTCAGGTTCTCCCAGCTTCCCTCAGTCCCTACCGGCCATATCCTGCTCCCACCACACCCTGCTCCCACCATACCCTGCCCATAACCTTGAACTTTCCAGCCTAGGGGCTAGACTGCCTCACCCAGAGGCTCCTCCCTATATAATCCAGACATTTTACCCTTGGTGAAAAATCAAAATCACAAATCCAGAAAGCAATATACAAAACTGATGCTTCCTTCCTTCTCATTGTAATCTTATTTCTAATACTGTTTAGTGCAAATTCTAAGTCCTCAATAGCTGCTTTGATGTAATATGTAAAGAAGTATACATATCTCTTACATGGGGCTGTGTAACAGAACAGACATATGGAGGAAGATGTGTTATCAAGGCTAAAAGTGTGCCTGCTTTCTTTTCCAGAATTCCTTAAAAATGGTCTGACCTTGCTGGCCTAAGGGTGTGTGCTATCAGGCTCACCTAGGGATGTCTCCTCTATCTCCTTAAGCCAACTTGCAGTGCTACAGTCAGTAACACTGGATGCCGTAAGCAGATTGTGTGCTTCTTCACGTTCCTGTTGGGTTACATCCCTCTGGGGTTTTAAACTCATGTTAGACTTTTCCTGTGGTATTAACCAGCATACACTACATGCACATTAGGAGCAGCTATCAACCCTTTGAGGGGTCCCATATCAGATATCTTGCATATCAGAGACTTACATTAGGATTCATAATAGTACCAAAATTACATTTATGAAATAACAACACAAATAATTTTGTAATCGAGGGTCACAAGGACACGAGGAACTGTATTAAAGGGACGAAGCATCAGGAAGGTTGAGAACCACCGCATTAGAGCTTTCTCCTTCCTACCCGCAAACTTCCACAATGAACAGATTACTAAACGTGCGCCAGCACACTAGTAAACCTTATAGTGTATGGTCCTTGGGCTCTAGCCACAGAATTTGCCAGAGGGATAAAACTGGCCCCAGATCTCTCAGAGTTCTTAATCCTCTATAAAGTCATCCGGCCTAATTCTTTCCTCTTATTTCCACTTTAACATTCTCCGTACACATGTGTATGCAGATACACTTATCTGTGCATGCACACGTGGGCCATAGGTCAATGTCAGGCATTTGTTTAAGGAGCTCTCTACATGGTTTTGAACTATCTTTGACGTGTACTTAGTGTGTGTATACATGTACACGTGGAGGTCAGGGGACAACCTGCAGGACTATCTCCACTCCTTCCCCTATGTGCATCCCAGGAACTGAAGTCACAGTTTCTCCTAATCAGCCTGGCTGCTGAGTCCCCAGGATCTACCTGTTTCTGCCACTTCCTTCCCAGTGCTGAGTTATAGGAGCTGCCACCATGCCTGGCCTTTCTGTGGGTGCTGGAGATCTAAGCTCAGGTCCTCATGCGTTTGCAGTCCTGTGAGCTAGGCTTAGGACTGCTCGAGTGTCTGATGATGAGATGTAGACAGTTCTTCCCCACACCTAGACACAGTCACGGTCACGCCAGGTGAGGGAAGCTATGGATTTGTGACAGGGCCTAGAGGGTGTCGCACTCTGGGAACTGCAGCTTGACATTTTCCCTATTTATATGCAGTCAGATCCTCCAGATACTGGGATGTGAGATACTTTGTATGCCATCCAAGAATGTACCAGCTGAAGATGAACTCGAGATATTCTGAGCTCCCTATAATTCTCTGTCTGGTGTTCGTTACGGACTTGTTTCCTGCTTCCTATTTCAGGGGTATAAAAGGATCTGTGCCATTAATGAACTGCTGGCTTTGGTCGTCAGCCTGGCACCCCTCCTGTCCCTGGCATTGGATGCCTTTCCATATCCAACCCCCACTATACCCCCGGCCCACCTAGTTCTTACCTTCAGGACCTGTCAGGAACCAGGGTACTGCTAGTCAGGGTCAAACAGGAGTAAAACCTTGGGGCAAGAAGATTCTAGGGAAGGGTCAATTTTTTTTTTTTTTCCAAACGTTTCGCTCTCTGCCTCATTCTCTGGCATGCCAATGTCACTGAAACACTTAGAAAACTTTTTTGCTTTTGTTCAAAGGATAAAAATAACAAATCAAGAAACAGGGATAAAAGGCCCTGCGGACTAGGAAGCTGTTTCAGTTCTTGAATTGCTTCTACTTTATGAGGCCTCAGAGGACGGTGAGGAAGTCTCTTCTTTTGATGATACAGTCATAAAATCATACCAAAAGGCTCTGGACTGCCTGGCTGAGTCACGTGCCCCTCCTCTTATCATATGAGGGATTGTTAGGTCCCCAGTTAAAACCTTCTGCCTTTCTTTTGCAGAAGCTGGGTGAGGCTGAGCCTCTGCATAAAGTATTTCAAACAGCAACAACAACAACAACAAAAGCCTACTTGCTTTTCTGGATTAGTCCTATTAGGGAGGGAACTACACTTCAGAGAAAGAGCAAGGTGGAAGCAGCTACAGTAGGTTGGGCCAGGAGAAAGTGTGCGGGCGGTGGGATGGGGGTGGGGGTGGGGCTTAACCATTGCCGGCTGCAAGGATCTCCGGATTTTTTTTTCCACCTTCTTTGCTAATCCCACTGCTGTCCTTCAGTTCTCCACAGCGAGTTTTACCAGCTCAAACCTAATTCCCCGAACTGTCTCTTAGATGCTAATTGGGCTAAAGAGCTGTCTCTATCAGAACAACCTAAGGTCAAACTGTCCAGTGTGTCTCTTAAACAAGCAGAGAGGGGACTCTGAGGTGTGGGATTTGGTCCTCTCACCTTGAGATTCAAGCATTCTTCTTCCCCTTTGGTAGTCCTCCAAACCCCTGCTCTGGGTTAGACTGGTGCCTTACTCTGTGACAGGAAAAAGAACAAAACAGCCTAAGAAATGGATCCAAAAGGTAAAAGCTGGTCCGGTCCCCTTGACTCCTTGGCAGGGAGCTGCTGGAACCATGGCCATGCTGGATAACTTGGGGATTGGGGAAGCTGTTGTCCTTTACCTGTCCCCGCCTCCCCCACCCCCCCACCCCCGCCCCCAGCCCCGCATCTCCTCTGCGTCTCTGAGAGAAACTTCAAGGACTCCATTCCTGGTATGTTTTAAAGGGCAATTATATGTTTTGTAGAGCTTAGGATAGTGCGGTGGGAGGAGGTGTCTCAGCGGGGCCCATGCTGAGCCATCCCCTCTCCCCTGAGGGACCAGCCTCACAGTGGGTTTAGTAGAGAATAGAGTTTATTTGGGGGTATGGGGGGGTGTCAAGAAGAGAGTAGAGGAAGGGGAAAGGAGAGAAGGAGAAGGGGAGATACAGAGAGAGAGGAAGACAGAGGGAGAGAGAGAGGAAGACAGAGGGAGAGAGAGGGAGGGAGAGGGAGGGAGAGGGAGAAAGAGAGAGGGAGAGAAAGAGGGAGAGAGAGAGGGAGAGGGAGTGAGGGGGGGAGACCAAATATCCCCTTTTATAGCAAGCCAAGCCTACTCTGGCTGTTGCTAGGTAACTGTTGGGCGGAGTCTAGAAGAAATGCTAACAATTCCAACCGCCATCTATGGACTAACTTCCTTGAGCTGAGAAAATGTTTATTTTGTGATTTTAGTTGTTTTGTTTTAATTTTGATAGTTTTGGAGGTAGGCTCTGCTGGTTCTCAGTGCGGTTGCTGCCTGATATCTCCAGGCCCGTTTCCCTCTATCTGAGGTAAATGGTCTTTCCCTTCAATACTCCTCTGTTCCACACATGTCTGTCTAGTTTCTCCAAAGCTGGCAATATATTGACTAAAGACCTCTATGTGGTTTCCCTTTCACAATGAAAGTCATGAAATATAATACAAACAAATGTTCAAAATCTTGCTGTGTTAAAATGCTTTATGTATGATTAAGCATACATAGTTTATATATGATTACGGTTTACTTCTATACATCGTGCACTTAGAACCAAATTATCTTACATGTATGTAAACTAAAAGTAGTTAAGTTGGCCTGACTTCATTCTGTTCACAGTGAAACTAGATTTAAAAAATAATAAATAAATAATGATCATGGCCAATGGTCTGAAATTGTCTTTTAAAATAATTAACATGATTTTCTAAGTTAAAAATGTGGAAAGCTGCTTTGAAAACATGATATTCATAATCATATGATTGTGGTTAAAATGTTATCCGTGATCCTCCTCCTATTTGTTGCTCTATAGTATGTTCCCTACTACTTAGATAATAATGTATGTTGTGCCTCTAAATGTGTTTTGTATATAAATGAATATATATATATATATATAAGCATTTTAAAGTTTTTTAAGAACATTTTTTACGTTTATGGCCTCTTTAGAAAAGAACAAAAAGGTTTTTCAAGATCCAGTACAGGGTTCTGAAGTAAACAATTGACATCTGAATATTCTCAGCTGTGCCAGGTTAAAATGAAAATGATGGTTGAAGGACCTGTTAAATGTCACCACTCCTTTACAGGACAAGAGATGAATGGGCCATGCCAGCTATTTCTATATAGACAAAAGGCTAAAACAGGGAGAGATCTATATACAACTACAGGATGTCCTCATAGAATGAAGACTTTTCTGTGTGACTGCTTTTCTGTTATGTATCACCCACACTCCCTACAGTGACCCCTTATCAATTCTCTCTAAAGAAGTCCTATAAACCCACTGGTTCCCATGGTGAACTTTAAAATTGATCTGTCACTTGTTCTTGGGACCTAATAAAGAATGAATGGACATACTTAGTAGCCCTCTCCTCTAAGGAAAAAGTTTCTCATGACGGATAATAAACCCATTGGTTAATGCTATTATTTCTCATAATATTAAAAAAAAATGTTAAAGGGATGTGTATTAGCATTCACTAGAGTTGCAGAACTTATGGAATGAATATATATATATATATATATATATATATATATAACTGGATTTTAGTTTATTTCAGATATAATCAAGTTGACAAATGAGAATAGTCATCACAGGTTTTATATATAAAAGAAAAATTTTAAATAAAAATCTATATGTAAAAGGTAAAATGGATAGCTATTTACAAAATAAAAACCTAAAAAAAATTACAAGTTATAAAGGTCTAAATGAATTCACTAATATAAAATACATAAAAGATGAGATTTGATTTTTTTTTTCTGAGACAGAGTGTTTCCGTGTAGCTGTCCTGGAACTCTCTCTGTAGACCAGGCTGGCCTTGAACTAAGAAATCTGCCTGCCTCTGCCTCCCAAGTGCTGGAACTAAAGGCGTGCGCCACCACTGCCTGGCCAAGATTTGAAAATAATATATGTGATATTGAAATCTCTAAGGTACAAAACCAACAATTTTGCTAAAATGTATGCCAAAATGTTTATTTAAAGATGTCTCCTAAGTTATTGCACTATAGTTAAGCATACAGACTGGTGTAAATGAAAACAGTTCCATAAAAGATGCTCTTTAAAAAATAAGATGGCAGAAGCTAACTCCCTTCCTGTCTTAGTCAGGGTTTCTATTCCTGCACAAACATGACCAAGAAGCAAGCTGGGGAGGAAAGGGTTTATTCAGCTTATACTTCCACACAGCTGTTCATCACTAAAGGAAGTCAGGACAGAAACTCAAGCAGGTCAGGAAGCAGGAGCTGATGCAGAGGCCATGGAGGGATGTTCCTTACTGGCTTGCTTCCCCTGGCTTGCTCAGCTTGCTTTCTTAGAGAACACAAGACTACCAGCCCAGGGATGGCACCGCCCACAAGGGGCCCTTCCCCCTTGATCACTAATTGAGAAAATGCCCACAGGTGGACTTCACGGAGGCGCTTCCCCAACTGAAGCTCCTTTCCCTGTGATGACTCCAGCCTGTGTCGTTGACACACAAAGTCAGCCAGCACACTTCCTTTATCCTCTACACTTCACTTTAATCATGCTATGTTTCCCCTAAACAGCTACGTTTCCCCCATAGCTCACCCGGTAAGGTGGAAGGGTCTATCTGGATATTTAGCTCTCATGGCTGGGTATAACTGCTTTTCTTTCTTTTACATTCCTGGTCTTCCCCCGGGAACTCTGATAAAACTCGTCTGGGTCAGGGTAGCAAGCACTTCACCCACTGAACCATCGCCCTTTTCCATTTTTATTATCATGGGACTAATAATGTCTTTGTTTCTTAAATCTTTATCTACACTAATTTAAATAAAAATTCCAAAAACACAACTTCAAATTGCTCCTTCTATGCAGCCATATTTATTTTAGCCTATTTCTTTCTTTCTTTTTTGGGGGGTGGTTTTCGAGATAGGGTTTCTCTGTGTAGCTCTGGCTGTCCTGGAACTCACTCTGTAGACCAGGCTGGCCTCGAACTCAGAAATCCACCTGCCTCTGCCTCCCAAGTGCTGGGATTAAAGGCATGCACCACCACACCCGACTTTTGGTTTTTTTCAAGACAGGGTTTCTCTGTGTAGCCCTGGCTGTCCTGGAACTCACTCTGTAGACCAGGCTGGCCTCGAACTCAGAAATCTGCTCGCTTCTGCCACCCAAGTGTGTGTGCCACCACTGCCCGGCTATTTTAGCCTATTTCAAGCAGGGCAAACTGTATGGGTTTTGTTTGTTTGTTTTGTTTTCCTTTGGCTTAGCATAATGTACATTGTGGATGGCAGTTGTATGACAGTAGGCTAGGCAACAGAGTATACATGGAGTGTGCCAGCCTGGCCTCCCTTTCCCTAGCAACCTTCTGACTGCCTCACAAGAATGAGGAAGCTGCATGCAGGAGTACAGTAAACCAAACCACCCTCCTAATTTGTTGTAGGACATTTTACTTCAGACCAAGTAACCCAGGTTGGTTACTTTCTGGATTTTTGAAAAAGGTTATCAGGTAAGCCACTATGATACCATTATTTAAGAAATTCTATAATTTTGGAAACATAAGGCAAGATCTAGACAGGTAGAAGACCTATATATACATGGACTCTGAGTAGTCATTTTACATTTACCTTAGAGATTTCTTGCTTCCCAGGCTTATGATACACTCTGGGGACACAATACATATCCATAAATTAAAAATATACTCAATCATGATCAGGCTCCTTTTTTTTCAGTATTTTAAAGTATGTCCTTATGTCCTTGCATATATTTTTGAGCAGCCAGGTCTATTCATCATACTATAGTCAAGGAGAATAATTGTGTAAAATTCTTCAAAAGCGTCATGCTAACCAGGCCTCCTAATTAGTAAAATGGTTGTGATATGTGAAGCACCTTAACAATCACACCAGCCTTATTCTTTACTTTAAAGATGCCATTTTACTTGTACTCAGGGGCTTCACACATG
The DNA here is from genome assembly GCA_964023405.1 of Apodemus agrarius. Classification (NCBI taxonomy): domain Eukaryota; kingdom Metazoa; phylum Chordata; class Mammalia; order Rodentia; family Muridae; genus Apodemus; species Apodemus agrarius. The sequence goes on from OZ030011.1 coordinate 57,473,133, forward strand.
CTGGGCCCCATTTGTCTGTTACTACACAGTACATATGATTACTCTTCCCTGACTATTCCTCTGTCTAGATCAGGACTCCACACAAGGTCTCAGAGGTTATTTTCTCTTCCTCTTTTTGACATTTATCTAAAATGAGACAGAGTAGTACCACTTAGCGCCTCTCATTCTGTAAGCCAAATATGGAGTCCAGAACCACTTGACTGAAAGAGGAATCAAAAAGTTATGGGTGTCGGGTCACTAAGAAATTTCACCATGACCATAAATCTTTTTTTTTTTTTTTTTTTTTGGTTTTCCGAGACAGGGTTTCTCTGTGTAGCCCTGGCTGTCCTGGAACTCACTCTGTAGACCAGGCTGGCCTCGAACTCAGAAATCCGCCTGCCTCTGCCTCCCAAGTGCTGGGATTACAGGCGTGCGCCACCACGCCCGGCTTCATAAATCTTAATAAGAGGCTTTTGTTTTGTTATTAATTTAGGTATTGGTGTCCAATGTGGAGAGTGCTTCCAAGATATATATATTATATATATAATATATATATAATATATATATATATATGTTATATGTATCTATACCATTGTCCTAGTCATCTTTATGAGCAGAGTAAGAAAATTTGCTTACAAAAGTAGGAATAGCAGTTAATCCTATGACTTATTATCTTGCTAGAAGAGCAAGTTTTACAAGATCAGTTAACTTAAGAATGGCCTTTACCATCTGAAAAGAGAGAGAGAGAGAGAGAGAGAGAGAGAGAGAGAGACAGAAGTAGCCTGCTAAGGTACAGCCTGTACAGGTTAAGGGCTTGCATTCTAGCTTCCCCCCTCTTCATTTCACCCTTTGATCTCTTAAGTTTACACTTTAAATATAATGGTAACTCTCTCTCTCTCTCTCTCTCTCTCTCTCTCTCACACACACACACACACACAAACACACACACAAGTTACAAATTTCTCTGGGAAAATTCTTTATACTCCACAAGTGTCATTCTTGTATCCTAACATTTTGTAAAACTTAATATGCCAGGAGTTACTATATAAAGAGTATTATTCTTCCTTATTAAAGAAAAAGAATTATCAGAATAAATTCACAAGAGGACAATTTTGTTAAGGAAAATAAGCATTCTGAGAAATAGCATTAAAGAATAATTAAAAAACTGGAAAAATGCAAACCCTCTTTGTAATCTTTTTAAAAGATTTATTTATTATATGTAGGTACACTATAGCTGTCTTCAGATACACCATAAGAGGACGTCAGATCTCTTTACAGATGGTTGTGAGCCACCATGTGGGTGCTGGGATTTGAACTCAGGACCTCTGGAAAAGCAGTCAGTGCGCTTAACTGCTGAGCTCTCTCTCCAGTCCCCCTCTTTGTAAATTTTAACTTCACTTTCTATATCATCTTCTGGTCCACGTCTCAACAATCCTACAAAAATCAAACATCAAGGTCAAAACTATCAGTTAAGTACAAATACTGCCTCTGGGGCAGTGGTGGTACACACCTTTAATCCCAGCACTTGGGAGGCAGAGGCAGGTGGATTTCTGAATTCAAGGCCAGCCTGATCTGCAGAGTGAGTTCCAAAACAGCCAGGGCTATACAGAGAGACCCTGTCACGGGGGAAAACAAAAAACAAAAAAACAACCAACCAACCAACCAACCAAACAAACAAACAAAAAAACAGAGCAACTGACCTTCAAAGTCTGGTAAGGTAAGAGCGCTGGAAACTGGGTTATTATTTAGTCAAACTGCAAACTAAGCATATCAAGTAACTGGAGGGAGGTGTGTTTGCTTGTTTGTTTTGTTTTTGTTTGTTTAAGTGTAGCAAGCTTTTTTTTTAATCTACTACAAAGCTTAAGGTCCAAGTTCCAAATTCAAGATTAACAAGAAAGAAGCTGCCCATTGCTTTCTTTGGCCTTTAGTATCTACCACTGGGGCCTGCGCAGGCTAGAGTGACCCGGAGGTGGAAAGGTCTATCTTCAAGGCGGCCTCAGTCTCTATGATCCCCGCAAGGCTTGATGGGTAACAGATAGGAACTTGGCCTCCATTTTGCTGCAGGCGGTGGGCACGCACAGCTGAGGTTCCTGCGGTCGCCATGGGTCGTCGTCCGGCTCGCTGTTACCGGTACTGTAAGAACAAGCCGTACCCGAAGTCCCGTTTCTGCCGAGGGGTCCCTGATGCGAAGATCCGCATCTTTGACCTGGGTCGGAAGAAGGCGAAGGTGGACGAGTTTCCACTCTGTGGCCACATGGTGTCCGACGAGTACGAGCAGCTCTCCTCCGAAGCCCTGGAGGCCGCACGCATCTGCGCCAACAAGTACATGGTGAAGAGCTGTGGCAAGGACGGCTTCCACATCCGAGTGCGCCTGCACCCCTTCCACGTCATCCGCATCAACAAGATGCTGTCGTGCGCGGGCGCAGACAGGCTCCAGACCGGCATGCGAGGTGCCTTCGGGAAACCGCAAGGTACGGTGGCGAGGGTCCACATCGGCCAGGTCATCATGTCTATCCGCACCAAGCTGCAGAACAAGGAGCACGTGATCGAAGCCCTCCGCAGAGCCAAGTTCAAGTTCCCGGGCCGCCAGAAGATCCACATCTCCAAGAAGTGGGGCTTTACCAAATTCAACGCAGATGAGTTTGAAGACAAGGTGGCGGCGAAGCGCCTCATCCCTGATGGCTGTGGAGTCAAGTACATCCCAGAGCGTGGCCCTCTGGACAAGTGGCGAGCCCTGCATTCCTGAGGACTTTGCTGGCAGAAAAGAAGTACAGATGAGGTTATAGTTTGAAAGTGTTAATTCCGTTCATAGAATATAGAATGTTACTTTGCATAGTATAGAACATTACAATGGAAAGTACCTGCCTTAAGGATAAAGAGAACTGCAGTTTATAAAGAAAGTTTGCTATTTTGACCTATGTACTTTGAAGTTTTGGAGTATACTGCAGCGTAGCAAACATTGTTGAGATGGTATAAATGATACTGTTACTATCTTGGATTAAGAATGGCTAGAGGAGTTGGAAGCTGTGGAAAGTTCTTCTTTATAGAAAATTAAACATGAAAATTACATTTCCACTGTAGCTTTGGTTGTTTTGCTTTAAACTTGTCAGTACTATTTTTAGAATAGCCTCAGGTTATCAATCTTAGAACAGTCAGGTTTACTGAAAGAGGATTTTCTAGACAAACCTTACATTGTCCTGCACTCAGGAGACAGTGATCCAATCTTTTTTTCATCACAGAAAGGTTATAGGTGACAACAGTTTATATTGCTTGTATTTGGGTCCCAGTAGAATCTACAAAGAAGAGAGAATGACACAAAATCAGCCATCTGCTCTTGGGGGGGGGGGGTCTTGGAGAGGGTTTGTAATCTGTTGCTCTTTGCCCTGTACAATTACATTGATGAGGCAGGTGATTTCAATCTTATTTGAGAAACGATATAACCTAAAACTGCTGGGTTTGTACTGTTTAGTTTTGTTGTTACCTTACCTGCTTTTTTACTTACACTTCCGGATCTTAATCCTGGAAATAGAGCTTTTGGTTTTCCTCAACTAACGATGCATTTTCAAGGGCAACATATTTAATGGAAGCAGAAAAAAGGGGGGAGTAAACTGGTGGATACCTTGCTCATTATTTTGCTTTTAGGAAAAGTCTTCTCCAATCAAAAGTTAATACATCTGACAGGTCCCTACAAGTTACTCCTGTGTTTTCACACTTAGTTACTATTTTAAGCAATGCCAATATACAGGTAGATAATTCTCAATAAGTAACAACATGAATTTGTTCAAAAGGCTCATTAACATAAGTATTTACCTGATGTTCACTTGATCCTTTGAGAACTTTAGGAAATTACGTCATGTGCAGTTAGGTAAAGTTTAACCAGATATTTTGACTCCAATGTGCATTCCCTTTTGCATTTTGACATGATGTCTAAAACCCAAAATTGTTTAAAAATACAAAAAAAAAAACCAAAACAAAACACAATCTCTTGTTTAGCTATGTATTACTATACCCATAAAAATTTTCTGTCACTGCTGTTCACCCTTTTTGGTTTCAAAACTCTCAAATATGGAAGATTTGAAAGTCAAGGCTCTGTCTGAGATTGGATCCCTATCACAGAAGAAACTTAAATACTAGTAGGAAAAAAACCCAGAAATATAAGGTTTTACATGTTAAAAACTGGTGGGTGGCAAATGGATGAATAGAAAATATCCAGAGTGAGGTAACACTCACTGATTAGTGGGTATTAGCAAAAAAGTACAGAATACCTAGGACACAATCCACAGACCCTAAGTTTAAAAAGAAGGAAGGTCCTTGGGAGGAGGATATTTCAATCCTACTTAGAAGGGAGAACAAAATCATGGGAGGCAGAGGGAAGGAGGGACCTGGGTGGGAGAGGAGACAGGGAGGGAACATGGTCAGATATGGGCGAGGGGCATGAATGGAAATATGCAGCCTCTGCAGGGGGAGGTAGTGGGAGCTAGAAAATACCAGAAACCTTGGAGTTGAGAGACTCAGGACTCAATGGGGGTGACCTTAGCCAAAATTCCCAACACTGGGGAGAGGGAATTAGAAGAGTCCTCCTTCAGTATATAGCATCATGTGGAGGGACAGGGTTACCAATCCTCAGTCAAAATTTTGACCCAGAATTGTTCTGTCTAAAAGAACTGCAGGGGACAAAAATGGAGAAGAGACTGAAGCAAAGGTGGTCCAGTTACCAACCCAACTTGAGATCTATCTATTGTGGGGCACCAAGGCCTGGCACTATTAGTGATGTTATGATGTGCTTGCAGACAGGAACTTGGCATGGCTGTATTCTGAGAGGCCCTACCAGCAGATGACTGAGACCAAAGCAAATTCTTATACCCAATCATTGACTGAAGTCATGGACCCCTGTGGTTGAGTTAGGGTAGGGATTGAGGATGCTTAAGGGCACGGAGACCCATAGGAAGACCAGCAGTCTCAAATAACCTGGAACCCCGGAGCTTCCAGAGACTAAGCCACCAACGAGGCAGCATACACTAGCTGGTCCAAGGCCCCTGTTACATATATAGCAGAGGATTGCCCGGTCTAGCCTCAGTTGAGGCCCCAGGGAAGGGGGGTCCCTAATGGGGGGAGGGAGAGGAAGAATAGGTTGAGGAACTGTGTGTGTGTGGGGCGGGGGGATTGGGAGAGTGTAATGGCTGGAATGTAATTAATAATATAAAATTGAAAACTGGTGGGTAGATGGCAGAAGGTTTAGGGGAGAGGACTTTGTGCAGCATGGGTATGTGTATATGAATGTATACTGTATATATTATACACATATTAAGACTGGAAGTCAACCGGGCAGTGGTGGCAAGTGCCTTTAATCCCAGCACTTGGGAGGCAGAGGCAGGTGGATTTCTGAGTTCGAGGCCAGCCTGGTCTACAGAGTGAGTTCCAGGACAGCAAAACCCTGTCTTGAAAAACCAAATATATCTATATCTATCTATATATAAGTCTGCCTTGGGTGATAAGGTTGTGTGTGTGTGTGTGTGTGTGTGTGTGTGTGTGTGTGTGTGTTTTCATTTGTGTATGGAGCTTACTAATTCCTATTAGCCTAGCCAGCTAGTTTGCCCCAGGGCTCCTCTTTCATTGCCTCTAAATTGTTGGAGTTATAGGCTGCTACCATACCTGCTAGGTTTTTGCGTGGACACTGAAATCCAAGTCCGAATGCCAGTCCTCATAATCTTCAACAAGGACTCTGAATGACCAGCCATCTTTGAAGATCTTATGTTTTGAGGGTTTTACCAGGATCTGGAAGTTGCTGACAATACAATAGACTGGGTGGCCAGCTTTCCTCAGGATCTGCCAGGCTCTGGCTTCCTAGTGCTTGAATTCTAAGTAGTCCACAATGCCTGGAAACTTCCTGCATGCTAAGGACAGAACTCCAGTCCTGATTGCAAGAACAGTCATATTACCGGGTCAGCTGTCTCTCCTGCTACTTCAGGTTTGTTTCTTTTCCTACAGTTTTGCATTATATGTAATTATTTACACTTTTCTAATTAAAATTTAATTTCAAATATTGGTGTTGTATATGAAGATGACAGGGAACTTTCTGGGAGTTGGTGCTTTTTCCTCCATGTGTGTCCTGTGATTGAACTTAGGTCATTAGGTTTGGAGACACAGGTGGCTACTGGACCGTCTCACCTGAAATAAATGATTATTCACAGACCCTTTATAAGTGTTGAAATAAATGACGTTTCATACATTTCTTTAAAAGTCATGTTTTATGTTTCTAAGCTATGACCTTGTTTATAGTTCTGATTTAAGAGTTATTCTAGTTATTTGAAAAATTGCGTAAATTGTTTAGTACTTTTCTTTTTCTCTTTTCCTTTTTTTTTTTTTTTTTTTTTTTTTTTTTTTTCGAGACAGGGTTTTTCTGTGTAGCTCTGGCTGTCCTGGAACTCACTTTGTAGACCAGGCTGGCCTTGATTGAACTCAGAAATCTACCTGCCTCTGCCTCCCAAATGCTGGGAATAAAGGTGTGCACCACCACTGCCCGGCCAGTTTAGTGCTCTTATTTGAGTATAAATTTAAAATTTATACTCAAAGTGGAAAACTTAATTAGGAACTTATATTTAGATATTTGTATTCATTCGCAACTATAACAAAAATAGTTATTTTATTACTTGAAATACATACCACATATATATACATATATACTAAATTCAAAAATATAGTACCCAGTAGACTTTTTCGTTTAATTGAATGGTGAGTCTTCAGTTTTTATGGAAAACTGGATAAAGACCATAAAACCAGTGGGACTATTCACTATTGGTTTAGTTAGAAAAAGTTTATTTCACAAGGTGATCATTTTGTAATTCATTCTTAGTCCAAAAAGGAAAAAATCATGTTTCACTTTGAAAAGTTTATTTTTAAAATTAAAATATATATCATCTCAAGCATGAACTGTTTGTAGGTAAAACTGACAGATATTTGTACTCTCTTACCCCTACCCCCCTTCACTTAATTCCAACAGTGTTTTTGGGCTTTAAGAATGCCACTATTGACCTAAGGATTTAGCCTAAAGATATTAGTATCAATCAAGCCTGCCTTAAATATTTAACTTATTTTTTGTATCATAATCACTTAATTTACACTTAAAATTCTCTTAAGGTGGGGACTGAAGAGATGGTTCTGTGGTTAAGAGCTGTTCATTATTTTACAGAGGACTAGAATTCAGGTCTCAGCACCCACACCATAATTATATGAAACAGGAGTTTCATATAAGACAGACTATTCTGGCCTCTGTGGGTACTTGCACTCACTTGTACATATCCACGCCCATTCACATAATTATATATGTGTGTGTGTGTATATGTGTGTGTGTATATACATATATATATGTGTGTGTGTATATATACACATAAACATGTATATAATATATATGTTTTTAAAGCAAGTAGTAGAAAAAAGTAATGAGTGTGCTCAAAAGTTAGATTTTCAATTATAATTTTAAATGTCTCATTTAATAATAGATATGAAGGAAAACTCTAAAAAGACTGGATTTTAGTCTAAATTTATTCCCTTCTGGGATAAATTAAAACCACTATTTCTTTACTTGTACATCTGTGAAATGAGTTATGGTTATTTAGGGTTGAACGAAATAATACTTTTAAGAAATTAATCGGACAGTGATGGTGTACTGGTTAAGAGCTTGTGGTGTTCTTCCAAAAGACCTGAGTTTGATTCCAAGCACCCACATCAGGCAGCTCATAGACTCCTGCAATTGTCCACTCCAGGGAATCTCTTCTCCAGCCTCCAAAGGCACAAGCACTTGTGTACAAATACCTGCACAAATACATATTATTTTTCCCATAATTTATTTTTTACTCACATTACATCCCAGTCACAGCCCTCCCGTCCTCTTCTTCCAGTCCCACCCTTATCAATCCCTCCTTCCGTTACCTGCTCCAGTCTCAGAGAAGGGGGATTTCTCACCTTGGGTACCACCCACCCTGGGACATCTAGTTCCAGCAGGACTAAACACCTCTCCCACTGAGGCCCAACCAGAAAGTGCGGGTAGGGGAAGGATCCAAAGGCAGGCCAGGGAGTCAGAGGCGGCCTTGCTCCAGCTGTTCCGGGACCCACATGAAGATCAGCCCACACAGCGAAGAGCACTTGATGTTTCTACAGAGGATTCTGGTTAGGTTTTCAACACCCACAAGCATCTAACTTCAGTTCCAGGTAGTATGATACTGTCTTCTAACCTCCATGGGTAATTGGCACACATGTGGTCTACATACATGCAGCTCAAATGTATGTATTTTTACATAAAATCTAAAAAACATTTTTTTTTAAAAGTTACAGCATGGTTCAATAAATATGAGTTTGTGAGCAGCACAAATTTTAATTAGTGTGCTGTTAAGAAAAAAAGAAAAAGAAGAGGTTGGGAGATTGTGAGAGTGAAGAGTCTGAGAGAAGTAGTGAAGTTGAATATCAAAATACTCTGAATGATGTGAAAAACCTTAAACCTTAATAAAAACATATTAAAGGAGAATTGTTTACCACAATAAACCAAGTGCCGATGATATGTTTCTAGCTGAGTTATAAACTAGAGGGGAGTCATAGCTAGATGATGATATTATTCATAAATAATACTAATGTTGGGTTGGACTCTAAGATACATGTTCAATAAATCATAATAATGGAGATGAATTTGGAATTTACTTAAATATATAACTGAACGAAACATTAAAATGTGTCAAACAAACAAAAGTAAGCACAGGATCCTAAACGTGTTAAGGACAATTAGTGATGCCCAGTCTTTAACAGTGTTAATTTACATCCATTCCTGTCTCAGTGTAACTCAGCTCCCTGATATTTGTCTTTTGTGTTATCTTTTTTTCCCCCTCTGTATAGCCCTGGCTGTCCTGGAACTCACTCTGTAGACCAGGCTGGCCTTGAGCTCAGAAATCCGCTTGCCTCTGCCTCCCAGAGTGCTGGGATTACAGGCGTGCACCACCACCACCCGGCTTGTGTTATCTTTTAAAAAATGATTCAGTGACCTTAACATTCTCTATTGAAGCATGCCTTACCGCCCTTCTAGAGTTAAGTGTAATCAATGTTTTGTTTCAAGTTTTTTGTTTCTATTTTTAATTTTGTAATGTTTATGTCTATTTATTTTGATTTTGTCCTCTACATTAATAGTTCGTTTTGAGAAAACGTGGTCTGTTTTCACTAAATACTTTATACATGACCCAGTACGGAGATTTGCCTTATCCTGCCCAGATGTGAACTCTCAAGGACTCCTTATTTATTTCTTTTGTCTCATTTTATTTTCAAAAGTATGATTAACTGACTATTAAAACCACTACTTCAGGCTTCTTATTGGGATATAAACTGTTTTTTACAGACCTGTTCCATCTGAAAGGTTGAGAATGAATCTAGTTACTCGTTCACAGGGGTTTTGTCGTTTTTCATTTAGTTTCCTCTCTGAGGACTGGAGTTCAAGGGCTGAATAATACAAACCATCTACGTTACAGTATCCCGGGGATGGAAGCAGGGTCAAGGGACACAGTCTGATGGATGCTAGGTCTTGACTCCTCTTAAAATATCATTGGGTATTCTGTAGGAATACTCAACCAGCTCAGATGTGTAGCCCACACTCCTGATGTAGTATGCTTCTTATAGTTGGTTGTGGAAGAGGCAGCATCTTTTATACAGAAATTTGGTTCTTATAGGAACACTTTCTTTTTTCCAGTTCTGATGGGATAGAAACAGGACATAGACTGTCAGAAAGTGGTAATTTTATTTTATTTTGGAATCACTGAGGTGAAACCAAACCAATCAAATCAACAAACAAGACTATTCTGGTGGAGGTCAGAAAAGATGGGCAGGATCCTGACTTTGTTCATTGCCAAGATTAGTGTGGCCTTGGTGGGGACCGGTTCTTGCCCTTGGGATAGGGCCCCTGAGTGAGCCTCCACACCATCGATGGCTGCTGTGGGTGTAAGGCTTGTTTGTGAAATAATGTGCATGTTTTCTGGACCTACTAGCAGTGGAGTACTCTTTCCTTTGGAGGAATGTCTTCCCTATTAATGTTAATGAGTCCATGATAATTAGAAACCAAAAGAGTCCAGGAGTTGAGGGTGTGGTGGTTTTTTTTTAGCAAAATGGTAAATACTGGGACCTTCATGAGAGCCCTTAAGGCTATGGGAAAGAACTCTAAATATATGAGTTTGAAAATATATCACTTCTTAACTATGCAGAAAATAAGGATGCAATATGAATTATATGAGGGGCTTCACAAATCTAAAGGAGCAAAAGCAGCTGTGCTGTGCGCCAACATGTTACAAAATTACCAAGGAAGGAGCTAGAGATTGTGATTTAGGGATCTCTGGAGGTCCCACCCAGCTTAAGTTTTTTGATAATACTTACAAAGGCAGATCCCGAGTTTCTGATCAGCCTAGGACTGAGCAAGGTTAGGCTCAGGTGTGGTTGAATTTGTAATTTCAGGACAGGGTCCCAACCAACTGTCTTATCATTTGTGTTTAGCAAAGGCAGACAAATCTCTGAATTCTTTCAAAATGTTGAGAAAAAATATATGCTTGCTGTCTCCTAAGAATTGAGGGATAGACTCAAGAAATGCTGATTTGTAAAATAAAGAAAAGGAACCTAGACTAAAAGACTGGGTTAATATATGTGAAATAAAAGACCAGACCTGCGTTCTTCAGGAGCTGAGCTATTTTTTAGGATAGAGAATTTTTCTTAGGATAAAAAGAGAAAACTGCTTTGAGATTGGCCACACACACAAGCAAGCAGGACATGGTCAGAGCAGAATAACAAGCAAGCAGAATACAGACAGAGATTTCCAGAGAGAAAGCCGAACGGAGAGAGAAGCAGACAGGAAAAGCCGCACTAAGCGGAACACAGACCGTCAGCCTGGATGCACGATTTGACTCGGAGTTGTCCTTTTCGACTCTCCCAGACACCCCTTCTCTCAGAACCTTTCTCCAAGCTGAGGCTGGTCCTTGTCTTGTTCACCACCATTTCCTTTTATCATTTTGCCCCAAGAAATGATAATATATAACACAATAAGATAAAACACACAAGCCGGGCGGTGACACACGCCTTTAATCCCAGCACTTGGGAGGCAGAGGGAGGTGGATTTTGAGGCCAGCCTGGTCTACAGAGTGAGTTCCAGGACAGCCAGGGCTATACAGAGAAAAACAAACAAAAAAGATAAAACACACAGATTGGAATATGATAAAACAACAAAACAAAAAGTGACAAAGAAATGCATGTAGATATGGAGATACATACATTTGCATACAGTACAATCCCAGAAAACAAACAAACAAACAACCCAAAAAATGAAAGCTATGTGTGAAGGGCCTGTATAGAAGAGAACAAAACTGCTCAGACTTAGCATTGTGAGACAAAGTGTCTCCAGACAGCAGAGTTCGTTTTTTTGCTGTATACTGCTGTGTTGTTTTTTCCCCCTCATTGAGACTCCATTTGAGAAAATACTTTTTCATGTGCAAGTGGCTATTAACTGGGGATAGGTTCTCAATTAGGGATGGGGGTTGATGAGGGTTGTTCTACTTCTTTCAGCTCTAGGACCCCATCTGGTGCAGACTGGTCAGTGCCCTTTGCATAGTGCTCAAGTCTCTGAGTTCATATGTGTACCAATCCTGTTAATGTAGAGGGAGGGCCTGCTTTCCTAGGTGTAGTCCATTTCCTCTGATTCTTTTTTTTTTTTTTTTTAAACAGGGTTTTCTGTGTAGCCCTGGCTGTCCTGGAACTCACTCTGCATACCAGGCTGGCCTGGAACTCAGAAATCCGCCTGCCTCTGCCTCCCAAGTGCTGGGATTAAAGGCGTGCGCCACCACCGCCCGGCTCATTTCCTCTGATTCTTATGCTCTTGCCACCTCCGTTTCCAGAAGGCTCCCTCAGCCATGAATGGAGGGCTTTGCTGGAGAAACCCCATTTCGGGCTGTGTGCTCCAGTCTCACTCTGCACACGATCTGGCTATAGGTCTCCATATGTGCTCCCATGTACCACAATAAGGGGCTTCTCTAATGATGGAATCTGACTTTGGGCTAGGACAGGGAAGTAGGCTCAGATATCTTGGTCAACCTGATAAGCCCTTAGAAACAATAAACTTTGTTTTTTGCTCGCCTTGCTTGTTCTTTGACCATTTGTGTTTATTATACTGCTTGGCCTTATTACTTGCATGTGATTAAAATGGTATAAAAGTGGATTGGGAAAAAAAATAAACCCACCTCAGCCTCAGAACTGGCTGGGGTGATGCTATAATGTTGTCTAATTGTCTCTCTCTCTCTCTCTCTCTCTCTCTCTCTCTCTCTCTCTTTTTTTTTTTTTTTTTTTTTTTGATTTGGTTTTTTTCAAGACAGGGTTTCTCTGGATAGCCCTGGCTGTCCTGGAACTCACTCTGTAGATCAGGCTGGCCTTGAACTCAGAAAATCCACCTGCCTCTGCCTCCCAGAGTGCTGGGATTACAGGAGTGCACCACCACCACCAGGCTTCTAATTGTCTTTTATCTTTTTAATCCTCACTCCTGCGCTGGAGAATTTGTTGGCTGACTGAGCAGACTTGGTCACATAACTACTTCCACTTCCTAGTGAGCCTCCCCTGCCTCACCACAGCTCTGAGTCCTTAACTTTCTACATATAAATAGACGCCATATTTATTTTCTGGGTCTGAGTTGCCTCACTTAGCATGATTTTCTTGTTCTGGTTCTAGTCATTTACCTGCAAATTTCATGATTTCTGTTTTCTTTCTTTCTTTCTTTCTTTCTTTCTTTCTTTTTTTTTTTAGCAACTGTATAGTATTTCATTGTTCATACATACCACATTTTCTTTATCCATTCAAAAGTTGATTTAGTACCTGTGCTATCAATGTGCTTATCAAACAGTTTTCCTGAGCCGATGAGTTTAGCAATATTCTCCACTTTCTCTTCTATCATGTTCAGTGTATCTGGCCGAATGTTAAGGACTTTTATCCATTTGGATTTGACTTTTGTGCAGGGTGATAAATATGAACCTAGTCACACTCTTCTACATGCAGCTATCCAGTTTGAATAGCATCGTTTGTTGAAGACTTTTCCACCGTTGTGTATTTCTGCCTTCTTTATGAGGTGTGTGAACTTATTTAGGGGTCTTCATTTCTATTCCGTCAAGTAAATGTCTGTTTTTGTGCTACCACGGAAGCTGTTTTTATTACTATAACTTTCCAGTACAATTTAAGGTTGAGGATTGTGACAGCTTCAGTATTTTTTTTTGATTATACAGAAGTGGTTTATCTATTCTGTGATGTGTGTGTGTTTCTGTCTCTATCTCTCTCTTTCTCTCTGTATGTGTGTATGTGCACACATGTGTGTGTCCATATGTGAAATTATGAAAGAAAATTGTAAAGAATTGTGCTGGAATTTTGATGAGAACTGCATTGACTGTAAAGTGGACAAGATGGCCATTTTTACTATATTAATGCTACTAATTCTTGTGCATGGACGATCTCTCCATCTTCTGATATCTTATTTGATCTTCTTTCTTTAATATATTGAAGCTTTATCATGAAAGTCTTTTCCTTGCTTGGTTAAAGTTAGCACAAGATATTTTACATATTTTGAGGGTATTTTGAAAGATGTTGTTTCCCTGATTTATTCCCTAGCTTAATTTTAATTTGCATATGAGAGGGCTAATGATGTTTGTGCATTAATTTTATACCCAGCTGCACTGCTGAAATTTTTTTTATGAACTGTAAGATTTTCCCAGTGGAATTTTTATTGTCACTTCCATATACTATCATTTCACCTGTAAATGAAGACTCTTTGACTTCTTCCTCTCCAATCTGAATGTTTGGTCTCCTTCAGTTATCTTATTGCTCTAGCTTAGACTTCAGTTACTGTATGGTAGGTATGGAGAAAGTGGACAGTCTTGTCTTATTCCTGATTTTAGTGGGATTGCTTTGAGTATTTCTCTATTTAACTTAATGGCGTCCATAAGCTTGCTATAACTGTCTTTATCATATTGAAGTATGTCCTTTGTATACCTAATTTCTCCAGGACTTTTATCATGAAAAGGTGTTAGATTTGGTCAAGGCCTTTACTGCATCAAATGCGATGATTGTGTCTATTTTTTGTTTTTCAATCTGTTTATATAGCAGATTGTACATATTGATTTATGTACGTTGAACTCTCTTTGCATCCCAGGGATGAAGCCTATTTAAATATGATGGATATAGGGTTTTTGTTTTTTTTGTTTTTGCCTTTCAACAGCATTCATGTATGTTTATTCATTTAATCTGTTTATTTAACATGAAACAGAGAGAAATGAATTTTTTTTTAGTTCAGGGTAGCCTTGTGTGGTAGTACAGCCTATAACCCAGCAGTCCCCATAACAACCCGGAGACTGCCTCAGTAAGACTCAAAATTTTAAAAAAGAAATGCAAGGTACTTTCCCACAGAGAATCCACATTTCATATCCTTTACTTTTACTCAGTATTTTAAGTATTTGAGATGTGCCACATTGTATTAGAAAATGAAAAATATAACAAAGGAAAAACACCAGTACAAAAATGCAGTTATCCCTATGAGGTTGAATGGGCCTCATATTTGTCTCTAAACTTAAAGAGTTCTGGAAAATCTTAGGGTTTTTCTAAGGCTTGTCATTGTTTTGAACTAAACATGGCGATCCCACAGAACCTCTCAAAAATGAATTGCTGTGAGTTCTCTGAGGACTTGAAGAATGTATATATATAAAACCTTTCCTCTACTGGAGATTTCTTTTGTTCTAATGGATTAAAGAGCAGTAATGAAGGAAGATGGATACTGGGACTCCGGGATGGCCCTTTCAACTTAGATCCTTTAACCAATATTTCTCAAAAAGGAAAAAAATAAATCAGAGTACTTTTCTTTCCCTGGTCTGTGGTTATTTAAGGAAAAAAAAAAACCTAGGCAGTGATGGCTCATGATTTTAATCCCAGAACTGGAGAGGCAGAAGCAGGCAGACCTCTGAGTTCAAAGCCAGCCTGATTTATAGAGAGAATTCCAGGATTCATGTAGCCAGGGCTACATGAAGAAACTCCATTTTTGGAAAAAAAAGATATATATCTATCTGTGTGTGTGCGTGCGTGCGTGCGTGCGTGCGTGCGTGCGTGCGTGCGTGCGTGTGTGTGTGTGTGTGTGTGTTGTATTAGTCAGGGGTCTCTAGAGTCACAAAACTTATGGGTAGTCTCTATATAGTAAGGGAATTTGTTGATGACTTACAGTCTGTAGTCCAACTCCCCAACAATGATATGTAGCAGCTGTGAATGCAAGTCCAAGGATCTAGCAGTTGCTCAGTCCCACAATTTTTACCAACCCTGTATATTACAGAGGACAAATATATAAAGAACTGAAGAAACTAGAAGTGAATAAATCAAAATAAACCACTTAAAAATGAGATAAAGGAACTGGGTGGTGGTGGCGCACGCCTGTAATCCCAGCACTTGGGAGGCAGAGGCAGGTGAATTTCTGAGTTCGAGGCCAGCCGGGTATACAGAGTGAGTTCCATGAGAGCCAGGGCTACACAGAGAAACCCTGTCTTGAAAAATCCAAAAAAAAAAAAAAAAAAGCAGATCTAAACAGACGAAGAAAAAGAGAGAGAGAGAGTATGTGTCAGATATGATTTTGATGTGTTCTTGGATTCAGTTTGCAAGTATTTTACTGAGAACCTTTGCATCTATGTTCATAAAGGAGATTGGTCTGTAATCTTCTTCTTCTTCTTCTTCTTCTTCTTCTTCTTCTTCTTCTTCTTCTTCTTCTTCTTCTTCTTCTTCTTCTTCTTCTTCTTCTTCTTCTTCTTCTTCTTCTTCTTCTTCTTCTTCTTCTTCTTCTTCTTTTCTTCTTCTTCTTCATTATCATATGGGTCTATATCTAGTAACCGTGGCATTGTAAGACATGGAAAATGCTCCTTCTGTTTCTATTTTGTGGAATAATTTGAGATAATGCTATCTGGACCTGGGTTTATTTATTCTTTTCTACTTTTTTTTTCTTTCTTTTCTTTTTTCTTTTCTTTTTTTTTTTTTTTTTTTTTTTTTTTTTTTTTTTTTTTTTGGTTAATTGAGACAGGGTTTCTCTATGTAGCCCTGGCTGTCCTGGAACTCACTCTGTAGACCAGGCTAGCCTTGAACTCAGAAATCTGCCTGCCTCTGCCTCCCAAGTGCTGGGATTAAAGGCGTGCGCCACAACCGCCCGGCTCTTTTCTACTTTTTGTTGTTGTTATTGGAAAACTTTTTTTCTTTATGGAAAATTTATGACAACTCTCCAGCCACGTGTTACCTTTTCTCTTCAGTGTCTTGCTCTGCAGCTTCCTTCGTCCTTTTGCTCAGATGCCAAAGAGCTGGGCGTGGGCACGGGCCGTGCGGAGACTGGGACACTTAATGTTTATGACATAAGTAAGCTCCAGAGCATGTCTCTGTATACTTTTTGTTTGAATGGAACATCTATTGGAGTGGGTAGAATATTGATGCCACCAAGTATTAATTCTGTTCAAGGAGCAATATGTGATCTAAACTGTAGTAGTGTTTCTTTTACAAACTTGGTTGCCCGTGCATTTTGACACATAAATGCTAAAAATTGTACTATCCTCTTGGATGTTTCCCTTGACTGGTATTTGGTGACCTTCCCTATCTCTTTGAGTTGCTTTTAGTTTGAAATCTGTTTTGTCAGATATTAAAATCCCTACACCAGCTTTCTTCTTAGGTCTGTTTGCTTAGAATATATATTTTTCATGCTTTTATCCTGAGGTGATGTCTATTCCGTTGAGGTGCGCTTTCTGAATAAAGCTGAAGGAAGGATGGATCTCATCTCAGTACATTCCCTTAGTCTGTGTCTGTTTAGTGGGGAATTGAGAGGATTGGCGTTGAATGTTATCAGTGAGCATTGCTTATTAATTCCCATCATTTTGTTTTTGTGGTGTGGGTTTTGTATCCCCACTTTTGATTTCATGGTCTGATATTATTTATTATATTTTCTTGGGCATGGTTCACCATGCTTCTGATTGAAGTTTTCCTGCTGGTACCTTCTATAGAGCTGGACTTATAAATAGATGTTAATTAAATTTGATTTTTATCACAGAATGTCCAGCTACTTGAAAGGTTTGCTAGGTATAGCAGCCTGAGGGGCATTTGTGCTTTCTGAGGGTTTGTAGCATTTCTGTCCAGCCCCTCTGGCTACTACAATCCTAACTGAAAATTCAGGTGTTATTCTAAATGGTCCACTTTCATATGTAATTAGATCTTCTTCCCTTGGAGTCTTTAATATTTTTATTGCTGTTGTTCTGTATGTTTAGTGTTTTGATTATTTTGTATTATGGGGAATTCCTTTTGGGGTTCAGTTTGTTTGGTATTTTGCACACTTAGTGTACCTCGTTAGACACCTTTTTCTTTAGGTTGGACACCTTTCTTCTATGATTTTGTTGAAAATATATTATTTGCCTTGACTCCTTGGGTTTTTTCCTCCCTCAATTCCTAATTTTTATGTATTTAGACTTTTCATAGTGTCCCAGATTTCCTAGATTTTCTTTGGGGGAGGGGGGCAGGAGGTTTTTGCTTTTGTTTTTAACTGTGGAGAGCTTTGTGGGCTGCCTTCTAGGAATTGGGCAGGAATTTGACTTTGGGCTGGGACAAAGAAGTAAGCAGAGAGAGGAATTTGACTTTAGGCTAAGACTGGGAAGTAGGCTCAAGATATAAAAGCAGACTGGGAAAAAATAAAATAATCATGCTTCAGCTTCAGAACTGGCTGGAGTCTTGTTACAGTGTTATCTAACTGTCTTTCTCTTTCAGTCCTTTCTCCCTCCATGGAGAACCTGTTGACTGACTGAGCTAGCTTGGTCATTAGAGTTCATATTTTCCTTGACCAAGGTATCTATTTTTTCTAGCTCAATGACTTACAACCTTCTTGTATCTCTTACAGTTTGCCTCTCGGTGACGTTTGCATCAGAGGTTTCTGTTCAAGGTACTACGATTTTCATTTTCAGTGTTGCCTCAGTTTGGGTTTTCTTTATTGATTCTGCTTCTACTTGCAGGTCTTGAACTGTTTTATTAATTTTATTTCACTGTGTTTTCTTTCTTTCTTTTCTTTTTTGGTTTTCCAAGACAGGGTTTCTCTGTATAGCCTTGGCTCTCCTGGATCTCACTCTGTAGACCAGGCTGGCCTTGAACTCATAAATCTGCCTGCCTCTGCCTCCCAGAGTGCTAGGATTATAGGCGTGCACCACCACCGCCTGGCTCAGGTTTTGCTTCTTGAAGTTGAGTTTTAAATGATCCACCAGTGTGGCTAAGGCTTTGGTGTTTAAGCTGAAGAAGCAACACTAAGTTCTAAGCACCATTTTCTGAGAGGATTGACTTCTGAAACAGTAACGTGGCAGGCAAATATCACCTGGGATATTTCCTCTATTATTGTGTGGATTATAGTAATGGAACTTCTAATAGAATTGAATGTGCTGGATAACAGTTTTGATAACTGATAGTGACTGAAAAACTATAGAATAAGGCTTAATTACAATTAAGAAAATACACTGAAAAGAGCAATAGAATTTCAATAAAGGTGGTTGTGATGGTTTGTGTGTGCTTGGCCCAGGGAATGGCACTACTAAGACCTGCGACCTTGTTGCAGTAGGTGGGTCACTGTGAGCATGGGCTTTTTTTTTCACTGATGCAAAATATTGATTCCACCTTAGTTATTTTATGCAATAGATTTTCCCTCCCCTCAACAGACCTGTGGTAACCACATCTTTTATATCTGTAAATAATGTTATCAAAACAATCTTAATCTTTGAAATCTTCACAAAAATTTATATTTTACAATCCCACCCGAATATCAAGGCTGCAAGAATAACATTTCCTATATCCAAATATTTTGCAGCTGTACCCAAAAGAAAGGGAAAAAAAACACCCAAAAAGCCCCAAAAACAACCACATAGGCTTGGTTAAGGGCTAAGTTACCCCAGCAGCCAAAACTAAAATAAAATATCCAAATTATTGCTATTAACTTAATACAATTATAACTTCAGTAGTCACTTTGTCATTGATGATTGCTTGAGCGCAGGGGTGAGTGCCCACGGGCTGGCAGTAGAAGCTGTGGAGCAGAGCAGCATCTCCTCCCTGCGTCTTTGCCCTGACAGCTCCCACCTGTGCACAGCCCCACAGGTACTGTGTGTGTGCTTAATTCCCACCACACAAATGCCTATTGAGCAGATAACAGGGAAGAACAACAAAAGCTAAGCAAGACAATTGCTCTCTCTTTGGGATAGGATTATTTCCCTTGTGCACGAAGTACTCAACAACATAAGAAAAGGAAAAGAACACTTTATATTCTCTAAACACAAGGCTGCGCTCAGTAGGGCAGGTCAACTGTGAGCGGCGGCATCTGATGTCTCACTGGTGCTTGTTTCCTTGTCTGAGTCCTCACACTCTGCAATGCAAGTGCATCTCCTTGGGGAGAACAGACTGAAACTACAGCTTTGTAAGAAGCCATTCTTTCCAAACCCATTTCTTCGTAGCTGCTCTGTTCTCATGGGGAACTCCTTGAGTTCATCCTGTGTGAGTGGAAGGCAACTCTCATCATTTTTAGGATATTCCTGCCATCCCATTGCTTTCAATAGCCTGTGCTCTGCTTCTAGAGAGTGTGACAGGACCTCCCCTTCCTCTACCATGGGTAGAGAAAGACTATTCTGAAGACAGCCTTGTTCTCCATTTTCCTTTGGTTCGGGTGTGTGGCTGCCCTCCAATCTTAGCCGCTCCAGCTTGTCACAGTCTCTACTTTCTGAGCAGTCTCCATTTCATTCATCCTTCAGAGTCTTCAGGAACTCTTCCTATCTGTGGCTGGTTGGGCCAATTTGGTGAGGTGAGAGGTCAATTGGAGGTGAAAGCACAAGAAAAGGCAGTAGCAGGATTCTCTCTGGATTTTTTTTTTTTTTTTTTTTTTTTATGACTAGCATCTTTGAGGGTTGAACTTTCCCACACTTCAGAAGGGGTCCCAATAGGTCTGCATGGCTGATTCTGTTTGTCAGCTTCTGGATTCAAAGACAGGAAGTCTTCCTCTTCGAGCTGCAACTTAAATAGGCAAAAACATGGACATCTGCCCCATGAGTGCAAACACTGTTCATAACAAGGTCATTGTTAGAAAGACAAGTGGTCTCCGGCATGGGCAAGAAATGTCATCAAGGTGACCAGTCAAAATTGTTATAGTAAAGCACTGTAAGAGAGATTCTGTGCAATCAATTCCAGTGGCAAAGTACCCACAACAAAAGCTTTTGGGTTTTGTTTGTTTGTTTTGTTTTGTTTTGTTTTGTTTTGTTTTGTTTTGTTTTGTTTTGAGACAGGATTTCTCTGTGTAGCCCTGGCTGTCCTGGAACTCACTCTGTAGACCAGGCTGGCCTTGAACTCATAAATCTCTGCCTCCCAGAGTGCTAGGATTATAGGCGTGCACCACCACCGCCTGGCTCAGGTTTTGCTTCTTGAAGTTGAGTTTTAAATGATCCACCAGTGTGGCTAAGGCTTTGGTGTTTAAGCTGAAGAAGCAACACTAAGTTCTAAGCACCATTTTCTGAGAGGATTGACTTCTGAAACAGTAACGTGGCAGGCAAATATCACCTGGGATATTTCCTCTATTATTGTGTGGATTATAGTAATGGAACTTCTAATAGAATTGAATGTGCTGGATAACAGTTTTGATAACTGATAGTGACTGAAAAACTATAGAATAAGGCTTAATTACAATTAAGAAAATACACTGAAAAGAGCAATAGAATTTCAATAAAGGTGGTTGTGATGGTTTGTGTGTGCTTGGCCCAGGGAATGGCACTACTAAGACCTGCGACCTTGTTGCAGTAGGTGGGTCACTGTGAGCATGGGCTTTTTTTTTCACTGATGCAAAATATTGATTCCACCTTAGTTATTTTATGCAATAGATTTTCCCTCCCCTCAACAGACCTGTGGTAACCACATCTTTTATATCTGTAAATAATGTTATCAAAACAATCTTAATCTTTGAAATCTTCACAAAAATTTATATTTTACAATCCCACCCGAATATCAAGGCTGCAAGAATAACATTTCCTATATCCAAATATTTTGCAGCTGTACCCAAAAGAAAGGGAAAAAAAAACACCCAAAAAGCCCCAAAAACAACCACATAGGCTTGGTTAAGGGCTAAGTTACCCCAGCAGCCAAAACTAAAATAAAATATCCAAATTATTGCTATTAACTTAATACAATTATAACTTCAGTAGTCACTTTGTCATTGATGATTGCTTGAGCGCAGGGGTGAGTGCCCACGGGCTGGCAGTAGAAGCTGTGGAGCAGAGCAGCATCTCCTCCCTGCGTCTTTGCCCTGACAGCTCCCACCTGTGCACAGCCCCACAGGTACTGTGTGTGTGCTTAATTCCCACCACACAAATGCCTATTGAGCAGATAACAGGGAAGAACAACAAAAGCTAAGCAAGACAATTGCTCTCTCTTTGGGATAGGATTATTTCCCTTGTGCACGAAGTACTCAACAACATAAGAAAAGGAAAAGAACACTTTATATTCTCTAAACACAAGGCTGCGCTCAGTAGGGCAGGTCAACTGTGAGCGGCGGCATCTGATGTCTCACTGGTGCTTGTTTCCTTGTCTGAGTCCTCACACTCTGCAATGCAAGTGCATCTCCTTGGGGAGAACAGACTGAAACTACAGCTTTGTAAGAAGCCATTCTTTCCAAACCCATTTCTTCGTAGCTGCTCTGTTCTCATGGGGAACTCCTTGAGTTCATCCTGTGTGAGTGGAAGGCAACTCTCATCATTTTTAGGATATTCCTGCCATCCCATTGCTTTCAATAGCCTGTGCTCTGCTTCTAGAGAGTGTGACAGGACCTCCCCTTCCTCTACCATGGGTAGAGAAAGACTATTCTGAAGACAGCCTTGTTCTCCATTTTTCTTTGGTTCGGGTGTGTGGCTGCCCTCCAATCTTAGCCGCTCCAGCTTGTCACAGTCTCTACTTTCTGAGCAGTCTCCATTTCATTCATCCTTCAGAGTCTTCAGGAACTCTTCCTATCTGTGGCTGGTTGGGCCAATTTGGTGAGGTGAGAGGTCAATTGGAGGTGAAAGCACAAGAAAAGGCAGTAGCAGGATTCTCTCTGGATTTTTTTTTTTTTTTTTTTTTTTTTTATGACTAGCATCTTTGAGGGTTGAACTTTCCCACACTTCAGAAGGGGTCCCAATAGGTCTGCATGGCTGATTCTGTTTGTCAGCTTCTGGATTCAAAGACAGGAAGTCTTCCTCTTCGAGCTGCAACTTAAATAGGCAAAAACATGGACATCTGCCCCATGAGTGCAAACACTGTTCATAACAAGGTCATTGTTAGAAAGACAAGTGGTCTCCGGCATGGGCAAGAAATGTCATCAAGGTGACCAGTCAAAATTGTTATAGTAAAGCACTGTAAGAGAGATTCTGTGCAATCAATTCCAGTGGCAAAGTACCCACAACAAAAGCTTTTGGGTTTTGTTTGTTTGTTTTGTTTTGTTTTGTTTTGTTTTGTTTTGTTTTGTTTTGAGACAGGATTTCTCTGTGTAGCCCTGGCTGTCCTGGAACTCACTCTGTAGACCAGGCTGGCCTTGAACTCGGAAATCCACCTGCCTCTGCCTCCCAGAGTGCTGGGATTACAGGCGTGCACCACCACACCCGGCCCAACAAAAGCTTTTAAAACACAAATCTCATTATCTTACACAACTGCTTAAAGTAGTGTGCAGATATATAAGCTTTTATCAGTTTTAACCTTCAAAATCTAAAGATATAAGAAGTCTTATTTTGTTTTTTAAAAAGGAATCCAACAGAAACTTGATATATTTTTCCTGCCACAGAATAGCAGCTTTTAAGGTAAATTTCTTGGTATAAAGCTCATAAATATAAATCCTATTTCTTTGGTCTTTACTATTTATACATTCAAAGCAAAATTATAAGTAGAAAAGATAAGGAGAAAGGAGAAAGAGAATTCCAAAATGAAGTTTTCTTCTTATTAATCTTCTGTATTTCACTTGTTCTCCTCTTTCCCAAAAACTGAACTGATTGTACTGGAGAGGTAAAGAATCTTCTGTTGCTTTATTGAAGAACTCAGTTTCTAATCTGGATCCATCTCCATCACTACTCAAACATGAAAAAGGCCACTCAAGTCTGCCAATCTCCAGCAGCCATGGGGCTACAGTCAAGGATGGTTCTCAGAGCCTGAGGACGCGTCCCAGCTTCTCCAACCAGCAGAGGCGACTAGCCCACAACCATAACAAAGCTCTTCCCAAAAGGACTCGGGCTTTTATTTATTTATTTATTTATTTATTTATTTATTTATATTTATTTATTTATTTTTGGTTTTTCAAGACAGGGTTTCTCTGTGGCACCCTGGCTGTCCTGGAACTCACTCTGTAGACCAGGCTGGTCTTGAACTTAGAAATCCTCCTGCCTTTGCCTCCCAAGTGCTGGGATTAAAGGCATGTGCCACCACTGCCTGGCTGGGCTTTTATTTTTTAATTATTTTATTTATTGACATTCCAGTCATTGCCACCCTCCCCACCAGTTCCTCATCCCATTTCTTCCCCCACCAGTGTGCCCCCCATCAGACCTTCCCCTTCCTTGGGGCCTCAAGACTCTCTAGGATTAAGCACACCTTCCCTCCCACTGAGGCCAGACCAGGCAGTCCTCTCTCATATATGTGCCAGGGTCCTTGGACCAGTCCTTGTATGCTGCCTGGTTGGTGGCTCAGTCTCTGGGAATTCCCCAGGGTTCAGGTTAGTTGAAACTGCTGGTCTTCTGTGGGGTCATCCTCCCCTTCAGCTTCTTCAGTTCTTCCCCTAATTCAATCACAGGGGTTCCCAACTTCAGTCCAATGGTTTGGTGTAAGTATCTGCATCTATCTCAGCCATCTGCTGGTAGGGCCTCTCAGAGGACAGCCATGCCAGGCTCTGGTGTGTAAGCACATCATGGCATCAGTAATGGTGTCAGGCTTTGGTGCCCCTGCCCCACGAGATGAATTCAAAGTGGACTGCCTTTCCTTCAGTCTCTTCTCCAGTTTTGTCCCTGTAGTTCTTTTAGACAGGAACAGTTCTAGGTCTGATATTTTGACTGTGGGTTAGTAACCCTGTCCCTCCATTTGAAGCCCTGCCTATCTACTAGAGGTTTGACTGTTCCTACTGTTAGGCATTTTGGTTATGGTCACCCCTATTGAGTCCTGAGAGCCCCTCACCCCGTCCCCCATCTCTGGCGCTTTCTAGAGGATTACCCTACCTCTCACCCTCCAAAGCTGCTTA
This sequence comes from Apodemus agrarius, assembly GCA_964023405.1. NCBI lineage: Eukaryota > Metazoa > Chordata > Mammalia > Rodentia > Muridae > Apodemus > Apodemus agrarius. The sequence goes on from OZ030011.1 coordinate 57,497,416, forward strand.
TTTCCATCCATTCTCCTAGCCCTCTGGGCTTCTCTCATCCATGCACCCCTCCCCATACCAAATCCTGTTCCCTTTTTCTCTTCCCCCTCCCCTCTCCCACTCATGTCCCTCCCTCCCTCCCTCTGCTTCTCATGATTATTTTTCTTTCCCTTTCTAAGTAGGATGGAAGAATCCTTACTTGGGTCTTTCTGCTTGTTATATGTCTTATTGTCTGTGGGGTGTATCATAGATACTCTACACTTTTTTGATTAATATCCACTTATCAGTGAGCACATACTGAGTCTGAGTTATCTCATTCAGGATGATATTTTCTAGTTTCATCCATTTGCCTGCAAAAGTCATGATGTCCTTGTTTTTAATAGCTGAATAGTGTTCCATTGTGTAATGAAGCACATTTTCTGTATCCATCGTTTGTAGGAGATCTGAGTTGCTTCCAGCTTCTAGCTATCACAAATAAGGCTGCTATGAACAAAGTGGAACATGTGGTATGGTGCAACATCTTTTGAATATATGCCCAAGACTGGTATAGCTGGGTCTTCAGGTAGAACTATTTACAGTTTTCTGAGGAACTGCAAGATTGATTTACAGAGTGGGTCTACCAATGTGCAATCCCACCAGCAATGGAGGAGAGTTCCTCTTTCTCCACATCTTTGCCAGCATGTGCTGCCGTCACTTGAGTTTTTTGTTCTAGCCATTCTGATTGGTGTGAGATCCTGTTCAAATGGGTCATTTTGATTTGCATTTCTCTGATAAGGACTTTGAACATTTCATATGTGTGTGTGTGTGTGTGTGTGTGTGTGTGTGTGTGTGTGTGTGTATGTGTGTGTGTGTATTATTAGATATTTTCTTTATTTACATTTCAAATTCTGTCCCCTTTCCTTGTTTCCCCTCCAAAACCCTCCTATCCCATCCCCTCTTCTCCTGCTCACTAACTCACCCACTCCTGCTTCCCTGACCCTACTACCTGGGGCAATGAGCCTTCATAGGTCTAAGGGCTTTTCCTCTCATTGTTGTCCAACAAGGCTATCCTCTGCTACCCATGTGGCTGGAGACATGGGTCCCTCCATGTGTACTCTTTGATTGGTGGTTAAGTCCCTGGGAGCTCTAGGGGTACTGGTTGGTTTATATTGTTGTTTCTCCTATGGCTCTATAAACCCCTTCAGCTCCTTGGGTCCTTTCTCTAGCTCCTCCATTGGGGACCTTGTGCTCAGTTCAATGGTTAGCTGAGAGCATCCCCCTCTGTATTTGTCAGGCACTGGCAGGGCTTCCTTGGAAACAGCTATATCAGGCTCCTGTTGCATGCATTTGTTGACATTCACAATAGTGTCTAGGTTTGGTAACTGTATATGGAATGGATCCCCAGGTGGGGCAGTCTCTGGATGGTCTTTCCTTCACTTTCTGCTCTACTTAGTCTCTGTATTTCCTCCAATGGGTATTTTGTACCCTATCTAAGAAGTACCATAGTATTCACACTTTGGTCTTCCTTCTTAAGCTTCATGTGGTCTGTGAATTATATCTTGGGTATTCTAAGCTTCTGGGCTAATATCCACTTATCAGAGAGTACATACCATGTGTGTTCTTTTGTGATTGGGTTACCTCACTAAAAATGATATTTTCTAGTTCCATCCATTTGCCTAAGGAGGTCAAAAGGATACAAATTGGAAAGGAAGAAGTCAAAATATCATTATTTGCAGATGATATGATAGTATACTTAAGTGACCCTCAAAATTCCACCAGAGAACTCCTAAACCTGATGTACTGGCTAGTTTGGTCTGTCAACTTGACACAGGCTGGAGTTATCATAGGAAAAGGAGCTTCACTTGGGGAAGTGCCTCCATGAGATCCAGCTGTGGGGCATTTTCTCAATTAGTGATCAAGTGAAGGAGGGCCCCTTGTGGGCGGTGCCATCTCTGGGCTGGTATTCTTGGGTTCTATAAGAGAGCAGGCTGAGCAAGCCAGGGGAAGCAAGCCAGTAAGTAACATCCCTCCATGGCCTCTGCATCAGCTCCTGCTTCTGACCTGCTTGAGTTCCAGTCCTGACTTCCTTTGGTGATGAACAGCTGTGTGGAAGTGTAAGCTCAATAAACCCTTTCCTCCCCAACTTGCTTCTTGGTCATGATGTTTGTGCAGGAATAGAAACCCTGACTAAGACACCTGATAAACAACTTCAGCAAAGTGTCTGGATATAAAATTAACTCAAGCAAATCAGTGAACTTCTCTACTCAAAGGATAAACAGGCTGAGAAAGAAATTAGAGAAACAACTCCCTTCACAATAGTCACAAATAATATAAAATACCTTGGTGTGACTCTGACTTTGAAGATTTCTTTAAGTACTTCTTGGCCATTCATAATTCTTATGTTGTGAATTCACTGTTTAGATATGTATCTCATGTTTACATTAGGTTATTTGGTTTTCTGGAGGTTATTTATCTTCTCGAGTTCTTCATATATTTTGGATATTAGCCCTCTATCCAATGTAAAATTAGTGATTTTCCCCCAATCTGTAGGTTGCTGATTTGTTCTACTGATTGACTGAAACATTTGCCTTACAGAAGCTTTTCAGTTTTATGAGGTCCCATTTGTCATTTGTTGCTCTTAGAGCCTGCACGAAGTCCAAATGGGGGTGTGGGCTTACGACCCTTGTCCTAGCTTCTTGGAAGCCAGTCTTCTAGCTGCCTTCTGAACAAGAGGTCGAACTCTCAGCTCCTCCAGCCCCATGTCAGCCTGCACGCTGCCGTGCTCCCACCTTGATGTATAATGGACCAAACCTCTGAACCTGTAAGGCAGCTCCAATTAAATGTTGTCCTTCGTATGAGTTTCCTTGGTCATGGTGTCTGTCCACAGCAGTAACTGAGACAATAGTTATTCCAGAAATATAAAATTTCATGTCAACTTCTGCTGTCAGACTTGTTACATAACTAGTTTGAGGGATATCTTTACAGAGATATATCAGCAAATATCCAAAATTATTAAAATTTGGAAGTATATTGAAATTTTAGAAAAATTCATCTAAATCAACACAAAGAAACATTTCTAACACTTTTGGAAACAAGTCCATCCTCTTCTACTGTACTCATGCACATGTACTAGGTCTGAGCAAATTTCAAATTCTTATTGAAATCCATACTTATATAGCTCTTTATCTTTATGTGTATACAATATGTGTATACAAATATAGATGCCAATATCTAAATAGGGCATTATTATTAGATGTAGTCATACAGCATTATGTTTCATTATCTGTTTTGTCCTAAATCATTAAGAGAAAGACTTGTTTAGTAGATGCACATCCTGGTGGTCCAAAAAGCGGTAAAAGAAACTGCTAGTGTACTGTTCAATTTCTCCGTTATCTTCTCACTTTTCTACCAGGGCACCCACCTCATAAGATGGTTATTCCCACATGAATTATGAGTCTTCTATCTTCAGTTAATTTTCTGAAAGAATTGCTTCACAGATGTATCCATAGGCATGTCTCACTGATCTCTTGTGTGACTCTAAATCTGGTCACATTGACAAGATTAACCAGGAAGACTCAGTCTTCCATTTAATTTGCAGGGATTTCACAGGTACATGTAATGTTCAAATTTTTATTCTTCAGCTACTTGCAGATCAATTTATTCTTCAGCTTCATATTCAAACCATCGCACACGGGGTTAAACTCAAGAGAATTGCATTGTATTGTATGATGCTTTTTCCTGTGTACAGGGTGTTGCCCCTGGTAGGCATGGCAACTAGAGAGAAACAGTACAGCTGTAGGCAGGGTTAAATAATAGCCATGGAACTATTGCTATTCTCTGCTAGTGTGGACAACCTTCCTGGGATTCTAACTGCTATATTCTCTCCCAGCTGCAAGTGATCTTGGAAGATGCTAGAGTATATAAAAAGTAAAAGATTTAAAACAAAGTAAAATCAGAACTCCATGGTACAACTTCTATGAGGTTACATGTGGATGAGAATTGATGGTGATACATGTGTTTGAGGAGTCTCATAGTCCCCTGCATGCTGCTTTTCACCTGTGCCCTGTGCTAAATAAAGGCCTGTGAACTCCTTGGCCTCATCAAGTTGATGAAATTGTACTTTAATCTTGTCATTGGTGTCCATCCAGCATGATTATATGTCTGGTCATCATTCTTCAGGAAAAGTTAATGCAATTGGTTGTCGAATCTCACTTTTCATGTGGACTTTAAAATACTGGCGTGGGTGGCTTATATTGTTGTTCCTCCTATGGTGCTGCAAACCCCTTCAGCTCCTTGGGTCTTTTCTCCTGCTCCTCCATTGGGGACCCTGTGCTCAGTTCAATGCCTGGCTGAGAATGACGCCCTCTGTATTTGTCATGCACTAGCAGAGCTCCCAGGGACAAAACCATCAACCAAAGAGTAAACATGGAGTTACCCATAGCTACAGACATATAGGCAGCAGAGGATGGCCTTGTTGGACATCAAAGGGAGGAGAGGACCCTGTTCTGTGAAGGGGAATACCAGGACAGGGAATGGGAGAGGGTTGATTGGGGAAGAGGTGGAAGGGAGATGGGTTATGGGATTTTGGGGGGGGGACCAGGAAAGGGGACAGCATTTGAAATGTAAAAAAAGAATATATCTAATAAAAAACATACAGGTGAAACAAAAAAAGTACTGGCATGGTTTTGATCTGATGTATGCCTATAATCTGAAGAATATTGTAAGTTCACTGACTCTTCTTATGATGTAGAGATCTCTACATTCAGTAGGTCTCCTTTAGAGAGTTTTAATATACTTTACTAACTTTTTCATTATTATTTATATGTCTTTAAAAAGATTTATTCTTAGATTTGTCCATTAATTTTTGTTGCTGATGAAGATATGTCATTAAAACTCCATTTTAAGCATGAGACATCATGGGAATTTGGAGCAGGAAGCAGGAATATAATGAATTCAGAGACAGACAAAAGAAGGACTATCTACAGGAAGAATGATCTACATGGGAAGACTTTTCTCAAAGACAGTTCATTTTAATATGGCCTTTGCTCAACTCTAGCAGTTGATTCTCTTTATTACTAAGCATTTAATTCTCTTAACTCTGGCATAAATAATCATTTCCTACTTTATTTTATTTTTTATTTCTAATACTTATACTTTTTACATCTTACTGCTCTTAATACAATAAGAACTAAAATAAAATTTGAATAAAAAGTATAGTAGTGAAAAATAATCTTATGTTAATCCTGAATTTTAAGAAATTGCCTCTAACTACTTCTTTAAAGATATTTCTGGTTTTTATAAAGGAAATTCTTCTTATGGATAATAGACGTTTAAATTGTATTCAATTTTGCTAAAGGATAGTATTATTTGTGCTTTTTTCTTTTCAAAATCCTAGCTGGAATTGAATATATCAAATGTATAGGGTTAGCTTTCGTTTTTCTCTATAGTAAAATGATATGTATTATACAATAACATTTTTGTCCACATAAAACATGTGTTTCTGGGAAAATATAAATATACTTTGATTATTTTGTAAGTTTTAATACTTGCTGAGGAAAGTTTGTAAATGGTAAGGCTGTTATCATTTTGGTTAGTAGGATATTCTTCCTTCATATATTGATTTAGAAATTTTTCACTCTTTCTTACTACAAAAAAAAATCCTGTGTTACAAATAATATCCTGTCAGCTTTGTTAGATTTGCTTTTTAAATATTTGAATTTCTTGTGTTCTATGTATGTGTTTGTGTGAATGGTATGTGCATGAGTATTTAACCATTAATAGCTTAGGGATTATGGAGATATACTGACTTCTTATGTTTTTTGGCAACTTACATAATATGTATATATATATATATACATATGCATATGTATATGAGTACATATACTAATTATAGTACAAAGTATCTGTGGTATGTATGATATAGTTGTTTGAGGTTTTTCTTAAGTTGTTTATACAAATGTTTTGAACGATTCTCTTTGTTTTTAATCTCTTTTCATATTTTATTTCACAAGTACCAATGTGACAGTCTGAATGAAAATGGCCCCATAGATTCATAGGGAGTGGCATTACTGGAAGTGTTGCTTTGTTGGAGGAGGTGTGGCCTTGTTGGAAGAAGTGTGTCACTGAGGTGTCGTGTGGGCTTTGAGGTTTCAGATGGTCAAGCCAAGCCTAGTGGCTCATAATCTATTCTTGCTACTTGCAGATCAATATATAGATTTCTCAGCTACCTCTCTGGAGCTATGGCTGTCTGCAAGCCACATTGCTTGTCCCCATGATGATAATAGATTAAACCCCTAAACTGCAAGGCAACCACAATTATATTGCTTTTTAAGATTTGCTGTGGGGCTGGAGAGATGGCTCAGCGGTTAAGAGCACTGTTAAGGACCTCTTCCAGAGATCCTGAGTTCAATTCCCAGCAACCACATGGTGGCTCACCACCATCTGTAATGGGATCTGATGCCCTCTTCTGGTGTGTCTGAGAGAACTACAGTGTAGTCATATACATTAAAAAAAAAAAAAGAATTGCTGTGGTCATCATGTCTCTTCACAACAGTAGACTTTAAGACATTTTGGTTTCTATCTGTTATTCTGATTGCTGTATTTTTATCTGTATATGTTTGTAGAGATGTAGCTCATTTATCTATCACTTTTATTAGTCTAACTGGTCTTCTAGTTTGAAACCCAGACAGCTTGGTTTCCTGCACTCATTACATATCTTATTTTTTCTTCTGTTTCCTGTCTCTGTTTTTGTCATGTAAATAGTATCTGTATTCACATTTTTCAACACATTACATTCACTTTGAATTTTTAACTTTTAGAAGTAATGTTCTTTTTTGTTGGAATAACTACTCAATCTTTGTTGCCATTTTGTTTTGTTTTGTTTTGTTTTGTTTTGTTTTGTTTTGTTTTGTTTTGTTTTGTTTTGTTTCGAGACAGGGTTTCTCTGTGTAGCCTTAGCTGTCCTTGAACTCACTCTGTAGACCATGCTGGCCTCGAACTCAGAAATCCATCTGCCTCTGTGCTGTGCCTCTGTGTACTCCCAGAGTGCTGGGATTACAGGTGTGCACCACCACTGCCAGCCACCATTTTGTTTTTTTTCCATGCATATCTATATGTATATAATTTGTATTTTATGATTAATTATTTCAAGTTTAGAAGTCATACTTCATACTTCTAATTTACATTTAATTTATTTATTTTTTTGCTTTTGCTTCAATTTCTATTTTGTAATGATAACTTAAATGTTCTTTTAACTTTTAAAATTCTGAGTTTATATTTTGCTTAACTTCTTCTTTGATATACCAAGACCTACATTGGATATTGACTTCCAATAGAGACTAACAGATTTTGCCTGATGCTTTGGTTGCTACCATCACAGATTTGATTGCTCTTTTGTTTCTACAGATCAGGAATGTAGAGTTTGTTCACTGATCTCTCTAAATTTGCTTCACACTCAGATTTTGCAAAGATTCTCTTTTGAGTGCTCCTGGGAAATCTACCCCTTTTATTTTTGCTAACAATCTGTGTTCTTCAGTTCCAATTTGCTGTTTGCATGCTTCTGTTTTTCAAGTCTTAGAGGTTTCTTTATTTTCATTTTAACTAGAAACATCATATAATAAGATAACAAGAGAATCTAATTATATTTTGGTGAGAGATTGCTTTTAAAGTATGAAAGATTCAGCTTAACGGGAAGTCCTGCAGTGCTTTAAATCTGGTATCTTGACAAATTCCATGATTTCTTTACATCAGATACAGCTTTACTAATGATGAGAGAGACATTAAAGACTATTGCTAAATTTTTCCTCTTTCTCCTTCTCCTCTTTGTCCTGTGTAGTCCATGCTGGCCTATAGGGTAATTCTGTGTAGCCAAGAATGACCTTGAAATCCTGATTCTCCTGCCGCAACCTCTTCAAGTGCTAGGATTACAGTCAGGCAACATTATGGCCATTTCTAATTTAATTTAATATTAAATAATATAATGTGATATTAATATTTATTAATTTGATATTTTATAAATATAGTATTTTATTAAGGTGTGTGTATCTCTGTTTGTAGGTGTGTGTGTGTGTGTGTGTGTGTGTGTGTGTACATGTGCATGTGGATTGAATATGGATTTTCAGGACACATGCTCCACTATGTTCATAACAGCCTCATTTATAATAGCCAGAAGCCGGAAAGAACCCAGATGTCCTTCAACAGAGGAAAGGACACAGAAAATGTGGTACATTTACATGGTGGAATACTACTCGGCTATTAAAAACAAGTGACTTCTGAGGCTGGTGGGGAAGATGGAGGACAGGAAGGCGGGAGAGGAGAAGCCTGAGAAGCCACAGCGAGCTGGAGCTGCCGGAGGACCTGAAGGAAGAAGAAGAAGAAGAAGAAGAAGAAGAAGAAGAAGAAGAAGAAGAAGAAGAAGAAGAAGAAGAAGAAGAAGAAGAAGAAGAAGAAGAAGAAGAAGAAAAACCTGTGAAAACTAAGACTGTTTCTTCCAGTAATGGAGGGGAAAGTTCCAGTCGCAACGCTGAAAAGTGATCAGCTGAAGACGAAGTCGCAGACCTCCCAACAAAGCCTACGAAGATGTCCAAGTTTGGATTTGCCATAGGTAGTCAGACGGCAAGGAAAGCATCCGCCATCTCCATTAGACTCGGAGCCAACTCTTGCTCCAAAAACTCCTTCAGTAGTAGCAGCTTTCAATGAAGATAGTGAGCCGGAAGAAATGCCTCCGGAAGCAAAGATGAGGATGAAGAATACCGGAAGAGACACACCAACATCAGCCGGACCAAACTCCTTTAATAAAGGAAAACATGGCTTTTCCGATAAACCAGAAGCTAAGGGAGCAAAATATAAAATCTCATCTTGAGCCGGGTGGTGGTGTCGCACGCCTTTAATCCCAGCACTTGAGAGGCAGAGGCAGGCGGATTTCTGAGTTCGAAGCCAGCCTGTTCTACAAAGTGAGTTCCAGGACAGCCAGGGCTATACAGAGAAACCCTGTCTCGAAAAAAACAATAAATAAATAAATAAATAAATAAATAAAAATAAAAAAATAAAAAATAAAATCTCATCTTGGAAACATCCACGACCAAGGCAATTAAGTGAAGTGTTCTGAGACTGAGCTGTGGGTGGGTGCAGTTAGAAGGAGCAGTCTCTTTTTCGTAAAGAATGATGTCAGACTAGCTGTGGAACTGTTTTTCTTTTCCTTTTTTCTTTTCCTTTTTTTCTTTTTCTTTTTTAAGATTGAGTGGTACACTAATAAATGAGAGTTTGCAACTAGAGGTAATTTATGTTTTATATACAGATTTCAAGACATTTGCTAATTTTGTAGTTTCACATGATTAGTTTCCAAGGGTTACAGATAATAAAGAAATCAGAGGTGGTACCTTTTTTTTTTTAAATTATTTTCTATATTCTTTTATTTTTATTTTCTATATTCTTTGTTTACATTCCAAAGGCTTTCCTCTTTCCCAGTTCCCCCCTCACCATATGTCCCATAAGTCCATCCCCCCTCACTCCCCCCATTCCCCAATCACACCACCACCACCACCACCACCACCACCACCACCATTTCTCTATTCTGGTACTCTCCTACAAAACTGGATCCAGTCTTTTCGGGACCAGGGTCCTCTCCTTCCTTCTTGGGAATCTTTTGATTTGCTAATTGTGCCTTGTGTATTCAGAGCTTCTGGGTTCTTTAATATCCACTTATCAGTGATTGCATTTCATGTGTATTCTTTTGTGATTGGATTAACTCACTTAGGGTCCAAGACAGGGTTTCTCTGTGTAGCCCTGGCTGTCCTGGAACTCGCTCTGTAGACCAGGCTGGCCTCGAACTAAAAAATCTGCCTGCCTCTGCCTCCCAAGTGCTGGGATTAAAGGTGGGCACCACCACCGCCTGGCTGCATATTTTTAACTTATTGTGTACTTCAAACTAAAAGCTGTTCCTCTTCGGACTTCTCCCCTCCTGACCTGACTGTCTGGTTCCCTGGAACAGCCTTACAGAGAGGGAGTACCGGGTTGAGAAGACAATGTTACTGGACTATTGACTGAGAGCAAATTTAGATAAGGTTGAGATAAACTTTTCCTGCCGGCATTTCATTTTGTGTTGGGCCATTACATGCTACTACTGCTTCGCTATCATTGGGCACCGATGCTTTGCTCTGTCAAAAACATTTTTTGTTAGAAACTCTTATATGAAGTATTGAGTATTATAACTAGCCCAATGTGATGGAGCTTGTCTCCATTCAGGATCTTCAGAGGACACTATTTGCTACCAAAGTAAACCAGAATTTTGAATGTGCTTCTCTTGGTTTCTATTCTAGTTCCTATAAGCATTTCCAGTAGAACTTGAGGCACAACATAAGGAAGCTGTTTCTTTTAAAGTACAAACACCACCAGAGTATCAGTGCACATACTGCTTTGTCTATGTGGCTGGCTTTTAAAAGGTTTAAATACCAAAAGAGGAAACAGGGTATATGACATTGTATGAAGACAGATGAGGCGGCACACCTTCTGTGACTTTTGAAGCATTTGAATTACTAACTTACGAGATCCAGTTTGAATTGAATTCACAAGATTTCTTATTTGTACAACCCCATGACTTATTTTACATATCTGTACACTGACCAGTGGTTTCAGAAGAGTAGTTAGTGACATAGGACAGAAATGCTGCTTCAGACACACCCTCATTGCAAGCCTCTCATCATATATGCTCTTAGAGTTCTGTATGTAGGATGTTTGTTTTGTATTTTTGTACTGTATATGGGCTTTTTAAATGTGACAGTTAAATGCATCTTTAATAGTCACAGACAAAAGAATTGATAAAATATCCTTGAAAATTACAGTATTAGATTTGGAGGCAGCTTTGGTGAGTTTCATGGGTGGTGATTATTCACTGGGCAAATGTAATGACTTCTAAGAAACGGCCTACAGATATTTCTAACACTTTGTTCACTACATTTTAGTTTACTTCATAAGCCCCAAGTAAAATGATGGAAATGTACATAGCACTATTAGTTCATACATGATTTAAGTATATCAAGATACACAAATTTAGCTTTTATGTCCTCAAACTGTCCATTTGTCCCTTTTACTGTTTGTTGAAATAACATCTCTCCTACATATTCTTTACTTGACCCGAATAACAAGTTAACCTGAGGTCAAGAAGGAGAGAGATGACTGAGCTGAATGTCTTTACTAAAATTACAATAAATTTTGTCAAACTTGGAAAAAAAAAACAGTGACTTTATGAAATTCTTAGGCAAATGGATAAAACTAGAAAATATCAATCATTCTGAGTGAGGGAACCCAATCACAAAAAGTACACACATGGTTTGCATTCACTGATAAGTGCATATTAGTCCAAAAGTTCAGAATACCCAAGATACAATGCACAGACCACAAGAAGCTCAAGAAGAAGGACGGCCAACGTGTGGATGCTTCAGTCCTTCTTAGAAGGGGGAACAAAATACTCATGGGAGGGAGAGGGTGTGAGAGACTCGGGAGGAAGAGAGGAGGCAGGGGGAAAGGGGAGCAGGATCAGGTATGGAAGGAGATGGGACTAGGATATACAGAGGGTCAGGAATTTGAACAGAGGTGTGTAGCAACGGAGGATGGGGAAGTGGGGGATGCCAGGAAAGTAAGAGATTCCCAGGACCCAACAGGGATGAAATGCCCAACAAAGGGGAGGGGGAACCTGTAGAGATCATATCCAGAGGTTAGGTAAGGGACCTGGTTGGTAGAGGGGGCCATGTTTCTCCTTTAGGACCCTTCTCAAAAAAATTTAACCCAGAATTTCTCCTGTCTAAAGGAAATATAGGGACAAAGTATGGAGCAGAGACAGAAGGAAAGGCCCTACCTGGGGATCTATTCCATGTACAGACACCAAACCCAGACACTATTGCTGATGCCAAGAAGTGCTTGCTCACAGGAGCCTGATATAGCTGTCTCCTGAGAGGCTATGCCAGAGCCTGACAAATACAGAGGCAGATGCACACAGCCAACCATTGGACTGAGCACAGGGACCCCAATGGAGAAGTTAGAGAAAGGACTGAAGTAGCTGAAGGGGTTTGCAACCCATAGGAAGAAAAACAAAATCAACCAACTAGATCCCCCAAGAACTTCCCTGGGCTAAACCACCAACCAAAGAGTACATATGGAGGGACCCACGGCTCCACGTACATATGTAGCAGAGGGTGATCTTAATCTGGCATCAATGAGAGAAGTGGCCCTAGGTCCTGTGAAGGCCTGATTCCCCAGTGTAGAGCAATGTCAGGGAGGTGAGGTGGGAGTGGGTGGGGGAGCACCTTCATAGAAGCAGGAGGGAGGGGGACGGCATAGGGGGTTTCTGGTGGGGAAAGGGGATAGCATTTGAAATGTAAATAAATAAAATATCCAATTTAAAAAATATGGATTTGCAAATGCCATGGCACACATATGTAAGAATGGGTGATTGAACCTAGGTTTCCAGGCTTGGATAGCAAGTGACTTATCCATCTGAGCCATGCTGCCAACCCTAAGTCAATTTCTTCCTTCCAAAGTTTAAATCTGAAGCACTCTGTGAAAGCCGGGGCATTGCTATTTCGTTCTACGCATAAGCTATACATATCTTTCTCATAGTTTTGTAAAGTATGCTCTATCACAAGGGAAATTTGCATGCTATTTGGAAAGTTAAGTGAAGAAGCTACAGTTAGTACTCACTGTTGGTGTCTATCTAAGTCATGGTTAGAGTCGCTGAATGTTGGGATGAGCTGCTGTCTCACCTTCCCACAGGGTGACAGTATTCATACACTCTCTTGTAAATGGACCCTTTTGCCCTTTCAGAGACCTAGGTAAGGACGTGAGCACCTCTGTATTAAAAGACAAGGTCTTCTATTAATTGGCACTGATGATCCCTAACAGACCTGGATTCTAAATTATCCTTGTGGGTTCCTTGTTTTGTTTTGTTTTGTTTTTGGATTTGGTTTTTTCCGAGACAGGGTTTCTCTGTATAGCCCTGGCTGTCCTGGAACTCACTCTGTAGACCAGGCTGGCCTCGAACTCAGAAATCTGCCTGCCTCTGCCTCCCAGAGGGCTGGGATTACAGGCGTGCGCCACCGCTGGGCTCCGTGTGGATTCCATTGCAATGTTCCATTCAGTTTATTCAAACTGACTTCACTTCGCATTCAGTGCTTTGCCAGCTTCCCTCAGTCCGCTTTATTTACTTAGTCACCTCTGGATCAGAGCCAGAAGAGAGCACAGTTTGTTTAGTAAACATTTTTATTGTCCTTGGTTGCTTCGGTCATTTTTTTTTATTTGATTCCTCATTATCTCCTTTAGGACCCTATCTCTTTTAGGACTCTTCTCAATATTCAGAATAATAGTAAACTTACGATTCCATATTATTATTATCTCTGCTTATCTGAGCAGACTATAAATTATACCAGAATGATCATTAAGATTAGGAAAATTAAAGACAATGATTTAGCTTTGTGTGCGCTGTTTTCATTTCTTCTGTTGCTGTGATAACTGATCAACACTGATCAGGTGAGGGAAGAGTATTCAGTTTGAAATTTCAGAACACGACTCATGACTGATGGAATGCAAGGCAGGAATTCAAGGCAGGAACTTGGAAGCCGGCCTGCTTGCTGGCCCACAGTTTTACTCTTGACCTCAGAAGCTGCTTTAGAGTCCAAGGAGCATGATAGGAATGATGGAGTGTGCTGCCTGCCGGCTTGCCGTTGGGCTTATGCTCAGTCAGCTTCCTTATACACTCTATGATCAGCTGTCTAAGGATGGTACCGCCCACAGTGGGCTAGAGCCTCTGACATCAATTAACCAGACAATTTGCCACAGACAGGCTCACCGTTTAAAGTAACCTAGATAATTTCTCAACTGAGCTTCTCTTCTTGGATAATTTTAAGCACTGGTAAATTGATACTCGTAGCCAACCATTGGACTGAGCCTGGGGACACCAATGAAAGAGTTAGGGGAAGGGCTGAGGGAACCGAAGGAGATTGCAACCCTAAAGGAAGAAAAACAGTATCAATTACCCAGACCCCTCAGATCTCTCAGGGACTAAAGAGTATACATGGGCCAGCCCATGGCTCCAGCTGCATATGTAGCAGAGAATTGCCTTACCTAGCATTAGTGGAGGGAGGTGCTTGGTCCTGTGGAGGCTTGATGCCTCAGAAAAGGAGGATGCTATAGGGGTGAGTGGGAAGTGGGTGGGTGGGTGGGAAGCATCCTCTTAGAGGCAAAGGAAAGGGAGATCCGGTGGGGGATTTCTGGAGGGGAGATAGGGAAGAGGGATAACATTTGAAACCTAAATAATTAAAATGATTAATAAAGAAAGAATAATAATCACAGCAGTTAGTTCTGCTGCTACTTTCCCTTTCATCTTGAACAATTTATCTAATCTTTCAGTTGCTTGAAGTTTCTGACAGTCTCAGAAGTAAAATGAGGATTATAATAATCTTAATGAGAACGTGATCTTTGTTGAACTTATCAAAGAAATCCAATTCTCTATCTTTTCTGTTTGTAGTAGTCTGAATAAAATCATGGCAATGTTTTCTTGTTTTTACAATACATTCACACACACACACACACACACACACACACACACACACAGACCATAGAGACACACATTCACAGAGAGAGAGAGAGAGAGAGAGAGAGAAATGTGTTGACAAAAAATACATCAATATAAACTAATATCAGCTTTCTGTAGTTATTTATAAAATCAGAATTATATAATTTTAATGTGACTCTTATACTTGTACAAATATTCAATCATAATGAAGAAATGAAAAATAGATTATAATGGATTCAAAGAAGAAGCACATTAATACTTCAGGAACATTAAAATGAATGCATAAATGGAAACTAAATTGATTTCATTCACAATGAAGGGAAGACAGTTGAGTGGCTACTTGGCAAGGTAATTTGTACATCTAATGGAAAAACTTTTTAGTTTTTCAATAAGTCATATGCAATTTACTTGTCTGTACAATAGCTCCCAGAAAATCAAGTCGTATATAGAGCTGAAGGTTGTGCTAGGCACTGTGCATGCTTTTTCATGGTAACAATAATTTTTCCTCAATCTTTCAGTCCTCCTCACTTAGATGATCAATAATGTCATATTTAGTATGACTGTACATGCAAAGATGAACATTGCGTTGTTATCATCTTCCCAGCGTGGTCTCTCCTTTCAAACAAATGGGACGCTCACATCAGTCTCTGACTGTTGCACTTTCCTCTTCCACTCAGTGTGCAGCATGTGCAGTCTGATTATATTATCCTTTCTCGTGCACCTAGTCACTATGGATGTTCCTTGTCCAAGTGAAGACTTGATGCTGCGGAAGCACTGGGCTGGAAAAGTGAAGAGAATCCTTTGCCGGACCAAGTGATGCACTTCAGGAGGACATTCATGATTGATCTCTGCTGTGTCACCTTAGGCTTCTGAGGCTGTGTTTTCTAACTGCGTTAGCCCTGTGCCTGCTGTACTATTATCTTCTGTCTCAGGATTGCTCTTGCTTGTCATTGTTGAAAAACTCCTTTTATAGATGAAGACATTTTAATTTAGTTTTTGGAAAAGGCTTTGGTTTAGGTAATTATAGTCCATTTTTGAATTTTCATTTAAGTCAGTATTAAGTAAAAGCACATTTTTATTAATTTGTTTTTCAAATATATGGCAGGATCCAGATAAGGACTGACTGGTACTCATTCACACAAGGATTTTACCTCCCAATCAGCATTCAGTGCATCGCTTTTCTTTTAGCTGGTTTTGCTTCCCTGCTTGTTGGCTTAACTACTCATTGTTTTCTTTCTCTTCTTTGTGCTGTGGCAACTGTGTGCTTTTGAACAGAGCTCATGATTTTCATGAATTTTTTCATATTCATCAGTTATCACTAGCTTTAATACTTGAAGGTCTAGCTTCTTCTTATGTAACATTAAAGATAGAGCTTAAATTAAATAATCTATGCAAAGTCCTTAATGTGCTGATCATAAAACACTCGTTATGTTCCACACTGACCCTGTAGCTTTGCTCTTGGGTTCTTTGAGGTCACTGAATATAAAATTAGGGAGTTAATATTACTGGGCTAGATAATTATGATGATAATTCTAGCTAATATTTATTAGGGATTCATTATAATATTTTCTCTTTCTCCATGGGGTATACACTTTATAAACCTCAGTGGATTCTCAAAATAGGAGATGATAATGAGTCACACACACACACACACACACACACACACACACACACCTTATACATATACCTATGATAAACTTTAAGTTCCAAAGTAATCACAAAAGATTAATAATTAGTCATAAAGCAGAACAAAGTGTTCATAAAAATTATATGAATGCATTCTTTCTCAAAATACCTTACTAAATCTCTCAGCAATTTTATCCTATAGTATTTTCTTTCTCAAGTTGGGAGTCTTCACCCTTTACTTCAAGAAAGCATTTTATAGTTTCTGTTTGGCACACCCAGATGTCTCCATTCACAACTCTACCAGACTGGGCTGTAATTAAGTAACACAAATATTACTTGAACACAGCCCTGAGATACTGTGCATGCAGATCTCATAATCAAGATGAAGTGACACATGAGGCAGGGGTGTGCACAGTGTGAAGTCCATGGACAAAAAGATGCTCATGCTCCAGTAGGAATAGGACATAAGGTTAGGACTCAGAAGTTGAATTGCTAGTATACGGAATTTGGGATTTAATATTTTCCAACTGTTGATGACTGCAGGCACCTGAGCTTGAAGGTGAAGTTACCCTGGTGAAGGAGACTGCAGTGTCTAAGAGCCATCACATTAGTTACTCAGTTTGTGTTTTAAATGAGGTCTCTAGTGGTGGAGCACATCACCATAATCATTGTCAGCATTTCTGTTTCCCTGTTTTGCTCATCTTATGTTATCTGAATATCTGTTCCTCATTTTATTCAACAGTGGGCATGTCACTCTCAACCAGATAGATGAAGGCCCCATTTTCAAACTCTGATATAGAAGAGACACAGAATGAATGAACAAATAAAATTAACCCTGTGTACTGGCTGATTTTGTGTCTCAACTTAACCCAGGCTGGAGTTATCACAGAGAAAGGAGCTTCAGTTGGGGAAGTGCCTCCATGAGATCCAGCTGTAAAGCATTTTCTCAATTAGTGATCAAGTGGGGAGGGCCCCTTGTGGGTGGTACCATCTCTGAGCTGGTAGTCTTGGGTTTTATAAGAGAGCAGGCTGAGCAAGCCATGGGAAGCAAGCCAGTAAGAAACATTCCTCCATGGCCTCTGCATCAGCTCCTGCTTCCTGACCTGCTTGAGTTCCAGTCCTGACTTCCTTTGGTGATGAACAGCAGCATGGAAGTAAATAAGCGGAATAAACCCTTTCCTCCCCAGCTTTCTTCTTGGTCATGATGTTTGTGCAGGAATATAAGCCCTAAGACACACTGGGAGCAAACAAAATAATTTCTTTATAAAATATTTTAACTGACAGAGCATGATTCTTGGAGGGACGTTTAAGTTTGGTCAAGAGGGAAAGATTCTCTGAGAAATTGCCTTTAAACTAAGAAGTTTTAGTACGTGCAAACTAACAATCATAAGATTTGTGTGAAGAATGAAGTTCACTAATATGAAAGCAGAAACCCATCAGGCAGAGAAACACCACTCCAGACCCTTTCTCAGAGGGAGGTAGTGATCCCAAAATGACAATGGGTTGATGATGATACTCGAAAAAGCAGGGCCAAACTGCACACAGCCTTGAAGAGCTGAGGGACATGAATATTTCTCTGTGCAACGTGAAAAGCTGCTGATAAACAGTCTTTAGTAAGGTAAACATACAATCTCTGAAAAATTTAAACATATGAAAGCATCAGCAGACAGGCTGGTTTAGGAGGGATAGAAACAGGGTGGCTAGCCGGGAGCCCAAGTTTCTGTCTTAATGGGTTTCTAAACTCTGAAACTCAGTGGAAGAACAGTATTTCTCTCCATCATGACACATGCTCACACCTTGTCAACATACTACAGCAAACAGCAAATGTGAGGTAAAGTTTGCAGGTACAATTTAAGTTTCTAATAATCCAATTTGAAGACTGGGAAACTATTTTGGATTATTAAGGATCCTTAAACCATTCTTTAATTTACAAGAGAGGAAGGAAGTCGGAATCAGAGAGGAGACGCGTGCATGAGAAAGATTCTGTTGCAGGCTCAGGAATGAAGAAGCAAGGGGTTGCCTAGAAGCTGTTAAAGTCAAGAAAGTGGATTCTTCCACAGCATCCCCAAGGGTGTTTACATTACAGTCTCAGCCAGTTAGAATCACATTCTGAATTTAACGTCAGACTAGAAGACAATGTGTTTGTATTGTCACAGTGTATCCTGACTTCCTTTAGTAGTAACAGGGCGTTAATAGAAGGCTTGAGAATAGGAGCAGGTACATAAGGAAGATAGAGTATTAGGTGTGAGGTTCTATGAAACATGTTGGTGGGTCAAATGGTGAAGGCTTATTAAAAAATGAGTGAATCAAAATTTACCTTAGGCAGCTGAGTGGCATGAAAAGACTGTGGGGAAAATATTAGCATTGAAATTAGAAGTTATGGGTGCTCTTTCTAGACTGTTGTATGCAAATTCCTTGATGCCATCCAGACAAAAAAGAATCTACCAACAACAAAACTGAGGGAACCAAAGTTCTGGTAAATTTACTTGACTTAAACCATGTTACATATAAGGGGTCAGCAGAATTTTCAGTATAACAAATAGTCTCAGCTGTGAGAACTGTGTTGTCTGTGTCACAGATTCTTCATACTATTTCTGAAATAGGTCAGATGTAGGAAATATAAAAACAGGCAGGTTACGTTCTAATGAAGACATATTAAAGATCTCAAATTACAAACCCCATTCACCCAGTAATGTGCAAGAGACTCTCACAGCATTTATTTAAAATTTTATTTCCTTTTGAAAATTTACTATTTTTAAAACAAACAAACAAACAGGGTATCGATTTATAGCTCTGGCTGGCCTGCAGCTATGTAATATGTAAACTGTGCTGGTCTTGAGCTCACAGAGATTTGCTTGTCTCTCGGGCTCCAGAGTGGTGGGATGAGAGTCATGTGCCACCACAACTGACTTTAAAAACTGCATTTTTAAAAATTCAAAACATAGATATGACATTATGACAGATTAGAAACAATGTTAATTTTATCATGAGAGGATGTCAAACTTGATTATGATATTGATGGCAAGGTAAGTCCGTGTTTTGGCGATGTTATTCATTGGTTACATGTCTAAGATCCATTCTACATTGAAAACACTGACGTTTGTCATGTTCTCTGTGTTTCTGGAGCTTGACAAATCTCCCGTTTACCTGGTACCACCTTTAATATTCCAAACCCACTAAAATGGCAACAGTAGCTAGAGCTCACGGGATATAAAACTAAGCAAGTTATTCTTTATTAACTAATTATATTCTTCACTGCTAGTTAGTACAAGAATTGAGACTTTAAAATCCAAATCCTCTATACCCAATCACTCTATGGCCGGCTTTAGTTGGGACAGCATAATATATGGAGTATAATATATCACTAGTTATCACTGAGAATTAGAAACAAAATACAGGAATTCAAATATCATAATAGTATGTGAGATCTTTTCTTTTTTGGGGGGATTTTTTTTTTTTTTTGGTTTTGGTTTTTTTTGGGACAGGGTTTCTCTGTGTAGCCTTGGCTGTCCTGGAACTCACTCTGTAGACCAGGCTGGCCTCGAACTCAGAAATCCGCCTGCCTGTGCCTCCCAAGTGCTGGGATTAAAGGCGTGTGCCACCACCGCCCGGCTCAAGATGAGATTTTATATTTTGCTCCCATAGCTTTTGGTTATCGGAAAAGCCATGTTTTCCTTTATTAAAGGAGTTTGGTCCGGCTGATGTTGGTGTTTCTCTTTCAGTCTTCTTCATCCTCATCTTTGCCACCACTGCCGGCGAGATCTTATTTTCAAAATCATCAATCTTGAGCTCTTCTTACCTGCACCAAGGGCTTTTAAAAATTGGACCTAACCATGCATAAGTACCTCTACCCTGTGTGAAGATAAAAATGCATTTGTTTCCATTCTGTGTAAATCACATGGAGGTGTAAACCAAGTCCAGTGGTATCTGTCTGTCATTCCAGCACCAGAAATACAGGGGGCATGATCACGAGTTTAACATCAGCTTGGGCTGCACAACAAGATCCTGTTTCAAAATGCAGAGACACATATGCTGCACATGTACACGTGCGCACGCGCGCGCGCGCGCGCGCGCGCGCGCACACACACACACACACACACACACACACATGAACACACACACACAGGGGAGGAGGAGAAACCCATGCAAACTGTCTTTCTGTCTCCCTCTGTGTGTCTGTCTCTCATCACCACCTCCACACCTCCATGTCAATAACAACAAAACCCTAACTGCAGGTCTGGTAAGTATATTGAAATGGTAGACACTGACTGCCTGTTGCTAGTATGTGAAAGGGAGCACGTTTCCATCCGTGTTGCCATACAATATCCTCACATTTCTAGTGTAGTTTGCCATTTCAAGCTCTCTGCATTGAAACACTTTTCCACATACCCCATTTGCTAAAAAAATGAAGGCATTTATATATTTAACAATTCCAAATAGTTCTCTAAGAAGTCAGTGTGCACCCCAATGACACTTTAATCATATTTACTTTTTAAAGTGAGATTTATACTTAAAAGATGTATTTTTAAGGACAATATCAAACTACCTCTACCTTGTAGGGCTAAATAATTAATAAATCAGTAGGGCCCTGCCAGTCCTCTTCACCCAAATACCTGGTAAAGCATGACTCTTAAACTTGCATAGTTAACAAATATCTTTATGTATATAAAACTCCCAAATACATAATGTCAATTTACAATGATAAAGTCTCATCCCAATATTTCTAACCTCTCCAAAACTCCAGAAATATGTCTGAAGCCATCTGAATATCTGTGGATATCTGCGTCTCCCCTTCTCCTCTCGTGTGGTTTACCAACTGAGCTCTCTCTCTCTCTCTCTCTCTCTCTCTCTCTCTCTCTCTCTCTGTGTGTGTGTGTGTGTGTGTGTGTGTGTGTGTGTGTGAGTCCTAACCCCGAAGAGACAGCAAGAAAGGCTGCTGACTGGTGAGTGGGTGGAAATGACAGAGAATCTGCTTTATGGCTTCTGTCTATGCTCTTCAGCACAAAATATGCTTTCCTGTGTATTTTGGTTTAGAAAACAATACTTCAAATAAACACTGGAGTATCTTGTCAATAGAATTGCTAAAAATAAATGAGAGCTGTTTTCATTCCTTATTACTTTTTCTGTTTTAAAAATATTTTTAAAAAATTTATTACTTTATTTAGTTAAAATCATACTTTATATATGTGGGTGTTTTGCTTGCACATATATCTGTATATGATGTGTGCTTGGAGCCCTTAGAAGCCTGAAGAAGATGCTGGATTCCCTGGGATTGGAGCTACAGGTGATTGCTAGTTGCCGCGAGGGTGCTGGGAATCAAATAGAATCCTTTGGAAAAACAACCAGTCTACTTGACTATGGAGCCCTCTCTCCAGACTCATGATTTATTTTATTTTAAGTTATGTGTTGTTATATGTGTGTGGGTGTGTGTATAATTATCTGGGTGCCTTTGGAAGTCACTGGTATCATACTCATTGGTGCTGGAGTTGCAGCCAGTGGTGAGGCAAGCAACATGGATGCTGGAAACTGAATTCTGGTTCTGTGCAAGACACTCTACAAGCTCAACCCCTTAGACATGTCTCTAAAACACTTAAACTCTTCATTTTATTGAACACAAAGTTATACACACACACACACACACATACACACACACACACACACACACACATTCCTAGTTATGGTTTCCATTGCTGTGAAGAGACACTACGACCAAAACAACTCCTATACAACATTTAATTGGGAGTAGCTTACAGGGTTAGATGTTCAGGCCATTATCCTCATGGCAGGAAGCATGGCAGTGTCCAGGCAGACATGGTGCTGGAGGAGGTGAGAGTCTATATCTTGATCCAAAGGTAGACGGATGAAGACTCACTGCCGTGTGTCCTGATATTAAAAGCATGCACTCCCATGCCTGGACCTAAGCTTTTCATGATCACTATTCCTTGAGATCTGGAGCGAGTGTCTTCCAGTCTCAAGATCTGGATGACAGGTGTGCTCTCCATTTCTGGACTGTAGTTCATTACAGATTAAAAGTCAAAATGAAAACAATAAGCAAGTCCCTGGTTCAACTGTGAAATCATTAACAATAAGCGTAGCATGGTGGGTCTTGCTCCTAGGTCACCTCTCCCTGAATCTTTTTATCTCCTTGAAAATAGGATTCAGCTTCATTTTACTTATTTTTACTTCCTGGTGCCCTTTAATCCTTTTTGTTTTTGTTTTTGTTTGTTTTTTTGTTTGTTTGTTTTTTTGAGACAGGGTTTCTCTGTGTAGCCCTGGCTGTCCTGGAACTCACTCTGTAGACCAAGATGGCCTCGAACTCAGAAATCCGCCTGCCTCTGCCTCCCAAGTGCTGGGATTACAGGCGTGCGCCACCACTGCCCGGCACCCTTTAATACTTGAAACATACATTTTGTATTTTTTTTCTTTCTAAGCTTGCTATGCTTCAAGAAACTACTCTTCATGAGATTAAACCAGAGAGCAATGTATATGCTGAGACTTCCTTTATCAGTGCAATTAATCCCAGTGTCTTCCTATTAGTCTCAGGTAGAGTCTTCAGAGAACAGCAAAAAGCAGCAGCATTCTTCACCAAAATATCACAAAAGCAGTCTCTTGGCCACAAACTAAAATCCTTCTCCTTTGACACTTCCGGAGCCAGGCTTCCATAATTCACATCACCCTCTCAGCCCCAAAGCCGTCTATATTCCTACTAGGATGGCCCATTAAACCTCTCTTACAGCACTCCACTGCTTTTCAAATTCAAAATCCCCAAATGCACATTCTTCCAAACAAAAGCATAGTTAGTCCTATAACAGCAGTATCCCAGTCCTTGCTACCAGCTTCTGTCTTAGGTTTCCATTGCTGTGAAGAGACACACCAGACAGGTGAAGACTTGCTCCCACCTGTCTAAGAAGAGAGTATCAAAGCCCACTCCCACAGTGACGCTCTTCATTGAAGGCCACACTTCCTTACAGTACCAATCCCTGTGGGCCAAGCATATTGAAACACACACACACACACACACACACACACACACACATATACATATATATGTATATAGATATACAAACCACTATAATGTATATATTGTATGCCTATATATATACATATACACATATACACATATATCTATATATATCTGCATATATAAGCATATATAAGCATATATATATATATATATATATGAAGAAGACTTGCTCCCACCTGTCTAAGAAGAGAGTATCAAAGCCTACTCCCATAGTGACACTCTTCATTGAAGGCCACACTTTCTTACAGTACCAATCCCTGTGGGCCAAGCATATTGAAACATATATATATATATATATATATATACACATATACATATATATGTATATAGATATACAAACCACTATAATGTATATATTGTGTGCCTATATATACATATATACATACACATATATCTACATATATCTGCATATATAAGCATATATATATATATGAAGACTTGCTCCCACCTGTCTAAGAAGAGAGTATCAAAGCCCACTCCCACAGTGACGCTCTTCATTGAAGGCCACACTTTCTTACAGTACCAATCCCTGTGGGCCAAGCATATTGAAACATATATATATATATATATATACACACACACATATATACATATATATGTATATAGATATACAAACCACTATAATGTATATATTGTGTGCCTATATATACATATACACATATACACATATCTACATATATCTGCATATATAAGCATATATATATATATATATATGAAGACTTGCTCCCACCTGTCTAAGAAGAGAGTATCAAAGTCGACTCCCACAGTGACACTCTTCATTGAAGAAGGCCATACTTCCTTACAGTACCATTCCCTGTGGAACAAGCATATTGAAGTTACTATATATATGTTTGTATATCTATATATACATACATATATATATACATATACATACATACACA
Source organism: Apodemus agrarius (assembly GCA_964023405.1). Classification (NCBI taxonomy): domain Eukaryota; kingdom Metazoa; phylum Chordata; class Mammalia; order Rodentia; family Muridae; genus Apodemus; species Apodemus agrarius. Next base: position 57,521,489 of record OZ030011.1, read on the forward strand.
CACATTTATATACATATATATATGTATATATATATCACAAAACAGATTTTATAGCAGCCGATACATCTAAAAGAGAACCAGAAAATTTGTGTTTGCGGTTATTTCCTTTGCTACATGTCCTTTGCTAAAATACCTGAACTATAATCTCTGAAAGTTTTTGGGAACACTATTATATTAAAGGAAAGGATTTTTATATCATGAAACATACATGTTTTCCCCTAATTCTGGAGAAACTTGAGGTCCCAGGGAAGGGAGCTGCCTTGTTACAGGGGTGGGGGGTGGGGTGGAGGACAGTGGAGAGGAGCACCCTCTTGGAGGCAAGGGGGAGGAGGAACTGTGAGGGGGGGGTCCTGGAGGCAGGGCAACAGATGGAATGTAAATAAAATAATCAACGATATTTTGAAAAAAGAAAAGAAAAGAAAAGAAAAGAAAAGAAAAGAAAAGAAAAGAAAAGAAAAGAAAAAAAAGAAAAGAAAAGAAAAGAAAGAAAAACGGAACGCACAGGCAAGTTAGGTTTGGCTCTACCAAAACTCTGGATCAGGGTTATTCCGAAAGTGACTAAGCAAGAAACAGAAACCAGTTAGGAGAATTTCCTGGAAGCAGCTAATATGGAAGAGGGGAAACGCTGGCTAAGCAGAGGGGCAGAAGCATTGTTCTTGCTCACAGTAATGGCTCAGCAGCTCCCCAGCTCTCCAAACCCTCTGCAGTCCCACACACTTTCCTCTGCTACTCTCTATCACTGCGATGGCCAATTTATCCACAGCGGCATATTTACAGGCCTGTTTACAGAATTGAAATTCGTCACCAGTGCTGATGCTACGTTGCCTCAGAGCACTACAGCGTTAATTGAACCAGCATGAAAAGAACTGATGAATGGCCTCGCTCACAAGGAAAATGGTGCGGGGCAGAATTTCAATGGAAGGTTTTAGCCAACACTCAGTGGCTGGGATACAAAATTGCCAGCAGTTGCAGTGTTATCTTTTCTTTCCAAGCTTACAAGTGCCTGATTATTATTTTCTCTGTTACATCCCTTTCGCTTCCCCTCCCCCATTTTATTTATTGTCAGCCTATAGCTCAAGGCCATGTAGCAGGCAGGACAAATCAGACATAGATATAAACATCAGGCATATTACTTTAGTATGCCTCATTAAAATATTCCAAAGGAAGGGCATGTTCAGATCACTGCTGCTCACAGGATGAGACGGGACGTTGGGAATGAACTGTAGCCAAGTTGGCTATTTATATGGAGTGTTCCTGAAATAGACAAGTGCGCCCCTGGCTTTTAATTATTGGGGACATTGCTGTGTGCACATTTCATCAGTTTTATTATAAGTTCCCCATGTCTGGCCACAGGTGGCTTTCTAAATCAAGTATCAACATTTCCCTTGGCTGTGTTCTTCCTCAGTCATTCTATGGTCAGATCCCCATTTAGAATTCCTATGACAGCACTTCCTTTTGCTATTCAACTATCATTTATTTTTTTTTATTTTTTATTTTTATTTTTTACTTTTTATTTATTTATTTTAATTTATTTACATTTCAAGTGTTACCCCTTTCTCGGTTTCCCCCTCTCCCAGAAACCCCCTATCCCATCCCCCCTCCCCCTGAAGCTATAGGGGTGTTCCAACACCCACCCACCCACCCATCCTGCCTCCCGGCCCTCGATTCCCCTACACTGGGGCATCTATCGAATCTTCATAGGACCAAGGATCTCTCCTCCCATTGATGCCTGACAAGGCCATCCTCTGCTAGATATGCAGCTGGAGCCATGTGTACTCCTTGGTTGGTGGCTTAGTCCTGGGAGCTCTGGGGGGTCTGGTTGGTTGATATTGTTGTTCTTCCTATTGGGTTGAAAACCCCTTCAGCTCCTTCAGTCCTTTCTCTAACTCCGGTATTCAACTATCTGTACTGCAAGTCTCACAAGACAAATATTTTTTGTAGGGTATTTCCTTAAGTCAACGTTTCTCCCAACACTTATTTCTGGTATTAAGGTTTCAACGTTTGATCACCTTTCTCATTTTCACTATTCTATTTGAAGGGATTCCTTTTCTTGTATTACTAAATAGTAAAAACTAAGCAAGAATTACATATTTCCCCTACTAAATTTTTTTTTCTACTGATGGCTTTTCACCTTGAATAAATGCAAGATGTAGTTGGCAAAGGTCTACCCAGTTTAGGATGCTGAAAAATAGATTATTACCATGAAAATCAGAAGTCTCTGAATTTTACTTTAACTAGGTAAAATTGTATTAATAATATCTATATTGTATAATATTGTATTACACATTTATTATATATAATATATGATACATATTATATCATATTATCAGAAAAAGGTTCTTTTTTTGTTTTTTTGTTTTTGTTTTTGTTTTTTGTTTTTTTGTTTTTTTGTTTTTTGTTTTGTTTTGTTTTTTTTTTGGTTTTTCGAGACAGGGTTTCTCTGTGTAGTCCTGGCTGTCCTGGAACTCACTCTGTAGACCAGGCTGGCCTCGAACTCAGAAATCCGCCTGCCTCTGCCTCCCAAGTGCTGGGATTAAAGGCATGTGCCACCACCGCCCAGCTCAGAAAAAGGTTCTTAAAACTTCTTTCTGAAATAGGTGAGTTGTATACTTACCAACCTTTATATCATGTTTTAAATATTGTTTCTTTTTTTATTATTTTTAATTAAATCAGACAAGTTTAATTCATTTTCTTTTCATAGCACATTTACATTTTGTTTAGATACATTGTTACACCCACTTTGTTAGTTTTGAATTATTTATAGTTATACATTACTATACAATAAAACAAAATTGTAATAATTACAAATGGTACAGAGAATCCAGCACTCATTGATGGGTTGGGGATGGACAGTTGCAATTCAGTAGAAATGGATGCAAATGCAGTAGAAAAGATAAATTTCTAAATCAAAATTATTACTATGGGCTGGAGAGATGGCACAATGGTTAAGTGCAACTACTCTTCCAGAGGTCCTGAGTTCAATTCCCAGCAACCATATGGTGGCTCACAACCATCTGTAATGGGATCTAATGCCCTCTTCTGGTATGTCTGAAGACAGCTACATTGCACTAATATACATTAAAGAAATGATATTTAAAAAATAATTATTACTGTACTATTGTTGCAAAGCTGCCTGTCTCATACAGTGAATCATTGTCTCAGATTGTTGAAAAAGATTATATACTTTCTGATATTCTTAATAATACCACTAAGGAAGACATATGGTGCCTCAGAATACAGGAAGAGCTTCCAAGCAGTTCAAATAACAGAAGATATTTTCATAAGACTATCTTATAATAAAGTAGGAAAACAATGCCGGTATCTTCTTTCATTCATTGAAATTAGCTTTCTTCTGTCTTAGCAAACAGCACTCATTTTCCCAGGTTCAAGGAGGGAAGGAGGAAGGGAGGCACAGTGGGTCAGACCCTTTCTCATACTCTTGTTTCTTTGCCATTTTAAATGCTCACACCTCTTAATAATATCTATATTGTATAATATTGTATTACACATTTATTATATATAATATATGATACATATTATATCATATTATCAGAAAAAGGTTCTTTTTTTGTTTTTTTTGTTTTTGTTTTTGTTTTTTGTTTTTTTGTTTTTTTTTTTGGTTTTTCGAGACAGGGTTTCTCTGTGTAGTCCTGGCTGTCCTGGAACTCACTCTGTAGACCAGGCTGGCCTCGAACTCAGAAATCCGCCTGCCTCTGCCTCCCAAGCACCAGCTCTCTTATGGCACTGTGTCCATATACAAAGATAATACACTTTTTGCTTTAAGTAGAGAGTACAGGATTACATTTGCCACCTACTCGTCAAATGTATACAGAATACAAACTTCTATTACTTTAGCGGTAGCTGGTTTCAAGTTTGCTTTTCTTTGGAAACTCTCATTTTGAAGCAGTGGTCAGTGTCCTCTATAGGCTCTGGAACATGGCATCCTCTGTAGGCTCTGGAATGTAGTCTCCTAGCACAGAAGACAAATGATGAACATTCTTAACAGTGAGACGAGCTGGGAGAGTGAAACAACATCTGCTGAATGTTAAAGCTTAATGCTTCTGTTTGTGTGCACACAAATATGATGAGTTTATACAGAAAGACCCTTATTTATTTAATTCAAGTTTGTGTGATTTTATACCATCCTTGTTTATAAATAGGATTGTGTGTAATGTCAACCATGACTAAGTATGCTAAATTCTTAGGATTATACTTGATTTTTAAAAGTCAGCATCCCTTATAGCAATTGCTTGATAGATAAAGTAGTATTAAATATTAATATAATTAATATAAATTAATTAAAGATTGATCGCTATGTAAAACATAGAAAAGGTTTGTTCATATCCTATTATATTTATATAATATATTTATAGGCATTTATTTTTTCAACAGTAGACATGATAAAGTTATTGAAATTGTGAAAAATGTTTTACAACCAAAAATTCAGGTAAAAAATAAATGTCCTTATTAACTATTAATACATGCTTGACAAATACTCCAACAGAATGTACCAATACTTTATCTGTATGAAATAGAACCACAGACAAGAGTTAAATAAAATTAAGCCTACAATTGCTTCCATTAAGTGTGAATAATTTAAATATTTTAAAGTACTATTTATCAAATAATTGTATCAATTCAGTATTTACATGTCTATAAATACTGGCTGTATACTTTACAGTATGAATATGTTTTTCATTTCTGTGGGATAGTTCTCTGAATAATATTTTAATATAATCTGTAAATATTTTGTATATGCTTTATGAACAAAAAGTAAAATGGATTTTCTTTTCTTTTACCATTTATTTTTATATTATTCATTCATCCATTTACTCATGTATTCATTTGTTCTTTTTTATGAACGTGTTCATGCATATGGCTGTGTGTGGTGGTCAGAGAAGAACTTTTGTGAACAAGTTCTCTCCTCCAATCATGTGTGTTCTGGGATTGGACTTGGGTCATCAAGCTTGGCATCAGCCTTCACCAGCTGAACCATCTATCCAATCCTGGATTTTATTTTCTTGACAGAATATCTGGGTATTCTAAATTTTAATAGAAAACAATAGCATGTGGAATATTATAAAGTAATATGAGATAAAAGGCAATATTCTCTTGAAGAAAAATTGAAAACCTCTGAGTATTTCTTAACCGAACTGCATGTAAAAAGTGATGTGTTGGGCTGGAGAGATGACTCAGAGATTAAGGGCACTGGCTACTGTTCCAGAGGCCCTGAGTTCAATTCTCTGCAAAAACATGGTAGCTCATAATCATCTATCTGAATATGGTATCTGAAGCCCTTTTCTGGCATGCAGGCTGACATGTAGGTAGAATGCTCTATACATAATACATTATTTTTTTAAAAAAAAGTTCGTATGGCCTGAAATCTGTCCAAACTGAGTGCTTATTTATGTTTTAAAAAGTGATATGTCAAGTTGAAACAATATTATATATCTGTTTGCCTGGACTGTACAAGGATAAGAATTTCAAGACTTTTTTTCCCTCGAGACAGGGTTTCTCTGTATAGCCCTGACTGTCCTGGAACTCACTCTGTAGACCAGGCTGGCCTAGAACTCAGAAATCCGCCTGCCTCTGCCTCCCAGAGTGCTGGGATTACAGGCGTGCGCCATCACCGCCTGGCTTCAAGAATTTTTAAGTTGAATTTTCTCACATCTTTGAGTCTTGTATACAGGCTTCCACATAAAGTGAAATGCTTGCTAGTGGTATCTCATATTCAGTCTAGAAAGGAAAAAAAAACTATAAAGAGGACAATGAGTTGATTGTGCATGTACTGATTAGCAGTGAGCCTTTAAGCAATGTGTCAAGTTGCTCTTTAAGATGTGCCTTACACCTGACTGAAGTACAAAATGCAAAACTGAATCTGTTTCAAAGCATTAGAGCCTGAGCCCACACAGGTGACACTTACTGGAGAGCTGTGGTCAGGTCCCATATGACACAGAGGCTGAAGTTTAGATCAGGCATTGACTACTTCCTCTGACATGGCCAAAGATGGTGGAACAAACTAATGAGAAAAGTAGCTGGGAAGGGAACACTGGTTAATAAGTTCAGATGGATTTGTATGTTTGACTTTTAAAATTCTACATATAAATGAGATCAAGAAATAGTTTTCTTTTTGCACCAGTTTTTGCTTAGCATAATGATTGCCAAGTCTTTGCACTTTATTGTAAATGCTAATATCTTCTTTTCAGGTCAAATAATATTCATATAAACATATATAAATAAAAAATTGTATGCACACATATGCACATTTAGCAATGCATATTTCAAATTGCATTTCAGCTCAACAATCAGTGCTCACATGCTTATTCATTTTGGCTCTTATGAATAATACTGAGACAAACCAAAGATCATAGAGATGCAGGTATCTCCATAAGAGGCTGCTTGTATCTATTCTGGGAATGAGTCATATGGTAGATTTATTATATCTTTGAGGGACTATAATGACCTGTTTTTACTTTTACCAATGCATATAGTGTGCAGGAGTTCTCTATTATTTACACCATCACTGGCACTAAGGTATCTCTTCTATTGTTTAGGAAGCCTGTGAACTTGAGTAAGGCAAGCCATTGAAGCTTTAACTTCAGTTTGTCTGATGTTTAGTGTGTTTGGTTGTGTTACAATTCTTTGAAATATGACCTTTAAGTCTTTTGTCCATCTAAAAATTTGAGTTATGTAATCTCTTTATTTAATTTGAATATTAATCTTCTATAAGATTATCTCATGTTGAAAATGAAACAACACACAGCACTAAACTGTAAATGTATAAAAGGCTTAATTGTAAGAGCTAAACTCAGAAAGTGCTAGATAATATAGGAGAAATATTCCTTGAAATTGGCCTTGAGGTTTGAGACTGCTAGGAATTCATACAAGAAAACAAATCAATGGCATGAACCCAAATTTAAAAGCTTCTTATCTAGCCAAAGAACTTTTCTTCTTTTCTTTTCTTTTCTTTTCTTTTCTTTTCTTTTCTTTTCTTTTCTTTTCTTTTCTTTTCTTTTCTTTTCTTTTTTCTTTTCCCCTTTCCCTTTCCCTTTCCCTTTCCCTTTCCCCTTCCCTTCCCTTCCCTTTCCCTCCCCTCCTCTCCCCTCCACTCTCCCCTTTCTTTCTTTCTTTCTTTCTTTCTTTCTTTCTTTCTTCCTTCCTTCCTTCCTTCCTTCCTTCCTTCCTTCCATCCTCTCTCTCTCTCTCTCTCTCTCTCTCTCTCTCTCTCTTTCTTTTCTTTCTTTTTCTTCTTTCCTTTCACTCCAGATTTTATTCCCCTCCCCAGTCCACTCTCCAACTGTTCACATCCCATATCACCTCCTTGCCCTCCTGTCTCCCAGAGGAAGATGTCCTTACCCTCACTCCCCACCCCACCAGACCTCTAAACTCCCTGGGGCCTCCGTTCTCTTGAGGGGTGGGGTGCATCTTCTCTAACTAAACCCAGACCTGGAAGTCTTCTGCTATATATAGGGGCCTCATATCAGCTATTGTATGCTGCTTGGTTGGTGGTTCAGTGTTTGAGAGATCTTGGGGATCCAGGTTAATTGAGACTGCTGGTCCTCTTACAGGGTTGTCCTCCTCTTCGGCTTCTTCCAGCTTTCCAGCTTTCCTCTAATTCTACCACAGGGAACAGTAGCTGCTGTCCATTGTTTGGATGTAAATATCTGCATCTGACTCAGCTGCTTGTTGGGTCTTTCAGAGGGCAGTAATGATATCTACCTTTCTGTGAGTGCTTCATTGCTTCAGTAATAGGGTCAGGTCTTGGGTTCTCCCCTTAAGCTGGATCCCACTTGGGGCCTGTCGCTGGACCATTATTTCCTCAGGCTCCTCTCCATTACCATCCCTGCAGTTCTTTCAGACAGGAACAACTATTGATCAGAGTTTTGACTGTGGGATGGCAACCCCCTTCCTCACTTGATGTCCTGTTTTTGTTTTTTTTTCCCCCGGGAGGTGGGCTCTACAAGTTCCCACTCTTTAATGTAGGGCATTTCATCTAAGGACCCTCCATTTGAGTTCTGAGAGTCTCTCACCTCCCAGGTCTCTTGTACATTCTGGAGGGTTCTCCCAACCTCCTACTTCCCAAGGAGGTTGCCTGTTTCCATTCTTTCTGCTTGCCCTCAGGGCTTCAGTACTTTTCCCTCACCCATGCTGAATCAGGTTCCCCTCTCCAGCCATCCCCTAACCCCTAACCCTAACCCTAACCCTAACCCTAACCCTAACCCTAACCCTAACCCTAACCCTAACCCTAACCCTAACCCTAACCCTAACCACTTACCCTCCCAGGTGACTCCCTCCCTTCCCTCTCCCCATTGTGGTTGCTTTCTTCTCCCTCCCAAGTGGGACCGAGGCATCCTCACTTGAACCCTTCAGCTTGTTGGCCTTTTTGAGTTCTGTGGACTGTATCTTGGGTAGTCTGTAATTTTATATTTATTTATTTATTTATTTATTTATTTATTTATTTATCTATCTATCTATCTATCTATCTATCTATCTATTTATTTTGGCTGGTAGCCACTTATTAATGAGTATATACCATGCATGTTCCTTTTGGGTCTGAGTTACCTCACTCAGGAAGAAAGAACTATTTTTAAAAAATGATGCATAACCTCCTGATTGGGAGAAAGGATCTGCCAGCTATATTTGAACATAAACAGAGAGAAGAATAAAGAAATCTCTAAGGAGACATTGGGATGATGGGCACTTGCTGCAGGAGCATGTTAAGAAGGCATTTTTCAGAGTATATTCCTAACTCCAGCGGGGAAATCCAGGTAGGCGCATTCCCTATATGATCAACATAGCCCCAAAATTCAGTACCTAAACTACAGCTCACAGACCTATTTTTTTTCTGATAAAATAAGCAGATAAAGCAAAAAAGGGGGAGAATTTTGTTCAAGGGAGGTGGGATTTGATCAATGTACATTGGGTGCATGTGTGTAAGTATAACACTGAATCCCACTCCTATAAACAGCCTTCTAAGGATTAAAAATTGAAAACGAATCCAGAACTTTCTCAATGGAAGGCTCATAAATTATATGGAAATTTCATATGAACCTCTAGCATCAACTCCAAATAAAACCAACTGAAAAATAAAGATAGCCCCAATAATAGCTATTCACAGTAATATCTAACAGTCTTCTGACTTCTGAGCCATCTCTGTAATCACGTTCATCTCTCCAATCAACATGCTATATGACTCTGCAGGAGACACAGGTCACAGCAGAACTAGAAATAGAGCACACTTCCTAGAAACTACATGATGACATTGTGTAAAGTCTCCGGATAGCAAAAGCATGTTGTATATAGTATTCTTATTTCCTGAAATTAAGCTTACCAAAGTGGTAAGCTAAAAATTGAAGTACCAAAAGGTTTAGGGTTTATTCAAGAAACACAATTGTATATAGCATAGTGGCTCACCCTTTGTTGCAAAATTGTTGACATACTTTCATTAAATACAATAATTTCCTTAAACTAAAAACAAACAAAAAACAAACAAAAAACAAAAAAACTTAGGCTATTTCAAATTGCTTTGCTGAGTGTGTTCATCTAAAGAACAGCAGGTGAATATGAACAAGTTCAAACCTATTTTTATTTTCCAGTAAATCCCAAATGCCTTAGCTTTGCTAGCTAATAGCTTCCAAAAACATGCTGATCTTGGCAGTAATGAGAGCCATGGGAGAGGCCAGGCTGAGTGAAGGAACACAGGGCTAGGCTTTCATGAGTAAATTTAAAAGCAATCAATGGAAAATACAAAAACTTTTAAGTTCATCTTACCCTAATTCCAAAATTTGAAATAGTATGTAAGAAACAAATTAACCCAGCTTTCTTCTTTTTTTCTTGCCAAAAAATATGCATTTCAACCCTAAAAATGAGAGATGAAGGTGATATAGCAGCAACCACCAGGTACACACCCTGAAGTAAATAAATAAGCATTAACCATATTTCTATTTATATATAGAAACTTAAACTAGCTACAAGTAATTATGAAGCAGTACAGTACCAAGACATCTCCTCTATAGTTTAGAGTTCAACTTCCAGATTGTGTTTCTTTATACTTTGTTAAAAAGAATGTTGCCCGAATTGTGTCTATCTAAATTTCCCAATTAGGGAAAATTAAATGAGGATTTTATTTGTTCTCTGCTCTTTGAGTATGTTCCCAAATAAAGTGTCACTATGATTGAATGCTTTCTCCCTCATTTTGGTGTTCACTCATTCAGTTATATGGGCACAAAACATTTCTTATAATTACAGTATATAATACATTTCAGAGTGAACTTATTTCCTATTGGGCTGTTGAATGGATGATTGATGTTGGTGTTTGTTCCATATGTAGCCTGGTACATGAACATTCTGTACTTTTGCTATACTAGGATAAATCCTGCAGTGAAAATAACACACTACCCTTATAGTCAAGAACATTATATATTTTAGAATTTTCACTTTTACTTTTGAGAATTTTATACATTTATATAATTAAATGTTATCATATCTATCACAAATGTTCCCCCTGCACATTCCCCTTCCTCCGTGTTCCACCCTCAGCTTGTTCACTCTCAGATCCAAGTTCTTACTTTTATTAATAATCTAGTGAGTGCCATCAATATGTTCATGGGTTCATGGCTCCTTCCAGAAGCACAGGAAACCTACAGTGACCACATCCTCAAACGTGAATGATTCTCCCTCCCTCAATATCTGCCAACTGCCGATAACTCTTCAGTAAGGGGTAGGCAATGAAGATCTTCTACCTCTCCCTGTCAGGATTTTGGTTATTTTAATTTTGCATTTGTCTTGTATATGAAAGGTAACCAGCAGGGAGAATACTTCCTAGTGAGTTTGCCATTGATTTCTCTATGGCCCATAGCCAAAGTATGTGCTATATGGCCATGAGGCATAACCATATTGTTGTGCTGTATAACTAAGAGCAATGGCTGAGACCTTTGTTGGTTGGGAGTCCCTTGGGATCTCTGTGACTGACAGCTTTGGGAGGCATCTTGTGCCTAATATTGCATTTTCCCTTTAACCATTTTGTTTTTTTCTGGTAGTAATCTTATCCTCCCTTGTGAGATCATTTCTCTTAAGCTTGTTTTTTTAAGTTGTATTTTAGCATTAGCTAACTATATATTTGGCTTTTGCAAGTTGTTTTTAATATATCTTTAGTTGTCGTTGGCCAGTCCTCTCAGTATACACTCCTGTCTCCATCTTTCCATGTTATCTACACTTATTCTTTAGCTCTTAGTATTCTCTCCTCTTTCATTCCACATGTGTGCTACTATCCCTCCACCTTTTTTTTCTTTTTGAGAGTTGGTTTTGATGTCACAGGCTTTCCATACCTCTTACTTTAAGCCTCCCCTTCACCTGATTTTCCCCATACTTCCATGTCCCACCCTGATTAAGTCATTCTACCTCAGCATTCCTATCTACCTTAAGTTTACTCTCTCTCTTTAAGTAATGTGTTCCTGATTCAAAAGACTTCCTTCTAATTTCCTGGGTTTTGTCTATGTTTCAAATTAAATAAACACAACACAACAGATTCCAGCTAATATGAGAGACATGAGAGACAACATAAGGGATTTGAGAAACTGGGATTTCATAATGCAGGAAGAACAAGGAAGGAAGGAAGGAAGGAAGGAAGGAAGGAAGGAAGGAAGGAAGGAAGAAGGAAGAACAATAGAAGAAAAGAATGAAAAACGGAAGAAGGTAAGAAGGAAGGAAGAAGAAGGAAGCAAGAAGTGAAGGAACTAAAGGCTTATCTCTCACTGTGCACAAAACTTAGCTCCAAATACATAAAGGATCTCGACATAATGTCTGATGCCCAGAAACTGTTTAAAGGGCAGAGTAGAACATGGGGCCCAACCTACCATAGAGCTAAGGACTTTCCGAATAAAACTGCTGGAAAGGAAATAACGCAACCAGCAAATGAGTTCCCATGAAACTTGAAAGCTCTGCCCGGCAAAAGAAATAGTGAAGCAAATGGACAGCCAGTCACAGAATGAGAGAAAATCATTTACTAACTATTCATCTGGCATAGTCTTAGTGTCTAGGATTTGAAAAGGCATAAAACCCCCTAAACATTAAGAAAATAAATAACCCAATTAAAAATGGGCTATGGAACAGATCAGAAAATTCTCAAAAAGAAATGCAGATGACTAGGAAACACTTTAAAAACGGCAAACATTTTATTTTTTTTTAGTACCAAAGAAATGTAAATTAGAACTACTTTAAGATTCCTGTCTACTCTAGTCAGAATGGTCATCAGAAATACAAACGAAAACAAAGGTTGGCATAGATGCAACAAAAAGGAAGCTTTATACACTGATATCCAGGGTGTAAAGTAATGCAGCCACTTAGGAAGAGTGAAGGTTCCAAAAGTTACTTTACCATATGTCCCAGCTATGCTACTGCTGTGCATATTTCTGCTAGACTTTATATCTACTACAGAGACATTTGTATACTCCTTTTCATTGAACAAGTCACCATATCTAGGGAAAGGAATTGAGTTATATGACTATCAGCAGATGAATAGACAAAAGATTTTATTGATATGTCTATGTAGTGGGATATTACTCAGGTGTGAAGAAAAATGAAATTATGACACTTACAAGTAAATGGATGGGACCGAGGAAAATTATGTTGGTGATGCTAACATAAGCTCAGAAAGATATATTTTCATGGTTTGAATGCCAAGTGAGAAGTTACAGAAAAGAAATTTGCTTTTCTCCTTGACAAAGACAGCAATGATAACAATAAAAGTTCTTGGTGAAAGACTTATATGAGTTTTTGAAATGGATACTTCTTTAATACCATATAAATAATTATAGCAAGTAAAAATATGCCCAACCATAAAGGCTGTGATGAAAACCATGCTATAGCAATAGCAACTGCATGGAAGCATTTCAGGAAAGGGCATGGAATCTTAATTCTTCAACCCCTATCTGAGACACATTTGGAAATAAGATAGAGAAAATATGTACCTAAGTAGCCTACACTAGGTGTTTCGGCCGATGCCCCAGCATTGTGGATAGGTGTCTGGCGGCTTCTTCTCTTCTGCTGTCAGCAGGAGAGTAAGCTACAGGCTATACATAGTGACCTCAGAAGTCAGGGCCACCCAGAAACTTACATTTTCATTTTCATTTCTTAAAAAAAGACTTTCCTTTGTGCATTCCTCTGTTTAGCATTAAAAATTTAAACATATACTTGTGTTTTCATCAACTAATCTACTGTTATTAATGGAGTGATTATTACTAGCTCAGCAATGATGCAGAATTTCAATGTCTCAAACTACATGTGAAGCAAAAATCAACTCTATCAATACTTCATGCAGTAGGCCATTGGGAATTAAGCACAGTGTAAAATTTATTATTTGTACTAATTAAAAGCACAGAAAAATTGAAAGGGAAAATTTGTACTCAAATAGTTATAAAAGCAGTGTGTTTATGGGTGTTTAAACATATAGAAAATGGTACATATCAATACACTCTGGACTTATATTTCAAGAGCTTTGGTTCATTCAGACTGATAGGTGCGAATTGTCATTCAACTCAACAATCGGTTAATAAACATAGTAAATGTCAGTGATGCATCTTATATGTTGATGGGCACTGTGATACTCTGATTAATCAGATATGCACCAGTATGTGGTGAATATACTAACAATAAAAAGATAATAAACATACACGTTGAAAAAAATAACTCAATTTTATAAGATTATTAACAATTGGCAAAATGGGAAAATTGTGAGCTACTTGAACAATGAGGTCAAATCAGTCTGTGAAACACAGATAGGTATCTCTGAAGTCTCAACTTTATATTATTATCAGAAAGAGAGAGACATACTTCTAGTGTTGATTTGAATGTGATCTACCAAAGCCTCGTCAATACGATTTTGTAATAATAATCTTAATTAGTGTTTAGGTTATTATATAGTTAGTACACTGTAGTGTAGCGTGTGTACATGAGTACATGATAATGAGTAAGCAGATTACACATCTTTGAGCATATTCCTTTTAAACTGTACCTGTTGCAGCATTCTCAAATGGATGAAATTAAATTCCTGTTTTCTTTATGATTTTGTACAGTAAGTAGAGGGAACTGTCTATAAATTCACAAATGAAATTTACTTTGTTCCTTAAAAACTAATCACCAGTAATGAAAACATATAATTAGGTGTTGATTTATGTAGAGTTTGCTTTTGTTTAATAGATAAGTAATTTAGCTATATGAAAGGATAATTATCATTCCAAATTGGATTTTATATCTAAATAATTTAATTAGGCAGTAAACTATTATTTGATTTTGAATAATCTATAAATTGCTATATCACTTGGCAGTGGTGGTGCATGCCTTTAATCCCAGTACTTGGGAGGCAGAGGCAGGAGGATTTCTGAGTTCGAGGCCAGCCTGGTCTACAATGTGAGTTCCAGCACAGCCAGGGCTATACAGAGAAACCCTGTCTCAAAAAACCAAAGAAAGAAAGAAAGAAAGAAAGAAAGAAAGAAAGAAAGAAAGAAAGAAAGAAAGGAAGGAAGGAAGGAAGGAAGGAAGGAAGAAAGAAAGAAGAAAGAGGTATATTGGTCTACATTATACAACAGATGGTATAGCACAGTTGTCAAACACAAATGCTTACAATGGACAGTAAGAAAGAATTTGTTAAGTATTTTGTGAAGATTATTAAAAACATGTTCATTTTTGTTCGTTTGTTTGTTTGTTTGTTTGTTTGTTTTTTGAGACAGGGTTTCTCTGTGTAGTCCTGGCTGTCCTGGAACTCACTCTGCAGACCAGGCTGGCCTTGAACTCAGAAATCCACCTGCCTCTGCCTCTCAAGTGTGGGGAACAAAGGCATGTGCCATCACTGCCCAACTGTCATGTTATTTTCAATCACTGAAATGTTAATGAACACAATAAATACAAAATGTCTGCATAACAGTATATTACTGAGCCAAAAGTTATGTATTTTGTTAGGTATTTTAGTATTTTTTTATGAGAGGAAGAACATCTGCTGTCATGTGGTCAAAGAAGTTCTGAGAACGTGGCACTGTTGAGCCACTGCCCACTCACTCTAGTCTTTTGTAAGTGATATGCAACCTGTATTGTCATTTACAAAGAGCTCATGTGCTTCTAGAATAAGCAATATGCAGCTTTTAAAAATTCACATTGAAAGCAGAGTCACCTATGACTATGTTGATGAATGGTGATTTAGATAAACGGAGCTCTTTAGACTCAACATTAAATTCTACAAGCAGCTAAGAGTCATATCAAAAAATTTCGTGGCTGCAGCTTTGATTTCATGTATTGTTCCAGACAGAGGGATCTCATAAGTTTCCAGCTATCAAGAGAATAGATAAAAATAACTCAAAATTGTCATAAAATGTGAAAAATTTGGCATAAACTGAGCAATGGATCTGGACATTATTTATTTATTTAACTTTTCCCATTGGACTTCCTGGTTCCCTGAGCCTTCCTTGATCTCACAATAAATATTCTACCTGAAATATCTTCCCATTGATTGAAGTTTGATGCCAATATATTCAGAGAGTAGCAATAATATTTTTAGCAATAAAAAACATCACCCAAAATTGTCCATTCCAGGTTTAAAATAATAACCATAAAAATAAAAGCACCAGAATTGTTTCTCTGGAAGAATCCTTTGTTCTGATGTCTACTACATAGCAACAGAGGCAGTGTAGATCCTAGAATGGAACATCCAGCTAGGAATGCAAGACTAGCAGAAAAACATGGTATTGAATTAATTCTAAAAACTGCAAATAAGAAGAAATATTAAATATAGGTCTGTGTGCATCTGATTCATCTTACCCAACAGAATGATCTCAAGCCACAACCATTCTCTGGAAAATGACAACGTCATTATTTTTACAGTGTTTATATGCTATATTTTTCTATTACCACACACACTTGTTGACATGAATCTAGGATGATAGATAAAATGTGTGTGTGTGTGTGTGTGTGTGTGTGTGTGTGTGTGTGTGTGTCTGTGTGTCTGTGTGTCTTAGAGAGGAGGATGAAGGGAGGAAAGGGAAGGACAGAGGTGTGGGGGAAGGAGGAGAGAGAGAGAGAGAGAGAGAGAGAGAGAGAGAGAGAGAGAGAGAGAGAGAGAGAGAGAGAAGGAAGACTAGTGGGGAAGGAAGAGACTAGGAAGAAATAGAAAAGAAGAGGGTAATTAAAATACAAGATCAGTAAATGATATTCTTACATTACCTGTGGGAAACTAGCACTGTGTTCAGTGAATACAACAGGCAAACTAGCATTTCATGAAAACTCATTATAGAAATGTTAGGAATCTGAAAGTCATAAAGGAAGCCTAATTCCCCTAAAGTATACACAAGATATCCATGTTCTCTATGTGCACTAAATCCCTTCCATAAAGGGAAGAAATGACGGAAGCCCAGAACATAGAATTTGATGGAATTGCCAGAGACGGTATTTGGATATTGGGTAAGGACTACACAGTTTTGCTCTTCTCTGAGAAGGAAATGCAATTCAGCAGAGGCTCTTTGAAGACACACCCATGGGGAGACAAACCACAGCCAGCCCTGTGTGTCAAGAGAGAACACTGCTGCAGCTACCTTCCTCATTACTGAAAGAACCGAGTAGGACCACTTTACACTAGCTGGCACTGGAAGACACCACAGTACAACCCTCTGCCTGGCAGCCCTCCCCATACACTGCTGGGGTCCTTCTCTGATAGAACCTTCTAGCAGTGGATGTGCTCCTTTGCAGGACAGTTTGAGAAATGTAGTTCACAAAGTCTCTGGGGGTGTTCAGAATCAAAAAATGAGAAGCAGGGGAGTTGAAATGTCATTTCATCTCATATTTAAGCTCAGGGAGATTGCAAGAAACTGATAATATGTTACTCTTGTACATCATAGAACTTTCTTTTGTCCAACACTATTTTCAGTGTCACGGTCCATTAAATCCTCCATAAATATAGATTAGTAAGTAATATCTAATTTCAATAAGCTGCATAACACTCTACAGAACTCTCATGAAGAAGAAAATGTAAATCTAGGGGAAACTTAAAATTAGAGAACACATTTTCTCAAAATTACTTACCAGTTGATTAGCCTCAATACACCATTTATTTTATGCATTATAGTGTCAACTAATGAAAAAAATAGAATCCTATAATCTATCAGCACAATTACTGCAACATTCAATAAATCTTATCAAAAATATATATGAAATGAGTATATCATAAGAAACTTAAAATTAGATATTTTAAGTGAGCAAACACATAAAATACAGAATTACTTTAGATTTAATTAATAAACATCCTTGGAAATGTTAACATTATTTCAAGCCTATTCAGTTAAAAATTGTTTTGGAGACAAGGTCTCTTTGTGTATTCTCGGTTGTCCTGAAACTTACTGTGTGGACCAGGATGGTCTTGAAGTCACAGAGATCCTCTGGGTCTCCCGTCTGAATGCTAGAATTACGGGTGTGTGACACCAAGCCTGATTAGCTTTGATTTTTTTAATACTATAAGAAACATGTATGATGAGATTATTTCTTGAGATTATTTTTAAAAACCTTTGTAGCTTCATGCTTTTTTTCTTTTTTTTATTGGATATTTTCTTTATTTACATTTCAAATGTTATCCCCTTTCTTGGTTTCCCCTCCCCCTGTAAACTCCCTCCCCCATCTTCCCTCCCCCTGCCTCTATGAGGGTGTTCCCCCACCCACCCTCCCACCCACCTCCCAGCCCTAGAATTCCCCAATACACTGAAGGCATTGGGCCTTCAAGGACCAAAGTCCTCTCCTCCCATTGATGCCAGACAAGGCCATCCTCTGCTATATATGCAGCTGGAGCCATGGGTCCCTCCATGTGTACTCCTTGGTTGTTGGTTTAGTCCCTGGGAACTCTGGGGAGGTCTGGTTGGCTATAAAAGAATATATGACTTATAAATTTTATTTTAGAACTACTCAAGGCAGTTTGGCATTGGATAGGGTCAAGGTTTATATGTTCATTTATGATAAAACATTATAATATCCTAATTTTATACTATGGACAGAGATGAGAACACTTGTGTTTGTACCTTCTCAGTTTTTTATAAGTAAATATTTCAAATTCAAAGTTATATTACTCACTTAGGCTCTCAAATAATAATACATTGGGATTTTAAAACTTAACCAGTCTCCTAAACTTCTTCCCCAAACTGGTCTTCTAAATTGAGAATACAGAGCTTCAAGAAGGAATAAACAATAAGAAAATATCAAACCAACTGAAAAACTAAACTTAAAGAATATTCCAGTTAATTTCTTTAAAAAATATTTATTTTTTGTTCTTGTTTGTGAATTTCATACATACAACGTATCTTGATCCATTTGTCTCCTCACAACTCTCATTCCAATCCTCCCCTATCCCAATTACCACGACTCCCTACCAATTTCATAACTCTTTATTTTTCAGTCTGCTAAGTCCAGTTAGTTCTGACACTATGTGTATCAGTTAGTCAATGTGTGCACTGGGGTGGGGCTGTCTACTGGAGCATGGGTAATTTCTCAAAGCCCATGTCCCTGAAGAAAATTGACTTTTCTTCTCTTAGCAGTTATCCATCTTGAGTAATACCATATCTAGGAGTGAGACTGTATAGCTACCTTTTCCATCCAGGCTGGGGTTTTATGTGACTTAAGCTTATTTGGGTCTACCACTCTGCAGTCTCTTACTTTAGTTAACTCTTAACATGTCAGTCACATAAATTAGTCTACTAAGAACTGCTATTCACTCCACCTTGAATACATTGGAATCTAAGCAAGTCTCAACATCTCTACTCCACTTTAGTTCTAAAGCGAGTCTCTCTCTCTCTCTCTCTCTCTCTCTCTCTCTCTCTCTCTCTGTGTGTGTGTGTGTGTGTGTGTGTGTGTGTGTGTGTCTCAGCTTACTGAAATTAATTACTAAATTTCTTTTGCTTCTATTCTTGCCTGAAATGTTTTTGTTCAATGTAGCCATGGCTATTATATAAGCTTACTCAGAACATGACCTGTTTGTACTCAATGTTCTCTAGTGAAAACTTCTAGTCTTTATGCTAGAGTGAAATCACCAGACCATATAATAGTGAGAAACAGGAGATGGCTGTGGTGTCCTGTGGCCACAACACTGTCACATCATGTTGTCATGCGTATCTTGGAACCTTTGATAGACTCTGCCTGAAAGGATTGTTCTTCACTTACCGTTCCTTGCTGGGTATTTGCTTTGTTGCACTTTTCCTGGATTTATATGGACCTCTCCATTGGGACCGTGAAGACATTCCCCTTTGCAGCAAGGACTAACCCTGGGTTCTTTTAACTGCACAAGATATGTTTAGCTTTGCCACAACAAATGTTGGACCAGACAAAACTAAATAACTAGAAAGGACTTTCTTGCAGCAGGGGGCACAAACCCTTCCAAATTGCCTGAATTCTATTTTACTGACACCAAAACCTGGAGAGTTTTAAAAGCAGGAGTGGGAAGGCTCTTAGGCCAGCTTTATATACAAATTGGTCTTACCCTAAAGAAAAGTAAAGTCCCTTAAATCTTCAGGGGTAGGAAGAAGTTTTACAACATAAGCCATCCAAAGTCATTTTCTACCCTCCCACAGAAACCTGCAGGCATTACTATCTTTCTTCACAACTGTATTTCAAAATATGAAAAAAATCACATTTCACAGCAAGACAGTGCTATGCTGTAAAACAGTCAGGAGACTACGAGAAGATTTATATCTCCAAGAAAAGAGAAAGAATTTACACGTTTAAGTTTTCTAAAGTATATGTTCCAAGAAAAGGAGTTTAGATAGCTCTCTGGTTAGGCCACCTGGATTTTATAAGTATATGAGACCATGGTTATCAGAAACCTAGAAGCAAGAATACAAGGAGGCATCTTGGGGGGCTGGAGAGATGGCTCAGTGTTTAAGAATACTTGGCTGCTCTTCTAGAGGTCCTGAGTTCAATTTCCAGCAACAACACGGTGTCTCACAACCATCTGCAGTGGGGTCTGATGCCCTCTTCTGGTGTGTATCAAGACAGAGAACTCAGATACATAAAATACACAAATAAATAAATACACAAATACCATAAAATAAAAAAACAAGGAGGAATCTTTCATTGTTGTTAACCCTTCCTTTGGAATGTATATATCACATAAAGGGAACTATCTTCTCTGTCTTACTCACTTATATTAAAGAAACAACAAAAAAATCAAAGCAAACAAAAAAACTATAGAAAACTGTACCCCATCTTGCTAATAAGCACCTTTCTGGTGTATCCACCAGTGTATTTTAATCTTGCCTTGTTGTATGACTTTGTTGTTTTGCGAAATTAAAAAACTTCACTAAACTGCTTCCATGGTTGAACATTACATTTGGGAAGAGCTAAATGTATCTTCCTGGGCCATGATGAGTTGCATACACTCTAGAATAAGCCATGTCCTTTATTTCTTTGGGATAAGAACTTTTTCTCTTATTGACAGGAATAAGGTCCTGTCTAATATGAGACAACATTTAAGGAAAAGAAGGAATTTTGTTATGTAGTAAGTAAAAAGACTAATGCTTAAAAAGAGTGTATCCAGTTACAAAATTAGCATAAATACAGCCTTTAATCCTCCCCATGCCAGATCTTATAAACACCACACAACCTGTTTTACTAAAATTGATGTCCAACAATAGTTTTTACTGATTAATTTAAAGTGTTTCAAAATTAGGCACGTACAGCCATTATTGAATGGCATGGCTTATTTGACCTTCAAATTCCTTTCAATCCTCTTTTTACCTGTTTCTCACACAGGCATTTGTTTCCCATTATACCAAGAACTCAAATTGTAGTTAAATGGTGTGTAATTCTCCTTTCATTATAATAACATTTGTTTATTGCTTTCACACTTGCTACAGCCACGGATCATCTAAATACAGTGAGAAATAATTAGAATTCTTTTGTACATGTCAAAATACTTTAAGCAAATCGTTACATTACAGTCTCATATGAATGTGCTGTTTTTCTGGGCTGTTGAAAATGGAAAAATAAAATGAAGTAGGAAATGGTTGTTGTGCAGTGAGTACACAAACTCACTTATGCCCATCTTTAGAAAAAAGGTGGACAATCAGTATTAGAGAAAAATCACATCTAACTCAACTGATATTTTGAAGCTATATCTGAGTCAGAAGCGATATTGTTTTTCAACAACAACAACAAAAAAACCCCACCTCAGCTATTATCAGGAAAAAAAGAACCATGTAGCCCTGACTTTTGCTGTCTTCACAGTTGATCCATTGGTGTCAATTATATATATATATGTATAACATATATATATATATATATAATTATTACTATTTACTACTATTATTATTAAAAGAAAACCCAGTTCCAAGGGTGGACTACTTCTGGCTGGCTTTTTGGTTTGGGAGGCTCTCAAGGGTTCCCCCAAAATATAGAAAACTGTCAATTTTTCTGTTTCCCATCAAGATGAAAAGGTAAAATTTTGTTACTGCAGAAATTGCATACTTCTGTTTCAGGGCCCAGAGAAAACAAACTGCATTTGTTGTGGGAAATTTCTCCTTGTTGGCAAACACTTATAGTGTTGGGAGCGGCTATGCAGGTCTCCAGGGGATATTTTCCATGTGTAATTTTACTTATCTCTGGACTGTGTGTATAGCAAAACCTACCAGCCATGCAGAATAAACCCATTGGTGCAGTAGGGGTCAGGCATGTAATGTGTGTAAGCAATCACTTTCCAATTGGATTTAATGATCACCCCACAGAAGGGAATTAACTTATGGTACTGTAAACCTGTTCAGAAGACTGTGAATAAGGTCGGAGATCCTAAGGGGGAAGCTCTTGCCATGGTTTCCTGAACGGACATTATGTGTCTATCAACTTGCCTTCTAAGTAATGTTTATTCCCATAGATTAGTGTTATTGCCTACTTTGCATGAGAAAAACGTTTTTTGTGCTGTGGTCAGTAGGGACTGCAGAGATTCATAACTGGTCAAAGTACCAAGAATAAACTGTTGATTATGGCAAGCTGCAAATGGTACATTTATATTCCACCCTCTACAGAATGTTGTAGAAGGAGGGTCAGAAAGAATGTAGGACTCAAAAGAAGTGAGGAGGAACAGCAGCATGGTTTGGTGAACTAACATTGGTCATGAGTAACTACCCAGGATACACACAAGGCCATAAACACCCTGTTGTGGAAGGAGAAGGGAATCACAGCACCCCCATCCCCAAATTTATGATAAAGGTAATGGCTGTTAGGAGGAGGGACATTTTCTTTAGTTTTGTAGCCAGTGGCAAGGTGTGATGCTTTTGTATTCTACACCCATGCCTCTAAAGACAACATCAATACAACTCTTAAGGGCACACACACACATATACACATACCCAGAAAAAAAAACCGTGAAAGCAGTGTGGCTATAGTTGGGAAGAAGGGGGTTAGGGGATTATCAGGATAGTAGAGAAACAAGAGAGTTAAAAAATAGTGGAGATGAATATGATTGAAATAGATTTGTTAATTAAATACCTTATATATGTGAAATATCAGCAAGAAATCCATTATATGATTAATTTGTTAAACCATTATAAGAATCCTAAAATTTATCTCAAGACCCTAAAGATGGATGAGGAGAGACCACTTTATCTCTTTCATTTTTCCCAGTGAGACCACATTGAATTAACCTCTGTTTTCTGCTTATTAAAAAATAAAACAGGAAAACCAAAACAAAATAAACAAAAGCCAAGCACAGTGGCTTGTGCTTCTAATCCGAGCTCTGAAGAGATACAACTAGTCAGATGTCTGAGAATCTTCTACTGCAAGAAGCTTCAGGTCAATGATGTACCCTGTCCTATAAAACAAAGGGTCTGCCTACTGAAGAAGACATTCAAGGTTAGCCTCTGGCACCCACCTATGTAGACATACACATGGAAACAAACAAAAATAAATAATATGTGGAAAACTCATAATAACAACACATGCATTTAATATGAGTTCTAGAGATTAGTTTTTTATAGGTAAACATCATATACTGACATTTATGCAACATGGCTGTTGATGTCACTCAAGTGTTGGAATGCTTGACTATCAAGAAAGGATCCCTGGGCTTGACTTCTGAACATTGCTTACACTGGATTTAGTGGCAAATTTATGGAATCTCAGCACTCTTTGGAACGTAATAGAAGGATAAAGAGTTCAAAGCCATCTTTGACCAGTATGAGACACTGAAGTCAATGTCTCAAGGAAACAAAAGAAGACAAAACAAAAACACCTTTATTATAAAACAAGTGGGATTATTAAATTTGAATAGAATTTCATTCTGAGAGAACTTGGATTTTAACAAAATGCAACTTAGAACCAGAAAGTTTTGTCAAATTTCACATAACTAGTTAACTGAGAACTATTATCTAGTGCTGGGCTGACTACTGGACAGAGCTTTGGAAAATGCTGGCACGTGGTATTCATGTGGCCAGGATAGGATGTGTCACTGTTGATTTCTCATTTATTTATAAAACCCATCTTCTGGTTCTCATAAAAAGAACAATCTTAGTGGAGAGAAATTTGTATTACCACTACCATGTAATACCATCTTCAGGAGCAAAGCCATTCAGTTATCCAACTCCTAAATTGCTTATAATCAGAACAGTCAGGCTTCAGCAGTCAACAAAGGGTTAATTTTACCGATTCCCTCTTAATTAATCTTAATTAGTAATTGATGAACTATAAAGAGCTTTAAAACCAGATGTACAATTATTTCTTATTGAGAAAAGAGGGATTACAACCCAATTTGACATGCCATGAAAAATTCATCAAGAAAGGAGCTTCTTTTCTACTAAAAACAAAAAGAAGTCAACAAATTTTAAACACATTCTGAATCAGTTAATTGAAATTCTAATCTCTGAAACCCTCTGGAGAAAATTTATGTGAATGATGAATTAAAATGCTAAAAATGACACAATTGGACCTGAAGTTTAGTTACCAACTTTAGTCTCTGCTTCAATGCTCTGTGACAGTGGAGGCTACTATCGAATCCACATTGTAAAGAACAAACATATGGACTAGAATAGTCTAAACTTTTCTATAAAGATTACAATGTGAGTTCTATTCTTTGTATTTTAAGAAACAAAATGACATCTAATAGGTTTTAAGAAGACATTGAGAAACAAATTAAATAAAACCACCAGAAATAAATGAATTTTTTATTAGGTATATAAATCTTCTGTTCTTTTATTAAGTCCTTCAAAGATTTATTAAATTTTCCCTGATTTGAGAAACACTGCAGAACTGTAATAAAAAAGATGGATGGATTTTAATTCAGTTTTTATAATGATCCAATGGGTTGATTTTAACATTTTGATGTAGAGGATATAGATAGTATAAAAAGGATTTATTTTTAAATTACATTTTTTGGGAGTAATAGTAGATTCTTCAGCACATTTAATTGTCATTAGACACTGAGCTTTCTCTCTAATATCTAACTGCCAATGATCAATTTTTAATTCCAATTAATTACAAGAGGTACACTTATAAGTTCTTTGAAATCTATCAGAAATATATTACCTGAAAACATTAACTTCCTACTACATGTATACCTACAGGCACACTAAATAAATAGAATATTGTTCTTTTACTATAATTCTATATTTTGAGAATGTTCTTTATTATGCTTGTCTGCTAATTTCTGAGTAAAACATCTATTTTCAGCTAAACCTTAGAGTGTGTTTCCACAAGGCTCACCTTTTTTTCTGTCACTGTCAGCGTGAGTTGTATAAAACTGTATGTTCAGTTTGCTTCCGGGAAGAGCAATGAGCTGCTGTGGGCTGTGATCTGAGGAAAGCATGCATCTGGCCTCATTGGTTTCGGCTTGACTGCATGTATTCATGCTCAGGTTCTAGTAAAGCATCCTCTTGTCTTCAGTGGCTCACTGGACAGATAAGTAGAAATGTACCACATAAGAGGTTCCTGTTGAAGGTCTTGAGCTTCAAGCTTCTCATAAAGTCTTCATTTGGGGGATAATAGATAATAAATGAACACAGGAATGAACCTGTTACATGCTCATAGTGCAGCGAGACTAAAGGATTATGAGAGATTTCTTTACAGAAAGGTTTGAATAGAGACCAATTTAAAGTGAAAGTTTAAATGGTGTCTTTCTAGAGCACTATACCTTCCAGGTGGCTAGGATGAAGCAACTAACAGGTGTAGACAATATGGCTTCTATTACAACTTCACATCTGCTGAGTGGGGCTTTACCTCTGAGTACAGTCAGTCCTACTCCGAGGGAGAGCCTAAATGTTAATATTTAGTTTGTATGTCTAATTATTTGAAGTGTTTGTGAATGACACATCAAAAGTCCAAAAATGGGAGTTAGGGCTATATATCTCAGGAAAAGTATTTGCTTTGCATGTGAAGGGCTCTGCGTTTAATCTCCAGTTTTGTTTATAAAAAATACCTGTGTACTGGATCAAGTCTTTTCAGGACCAGGGCCCTTTCCTCCCTTCTTCTTGGGAATCATATGATTTGCTAATTGTGTCTTGAGTATTCAGAGCTTCTGGAATCCAGTATTGTAGGGGAGTACCAGAACAGAGAAATGGGAGGGGGTTGATTGGGGAATGGGCAGAGGGAAGAGGACTTATGGGACATATGGCAAGGGGGGAACTGGGAAAGGGGAAAGCATTCGGAATGTAAACAAATAATATAGAAAATAAAAAAAATACCTGTGTACTCTACTACTTACTTGTAAAATCACTGGAATGCTATTGGAGATGGTTAACTCATAATTACCTCACACATGTGAACTCCAGAGATTTTGTGTTCAAAAGTAGATGAAGCTGTACTTGTACTATAGGCCCACCAAGCTGAAGAGGCTGCCCAGATAGCAGTGAGTAGCACCACTGGATTTCTGACTGTTTAAAACTGATAAGTAGCCATGAAAACAAACTTATGCTTTCACTGAAGAAAAATATCTAAACATAGAAAAAATTAAATTTATGAAAATTTTTAAATATAAAGTGATGGAAACATTGAAACTGTATGTTGAGGAAATGCCAGTCTATCAAACAACATTAGTCTTAGAATTCATGATTACACAACTTAAAATATTCCTTTTTATATCTTGTAATTCTTTACAGTGGAATAGCTTGGATGTCTATTTGGATTTAAATAATGGAACTAAATACTGATCAAGGTTCTGCAATTTGGATTATAAAATTCTTGTTTTAATAAAGTTTGACAAAAAGTGACGTACCTGTGGGAGTCAATCATTATGACTCTGTGTGTGATCTCCTACTTGAGTGGATTGAGCAGAAAGAACTGCAGTGAATTAAATGGCAGCCAAGGTTGCTCTGTGAGTTCTCGGTTAACTCTGGCTAGAGTCTCAAGAAAATAAGACATATTAATAAATAAATTAAAAGAAATCAAAGACACTTCAAGGATTGTGGCTAGAGATTCTGATAGAGTTATTTGGATTGGTGGAAGTAAAGGTAATAAGATCTTGAATATGGTTTGAAACTGTTGACTGATTAGATGTGGAATATGAGAACTATCCCAGTGATCACACCAGTTCTGAAGGAGGAACAGCTGAACTGATGGAGTTTGTTACCTATTGATAAGACAGATTTGGGAAGCATATTATGAGGTTTTCTTTAGACATGGGCAGATTAGGTGTCTGTTAGACCTCCAGGGGATTTTGATAGGGAATTGGATAAAAACTTTTATTCATTGAACTTTTAGCAAGAATGCAGTTTGTAAATCAGTCCCTTTGCCCTTTCTTTATTTTCCATGCTCTTGGATTGGTAGGATCAATATAGCAAAAATGGCCATCTTGCCAAAAGCAATCTAGAGATTCAATGCAATCCCCATCAAAATCCCAAATCAATTCTTCATAGATCTAGAAAGAGCAATTCTTAAATTCATCTGGAGTAACAAAAAACCCAGGATAGCTAAAACTATTCTTAACAATAAAAGGACTTCTGGGGGAATCAATATATCTGACCTCAAGCAGTACTACAGAGTAATTGTGTTAAAAACTGCATGGTATTGGTACAGCAACAGGCAAGTAGATCAATGGAACAGAATTGAAGACCCAGAAATGAACCCACAGAGTTATGGTCACGTGATCTTTGATAAAGGAGCTACAACCATCTAGTGGAAAAAAGATAGCCTTTTCAACAAATGGTGCTGGTTCAACTGGAGGTCAACATGCAGAAGAATGCGAATTGACCCACTCTTATCTCCTTGTACCAAAATCAACTCCAGGTGGATCAAGGACCTCCACATAAAATCAGACACACTGAAACTAATGGAATAGAAACTGGGGAAGACCATGGAGGACTTGGGCACAGGGGGAAATTTCCTGAACACCAATAGCTTATGCTCTAAGATCAAGAATTGACAAATGGGACCTCATAAAATTACAAAGTTTCTGTAAGGCAAAGGACACTGTCAGAAGGACAAAACAGCAACCAAAAAAATTGGGAAAAGATCTTCACCAACCCCACATCTGACAGAGGGCTAATATCCAATATATACAAAGAACTCAAGAAATTAGACCCCAAAGAACCAAATAACCCTATCAAAAAATGGGGTACAGAGCTAAACAAAGAATTTTCACCAGAAGAAATTCGGATGGCTGAGAAGCACCTTAAGAGATGTTCAACCTCATTAGTCATCAGGGAAATGCAAATCAAAACAACCCTGAGATTCCACCTCACACCAGTCAGAATGGCTAAGATTTAAAACTCAAGAGACAACAGGTGCTGGCGAGGATGTGGAGAAAGAGGAACACTCCTCCACTGTGGGTGGGATTGCAAGATGGTACAACCGCTCTGGAAATCAGTCTGGCGGATCCTCAGAAAATTGGGCATGACACTTCCAGAGGACCCTGTCATATCTCTCCTGGGCATATACCCAGAGGATTCCCCTGCATACAATAAAGACAAATGCTCCACAATGTTCATAGCAGCCTTATTTATAATAGCCAGAACTTGGAAGGAGCTCAGATCTCCCTCAATTGAGGAATGGATACAGAAAATGTGGTATATTTATACAATGGAATACTACTCAGCAATTAAAAATAATGAATTCATGCAATTTGTAGGCAAATTGTTGGATCTGGAAAATATCATTCTAAGTGAGTTAACCCAATCACAAAAGAATACACATGAAATGCAATCACTGATAAGTGGATATTAATGAGCCCAAAAGCTCTGAATTTTCAAGGCACAATTAGTAAATCAAAAGATTCCCAAGAAGAAGTAAAGAGAGGACCCTGATCCTGAAAAGACTGGATCCAGTTTTGTAGGAGAGAATAGAGAAATGGTGGTGTTGGTGTGACTGGGGAATGGGTGGAGGGAAGAGGACTTATGGGACATATGGTAAGGGTGGAACTGGGAAAGGGGAAAGCCTTTGGAATATAAACAAAAACTAAAAAAAATATAAAATAAAAAAATCAGCCCCTTTGCCCTTTCTTTATTTTCTCCCATGCTATACTCTGCAGTATCATCAGGTAACTTATTTGGAAAGGATGGGCTACAAGGAACAACTCTAAAGTGGAAATGTGATTTTTTTAAAGACACAGACTGCATGAAATGACAGTCATGGACAAAGCATGGATGTACCAAAACTTAAAGGCTGAGTGGAGTCTCTATTGCTTTAAAAATATTAACAATGTTGACTCAGAGAGAAAGAAAGAGAAATGATTTTCTAGAAAAGTGCTTACAAGTGGGTATGTCAGCTTGAGTTCCTTTAAAGGCAGATTCTGAGATAAGTATTAAGAAAGAAAATTTATTTGGGGAATAGATTCAACTATATTTACTTTATATAACGTAAAGTATGTATTTAATGGGTTAGTATATGGAAAACAGTGCTTTGAATATAGTAAATGGACCATAAATATTCACAACAACATTTTCTTAGTTTTTTTTTTTGGGGGGGGGTTGGATTTGTTTTTTTTTGGTTTTTTTTTTTTTTTTTTTGAGACAGGGTTTCTCTGTATAGCCCTGGATATTCTGGAACTCACTCTGTAGACCAGGCTGTCCTCGAACTCAGAAATCTGCTTGCCTCTACCTCCCAGAGTTCTGGGATTACAGGCGTGCACTATCACTGCCCGGCTATTTTCTTAGTTTTTATTGTTAATATGTCACTCCAAGAGTCACTTAGGTTGAGAGTCTTGGTTAAGAGGTTTCCCAGATCTGATTGACCTATGTGTGGAGAATTTTGATAATTTATTGATATGGGACGTTATAGCCTACATTGGCAGTGACACCTGTGGATAATTAGCCCTAAGCTGTCTACGAAAGCTATCTGAACATGATCCAGAGAAAATAAGCTAGAAAAAATCATTCCCCATGATTTCTGCACCAGGTTTAGTTCCTGTGCCCAGTGATGAACTGTAACTTGGAAGAGTAAGCCAAATAAATTCTTTCCACTACAAGTGGCTCAAGTTGCTTATTGTTCTTCTTCTTCTTGTTGTTTTTAATAAATCACACTAACAGAAGAGTAAATAACACAATTTATCAATGATGATCATTAATAATAATGTAACTAAAGAAAGATTTAGTTATTCAGTATTAAATTGTTTCTGGAAATATATTTATTTTCTTTTGTATTAGATATATTCTTTATTTACATTTCAAATGATTTCCCCTTTCATGGTCCCCCTCTTCCCCAAAAGTCCCATAAGCCATATCCCTACACAAACATAAAAATAACAGAAAGCAACAATCACTATTCCTTAATATTTCTTAACATCAATGGACTCAATTCCCCAATAAAAAGACATAGACTAACAGACTAGATACATAACAGACTTGCTGCATACAGGAAACCCATCTCAGTGTCAAAGACAAACACTACCTCAGAGGAAAAGCCTGGAAAACAATTTTCTAAGCAAATGGTCCCAGAAAACAAGCTGGAGTAGTCATTCTCATATCCAATAAAATAGACTTTCAACCAAAAGTCATCCAAAAAGACACAGAAGGACACTTTATAGTCCTCAAAGGAAAAATTTATCAAGAACTCTCAATTCTGAACATCTATGCTCCAAATACAATGGCACCCTCATTCATAAAAGAAACTTTACTAAAGGTTAAAGCACACATTGCACTCCACACAATAATTGTGGGAGACTTCATCCCACTCTCCTCAATGAAAATTTATTTTCTGTCTCGATTTTGACAGAAATACATTGTATTCTAAATCATCTTCTTTACTCTCTTCACATATTGTGTATTATGATATGTGATATTAGTAGGTAATTAATTCAGAATGATGTGTGGATTATAAGATTTTTTGAGATTTTGTATGTCTTAAATAAACTGAATCTATTTTTTTTGCCTCAATGAATCATTGCTGATTTAAAAAGTCCATCTTTGTGTGTTTTGCTGATGTCTTAGAACTCTTGAACTGTCCCATGGGATTGTTCAGACTTATTCTAGTCCATCTCCCAGATATTTGCTGTCAACTTTCATGGTGGGAAAACAGTCTATTTGTAAGCTGCACTTGCAATTCAGAGCATAGATCTATTGGGAAACATGTAGAGAAGCAGAGGCCATTTCTTCTAGCTCCTGTATCACCATTCCCCAAAAACAGGGGTAAGCGAGATGACTCTACCATCTATTTGCACATATCTAAGAACTTTATGCCTGATTATTTGGTGCCTTGTAGTTTTCTGCCACATTTCTTACGATGCAAAATGGGCACAAGAAAAATCTGTATTTTGCCTCACATCATGCTACTGTGAATGATCGAAATCTGTTATTTCTAAGTCTAGAAGGCATGTGCACACATCACCATTTTTTGTGCATTAATGATTACTAGTATTTCATCGAGTTGTAGACAACTTGAAACAATGTTTGAATTGTGTCTATATGGCATTTATAAAAGTATTGACTGTTCTGGAACTTTTAATGTTTATTTTGGTCAGACTCTGTGGGCAAGAGGTAACGTGACTTAACAAAGTCAGAACATATTTCCACTATGAAATAGGCTGGAAAGGTTTCTTTAGGATGTTCTAGGATAGCTTAGAAGTGTTAATATCATGCTAGAAACCAGGGATGAACCATTAGGAGACTGAGAGAACTGTGAAGTGAAAATGACTTGTCATCTACATAGGATGAAATGAAACAAGGAGAACAGAACATTGAGTGAAACTTGGCTGAGAAATAATGACTGTATCCTATGAGTGAGAGTTGAATAAAGTTAGCAATAAAGATACTATGGAAGAACAGGGTAAAGATAGTCACAGACTTAGCACATGATTGGCTTGATGGCATGGGGACTTAGCACCGACATGCTTTATATAAATCTCAACACAGAAGACAAAGGGAGTAGAGCTGAGGGGTAATTCAGGGATGTTCCCACTTATTCTGGAAATGAAGTGATTGCATTACATTAGGATGGGTTGCACTGCTGCTGGTAACCTTGAGAATAAACGTCAAGAGGTATATAGAACTATAAATATTAAAAGCATTATCTAGATGTTCTAGATTTAGAGAACAGTGATGTTAAATCAATTAATGAAATATAACTGTCTAGCTGCCATCAATATAAGATAATGAAAAAAGAGATAAACTAAGATAATGAGGTTAGTAAATGAGCTTTGAACATGTACCATTGATTCTTACAATTCATTGGTTTGCTTCTTTACATCATACAACACAACACAGGCACTGACTGAGACTAAGCAGAGCTTATCTAATGTGATGAACAGTTTTGATCTGGGACTAATTTTGCTTGAATGAGTCTTTATAGTGTGTAGTCTTCACTTGGATAGTAATTAATCAAAATCTGTGTATAAGCAGCTGAACTAAAGAAGCTTTAATATTAAAAACCAGAAAAATAGTCATTTACACTTTGAATATATTTATGTACTATAATATAGTATTACAATAAAATAAGAAAATATGTTGTGAATATAAAAAATAAATTATTGTGCTAGTTATTCATTGTCCCCAAGAGGTGGAAGCTAAATTGTTATTGTTGAAGTCAGGACCCAGAGATTCATGAGCTGGACTGACTTGAAAGCCCCCTAGGGACTAGCTTTCATGGTTCCAGAAATAGCCATGCATGCTTCCATAGAAGGGAGAGAACCAACAGTCCCATGTTGATACCTATGAACCATATCAATGACCAGAACGGCACCCCCCCTTAAGGGTATTGTAGTGGCACACATATCTTGGTGGTAACCAACAGCTCTCTAATTGTCTTAAACATGTTCTACAGGAGAGAAACTATGACTGGTACTGGGAACCTAGCTAACTACTCAGTGCCAGTGAAATTGTGGATCTTGGGGATGAACCTACAATGTTACTAAACCAGTCTAATTCCTAACTAAATACTAGATGTATGTTCTCAAATTCACAGACAACTATAGTCCTTAGCCCTAATCAAGGAAACTTGTTTTTGTAGCAGATGGAGACAACTATAATAAACCATAACCAATCAAAATGCAGAGTTATGAAGCCCATTCCCAGTGAATACATATCTTCAAAACACTCTCAATTCTAAGAGTAAGGGAACATTGAGGAAGTGGGGGCAGAGGATCATAGAGTTTTTTTGACACTGTATCTCATAGTAATGGCAAGAGCTACAACCATCAAATCTTATTAATATGGCTATCTAAATATGAACTAAACAAGGATGTTACCAGTGTGCATGCCAAAGTGGTTGGTAAAAAGCTGATGTGGCCTCAACTCTATAAAGAACCACAGATAAATAGGGAATGCTGAGAGTGGGAGAAATAGTCTTCTCCAGAACAGAGCACAGCAGTTCATTACTTAATACCAAACCGCTAGCCCTGAAAACATGCAAGTTATATTAAGCAAGTTATTATTCATGTATTTAAGAATATATTCGTATATACTTTGACAAATATGTATGTAACAATAAATAATAATCAAAAAGATCATGAATATGGAAGAGAACAAGTAGGATAAATAGGATTTGGAGAGAAGAGGAAGAGACAAATGATAAAAATTACATCATAACCTAAAAAAAAAGAAATAATTTAAAAAAGAAATTGCCTTTGTTCAAGTGCATAAAATTCATTAAATCATGTTAATCTAAATAAAGGATTATGTTTCAATGTAGAAAATATACTTAATGAAATCTTACTTTACTTATCTCTGTCTTCACAGAAATTATAAAAGCTTCCTAAGTCAGTTTTTATATTAAGGCATATCATTTCCCAAATGAATAGACTGTCATATACCCCAGACATGGAAAATATGCTACTTGATTGGACTAGATATTAACACAGCAAAGAAGATCAAAACTTAAATGAAGCTCACATCATCGATAGCAAAAAACACAGGACAAAAGAAAGCAAAACACCTAGGTGGGACATAAGGAAGCTCACCTGGGACAGAGGGGAAGCTCCTCCAGGACAAAGGAGTTTCTCGGGTGTGAAAGAGCCCATTGCAGATGAACTGACAACCCATGAGGACATGGAAGTGATGATATCTCTGAATGCCTCCTCTCTGTGAGACCCCAGGATGTAAGCACCTTACTGTCCTGCTGGAAAGAAATCTATGGATCACAAAATACTTGGCAGGAGTTTTAAAGATAAAAGAATCCTTTTGTATCCTGCAATTCTGAAGGAAGGTATCTGGTCTGTGAGCCAGGATGATCAGAGACCCTGAAAGGCAGGAGAGAGCCTAGTGGGAAACCAGAATGGATGTAGAAATACTGACCCTGTGGTTTACAAAAGAAAACAACAGAGGCCAACTTAGAACACCAAACAAAGTGATGGGAGGCTACTCTCTGAGGTCACACATTAAAAAGATCTTCAAAAGCAAAGCTTTTTTTTTTTTAGTTATTTTTATTTTCTATATTCTATGTTTACATTTCAAAGGCTTTCCCCTTTCCCAGTTCTCACCCACCATAGTTCCCATAGTTCTTCTCCCCCCCAACTATTCCCCAATCATTCCGACATATGCTCCTGTATATATGTTCATAGAAACCTTATTCATAATACCCAGAAACTGGAAGCAACACAGATGTCCCTCAACTGAAGAATGGATACAGTAAATGTGGTTCAGTTACTTGTCTTGATAATGATTGTCATTCTGACTGGGGTAAGATGGGTTAATAGTGGAGTTTACATTTTTAAGTATAAACATGTTGTGATTTATTATGACATTGAACAAATATTTTTGTTGATTCTATCTCTGTACCTTCTCCTTCTCCCCCTACGTCCCAGCATCTTGAAGCAGTTTATAGAACTTTAATTTTCCCTTTCCTTATAGTACTTCCTCAAGTTTTCAACAATGTCTAATGAATAAAAAATATTTTCTTACAGTGAAAAAAAAAAAGCAAAGCTTTTGGTGGAGATCTGACTGCTGTCATGGAGCAGAGGCAAGGGTGGGAACATGATGATGCTTTCCTTGTCTCTCCAACCCTCAGGCTGAGGAAAATGCTGACAGACCTTGAAAAACTCAACAATGAACTGCTCCGGAACAGATATTAGACTATATAACACCATAATATCTCCAAACTCCAAATCTCTTCTTCATTAACTTAGCAAGCAAAGGCCCTGAAATTCATATGCTCACACAAGATAGGATCTGACCTGGACGCAAGCTTGTGTATTTTTACAATGTTTGTAAAGCATCAGGAGAAAAAAAAGTAGCCTTAGTCATGGTAAGGCAAGAATATCCAACATCAAGCAGGATGAGGCTATATGACACATTGTAGAAGCATTGTGTCCAGGGAAGCCTGACTGTATTACATGTGGATGATACTACTCAGTGTGGTGGACTCTGTGCTAGAAAAACATCATGCTGAAGGAACAATTCAAGGTAGATTTCTGTGCAGGAATTTAGCTTAGCTACAAGAAAGAAGACTGCACACAGTCACCCTGGTCTAACCTGTCTGAACTTTAAATACTCAGTAAGCAATTCTCTTGTCTTCTAAGTTGACTAAAAGATAGCACAGGGTGTGAAGAAATTGAATTCTTCCAGTAAGGAACAAACCTGGCTGGTGTATTTTAATTTTTCATAATGTTATTGTGAATTTAACTGAAATATCCATATTTACTACATTTTACTAAATGATTTGTCGTTAAATCATTGCACCTTTTACTCTGCTTCACTTCTCTCCAGTAAGCACTGTTGGAGATCACATAACCAAGTGAAGACTACATACTATAAAGACTCACATCAAAGTTTTATAAAAGTGTAGAAAACAGATAAAAATATGCATTCTTTCCAATCAATGCTAAAATCACAACATATGAATATTGAAAACATGAGAAGTCATCAAAACAAGCAAATAAAATATGAGCAAAAAATAAGGCTTTAATAATTAAAACCTAGGGAGCTGGAGAGATGGCTCAGTGGTTAAAAGCACTAGCTTTTCTTCCAGAGGTCCTGAGTTCAATTCCCAGAAAGCCCATGGTGGCTTGCGACCATCTGTAATGGGATCCAATGCCCTTTCTGGTACGTCTGAAGATGCTACAGTGTACTCTTATACATTAAATAAATAAATAAATAAATAAATAAATAAATAAATAAAACTTTAAAAAAAATAATCGAAACATAAGTAGATAGCTAAAATGTCAGAGAAAACAAAGAAATTCAACTTTAAATGTTAATGACTTTAAAGAAGATTCAAGGAGGGCAGCAAGGCAGGAATAAAGCAAGGAAATCAATTCAAGTTCTAGATGAGAAAATATGAAATGTGAAGGATATCAAGATTCCGAAAAAGAATCAGATAGAATTATGGGAAACAGAAACCTCAATCAGCTAAATTTTAAAAAAGAAAGAATATATGAACCAATGAATGAAGAGAAGAACATAAAAGAAAGAAGGAAATGGAAAAAGAGAGAGAAGGAAAAGCAGACAGACAGAAAGACAAGCAGACAAAACAAAACCAGGAATGGGAGAAAACAGGGATGGGAGATAAAAAAGATAATTAAGAAGATAATACATCTGGCCAGGCGGTGGTGGCACACGCCTGTAATCCCAGCACTCTGGGAGGCAGAGGCAGGTAGATTTCTTAGTTTGAGGCCAGCCTGGTCTACAGAGTGAGTTCCAGGACAGCCAGGGCTATACAGAGAAACCCCATCTTAAAAAAGTGGTTGGATCTGGAAAATATCATCCTAAGTGAGTTAACCCAATCACAAAAGAATACACATGAAATGCAATCACTGATAAGTGGATATTAATGAGCCCAGAAGCTCTGAATACTCAAGACACAATTAGCAAATCAAAAGATTCCCAAGAAGAAGGAAGGAAAGGACCCTGGTCCTGAAAAGACTGGATACAGATTTGTAGGAGAGCATCAGAACAGAGAAATGGGGGGGGGGGGAGGTTAATTGGGGAATAGTTAGGGGGGAGAGGACTTATGGAACATATGGTGGGGGGGAACTGGGAAAGAGAAAAGCCTTTGGAATGTAAACAAAGAATATAGAAAATAAAGAAAAAATGAAAAAAACTTAAATTAAATTAAAAAAATAAAAAAAGAAGATAATACATCCAGAAAACAGCAAATTATAATAAACATCACCATCATATCTGAGAGCTTGGGAACATAGTCTACATACACACTTGGAATCCTTGGGGAGAGGAGAATGAATTTATAAAGGCATAGAAAAACAATTCAACAAAACCATAGCAAAATTTAAGAAAAAAATATAGACATACAAGGAAAGTAATTTAGAATCAAAAATAGATAAAGAAGAGGAAAGAACCTCTTCAAGACACATTACTATCAAAATATCAAAAACACAGAATGAGAAAAATTCAAAAGCATAATAGAAAAATTCCAAATGAATTATAAAGGCAAGCTAATAACATCACATCTCTCAGCAAAAATGCCCTGAAAGTAGATAACTGCCAATCAAGATTTCCAGTAAAGCTACTTTTAAAAATCAATATAGAGATAAAGATACCTCAAACAATCTAAAATTATATAACTTTATGACCAGCTAATCAGTACTTCAGAAAACAATGGAAAATCTGAAGAAATAAGATAATTTCCTATGTATGTATGATTTACCAAAAATAAATATAGCGAATCAAAGTAGCAGCGACAGTTCTTCAACAATCAATGTCATCAAACCTGTATAGAATAGTCTCCTAACTGAAAATGCCCAGAACTGGGTTTTTGCTGAATTCTATCACATATTTAATGATAAGTGAACAATACTATTCACTTTTCCCCATGAAACTTAAATGAAAGTCTCTTAGTCAGGGTTTCTACCCCTTGCCAAAACATTATGAACAAAAAGCAAGTTTGGGAGGAAATGGTTTATTCAACTTATATTTCCACATTGCTTTCCATCACCAAAGAAAGTCAGGACTGGAACTCAAGCAGGTCAGAAAGCAGGAGCTGATATGAAATCTATGACTTTGTAGAATGATTATATCCTATCAAAAAACAAATTAAGTGAATAATGCATGAGAATCAGGAGTTTTTGTTGAAACAATGGAATTGGTATGATAAATTCAAACGAGTGAAATATTATTTGGGAATTATGCGGTGGTTCATGTATTCAAAAGAGGAGCCACTTACTAAGCTCAGTAAAGACAGGGAGTAATGAACCTTGGCAAGGATGGATTCCCAAAGAGAAATTCAATCTTAGCATGATTCACACCCACCGAAATTATTAAAGATATTAAAACCACTTTTAAGTGTTACAGATTTTGTTTTTAATTATATGTGTATCCATATTTTGCACGTGTAGATCTGTGTATGTGTAGTTCTGTTTATGTGTGAGGGCAGGTAGAGGAGGCCAGAAGAGGTCAAAGAATCCCATGGAGCTGGAATTACAAGTGATTTTATGAGTGATTGTGAGCTGCCTTCTGTGGGTTCTGGGAACCAAACTTGGAGCCTCTTTAAGGAAAAAAAAAACTCCTTTAACAACTGACCTATCTCTTTAGATCCCATTTTAAAATTTTATATCAATGATAATACTTAAGGGAAAAGCTAGTAGGGTCTATATTTTCAAACTGTGTGGACATAGGAGTAGAAGAATGTAATTTTTTCCACAGTAACTGGATACCAAAAAAAATTAAAAGTCAAGTAGAGATATCTTTGATCATCTTTAAAAATAAGTTTATATATATTTTAACTGTCAAACTGGTATGATATGTATTCAGAAGTTAACAACAGCAGTATAAATTTCCTCAATGTTTCAGGGAAGGAAGTTCATTCTATATAATGTGCATTATATAGTCATTCATGGATTTCAATATTAGAATGATAATAGCAAAATTTACTCTCATAAGTATACCCTGGACTTTTTTCTGTCTTTACTCAAACATTTCTAGAAGTAGTAGTTATCATGGTGAATATTCCTAAAAAAATATATCAAGTGACATAGGACAATTATATGTTATGACTAATAAGAAATGATATCAATAACTGTTAGAATTTCTTCTCTGCTCTACAGTTACCTGGCAATACTGACTCACTGTAAAAGGGGCTGTTTGCCCCTTCTCACTCTCTTACTCTCTTACCTTCCCCATCCCTTCTTTCCATTCTTTTCCTGCCTCTCTCTCCATGTATTCCTGGCCAGTCCAGCCTCTCTCTCTCTCTCTCTCTCTCTCTCTCTCTCTCTCTCTCTCTCTCTCTCTCTCTCTTTCTCTCTCTCTCTCATTCCTGGCCAGTTTTTATTCCCTTCTTCCCTCCCTCCCTTCCTCTTCCTCCCCCTCTCCTTCTCTCTCTCCATCTCTTTCCCTCTCTATCCTCTACTCTCCCCATTTCTCTGCCTTTCTCTATCTCTCCTCTATCCTCAGCTCCCCTCCCCATGCCCTAAAGTCTATTCAATACTATATCTGTGGTATGGCTGGTACCTCAGGGGGAAGGGATGCCTCAGCATGGGCTTACAGAGGCGCCCCCTTCCTCCTCGCCACACCGCACCTTTACCAAATGTGTCCTGGCTCTCTCTTTGCTATAAAACACAATGATAACTCTGTCTGGAATGATTATCACCTTTGTACTGTAAGACAATTGCAGTGTCCCACCTCCAAATACATGAGTAATTTAAGGCCGTCTCATTCCAGCATCGGTTACTCAGCATCTCACAGATCATGACAATTTCTAAATTATAAAATTACAGTCATGGAAAGGAACTACATTAAGATACAAGGGAAGAAATGGAAGCAGAGTAGGTTGGTTCAGAGACCTTCTTTGCATTGCTTTTCTATCAAATATCCACATACTTAGTAGTGGACAGTCACACCCTCCATGTCACTATTTTGTGCTCCTTGTTTTGAAAAGTGTTT
Source organism: Apodemus agrarius (assembly GCA_964023405.1). NCBI lineage: Eukaryota > Metazoa > Chordata > Mammalia > Rodentia > Muridae > Apodemus > Apodemus agrarius. The sequence continues at coordinate 57,560,686 of OZ030011.1, forward strand.
CTGGGATGAAATTAAGAGATAAGGCAGTTGGGGATAGACAATTTGCTTTTTCGAGTCTCTAGGGGCTTCAGATATTCTTTGGTGTATGTGTAGGTCTATCTGTATGTCTGTCTCTCTGTGTGTTGCATACGTGTATGTGTATATTTCATGTATGAATGAGTTCCATGTGTGGACTGTGGGTGTGAACATGCAATGGCATGGTATAGAGGTCCGAAGACAGTCTCAGGTGTCAGTCCTCACTTCGTACTTCATTTGAGACCGTGTGTCACTTATGTGTAGGCAAATTTATTTGGCCTATAAGTGTCTACTCTGTCTCCCCACTCACAATAGGCACACTGAAATTCTGTATTTTTTAAAACTGTACTTAGCTTTTCACGGGGTTTTACAATCTAAAGTTTGTTCCTTATGCTTACAGAGCAAACTGCAACCACTGAGCATTCTGTCCTGACTTCCATTGACACGTTTTATGTCAAAAAAAGAAGAAAGAAAGAAACAATGAAACAAAGAATAACTCATAGAGAAATGTGAACAACACCTCTTTCAGTGACTCTAGAGCTGGGGGAGAGTTGTTCTGAGAATAAGGGTGTTGGGCAGAGCCTTCTGTGAAAACTGAAAGGTATACCTATAGTCTCCAATAAGGAGACTGATTGATCTGGGTCTGCTCTTCAAATGGTGCTAACCCTCACACGTCACTGAATTCCTCAAGATGTGAGTTTGTATCACAGAAAATTGATGATTCTAAAGTCAACCCAAAGGAAAATAGTATCTTTAACTGCTACTATAGTGTTAAAACACTCAGGAGTGACAACTACCAAGAATAGTTTCAGTTTTCTTGGATGAAATAGCTCCAGTAAAACCATAATGAGGCTATGAGAACCAGGATCCATGAGACAGCAGTGCTGTCTATTGTTAACAATTTTAATTGTTAAAATGAAATGGAATGAATCAGGTATTGGTACAAAACAAGCCCTGTTGCTAATATGTGAAAACTGATCATGTGATCATGGAGCTTCAAAGGGAAGTCTATGAAATAATGATCTGTACAATCAATGAAGGAATTCAACCACCTATAGATATGTAAACATAATCTGGTTTTCCTTAATCAAAGGTTTTGCAAAATAAGATCCTGAGAATTCCCTGAAGAGCAAAATGGACCTCAGGTCTCTGTGATTCAGGATTTATCTCACCACATTCAGGTTATCTATACCATTAGAAACAAACTTCCAAAACTCTTAGGTTGTAATTATTACACATAATGCATTTTGAAACTGTGGATCTATGTTATTATTTGAAAGCAAAAGTAGATTAAAAAGAGAGAGAGAACTTGGCAGATTCAAGAAGAGCTTGTGAGATGGCTCAGTGAATAAAGACACTTGCTACTCAGCTTGACAGATGGGATTGAAAATGAAAAGAAAGAACCACTTCCTGAAACGTATCCTCTGACCTCTGTGTATCTGCATGCACATACCTACCTACGTACACACACAGGCACACACACAGAAACAAATCAAGCTGAAAATAAGTCAAGGTCTCAAATTGAAAACTCAAAGTAATCTAAGATAAACATTAGAGTCTTCAAAGAAAGGCCTGATACACAGTGAAATAAGTTTATAGCTTGACTTAGCTCAGGCTGACAGCACAGTACCAGGGACTGGGTGGTTCCTATAAAAGTAATTCATTTCTTCATAATTCTGGCATCTGCAAAGTCTAAAGCCAAGGTTCAATTCTTGTTAAAAGCTTTCTGTCTGGCTTCCGGAACTTTCTACTCTATTTACATTGGGAGAGAGATCCTCCTCTTCACTTGACTGTCCCTTATTTGTAATTAAACTCCACTGGTCCATCTCTAAATGCCATTCCATTGAGGACTATGTCTCAACATATGAATTTTAGCACTATAAGGACACACTTCTATCTATGGCATAGTTTAATCTGAATTTTCAGTATGATTCAATGAAATACCAGACCATTGAATTAAACATTGATTAATGTGCTGACAGAGAATAAACTCTAAAAGTTACTTTCTGATTAAAAAGAGAGCAGGAAAAGGCAGTACCAGGGTTGAAAGTGGGAAAAATTGAGAAAATACAGGGCAGGGAGGGGGAAAACAGGAAAAATTCTGAATTTGTGAGCAAACATAGAAAAATACAAAGCAAAAGGGACAAACAATTGCAAAATACCAAACATGACAAATTAATAACAAACATATTTGTTAAGAGACATGGAAAGTAAAAAGTCAGGGTTTTATGGTTACGTGGTTATCTGGTTACCGGATATAAGTAAAAGATGAAGAGTCTGCTTGCATGGATACTGAGGGAAGGGACTATCATGGAGGGACTAGAGATACACATGAAACCTGGTCATATGGTCTGTTGGTCACAAAAGTGAACACAAGAGAGGTCTCTCTCTCTCTCTCTCTCTCTCTCTCTCTCTCTCTCTCTCTCTCTCTGTGTGTGTGTACAGGAGTGTGTGTTTATTCATTCATTTAATTCTAAAAATAATTTATTTTTGACATTATGAATAATTGCATCTTTTTAATCTTCCCTTTCCTCCCTCTAAAACCTTCCTCCAAACTACCATACCTTTCATTACTCTTTTTAGAATTCATAACCTCCATTTTCATTAACTGTTGCTACACATATGCATGTGTTCGTATATGTCTATTACTCAGTACCTAGAACAACCTGCTCAGTGAGCACAATGTTACTTGTATGCACATTTTCAAGACTGGCCATTCGGTACTGGTTAGCTAATGGTGTGCTTTTAGCTAGAGAAGACTGTTTTTCTGCTCTCAGTATTTCTTCCTTGCATGGCAGGCCCATTAGGATAATTTACTATAGAACCCCAATATCTAAGGCTCAGATATCACTGAAAAAGAGAAGGTAGAAAGATTGTAAGAACCCAAGGGATGAGAAACTTGCTGGGTGGTCACAACTCCTAGGAATGTTAGAAGTTACATCCATTGGATCTCACCACATTACTGTTTGAACATGAGCTGAGCATGAGAAACAATACACATGCTAATATGAATGCAAGGAAATCCAAAAAGACTCAGCACTACATTTCATTCTTAAATGGAGAAATCATATTCTAGAATTTCAGTATAGGCCCTTAACCCATTACTTTGCATATATTATTCTTATACTAAATACCTCATGTGGACAGGAATGAAGCCCTCTCTCGCTCTAACAGAAAAGACATCTTTAAAATCTATTTATAATAATTAAAAAATGAATGTCACTCCATTATTCCATCTGCAAAAATAAATTGCTTTTCTGACAGTCTGAATACTCAAGTGTTTATTTTTTGACATGCAGTAAATGCCGAGACACATTAATGTTCCATTCTGCGTAAGCTGGAAAAGCAGCCGAGGGATGGCACTACAGTTGTGGGGTGTTCAGCATGTCACTCTGTCAGCTCTGTTCCTGGGAGCAGATCCCATGCATGGGGTTAATGTGCGTTCTCCTCCATGCCTTGGCAGCAATTACCCTCTCACTTTGTTTTCCCAACAGTCCATTTGCTCCCCTATTTGACCAGAGTTCAAATCCCTACACCCATCAGCTCTCTCACACCCTTTGACAGCACTCCACTCAGCATTTTTACACAGTTACAGATGTTTTTCTTGTTGTTGAGGGCTATGGACATCAAACAGTTCATTGGAAGTTCACAGATTTGAAATAAAAGGAATGGCTCAAACTACATATAAGTTATTTTTAAAAATGAAGGGGAGGCTCAGCAGTGAGGAGCATTATTGATCTTTTAGAAGATGCAGTTTCAGTTCTCAGAACCTGTATTGTGGTTAATAACTGCCTATAACTCCAGGCTTGGGGAATTTGATGCTGTATTCTATATTCTGACCTCTGTGGGCTTTTGTATGTATGTGGTTAGAATATATAAACTCCAGCAAAACACACACACACACACACACACACACACACACACACACACAGAGAGAGAGAGAGAGAGAGAGAGAGAGAGAGAGAGAGAGAGAGAGAGAGAGAATCATACTCTTTAAGAATGATGCATCTAGGCACTTCAACTACAACACTGCAGAAGAAGACCTATTTTCTTTTCTAACTAAAAACAATTACCAAGACAACGTTAAGGATTAAGAAATATTTAGCAATAAAGTTACATCATTTGTTCAAAGACACACTTTATCTGATGCCTCCAGAAACATACCGTGTCTTTGAAAAAAAATTAAACTAGCTTATGTGTAATGTTGAGCCACTCATTCTTATTTCAAATCTGCAAAACAGAACACATGTTCTAATCCAATAGGCTTCCAAAGCACAGTGCTGCATTGTTAAATACAACAGTTTCAGATCCAAAGTTGAATTTACCCTCTTCTACAGTATGGGAGAAGAGAAACTTTTGCAGACAGTTACTCTAATAAAATTGCCAAGTAGATTCAACTTCACTTAAAATGTACTAACATGCCAGAAATATTGACACCAATAAAGTCAGACTACTGTAAAAAAGCTTGCTGGTTCATTAACGTGTTTGTAAGTTAAATAATAAAATGATGTTATTGTTAAATTTCAGCTAATACTTATAGGCTTTTCTATTATACCAGTTTTAAATATTAATAGATAAGAATGCAATATCCAGTTATAAATAATAGAAATATAGTAATGAGACCAACTTATAATTTACTGTAACATTAAAACAGATAATACTTAAGTATTAACCATTCCAATATTTAAAATTTTTAATCCTCTGGAGTGCTTTTAAATAAACACTTTGCTGCTGTTAGTATGTGATTTTTCTTAGGACATTCCTTACTAAAAAGACTTTGAGTGGATATGGCTGTTTTACAATTTCAACATCTCTGAGAGCATAGTCATTAATAACTACAACCTGTTGCTTTTGTAACCCTTTCAAGCCCTGAGCCCATTAGCATATCATATATATTTTATTAAACATTTAAAAAATATTGTCATCTTAATATAATTAATTCCCTTGTTTAATTCTGTACCACATTTTCTTCACAGAAACTCAGGCCCTGATTTGTATCTAACATCTGTATTCTAAACAATAGCAGCACAGTCATCAACGTAAGAATACACTATGCAATTTTTTTCACCTCAAAACATTTCCAAGACCACTAAGCCATTGTATATAATTGCAATATTGCAATACTCTTCTTATTTTGTAGATACACCTTATTGTACTTTGGAAAATGACAAACATTCCCACAATCCCAATTGCCTACTAATAATTGTGCAACTTTTCTGAGAATACAAAGGTAATCAGACACAGATTGGCACTGATCTAGCAAAGAAACTGCCTCTGTTATTTTCTCTCCTCTATGTAGATGAGTTTCTGTTGTCATTATCAACAACAAACTGTCCTACTTGCACTGCCCCCACACCCGCTACACACACAGTTGAGGACACTGTTCAACAACCTCTCCAACTTCTACATTCCAAGATTCAACTCTTTCGTACAGAATCATTCTCACCAGCATGAAATATGCTGAAATTTTTCCTTCCTCTCCATCATTGAAAAACCAACTCTATTCCACTTAGAGTTTTGCCTATGCCCTTTTGAATGGTGACATTTTGGGAAGAATAGTTGATATTTACTGTCTTAAATTTTTCTATACTGTTTAAATGTGTTGTAGCTAGGTTTCCAGTTCATAACTCCAAGGACCCTGGATGTGCCCAGTGGTTGGCACAGTGGTAAGCACAGTGGTCATCTCCTAAGCATCCTTTGCTTTGACCTCAGCAGTGTCTCATGGGATGATCAGCTGGCCTTCTGAAGCATTGTCTTCACTTCCTACCCAGACACACACTCTCATGTTTGACTTCATGGACTACTTCTCCACACGCTCTCTGGACTTGAACTTTTGTTATGATCTGTCATTATTATTACGTTTATTTTATTGTGTTTGTCCATGGCAGAACTTTCAATCTTCTTTCTGCGCATCCCAGGAAGGCTCTTAGCTCATTCCAAGGATCCTCCTATCATTCACACTCTGTCATATCATACAGGCCCTGCTTCTAAATACCACCCCATGGAGGGTCAATATTTTTAAAAGATCTATTTATTATTATATGTAAGTACATTGTAGCTGTCTTTAGACACACCAGAAGAGGGCACCTGAACTCATTACGGATGGTTGTGCACTACCATGGGATTTGAACTTAGGACCTTCGGAAGAGCAGTCAGTGCTCTTACCTGCTGAGCCCTCTCACCAGCCCCCCCAGCATATCAGGTTTATGGGTCACAATCCTGTCCATAGCACTGGGTAGGGAATTCTAGGTTAAAAGTTTAGTTTTCCTATACTTCAAATAAGTCATTCTGTTACTTTCACATAGAAATTAGTCGTTTTCATTGTTTTTTATATACTATTCACCTTGAATAATGAGGACTGTAATGAAGTTTTCTTTATTTTTATTGTCTGTTTGCTCTTTTAGATTTTCAAATTTTTAAGTTTACAAAATTTATGCTGTTGTTTCTTCAAACATGTATTTCTTACACTGGCTAATGCTCTTTCTAATCCCCTATCTTTAAAATTGAGATCTCAAAATCTTCTAGTCTTCTCTCTTCTTGGACATTCATTTACATGACATGATGCAAATAATGTTTTTTAAGTATATACTTATTTAAAATTAAATACATTTTTTCACATTCCTTACCAATTATAATTAGAGATGGTTTTGGAATGATCTGTGTGAAGTCTTTCTTTTCCATGTAAATGCTGTAGAGAAAAAATACAAGGATTTTTAAATTTAATATTAACTATTTTCCACTGAGATCTGTGTCAGGGTTTCTTCATCTTTATCTTCAATGTCTAACACCGTTTCTTATACTTAGTAATCACTAAATTCTAAGTAGAGAAATTAATTAATTCCAGGCTACTTGAGTGTACAGAAATAGAGTGCATTCTACCTTTTATTATCCTGGAGATGGTGTGCCAAAATTCTGTGCCTCCCAAGAATGCATGTATGATGAAGAGTCATCTCAAATACAGTCTCTACACTATAGATAATGATCATTTTAAAGACTAGACTAGATTGCCTATAGGAGTGGTTTGAAGAGATGGCTCAGCTATTAAGAGCACTTGCTATACTTTCAGATGTCTTGAGTTTGGTTGAAATGCTCCACAACCACCATAATTCTAACTCCAGTGGATTTTATCCCCTCTTGTGGTCTCTGTAGGCACCTGCCTATATATGCCACACATTCACACACACACACACACACACACACACACACACACACACAAAACTGAAATAAAATATACAATTTAAGAAAATAGAAGTTCACAGTTGCCATTTGTGTACTAAAAATCTAAAATATACACATAGTTATAGACAGAAACACACATGCATACACACACACATGTGCACACACACACACACACACACACACACACACACAGGGACAGAGACAGATACAAGGAGACAAGGAAAAGAGAGAGAAGAGAGAAAGAAGTTTGTCAGCTCAAAGGATGGAGTTGAGACCTAACATGGTTTTATCATTGTGATTACACTTTGATCATATTACTCTTCCTCTTACTCATTCTTGCACTCCTTTCCTTTGGTTCCATGGCTCTATTAAAATAGTTCTTTTATGGCTTGATTTCACATTATTGCAAAAAATTCCATGTGTCTATAATACAAATACATATGATCATGTCTTAACAATACAATTTCTCATGTTACAGCTCTTAAATATTATATTTCCTAAAAGAGGATAAACTCATAGACCATTTTGCACACAATTATGAATTTATTACAATTCAAGATGGTATGGCTCCATGCTTATAACACACTATGGATTTAGTCTCTAAGTTAAAAGCCTTATAACTACTATGTTCCTTAAGTAATCTTGCAATTTATAAGAAAAAATTCAAAGATCATCATAATTATTCATGAACTTTAATTATAAGATATTTTATTTTTTCAAAGAATTATTAGAATTCACTATGTACATATATTCAAATAATTTTAATATTTTAAAACAGTCAAAATATGAACAATTTTTTAATTTCATACCTAATTTGTGTTTATGAAGCTTAGAGATCATGATCTATAAATTTAATATTTCAATTCACATGAATTAAAAATAAGAACCAATTTAAATAGCCATTAAAATGTCTTCAAATATACCATTAATACATTATTACTTTTTTTTTTAGAAAATAAGAAATCCTCTTCAAAAATTCTTGAGGAATAGTGATCATTAAATGAATTTTATGGTAAAAATGTACTTAAATTTTCATTGAAGTTAAAACAAAGGTCATTATTTCAACAGGATATTATTACCTACTTCTAACAGAAAAGAAATGGGCCCACTGAGGAATGACAAGGGCAACCTTCAAAGTCAAGGACTTTAGTATTGCCAAAAATGGAATGAGTCTTTCAAAGTACTCATGGGAGACATTAATGTTACAAAATAATCATATATGAAGTCAATTATCTTACAACTAAGTGTGGATTAAGACCCCTTTTGAGATAAAGCAGAAATATGAAAGAGACTCATGCATCAAGAAATCAGGAGGATTTAACCTTGGAATAATAAAAGAATAAGATAAAACATACCTTATATTATTGTTTTAATAAAAGGAATTAATACATTTGGCCAAATATAGCCAAATATAAAATATTTAATCTCTTTAATAGAAAATGGAGCAGTTCACAATTAAGAAATAACAAAACAAGAGAAACATAAAAGAAACACTATGAAGAAAACCTGATTACATTCAGAAAATATGCTGAGACAAACATGAAACCTGAATGTTAGTTAAACCATAACCGTAGTTAGTCTCGACTGATCAATAAAAGAGTCACTCTGAATACATGACTATATCATGCTGAGCTTGTCCCTTGCTTTCTTATGATTTGGGAACTAGTGTGACACCCTATAACTAGATTTCGGCTGGCATTCTGCAAATACTTATGAACAAGTGAACAATTAGGAGGAGTCTGGTTCTAATATAATTACATAAAAAAGTCTTTACCCAATCAAATCCTTAGGATTCTAATAAAAATAGTCTGTATTGTCACTTTGGGCTTACTATTTAAATATTTTCTGAAGTCTTGGAAAGATATATATTTTGCTTTGGTTTAGATGAGGATTGCCTCCATAGGATTATGCTTCTGAACACTTAGTCCCCAGGTGGTGCCACTGTATGGGAAAGCTTTGTCACCTTCAGCAGGTGCTGCCTCACTTGAGGGCATGTGCTACTGGTGGTGAGCCTCGAGGCTTTACAGTTTGATCTCAAATCCTATTAATTTCTACTTCCTGAATGTAAATGTGGTGTGTCCAACTTCCTGCTCTGTCATTATGCCTGTGTTGTCGTGATAAACTGTAGCCCCAAGGAAATATACGTGCAAATAAACACTTTTTCCTTTGTATCCCTCAGTGCATTTTATCACTAAAATAAAACTTAGAGGACATAATATTAAAATAATTCAAAGAAAAACGTATGCAAAAATATACAGAGGATATACAAGTATGGAACCAAAGAAAAATTTTTCCTTTGACATTTTAGTAGAGAGATGTATGTGTGACATTTAAATTTGTTTATGTGTGTTTTCAGGTAGCTAAAGGTCTTTGGACTTCATAATTAGCAGATTATGTGTGGAAACATGCTGCGGATTGCCTATACAGTGCAAGGAAGGTGTCAAACTCACTCTGGTGTGCTAATTGAACTGGTGCTCTGCTTGCCTTGAATAAATTTCAGAGGTGTTTCCCAGATTATACATCCATGATCTCTCGTTCTCAGAAAAATTTACATAACTTGCATTTACAAATTCATTCTTGGCAATGTTGGGATATAAATCTCATAATATTTTTCATTGTCAGCTTTAGAGTCCAGGAATAACTTTCCAGGATATGCAAATAATTCTTTTGAGATCCATTCATCATGTAATCATTATATAGGATATAGTACTATTTCTAGTTTCTGTGGAAGATCAGAAGCTTACTTCAGACAAATTTCTAGCAAGAAAAGTTGCCCTAACAGCACTGAGCACCATCCACTCAACATTCTCCTAGAGTTTCAAACCATCTGTTGTTTAAATATAGTGGTATCCGACCTCTTCTCTATGGCAGCTGTCTTCAACAAAGTATTCATTGCTTACCTTAATCAGTGCAAGCAATGCTTATTTAGGCACGCCCTTGAGAACAATATAATCTGAAGGATATAAATAAGGCCAGAGATGTAGTCAACCCGTTAAAGCACTTGACATGCAAAGAAGAGGACCAGAGTTCATATCTTCACTCCGTGAATGCCAGGTGAGTGTGACAGTGTGTCTATAATTTTATCTATTGAACAGAGGCACAGGGGAGGGATCACTGGGGCAAGATGGGTAACAAAACTAGACATATTAGCAAGCTCGAGGTTCAAGATTCAAAATAATGTGGAAAGCATTTGAAGAGAACCTTCAACATCAACCTCAGTTCTACATGCATATACAAATGAACATACACTGCACATATTCACATCCATGCACACCTACACACACTTATAAACCCACAAACATGTAAGCATATATTCATACATGCATGCACACAAAACATGCATACACATGAAAATAAGAAAAAATAGAGCTCTAAGCACCCTTGCATATACTCAGAATAGGAATAAAACGTTTTAAAAAGCTAAAACACGAGGAGCACTGAATACTGGCTGGACTGGCTGGTTTTGAGGGCCAACTTGACACAAGAGTTATCACAGAGAAAGGAGCCTCCCTTGAGGAAATGCCTCCATGAGATCCAGCTGTAAGGCATTTTCTCAATTAGTGACCAAGGGAGTGAGGGTCCATTGTGGGTAGTGTCATTCCTGGGCTGGTAATCCTGAGTTTTGTAAGAAAGCAAGCTGAGCAAGCCAGGAGAATCAAGCCAGTAAGGAACATTGCTCCACGGCCTCTGCCTCAGCTCTTGCTTTCTGACCTGCTTGAGTTCCAGTCCTGACTTTTGTGATGAACAGCAATGTGGAAATGTAAGGTGAATAAACCCTTTCCTCCCCCCAACTTGCTTCTTGGTAATGAATTTGCACAGGAATAGAAACCCTAAGGCACTGGCTGTCTAATTTTCTCAGCTGTTTAGTTTTAACTTATCTTGAGTTTTAATTTAGTCTTAACAGATTAGTCTCAACAGGCTTTATACAACTTCTCACCTGGTGCTAAATTCTGATCTAGAGTTATTTTAATTGTAGTCTGAACACTACACAGAATATCCTTGCTAAACATGCCCAAAGATCTGCATATTGTCTTTCATAATCTTCTAAATTACTTCTAGAAGGGGGACATTTCATTCACTTTTTGTTTGGTGTAGCTCTGATTTCACTTTTTTTGAGTACTGGCTGTGAGAGAGCCAGCCTGCAGATGATGTGATGGATCTGGTTTGCCACCTTCTCATCATTTGAAAGTAGCTCTTATAGACCTACTGGTCATTTCAGAAACTTTGAAATCACACTTAATATCAGTATTATCTGAGGCTTTGATTTTCCACTGTGATATATCATTCCTTGAATTAGATTATTACAGAAGATTATAGATTGCCTACCTTGTCATCAAAATCGAATACACTCTTGTTCTTGGTTTAGACTGCATTGTAATTTGATATGGTTTGTTGCCAGCTTCTGCAGCTGGAGTATGTCCCTGCAGCCCCAAACCTTTCAGATGTAAGGAATAACTTAATATTGGAACCTTATGTATAAATTTGAGGGAGATAACTTGTGTTTTAGTGCCTAAACCACTGGTGTGTGTCAAGCCACATGTCATTGCAACCGAAGATTCTATTTGAGATCATGGAACTTGAGCTAAAGTAGATGGAGATGAATTTGCACTGTTTTCCTTGACAATTGATGTGAGTGCATGGTATTCGTTTGGTGAAGAATGAAAATGGGCAGGTCCTAAGTAGGACATCAGATGGATAACTGTCGGATAAGGATAACTGTCAGGGAGAAGACAGATGTGAATGGTAGAGATGGAAGAAGAGAGCTGCACAGACAACCTACATCTTATTTCGTCTTTGTGCAGCCTGCCAATCTATTGTGAAGCCCTGCCATAGCCTTCAGTATAAGACTTCAATTTAAAAAAAAATAGCAAAATGCTTAACCCTGGAGCAACCAAATGCTTTCACGGACAGCAGTGCTGAGGTCAATCTTGGGAACCCTGCACATTTTCAGAAAGGAGTTCTGTGAGATCAACGAGGTAAGAGCAGCTTCATCTTGGTAACCGTGATGCTTGACAGTCAGATTATTCCTGAGTGCTTAAATGCCGCTGAAGCTACACATACATTCTTCCTACTGTATCAAAATCATTAAAGTTTCAAGCGATATCCCACACACATATACACAAGTAGTCTGAATGATAGCACTATTCACACTGTAGTTTTGATCCCTTCTAATGTCTTTTTATTTTTAAAAATCACAATAAGGAATATCCTAAAAGGTAAATATAATCTAGACTTAGAATATGATAGGAAAAATGATCATGTTATACAACAAATATATTACCCACCTCCCAGATATTCATAAACTCTACGGAATCATTTTCATGTGTGGAATCAAGAACTGTGTGACATAACTTGTGACTAAACTTTGTTTCTTAGAACTGTGACACTTTTCTACCCTTTTTCCCAGCTAGATTTGGCCACTCAATTTGTTCTTGCCAATGCTTAAGTATAGTGAAATTGTGTATGTTATTTCAGACGCCCTTTAATGCTCTCTTACCTTTTCCATGGCTTAGCTGGAATAGGGAAGGTGAAATTAAGAGTCTTTACAAACTAAGTCTCCTTGGGGCTAAGGACCTGAAAAGTTGAAGGAGAGAGGACGACCCACCAGTTTGTTTTTCTGACCAGGAGTGCTCCCAGAGCCATTAACTTCACATATATCCACTGCTTTAAAAAAAAAAAAAACTTTTTTTATTCTATATTCTTTGTTTACATTCCAAAGGCTTTCCCCTTTCCTAGTTCCCCCCCCCACCATACATTCCATAAGTCCTCTCCCCCCCCAACTATTCCCCAATCAACTCCCTACAATTTCTCTGTTCTGGTACTCTCCTACAAAACTGGATCCAATCTTTTCAGGCCCAAGGTCCTCTCCTTTCTTCTTCTTGGGAATCATTTGACTTGCTAGTTGTGCCTTGAGTATTTAGGGCTTCTGGGCTCATTAATATCCACTTATCAGTGATTGCACTTCATGTGTATTCTTTTGTGATTGGGTTAACTCACTCAGGATGATATTTTCCAGATTTAACCATTTGCCTACAAATTGCATGAATTCATTATTTTTAATTGCTGAGCAGTATTCCATTGTATAAATATACCACATTTTCTGTATCCATTCCTCCTTTGAGGGATATCTGTGCTACTTCCAACTTCTGGCTATTATAAACAAGGCTGCTATGAACATAGTGGAGCATGTGTCTTTTATGTATGCAGGGGAATCCTCTGGGTATATGCCCAGGAGGGTCCTCTGGAAATGACATGCCCAATTTTCTGAGGAAGTGCCAGACTGATTTCCAGAGCGGTTGTACCAACTTGCAATCCACCAACAGTGGAGGAGTTTCCCTCTTTCTCCACATCCTCGCCAGCACCTGTTGTCCCTTGAGTTTTTAATCTTAGCCATTCTGACTGGTGTGAGGTGGAATCTCAGGGTTGTTTTGATTTGCATTTCCCTGATGACTAATGATGTTGAACATCTCTTAAGGTGTTTCTTGGCCATTCGAATTTCTTCTGGGGAAAATTCTTTGTTTAGCTCTAAGTTCCTGAACAGAACACCAATAGCTTATGCTCTAAGATTAAGAATTAACAAATGGGACCTCATAAAATTACAAAGTTTCTGTAAGGCAAAGAACACTGTCAGAAGGATAAAACAGCAATCAATAAACTGGGAAAAGATCTTCATCAACCCCATATCTGACAGAGGGCTAATATCCAATATATACAAAGAACTCAAGAAGTTAGACCCCAAAGAACCAAAGAACCCTATCAAAAAATGGGGTACAGAGCTAAACAAAGAATATCCACTGCTTTATGTCCTTTGGGGGTTTTTGTCTTTGTAGTTTCAGTGTTACCCAATAGACTGGCTGGTTTTGTGTGGCAACTGAACACAAGCTGGAGTTATAAGAGAGAAACGAGCCTTCCTTGAGGAAATACCTCCATGAGATCCAGCTCTAAGACATCTTCTCAATTAGTGATGAAGGGTAGAAGGGACAATTGTGGGTAGTGCCATCCATGGGCTGGTAGTCTTGGATTCTGTAGGAAAGCAAGCTGAGCAAGCCAGTAAGCAGCACTCCTCCATGGCTTCTGCATCCAAGCCTGCTTCCAAGTTCCTACCCTGTGTGAGTTCCTGTCCTGACTTCCTTTGGTGATGAACAGCAATATGGAATTGTAAACTGAATAAGCCCTTTCTTCCCCTATTTGCTTCTTGGTCATTATATTTTGTGCAAGAATAGAAACCCTGACTAAGGCACCCAATGTTGCTCCAATAGGGAAAACCTAGCCCTCAGTGGTTATTTTGTAGCTCAAGATACAAATATTCACAACTGGGTAGAGACACTTGAACACTTTTGGTATATAACCTCAGAGACTTCAAACAGTCTACTATGTGAAGGAATTCTCCCATCCACACAGATAAGAAATTACTTTACTAAAATATTAGTAAAGCTGAGGTCTTCCACAGCTAGTCATTATTAAGACTTAAAAAACACATGTTAATTAGCTTAATGTGTTATACATCATTGGAAAAAGTGCTAAATTGCATTTACAGAAAGTAGCCTTATTAAGGATGTCTATGTACTTCTGAACTGTATTCAAACTAAGATAAACTTTTTTTTTTAACTATTTAACTTGTTTTAATGTTTCTTCACAAAAGGTGAAAATACTATACTACAGACAAGGAATAATCATAAGGTTGCCAACATTATAAATATGGAATTATAAACAAAACATTTTCTGGTTTAAAAAATAAATCTGGTTGTCAATGAAGCTCTGCGGGTCTCTAGTTGGGCCGGTCTCTGTGCTCCTGATAGTGATTGCCTTTATCCATTTTCCCAGGTCCTCCATGTCCACCTCTTCTTCCTCCCATCTGTTCCACTAAAGGTCCTGGAAGCTCCCAGGACCACCGCCTATTCCTCCATCAAAGCCACCTCGGTCCATGCCGCAGCCACCTAAGAAACTTCTGCTATCTCCACCTCTGCCACCTCTGAACATTCCTCCCGGACCACCACGGCCCATGAGTTCACCTTTTCCTCCTCAAATGCCATCAGAGCCACCTCGGCCGCGATCACCACCCGGAGTTGGAAAGGGTAGCAGGAGGAAGTCCTCGGGCTTAGGGGTCTTACGCTGGTTGCACTCTGTTCTTCATGCAAGGTCCTGGTTTCCACAGCCTGGATTGGGACACTGCCAGTCTCCAGCTAGGTGCTGGACATTTCCTCTTCTAGAGGACTTGCCTCTGGAGCCTCGGGGCCCTCTTGGAGAGATGCCTCCTCTGTCTCCTCCATGGCCTCCCATGCAACCCATGGGTCCTCCAGGACCTCCTGGGTCCCCAGGACCTCCACGAAGTGGTGGTGGCATCACTCTGCCCTCACGAGGCTTCTTTCAGGAAGAGAAACTTTTAAGTTCGCTTCCTTGAAAAATCTTCCCAATCAAACCATTCCAGGGCAGACTTGGCAGTTGGTGGATCTTCATAGGACACTGTGGCATCACCTTTAGGCTTTTCTGTCTCCTACGGTAGATATGGATCAGGGGTTGTCCAGTTTGCTTCTTCATCTTGACAACCCAACACTGCTTGGAGCAGGAGACCAGATCATCCAGAGTCACATTGCTATTTAATTCTTGCATGTACATTGCACCGTTGCCAGTCTTTATTAAGATCTATATGAAGGCCTAGATCTAGGTCTGGTCCTTCATTCATGTGCCCACCAGGCTTACTGAAGCCACCTTGCTCTCCAGCGCCCATTCCTCCACGTCCTCCTCCCTGCCCACCTCTGCTCATGCCTCCATAATCAAATCCTCCTCTTCCCCTGTCTGGTTATCACGGCCACTCAAGCTCAAGTTCTCTCCTGGTCCAGAAGATCCTCCAGACTCCTGCCCATAAACACCCGTGCGACTAGGGTGGTCCCGTCGGAATGAACTCTGCTGACCATAGCTGCTGCTCTGTTGGCAATATTGACTTGGAGCCTGGCTGTAGGATCCAGTGTGAGGGCGGTAACTAGTGGGAGGCTGCTGCCCATTGCTGCTTTGTTGAGCATAGCTGTTCATAGCTGCTTGGCTGCCCAGAGCTGTTCTGCTGAGAGTAGCTGCTCACATTGTACCGAGTCGGCTGTGGAGAGGAGTAACTGGTAGGAGGATAAGACGGGGGTGGTGGAGCCAGGGGGACGGGGGCGGTGACTGGCTGCATTGGGTAGCTCCCAGGTACCTTAGGATAACTGTATTATTCTGTCTATATACTAGGATGGTTTGATTATAACCCCCTGTTCAAGATTGAACTTGACTAGCTCAGCAGGCTTGTTACCATCCTGGGTCTTGCAGGAGCAGTGGCTGCTGGCTCCTAGCTGCTGGCCATAGGCTGGGTAGGCAGACTGGGTGCCATATGCAGACTGAGCTGTGTAAGAGGCCTGCGTTGTGGTGACTTTAGCAGTGGTGGTGTCATAAGCACCAGTGTCATATCCTTGGACAGGCTGGCTGTATGCCTGGGGCACAGGTGTACTGGAATAACCAGTGTGAGGCTGTCCTTAAGAAGCTGCAAATACACTCTGCCCATAGGTAGCAGTGGTCTGAGTCTGGGTAGAGCTCACATCAGTAGGCTGTGCATAGGTTCCATAGCTTTGTGGCCCATATGCCTGGGTGGTCTGTGCATATTCTTGAGTTGGCTGGGTGGTGTAAGCACTTAGCCCTGCTGCACTGCAGTTTGGCTATAGGTACTGTAATCCCTGGACGCCATTTTCTCTTCTTCCTTCTCGTTCTCTTAATATCCATCTCAAGATAAACTCAAGTGCACACAAAACAGTTAAACCCATAGTGTATGTTAGGACATATAAAATGTATTATTTTTAAAAGGAAAAATAAAATTTTGATATTATAACAGTTCCTTTAATATGTAAGCAAATAGATATCCCAACCAAAACTTAAGTCATGAATAGTCTGGACCAAGACTACATTGGACTACATAGAATTTTGTTAGGATTTTTGAAAGGTGGAAAAAAAGAAAGTGCACAAGTGCAATAACTTTTTAAAAAGCTTGCCCCTCATAAAAAGGCTAATAAAATAGTTGTTCATTTTCATTATCTGTATGATGCTATTTGTTTTTCCACTGGCAGTCCTGGGAATCAAGTTTAGATCTTCTCGCATGCTACACAGAGGCTGCACCATAGGCTATATCCTGGACCTGTATGAAGTTATCTTTAATGCCATTCTGCATTAATTATAATAGTTTCTTTTAAATAGGGTGAAAATGATATGTCTCTGGGAAATTTAATGAGGTATGGAAATTAAATTATATCCAATTACAATTTAATTATATGAACATTAAAATAAAAGTTCAATCAAGTGAAGAGTTTTTAAAATGTATACTTTATACAGCTAAGTTCTTTTCTCTTAATTGCATAAGGTATACATCAAGAGTAAACAGTATTTTTCCTGAAACTAGATTTGTAACATGGAACACATTCTTACCACTTGTAATACTATCTATAATTGTCTAATCAAAGTGTATTCATTATTTCATTCAACATAATTGGATTCTACCTTGATGGAATGAAAATAAATAGTTAAATAACTCTTATGGTTTCCAACAATAAGTGAGAAATTTGATATCTTTGGGTGAAATATTTGTAAAGTGATGCATATTGCTTCGAGTATGAAGCACAAGATGTAGATGAATATATGTAGGTGCAAGAGGTCACTTGGCTCCAGTCATGAGCACAGTGGAGCTGCATAGGTTCTGAGCAAATTGAACAGGGCATCACACCGGATGCTGGGGTCTGTCTTGGGTTGTTGCTCCAGGATAAGGAATAAAGGGTCTTCCAGTCTATGTGGCAAACATAAAAAAATAGGTGACTACTTGCTTTCATTTTCACTTGCCATTGTCTTGGCTGTCACTTGACTACACACACACACACACACACACACACACACAAACACTCAATATACATATGATTTAAGCTCATATATTCTATATCAAGTATCTTAAGACATGAACTTTCTTCTTTCATCTTACTTTGAGCCCTCAGCTTATTTGAAGGTGTTGGATTTCCTGAGCTGGACCTCCAAGCAGCCATCAGCCAATGGAGTGGGTCTTCACAGCCAAATTCTGGTTCTCTGCAAGGGCATGCAGTATGTGTTCTCCATCACTGACCATTTATTTCTCTGGTCCCTTTGTGCCCTCAGCTTGGTGTGGTGTTTCGTTTTAGAAAATTATCTTTGGATATATTGTTGTACAAAGGGAAGAAAACAATTTCTTTCATGTTCTTTCTAACACATCAGACATTCTACTAAGCTCCCAGAAACTTAGTTTAGAAAAAATAAAATAAAATAAAAATAATGGATGCTATTTTAGGAAACATGAAGATTAATTTGCCATGAACACAAATCTTTGGTAAGTATTGGTATTAGAAAAGGTATCGTTGTTAAATATTTAAATTCTTTCCATAAATATTAAATGAAGTTCAAGGAAAGCTATAATACTTGGCTATTTAACTAAATGTAAAACTTACCTTAATTTGTCTTATTTAGTTTATGACTTCAAATGAAACTTCAATAACTCATAAAGGCAACACTACCTAGATAAAACTGTTTGTGAATACAATAGACCACATGTTTGAATATCTATAGATCAATTTGTGTAAATTTTAATCAAAGTCATTAAAATATATCTTCTATGTTGTGAGACCTTAAATTCTAGTGAAGAATTGACTATTACTGTCTCTCTCTGTCTCTGTATGTTTCTGTATGCCTCTCTGTCTCTGTCTCTCTCTCACACACACTCTCTCTTTCTATCTGTGTGTGTGTGTGTGTGTGTGTGCATGCGTGTGTGTGTGTGTGTGTGTGTGTGTGTGTGTGGTTGTTTAATATGTGCGAGTTGTCATACATGTAGGTCATAGGCTGATATCGGGTTGCCTTCCTTCCTCAATTGCTTTTCTATCTCATGTTTTCAGACAGTGTCTCTCACTGAAATTAGGGCTCACTACTTCAGCTAGTGTGATCAACATCATTATTGCTATTTACCATTAACACTTATTACTTCAACCGTGTGATAAACACCTTCTGGGATCCCTGCATATGGTTCCCCAGTGTTGACATACAGAAGTTGTTACGTTGGTGTTGGAAATTGATATTTTATATTTGCACATTAGCCATCTTGTAAATAAATAAAATTCTGCCATTCAATATTAAATACCTTTCCTGAGATTGTTTTAGGCATTCTTTCATATTGCAGGCATTTTATTACTCTCAGCCAATAAACTTTGACCTAGCTTCTTTGCAATGTGCAGTTTAAGTATATATTCAAATGATTTTCAAATTTGGCTGCAGAAATTCTTCTTAATGTAATTAGAATGTATATAAACTTAGTTTTACCTCTGTAACTATTAGATAGCATCTTCAGTTCTTCTATATCAACCCTGTACATATTTGGATACATGACATATATATTTAGCCTTTTTCTCTGTTCAGACATCCTAAGAAGATTCCTTATGGGTAAAAATAATTTTGGCATTTTTCTTGTCTTACTTTATTCAAACAATGGTTAAAAGTAAATTAAAATACTGGAGAAAAACTACTATAGGAAAATATCTATTCATGTTTATTTACAATATTTAATATATAAACTAGATTTATAAATCTTCATAAAAATTAAAATTATAAATCTTAACATTGAAAATTTAAAAAATTACAAAGTTCAGAACATCTAAGTGTCACTTTATAATATTAGAAAAATAGTGCTTTAATTTCTGTTTGCAGGAACCCATGTGATAGAAGGAAAGAACAAATGCCCACACCTTGTTGTCTGAGTTCCACTCACTTGTAGTGACATATATATGGTGACATACTTAAGCATGTGTACACAAATGGACACAGTAAATAAATTACTGTGTGTTTATGTGTATTCTTATGTATGTGTGTTTATGTACATTTTAGATATACATATGAAATTAAATACAAAATGCAACTTCTAAACCAAATGAGGATCTCTTATGGTAAGCTAATAGAAATTTTTATATTAATCATCCTTGAAAATGGTTAATTGGAACTATATATGTAAGAATAAATATTACATTCTTAAAGCCCTCTATAAATGAAGACACACAGAGAAGTTGATATTCTGAAGCTAAATTGTGGCACCGGGTAGTAGTATCCTGGGGCTGAGAAGTGACTCAGTGGTAAAGAATGCGTACTGCTCTTGAAGGAGACATGAGTTCAGTTTCCAGTACCTACAACTGGGGCTCACAACTTCCCAGCTCTAGGGAATCTAATATTTTTTTGGACACCTGCATGTATTCATGTTTGCACACATCCTTATTCACCCCAGTATACTTAATTAAAAATAAAATATATAAAATCTTTGTCAGGCACAGTGTCCAAGGCCTTTAATCCTAGTTCTTAAGAGCAGACATAGGCAAATGTCTATGAATTTGAGGCCACTCATTGCTGGTTCCCAGCCACTCCAGTTTATATGATAAATATCTACTTCTCTCTCTCTCTCTCTCTCTCTCTCTCACACACACACACACACACACACACACACACAACACAACACACACACACACATCACTGTACTTCCCACTGAGCAAGTTAAATAAGACAATCAGTAAAAAGAATTTCTTGCAAGGTATCGCAGAAGAATGAATGTGTTTATTAATGGTAGGCAATATGCCAAGTCCATCATGGCCTTGATAGAGATAGAATGACATGGTTCCTGCCCCTGGGGCAGGTGCAGCAGGCATGGGCCACCATGAGTATGGATGGCCACTGTAGGCATAGACATGCTTGCATAAACATGACGTTTTCACATTCCTCAGAGGAATGTCTTCCTAGTTAACATTAATGACTCCATGATAACCAGAGACAGCATGATTCTGGAAGGTAAAAGTATGCCTAATAGCTGAACAAAATGGTAAACTCTGGTACCTTCAGGACAGCCCTTAAGGCTGTGGAAAAAGAACTCTAAAAACATGAGTTTGAAAATATATAATTTCTCAACTAATCAAAAATACAAGAATACAATATGAATTGTAAAAGGAGCTACAGATCTAATGGAACAGAGGCAGCTATGCTGTGAGCTAGCTTATCAGAAAGATAGAAAGACAGGCAAATAGCAAAGCAGACTACCAAGAAATTCCTGAGTTCAAGGTCAGCCTGGGACAGAACTAATTTAGTTCCAAGCATAATCAGAATGGTGATTCCAGGGCAGGGTCCCACCCAACTATCTTATTGTCTATGCTTGTTTTTGCTGTCTTTCTCATAAGAGGCTAAGATCATGGAATGCTGATTCCTGGGATGCCTGGGATGGTCAAGATGGAACCTGGAATAAGCAACTGAATTGATATTTAAGTAAAAACCTAAGCTTTTAGTTTGCATGAGATGAGCTAGCAAAAATGATAGTAGTTCTTTTGGAGAATTTTTTTCTCCAGGGAGAGTTAATCTGTCTGAAGATCTCTAGAAAACAAACACAGCTCTTCAAGATTATTTTCTAACAGGATTTCTGATCTTAGTTGGAAAATCCATGGAGAACAACCACAACTCTATTAGAATTGTTCATACACAAAGAGGATCTCATGAAACTGAAAAGCTTCTGTAAGGCAAAGGACACTATCAATAGGACAAAATGGCAACCCACAGGTTGGGAAAATATCTTCATTAGCCCTGTGTCTTAGTCAGGGTTTCTATTCCTGCACAAACATCATGACCAAGAAGCAAGTTGGGGAGGAAAGGGTTTATTGAGCTTACACTTCCACACAGCTGTTCATTATCAAAGGAGTCAGGACTGGAACTCAAGCAGGTCAGGAAGCAGGAGCTGATGCAGAGGCCATGGAGGGATGTTACTTACTGGCTTGCTTCCCCTGGCTTGCTCAGCCTGCTCTCTTATAGAACCCAAGACTACCAGCCCAGAGATGGCACCACCCACAAGGGGCCCTCCTTCACTTGATCACTAATTGAGAAAATGCCCCACAGCTGGATCTCATAGAGGCACTTCCCCAAGTGAAGCTCCTTTTCCTATGATAACTCCAGCCTGTGTCAAGTTGACACACCAAACTAGCCAGTACAATTGACCCCTTGTCAATTTGACACACCAACATATCACTATTAAGCCTCAACCCTTACTTTCTTATTCATCCCCAAGATCTAAATAAAGTTAAAAGTCCCACAGTCTTTACATATTAAAAGTTCAATCCGTTTAAAATGTCCAATATCTTAAAATTCAAAGTCTTTTAAAAATTCAAAGTCTCTTAACTGTGGGCTCCACTAAAATACCTTCTTTCAAGAGGGAAAAATATCAGGGCACAGTCACAATCAAAGACAAAACTCAAACTCCAAAGTCTGGGATCCAACTCACGATCTTCTGGGCTCCTCCAAGGGCTTGGGTCACTTCTCCAGCTCTGCCCTTTGTAGCACACACCTTGTCTTCTAGGCTCCAGCTGCCTGTACTCCACTGCTGCTGCTGTCCTTGGTGGTCATCTCATAGTACTGGCATCTCCAAAACACTGTTATCTTCCGCTGTAACTAGGTTTCACCATTAGCCTCTCATAGGCTTTCTTCATGGTGCCACGCCTCAACTCTTGCATGACCCCTTCAGTCCTGGGCTGTCAATTACAACTGAGGGTACACTTTCACCAATGGCCTTCCATGGCCTTTCACAGTAGCAAGCCTCAGCTGTTCTTCATGATGCCTTCATGCCTTCAAAACCAGTACCACCTGGGTGACTCTTACACAGTACCAAGTCCTGCTACAGCACAAGGTACAACCTTGGCTATCTGGAACACACCCTTTGTGCTCTCAGAAAACACTTCCCAGAAGATTTCACCTCAGTGACGCTGGTTTCTTCTTAATCACCACTAATTTCTTAGCTCCAGCTAACCAGCATCAATAGTCCCAGTAACACAAAGGTTGACTTTAATGGTTTTGGTATCTTGTTACTCACAGCTGATTCTTCAGCCCCAGCTAACCAAAACCACAGAATCTTCATGGCCCTGATAAGAGTCTTTAATCTTCCCTCTGAAATTTCACAAGCCAGGTCTCCATCTTCTGCCTTGTTCTCAACATTATCTTCCAAGCTCCTACACAACGGTCTCACAGAGGTCTCAACACTGAATGGACCATCTAGCTCAAAGTTCCAAAGTCCTTCCACAGTCCTCCCCAAAACATGGTCAGGTTGTCACAGGAATACCCCACTCCTGGTACCAATTTGTCTTAGTCAGGGTTTCTATTCCTGCACAAACATCATGACCAAGAAGCAAGTTGGGGAGGAAAGGGTTTATTGAGCTTACACTTCCACACAGCTGTTCATTATCAAAGGAGTCAGGACTGGAACTCAAGCAGGTCAGGAAGCAGGAGCTGATGCAGAGGCCATGGAGGGATGTTACTTACTGGCTTGCTTCCCCTGGCTTGCTCAGCCTGCTCTCTTATAGAACCCAAGACTACCAGCCCAGAGATGGCACCACCCACAAGGGGCCCTCCTTCACTTGATCACTAATTGAGAAAATGCCCCACAGCTGGATCTCATAGAGGCACTTCCCCAAGTGAAGCTCCTTTTCCTATGATAACTCCAGCCTGTGTCAAGTTGACACACCAAACTAGCCAGTACACCCTGTATCAGATAGAAGGCTAATATCCAAAATCTACAAAGAACTAAAGGAGTTAGGCTCCCCAAAACCAAATAATCCAATTAAAAAATGGGTTACAGAGCTAAACAGAGAATTCTCAACAGAGGAATCTCAAATGGCTGAGAAGCACTTAAAGAAGTATTCAACATTGTTAGTCATCAGGGACATGCAAATCAAATGCCCCCTAGATTCCACCTTACACCAATCAAAAACCCAAATGACAGCACATGCTGGTGAGGATGCGGAGAAAGAGGAATGCTCTTCCATTGCTGGTGGGATAGCAAACTGGTACAACCACTCTAGAAATCAATCTGGAGGTTCCTCAGGAAATTGGGAATAGTTCTACCTGAAGGCCCAGCTCTACCACTCTTGGGCATATACCCAAAAGTTCTAACTATACCATAAGGACACATGCTCTACTATATTCACAGCAGGCTTATTTGTAATAGCCAGAAGCTGGAAGCAACCCAGATGTCCCTCAACCAAAGAATGGATACAGCAAATATTGTGCATTTACACAATGGAATACTATTCAGCTATTAACAAGTAGGACATCATGATTTTGCAGGCAAATGGACTGAACTAGAAAATATCATCCTGAATGAGGTAACTCAGTCTCAAAATGAATGCATGGTATATACTCACTGATAAGTGGATATTAGCAAAAAAGTACAGAATACCCATGATATACCCCATAGACCATAATAAGTATAACAAGTAGAAAGGCCCAAGAAAGGTTTCTTCAATCCCATTTAGAATGGAGAAGAAAATCATGGGAAGCAGATGGAGTGAGGGACACGGGTGGAAGAGGGGACAAGAAGGGGAAAGGGGGATCAGGATTAGTTATGGCGGGGTTGGAGGATGAGAGAAGCACAGAGGACCAGGAGAATGAATGGAAATAAGCAGCCTCAGGGGTGGGAGGACCCTCTAGAAAGCACCAGAGGTCTAGGGGGTGAGACACTCTCAGGACTCAATGAAGGTGACCTTAGCCAAAATGCCCAACACTGGGGAGAAGAAACTTGAAGAGTCCACCTCTAGACTAGACAGTAGACAGACAGGACTTCAAGTGGGGGAGAAGGGTTACCAACCCATAGTTCAAATTTCTGACCTAGAATTGTTCTTGTCAAGAAAAACTGCAGGGTCAAAGATGGGGAAGAGACTGAGGGAAAGGCAGTCTAATTTAGGATCTGTCTCATGGGGCCAGGGCGGGGTGTGGGGGTGGGGGTGGAGCACCAAGTCTGACACTATTACTGAAGCGATGATGTGCTTACAGACAGGAGTTTGGAAAATACATTTGTAGTTTCATTGAAATGATACATCAAGGGCTGGAGAGAAGGCTCTTCTAAAGGACTCAGGTTCAGTTCTACCATCGAGATCAGGCAGCTTACAAGAGTCTAAAGTCTAGCTCTAAGAAGTCAAACATCCTCTGTGGTCTCCATACAGGATTAAAATGTTGCACATATATACACTGGAACACATGTATACATACATGTAAAGATTAAGTTAAAAAATAAAATGCTGCATAGTTTGACATGTAACTTGAAATGGAGGATAGATAAACCAAGAGGATGCTTAGCTGTAAGAAACACATCCATGCTATTCTTTGCCTTTGATTGCCAGCTGCATTTAGACTATAGA
Source organism: Apodemus agrarius (assembly GCA_964023405.1). Classification (NCBI taxonomy): domain Eukaryota; kingdom Metazoa; phylum Chordata; class Mammalia; order Rodentia; family Muridae; genus Apodemus; species Apodemus agrarius. Next base: position 57,586,107 of record OZ030011.1, read on the forward strand.
TGGCAATTTATCCACCATAACTGGTGGTGTGCATGATCCTACTTCCAGCACCCAATACTGACTAAATTATCCTCAAAGAAAGTATGGACCCAGAATGATAAATTTCCAGTATGCCTATAGAACCATCAAAGTTATCAATAGCACTCCATTTCACATTAAAAAGTTATCTGACTTGGTCAAAAGTATTATGTGATCAATATACAAATTATATTGTGTTTCTGTCCATTATTTAGTCTTGAAGTATGAAGGGAGGATCATAATAACATATCCTCATTTTTTTCCTGTTGTGTTCTGATGTTTCAAGTAACAATTCCTTTTTAAGAAGTTTTATTTGGAGTTTTATTTTCTCCTAACATCATGCCAATGACAAAATTTCCACAATAGTCATAAATAATACTTAATATGGCAACAGCACCTGGTTTTTGCCCTCAGGATAACAAGCCAGTCAATTGTTTAGAAGCAGTAAAGATGGATTTTGCAATAGTGATACGGCTTAATCCTCCAGTTATATGAATTAAAAATGACACAACATTATCCTTTAGGCTTTTACACAGAATTTAGTGTTCTTCTTAGAAAAGGAAATAAAGGGCCCTATTGCTGTCTGTTGCTCATAGCACTGTCATAAAGTGCTCTTTAGTACCATATTTTTATGTACATAACTGTAAGAATGAAATAAGGTAATAGAAGATAAGATTTTGAGTTTTTAAGATGAAGCAGAAGGAGAAAATGAAATGTTCATCTAAAAGATAAATATACACATTGTATGAGATAAGTAAGATTATATAACAATATGCAAATATACATGTTTACCATAGTGTTTTGTGTGTGCATATCATTCAATCACTATAAGTTGTATTATTTTTCACAATCTTACTATGGAAAACTAAAAGAAAAGAGGTATTTTGTGAAATATCACACATTTCAGATATTTAGATTAGATCAAGCAACCATTTGACTCCAAGAAGCTTTGTTCTTTTCTAAAAAATTATCTAATATTCATACATGACTGTAATGGGTTTGGATTAAATCCATAACCCATCCTACCTCCCACGAGTCCTTTTCATATCATTCTACCACTTTTTTCATTTGCTCTATTATTATTAAATAAAGCAGTCTCTTTCTCAGCTGCCATCAAATTGGTTCTGAGATAGAGGTGAACTTCATCAGCTCTTTCCCAACTCATGTTGGGATTTTGACGGGCTTGATCTTCTTCATGTAGACCCAGCACTGTAAGGTCATATGTGTAACTGCATGGTTGAATCTAAGAAATGATGTTTTGATACAGACTGCTAATCTCTCTGGCTCTTAACGTCTTTCTGACCATGTCTCTGCAATGATCCTTGAGCTGTGAGGGGATGGAATATGATATAGATGCCCCACCCAGAGCTGACACTCCATAGTCTTTCATTCTTTGCACGTTGAACAGTCGTAGGTCTCCATATTAATCACTATGTCTCCATATTAATTACCACTTCTCATTTAGGTTTGAGAGATACACTAAGTTATGGTTATAAAGATATGTCCAGTTAGCAGAATAATAGTATTATATTTTACCAGAGGTCTGATGACCTAGCTAGCCAAGAATGTTTTGATTCAGTTCATTGTACTAACCATGGTTTCATCTTATGGAGTTGGCTTTTTATCAGAATGGTTACTCTCCTAACATTCATGCCAACATTTCAAGAACTCATAAAATCAGTTATTATAGTGCCTCCAGCTGGGTAAAACTGCAGATGACCTTTCCCCCTGGTAGCATCTGTAGAACCTTTCAGCACCATGAAATCTAGACAGTAGGGATGAAGCTTTCAAGTTAGGACCAGTTTGATTTCTCTATCCTCTATGATGCCGATATACACTATCTCTAGCAATAGAATCTCACTATCAAGAAGAATCATTGTTCTATATCAAACAAGTGATACAGAGGAAAAGGGAGTTGTTGAGAGCAATTGATACCTCTCATCTGAGTTCTGAATATATGAAGAGTTAAGGTACTGGATGACACAACAGCTCCCAGAACCACTCCAAGCCAATGGTTTCTGGGTCCTTTGCCTTCTCAATCTGAAGAATTACATACATAATGCATACATACATACATACATATATGCATACATGCATACATACTTAAAGTGAGTTTTAGAATAGAATTTATTCCAAGTGTATGGATGAAACCTAGTGTATGAATGAAAGTGTAAAAAAAAAAAAAACTGAGCTCTTAACTGTTAAGAGTGTTTCCCAAGGAAAGGATTGTCATCAAGCTACAAGGTTAGGAGGTGTTCATAAGACTTGTGTGAGAAACTGAGGTAAAGCATAGACATGAGAGTTGTTGGCCTGTCTACATGGCCCTCCCATTAGGGGTCCAATTTCAGAGAAGTTCATAGGATAGCTTTTGAGGAGTGATGGCTGTTTAGGTGATATGAAAGGAGAAGATAAGAAGCCTGAACACAGGAACCACAGCTCCATTTCTGCATTCCTGGCCCCTGGCCTGGACAAAACCAAATACATTTCAGTGTGCTTTTCAGTTCCCTATTATAAACTGCTTGATCAATGTCTAGGTTCTGTTCTCATCCTAAGGATAATATTTAAAAATAAATACAAGGACTTTAGGTGACAAAGAAAACTGGACAGTCCAATAACTTTGTAAATCAAGTCAGGGGATACTTAGCTATATATTCAGAATCTAGTGTAAGGATGAACATTATTGAATCTTGTTTGTATCAGTCTCTGCCTATCCCTACTCCTCCTCAGCAGGAGGATTATAAAGTTAAAGGACCAGTAAAGATTATATTTACTGGTCCTTTAACTTTATGAAAGCATACCAAGTGCAGCTTGTTCTTTAACATCAGTTGTGAAATTCTCCAGATTAAACCTCAAGAAGAGTCATCCTACCATATTCCTCTGAAACATATAATGAAATGATTATAGCACAATGTATACTATGATGACACTCCTGTTGCTAAATGTTCTAATTGATACAACTGAAAAACGACATTATTCTGAACATTTATAAGAATGCCTTTGCTATTCAAATGTATTACCACTGTATGTTGTCTTGGAAGTAGAATTGCTAAATTAGAAAGAATCGTAGAGATCTTGGGATCAAATGCTGGTCCTAGGGATCAAGCTTAGGTCACAAGGCTTCATGACAATCACATCTGGTTGCCTCAGATTCTGTCATTTTCTTCTATGCACAAACCAGGAGACGCACAATCAGCAGGGTCATCAAATTCTCCTATACTGGGCATTTATTCCCTTTTTAATTTTAGAACTCAGGAGGTTGTGTAGAATATTGTGATTTTAATATTCATTTCTCTAATGACTAGTGGAGTTGAGCATACTTATTCGTTATTTGTATATTTGTTTCTGTATAATATCCACATTAGATTTTATTAAATTTTTAATTATGTGAAGTAGCTCAATACACATTATGGATATATTTTTTTGGACTGGAACTTCAGCTCTTGTTTTCAAATTATAAACTTTACTTGCTAATAAGATTTTTTGGATGTTTCAGTGAGGTTTTGAACTTCCAAGCTCACACAATTATTTTGGTGGCCTTGTTGTAATACATCTCCCTTATACCTACATATGTCTCCTATGAGTCTGCTTTGGTTGAAGGTACACATGTTGAAGACATGGAACAACATTGTAAAATTATTTTGTTGATCTTTATATGTGTCTCTGTAAAGGGCAAAACATGCTTTTGGACACAGACATGCACTGGAGAAGCCAGAAAAGTTAAACTCTCAGGCATTCTTAAAGGAAAGAGCCTGTCCTCCTGATGTAAGAATGAGAACAGATGTCGTTTACAACCTGGTGATACTTGCTGTCTGACGAGCCAGGTTCTGGTCATATATTCCTGATTTTATATTTTACTTATCCCAGACCCTTTTCCCTAAAACCTGGAGCATTATTTCTAGGGCATAAAATGCACCTTTGTGAGAGATCATTTTTACTTTACAACAGCCTAAGAAAACTCTGTGTTATTCTAGGGCCAACCTTACGTTTATCTCAGTCATTCTCCCTAGATCTTTGTCTTGAGCATTGTTTCTAAATCAATAAGAACCTACCTAACAGATCAAGACATAAGTACTTTGTAAAGAGCTTCAAGATAAACACATTTTAACCTTCGTTAAACTCATTGGGCTGAGTTAATGAAAACTTTTGCCAAAATTGTGCTATACAGTGAAAATATACAAACTTATGTCAAACTCCAGAAGTCCTGGCTCAGAATTGATACTACAGCTGGGTTGAACCGAGTTTCATTTTGGTTTCTTTTCAGATCATTTCCATGCCTGTTGCAAAGACTGCAAGGACCCTCCACAGGTCCCAGAGGTTGTTCTCAGCTACACAGCATCTCAGTGTGTGTACTAAGAAATACTAGCCAGTAATTTTCCTTTGTTTTCAGTGTTCTTGTTGGGTGTCAGCAAAAAATATGCAGCCTTATGAAACTACTATTACTGTTTGCTCTTTTGAAGAAGGGGCAGTGAATGGGGATTTGAATGTCTGGATCACTTCTCTTTGATAATGGAATTCTTTTCCAATGCAGTCTTCTAGGCTTCAATTTTCCCATGTTTCTTCTGGTATAGTAAATTTTCTGAGCTGTACACTTGACATCTCTTTAACAGAAAATCATTGCAATGTGTTTTTTTCTTGTTGTGTTAGTTATAATACATGTTATTTGTGAAATAATTGTTCCATCTATGTCAAACTATAATATTCATTAACAAGAGTTATTTTTAACATGATTTTTACAATGATATCCCTCTTGATGGTTTATGCTTTTCATTCTTCTGATGAACTTGAAACTATTTAAAAACAGACCATTTTTTTGTGCCTGTTGATTATTTGGGACATGCATGTAACTTTGGGTTAAATCTCTGTAATGGGTTTTCTGGTTTGGGTTTGTTTTATTCTTTTTCTTTTCTACATTTTCTTTTAAAAGTTTTCAGTATTTTTTTTCTGGTTTTTCGAGACAGGGTTTCTCTGTGTAGTTCCGGCTGACCTGGAACTCACTCTGTAGACCAGGCTGGCCTCGAACTCAGAAATCCGCCTGTCTCTGCCTCCCAAGTGCTGGGATTAAAGGCGTGCGCCACCACCGCCCGGCAGTTTTCTGTATTTTTAAGAATATCATACATGAATACAATGAAATTTGATTACATCTATCCTTTCATATTTTTCCCATCAAAATTCTTTCCCTTTGCCCACCATATATGCCTCTTTTCCAACTTCACATTTTTTTTAAGATTTACAAATCTGGTTAGCAGTACCCATATTGCATGTTTGTAGAACTACCTATTGGATCTTGGAAAGCCTATATTTGCCACATCCTCCAAGAGAGTGAGTTCTCCTACCCCAGAAGTTACCAGCTGCTGCTAACTACTCAGTAAGGTGTGGGGTCTGAGATTTGGGAATTTGGGACAGCTTGACCTTGTGCAGATAAGCTGAGCTGCTATGAGTTCGTGAGTATGATAGCCATGGGTTTTTCATCCAGAAGATAAGATTGCACAGCTCTTACATCAATTTTACCTCCTCTTCTAGGACATTTCTTGGACCTTGGTGATAGAGAGAGGGGATTAAAATAGGTATCCTGTTTGAGGCTGACCATCCAGTGTTATATTCACAAAACTTTGACTATTGATGCATTTATTTATTGACAGTTTCCCACTATAAGAAGAAACTACTCTGAGGTTTGAAACATTTCAAACTTACAAATATAAATTCTCAGAAGGTAATTTGACAGCTTCTATGTCAAAAAGACACCACTATGACCAAGGTCTATGACACTTAGAAAACATTTAATGGTGTGTTTGCTTACAGTTTCAGAGGTTTATTTAGTTATCATCATAGTGGGGAGCATGGTAGCCATGGTACTGGAGAGGTATCTGAGAGCTATGTCCTGATTGATAGTCAGAGAGAAAGGGACTGAGCCTGATATGGGCTTCTGAACCCTCAAAGTCCACTCCAGTGACACACCTCCTCCAACAAGCCTAAAATCCTAATCCTAATCCTTTCAAAGAGTTTTACTCCCTGGTCACTAAGCATTTAAATATATAACATTATAGGAACCATCCTTATTCAAACAATGGCAATTATGTATGTTTTGATAATATTCATCTTCCTTTTACAACTCTTGCCAGATCTACTCTCTCTTTCATAACTACCCAGTTATTTTTTTCCTCATCAAGGACAATTTGCACTGTTCAAATATTCCTGGATCTGTGTCCTTCTATTGCATATGGTAGGAATATATTCTTACAAAAAAAAACTTATTATTTTCTCTCCTAATAGCTAACAATCACCAATAGTAACTCATCTAGGATGAGACTTTGCCCAATTCTCATCTGAATTCTGGGATTTGTTATCTTGAGCTTGCATTGGTTTAATGCATGTTGTCACAACTGCAGTGGCTTCATAATACAGTTTCCCTACTGAGTCCTCACCATATTGTTTTCTTGTACTGTTTTCATCCACTGCTTTTGCTTTTATACCCCTGCTGCCCCTTCTTTCAAAGTGAGGCTTGAGCTTTTGGAAGAGGGATATGGTATATATATATATGATCCAGAGTCCATTTGCTGCTTCTGAGCTCAAATGTGTTCTGAGAGAGAATGTCCTTCTTTTGGGGAGACAACTCAGGCAAACCTCTCTAGGCCTTCTTTTGCAGTAGTTATCATTACTCTGCTATTATTTTTAACTTCTTTCCTAAAAATAAAAAAAACAAATAGATCTGGATGCAATGTCATTTATCATCTTATGAATCACCTTTACCAATTAACCCTACTACTTCAGTGAAACCACGCCTGAGGGCCTATGTCCTTTATTATTCAGGCCAATGCACTTTATTGATGTCATTGTGCTTTCTTATTTGACCTCTACGAACATTAGGAAAGTGTTCTCTTTAAGTTCTAATTCTCTAGGGTTGTCCCACTATCGTTTTATAAGTTGGATTTTAATTTACATGAAAAAGGGTTAAGCTTTATTACTTTTCAGCACCTCATAGATCTTTGTAAATATTTCTGATGATTTAACTAACTGTGCAGAAGCTATGCAGAAACTCACCTTGTTCTGAATGTGACAACTAATGCTGTAGGAATCAAAACACAGACCTTGTTTCTCTGATCTGCCCATCCTGCCAGAGATAGTGAAGTGATGTGAAAATCGACACCTCAGCTGGAAGTTTCTTTATATCTCCTTTTATTCCTTCATATTTTGGTCCTTAGATTTTACGCACATAGAAATTCAGAATTGTTGTGGCATTTTTCTTTGAAAAAACTATCATGCACATACATTGTCCTAATTTTGTGTAGATTTTTAATGATTTTTAATTAATCAAAAAATAATATTTTTATTGATTATTTGGGAATTTCACATAGTGCACCTGGAACACACTCACTTTTTAACCCTCCCAGGTCCACTCCTTACCCTTGTGTCCTGTGTCCTCCCACTGTCGAAGAAGAAGAAGAAGAAGAAGAAGAAGAAGAAGAAGAAGAAGAAGAAGAAGAAGAAGAAGAAGAAAGAAGGAGAACGTCATAAAAAGGAAAAGAAAAAGAAAAGAAGAAAAGAAAAAGCCAAGTCTAATCTGTGTTGCCCATGCACTCATTGGAGCATAGTAAAACTCCCAGAAGTCAGCCCTTAAAAGGAAACTGAATCCTTACCCACCCACGACCTGCTCAGAAGTCATCAATGTGGAGAGCTACACCGTAGCATTCTTATCACAGTATATAAGAGTTCTGTTTGATGGCTTCCTGTCTACACTATTACTTTTGGTTTTTGGGGGGGTAGGTATTTGAGGTGGGTGTAGGATTTCTCACAGAAGTCTTGTATGACTCTTTCTCAACTGTGAATCTGTAGTCCTCAATGTCACTGCAAAACTAGCTTCCTTGACCTTTACAGTCAGTGGGAGCATGGATGGTGGGCATCCACATGGTTTTCAATGACAGCATGAACCATGATCACATGGCCTCTGTACCTCAGCATGGGCACTGGTGGCAGTACTGACCACAGACATTCTCAACACCTTTGGGGGTACCATTGATCATGGACATCACAATGGTTCTTGGCAGCAGCAGGACCTGTAGGTTTCAACATGGCTTCAGGTGTTAGCTCAGACCACTCACATCAACATGGCCCCTAGTAGCTACATGGCCCACAGACATCAACAAGGCTCCCAGGTACAGTAGGATCACAGACCCCAACATGGCCCTTGGTGGCAGCACAGACCAGACATCAACATGATCTCCAGCAGCAGCACAGTGCTTGGACATCTATGTGATGTCCAACAAGGCTTCAACAAGGCCTGGGACCACAGCACAGACCAAGAATACCAACATAGACTGCGTTATCTTTATTTTCCTCTCCCCTTCTCTCATCTCCTCTCTTATCCTCTTCCTTCCCCTCCCATTCTCTTTCCTTCCCTCCCCTCCCCTCTTCTCCCATTCCCTTCCCTCCTCTCCTTTCTCCTTCACTCCCTCTCCTCCCCTCCACTCCTCTCCCCTTCCCTTCCTCTCCCCTAGTCTCTCCTCCTCTCTCCTCTTCTCTTCCCTCCCCTCCCCTACTTTCCTCTCCCCTCCCCCTCTTCCCGTCCTCTCCCCTTCTCTCTCCTTCCCCTCCCTTCCCATTCTCTCCATTCCTCCCCTCCCCTCTCTTCTGTCCCCCTTTCTCGTTCTTCTCCTCTCTTCTCTTTTCTTCTCTTCTCTCCTCTTCCCTTCCCTCCCCTACACTCTACTCCTTTCCTGTCTCCTTCCCTCTCTCTCTCCCCCTCCCCTCTACTCCCCTTTCCTCCCCTCCTTTAGCATTCTTAGCACAATTCTAGTCTATAGCCAAGCCACCCCCTAAAGTGCCAGATCTGGGTCTGGGAAGCCAAGCATGATCAGGTCTGGTTAGTACACGGATGAGACAGCACCTAGATTTTTCTTTATTTCTTGAATAACTCTTCTTCTTCTTCTTCTTCTTCTTCTTCTTCTTCTTCTTCTTCTTCTTCTTCTGTACCTTTATTTTCAACTTTTAAAAAATATTTGTTTTTATTTATATTTATGTCTATATGCATATACATAAATGAATATGGGTGCTAGTGGATACTGTAAGAGGGTGTCAGATCACCTGGAGATGGAGTTACAAGTGGATGTAAGCTGTGGATAGAAGATGTGAACTCAGGTCCACTTTATGAGCAGCAAGTGCTATTAATTGATGATGTCTTTAGGCACCTATTTTCCATTTCTTCTAAGAATTTAAAGTGTGTTTTCTGTATATAGGAGTATATCATATTTATAATTTTTCTTATAAAAACTAAAAAAAACTTTGTTAACCATAATTGTGTGTGTGTTCATGCATTATTATGTGTAGGTATAACACCTTGGTGATATGTTCTCCATTGTATATTCATTCTTATTATTTTTAAAGCTATAACTCTACATACTTATTTTTCTACAGTTTTTCACCATCCCTTGAAAGTACTAAAATTTTATTCCATTTATCCACAATTGAATTCTTTATATTTTTACACACTTTAGTTTCTTAATATGCTTTACATATCATATGGTTATATCTTAGAAGTCAACAGAAATTATGGAATTTGCTCTGATAACTTATTAGATTATTTTTGTTCACCTCACTTGTTTTACTAGCCATAAAATTGAGCACAACAAATTGAAATGCTTTATCCAAATTAATGCATCTGGGATTAACAGAGCCAAGATTCAAAACATCTGAATTCTAGGTCAGTGCTCTTCTCTTTATAAAATCCAGTTTCAAATATTTTGAATTGAATGATAGCTTTTATAGCTATTGACATACATATAGTTATGAATATAAACACAGACTAACATTCAGAAACAAAATGTTCTCTTCAACACTGCTATAGGAACAATAACCATCCTGTGCACATGAATGAGACAAGAGTCTTCCCAAAATAGGATGTATTCCTAACATATTTTATTAAGGATTTAAAAATTATTCTATCTAAAGTATTCTCTACTGATAGGTTGATGAAACTAAAGGTATTTGGTAAGCAGCAGCCATGCAAGGTCACTCTGAGCTTCATGTTACATCTTGAAGGACAAAATGAATACCCCAAACAACCAATATCTTCCATGTACTAGAAAAATGTGTTCTTACAACAAAGAGGAGAAACAAATCTTGTAGCTTCGATATTCTTCTTTTATCTACTTCTCTTTGTAAACAAAGACCCTAGTCAATGTCCATGTAGCTCTTTACCTAACCATAATTTACAACTCTTTGTCCAAAGAAATACCTAATGTTTTTATTTGGGGTCTTCATTGTATTCTGAGGGCAACTGTCCTAGAAAACACATGTGAAACATGGATTTGCATGCTTGATGCAGTTACTCTCTCATATATCTATCTAGTTCTTAGATCTAGCCAAGATACTGAAATTATAAAACTTGATATTTGTCCCCTATACTGTTTTATAAATATTTAATATTTATAAATATGGACAAGGTGTTAGGTTCCCTCTAGCAATTTCCAGGTCTAATAACTATGTGTTAACTACAAGACATATAGCACTGGGGCCTATGGTACATGCTACAATAAAGAAGGGTATTCATCTCACAAGTATGAGGACCTAAGTTCAAATCTTCAACACTTACATAAAAAGATGGGCTGAAGAAGGTAGTTATGAGCATTTGCTGGTCTTGCAGAAGACCAAAGTTTAGTTCTCAGCATACATGGTAGATGATTTACAACCACCATAATTCCAGCTTCATGGATTTCATAGTCTCCTCTGTCTCCATGGGTACTTGTATCCAGTATCACATTACCACCCAGATATACATAATGAAACTAAAGTAAAAGAAAAATTTTAAGTTGAGCAATGTTTGCTTTAGTAGAAGAACAAAAGTGGATCCCAAGGGCTCACTGATTAGACAGACGACCTACACAACATGGTTAGCTTCCAGATCAGTGAGATGCCTTTTCTCAAGGTAGTAACATGGAAAGCAAAGGACGACACCTGGAGTTTTGTCCTAGTCTCCATGGCCATTCACACTCACACACTCCTGTGCACACAACACAATATATAATTCTTCATTCTTATCCTTGGATACATTGATGATAGCTGGATTTTCTACTCAAGCCTAGATATTTAGTTGTAATTTTCAAACACAGATGCTGAAGAAAGGCAAGGCACTTCTGAGTAGTAAGCTCAAGGAACAAAGGCCAGTGGACAGAACTCTGTAATCTGTTGCTGGATTTTCTATTTCGATGAGGAACTCAACTAATGAATGGGTTTGGGAAATAATTTTCTGGATATAATCTAGGAAGACATATTGGCTTTGACTTCTGATTTGTCATCTCTTTGTTTTCTATTGAGTCTGAGATCCTCGGAAATAGTATCTGTATTGGTTATGGACGTCAGTGCTGCTTGGTGTGTATCAGGGCCCATTGCTTTATACAAAGACTCCCAGTGAAATGTACATGGCGGTTCTCTGTCACCTCCCCAGCACAAGAGTTAAATGCAGGTTTATTTGAAAACTAGGTCTTTCAACTTTAAGAAATAATAAAAACACATTAGATTGTGAACAAATCACTTCAAAGTATTACTGTGTAGATGCCATTCTATCTTAACAGGGTTTGTAACAGTCACTAATCTAATTTGAAACCAAAGCAAGACAGCAATGTCACAAATAGAAAATAAATCCTGTTTTCTGGAAGAGCTTTTCAATATCTGAAAATAGAATTGAAAGATAAAGAAAATAAAAAAGTAGAAGATCACTTACAAGAAAATGTAACAAAACACTTTAGGAAAGCCCACTTGATGTGAAGTTTATAGGAATAAAAGTCTACATGAAGAGACTGATACAGACACCAATCAACTGGTAGGAAAGCAATTCTTCAAGGCAAAGGAGATGTAATTCTTCAAGGTAGAAAATCTGGTTGATAACTAGAGATTCATTGTAAAGACTACAGGAAAAAATGAGCTGGAAAATTAATGAAAGAACAAGAGAAAGTATTTTCTTTCAAAAAGTTATTGCATTTTCAAGTACAGTAAATGGGATTATTGGTTACCTTTCTGTCACTGTAGGCATACATTTTTCGCAACTTACTTTTAATAAGGGTTCAACCTCTTGTCTAGCCCACCACCCAGTACAGGTAGTGGAAAAGAAAAATTATTAGGATATGGGGGAAGTGGAACTGTTCAGCAATAGTTCTTTGGGGGTGATCTCCATCTTCTTTGGATCTTTAGTCCTGGTAGCAAACATCAAATACTACTCAACAGCTGTAGACCAGTCCTCTAGGCAGGCAGACACTAGACACAAATCAGCAGCTGAAGTTCAATCCTGAAGAAACTTCAGCCAGCTGGCCTCATGCGAGGCCGTGGAAGCTGCAAGCTGCTGCAGGCAACGTACAAGCAATTTTTGGGCAAGTTTCTCTCAGTGACAACGTTACCGCAGGTTGAGTTCCATAATGCTATGTAAGGCGAACCAATTCATGCATGTTGTTAACAAAGAATAGTGAGGCGGAGGAAATCAAACCAATGCTCAGTGCTCATTTCCCACTGACTGTGGAGTAATATTTATACTCTTTCCTCCCAGGTCCTTTCATGTGTTTGCTATATCAAAACATCCTTTCACCTGTGTCTGCTTCAGGAAACCATTCTTTCAAGTGCCTGCTTTAGCAAGACATCCTTTCACCTGTGTGCCCAGCAAAACATGATTTGATATAACTTTCCAAAGAAACCAGAAGTTTCCACTTCATGCCATGATCAAAACCAATTTAAGGGGAAAAAGAGGGTTATGTTAGGTTACCGTTCCTGAGAGGATACAAGTTCATCGTGGTGGGAAAGACATGACTACAGAAGCCTGAGCCAGGCTTGGCTGTAAGGAAGCAGAGAGATCACTGTTTATCCACACACAGGAACCAGAAAGAGAGAACAAGAAATGGGACAAAGCTATACAATTTTAGAGCCTGTCTCAAAACACATACTTCCTTCAGCAAGGCTTAACTTCCTAATGGTTCAATGATGTCTCCAAAGAGTGCAAAGGGTTGCAATACATGAACCTACTCAGGAGGGGTCATTTTAAAATCAACTTAGTGGCGGACACATTAATGTGGCTTATGTTTTAGTACTACGTTCAACTCAAGATCTTAGATTATATTCAAGTATTCGGTAAACACAAAGAAGTTAAGAATCTAGACTGACTTCAGAGACATGTTAATCTAAACTCTATATTGTAGAAAAGGCAAATAAATCCCTGGGAGGAATGACTTTCTAAGGACAGAGAACTAATAAACTAGCAAATGCAAAGCTAGTTTTTATGTTAATCTGAAATAATTTGTCAAGTCTTTGAGACTTTACACCCTGAAAATTATAATCATCCCAATGGAGATATCATGCCTTCCTCTGTCTTTGGGCACTAGATAGACCTTACTAGTTGGTACTAATATAACAAGAAGCATAGTTTTGCTCTTTGATTCTGTTTTTTGCTAGGAATAGGGTTATTTACTGTGAGTCATACTATTTTGTCTTTTAAAAATGTCTCAGTTTACATGTAATGTTTTAAGTAGCCAAATGGTGAATAATTTTGTTATCTATATTTCTTTACTACCCGAGTTTCTTCTGTATTCTGGTGTTATATGTATGGGTTTGCCAGATACATTTTCCAGATTACCTTACAAGCATTCTTTTTTGATATATGTGTTCAGCTAATATGGAGCCTCAGCAGGTAATCCGAAGGCTAGAAGAATAAAGAGGCTTTTAGCTTCGGCTAGAGTGGCCATTGCTGCTCTCTGTTGGTAATTGCTTATGTCCGCTAGAGCCTAGATGAAACAAGGTGACTGAGAATCGTGTGGGTCCTGTTAGTGGCTGAATTCTGCTACTTGTTCTCAGCCCTGCTGTCCAAGGCAATTCTTTAGCAGTTTGGAGGCTTTCAACACTGGCTTCCAGCAGCCTACCAGGAACTGCAAGCTCATGAATATTTGTTCTGTAGTGTTGGCCGGCTTTTGGATAGCACACTTACTCTGTTGTTCTGCAGGTGTCTGTGCTGCACCAGGCTTCCTAATGCTGTACAGCAATTGTCTGTTTAGACACTGCTTTGTTGGAAACATGAAGGATATTTCTGTTTTCTTCCCTGTGCCTTGATTGATAAAATTTCTAAATCATGATGACATGTTTACTTCTAGGAAAGCAAAACACGATGTTGGAGTCCACAGCATTTTCAGCTGAGAAAAATCAACATCATTTGTAAGTTCAAGATGCCAAAATGCCCACAGAAGAGATTATATCAACAGACAAAACTTTGCATCTTTATCTTCTCAGCAGTAAGCATTCTTTTACTTTTAAGTAAAAGTGACTAAATCTGTTCTCTCTTTGTTGGGGATATTGATATAACACATTTTCTCAACAACGTGGAGTCAAATAGAATTTAAACTGAAATTCCCTATACTGATGCTAATCAAATGAAGCTGTTGATTGACCAGGGCCAGTCTACAGATATTTTGCTGTCTGTGAAGAAGAAGGAAGAGGAAGAGTGGGAGAAGATGTGTGTGAGAGAAAGAGGCTAGAGATTGAATGGACACCCTATACCTCCCTTCAGAGAAAATACACTAAAACACATTAGTGAAATAACTATTTATACCACTATTAACAAGATGTTATAAAATACTGAATAGGCATACCATATGAAAAAGAACAACAAATTCAGAATAATTCTTATTAAGACACATAGGACCATGTAACAAGGCTTTCTTTTTCATTTTTTTCTGGTTTTTGATATTATAATATAATTACAATATATCTTCTTGCCTTTCCTCACCCCAAACTCTTCCATATGCCCATTTGCTCTCTTTCAAATTTTGGCTGCTTTTTCCCCCATTAAATTCTTATTATATGCATATTTGTATGTGCATATGCACACACATATACATACATTTCTAAATATAATCAGTTCAGATGGCATAATGTTACTTGTATGTATGTTTTCAGGACGAACCATTCGGTATTGGGTAACCAACTGGTGCATTCTCCCCTGGCAAAGACTATTTATCCTATTCCCACCATTTCTTATTTGACTGTAGTTTTAGAGTTGAGAGCCAAAGGCTTTTTACCTCAACCACTTTGACATGACCATTGTCATCCTTGTTCAGCTCATGTTTAGGCTGTCATATTGGTAAGACTTTCTGAGTATAATTCCTGGGAGTGTGTCTCAGAGTAATATCAGAAGCTGGGTTTGTTGTCTTTAGAAAAGTGTCATGTGTTTTCTCTTTTTGGGAAAAAAAATCCCACAATTATTAAAGAAATAAATAACCACATGAAAATAAGCAAATACTTTAAAATCCAAATGATTCTGAGGAGCAACCATCAGTCTCCAAGAATAACCGTAACTCTTATTCCACAATAAAGAATTCTGAAAGTGTAAAGAGCAATGTATTTGAATGCAGGTTAAAACACTGAACACTTCTGAAAAGAATAATGAAAGTAAATTCCACTGGACATAAAATATAAGATAAATAAAATACAGTCAGAGAACAAGATTGTAGGACACATCTGTACTTGGACATATCTGTGAGCAAGGAAGTATTAGAGAAGCTTGAAGACTTCTGTGAGAGGAAAGAATGGAAGAGCTGATTCCTGGGGAAAAAGAAAAAAAACAAATAAAGCATTTAAAATATTAGATGAAGACAGAATCCTTAACATAGCCTCCGAGGAAATAAAAGTAAATGAGATGATTAGTTTTAGTGTCTAGTAGAGTGGGAAGTTTCTCCCAAATCTCATTCTATTGCTTAAAGACAAAATTACTTACTTTCATACATGTAAATAATAATTAAAATGTTATGGTTTTCAATATTTGAGCCAGCTGTCATGACTTTCTATATAGTAATGTTTGTAGAAACAAAACCACTAATATTATACCATATGGAAGCAAACTGTTGGGAATTCAATATCAAAGTTGAAGAGAAGCCAAGTTTATTGTGATATTTGATACTTGCAATATTCCTTTGTACTCACAGAATCTTTTACTGAAAACTAGTTCCGGTTGCTGAATACAGAAAATGTCTGTGATGCTCAAATAATTGCAGCCCATTCTATAACCTCAAACAAATAATGCTTTTGATTTAAAATTGTTTAATCTCAAAGAGATCAGTATAGAAAACAGATTAGAAACATGGACGGAGTGCTTTCAGACAGTGGCTCCATTCAGCTGCAAAGCTAAGCAGTGGCATCTCTCAAAAGATGGCTTCGTGATGGGAAGTGGAATCAAAGACATGACTGCATCCCTTTGAATTTAAGTGAGCCTTTAAATCAGAGGGTGAGGGTATCAAAAGCAGCCCTTTGTGAAGAATTGAATATGAGCCAATGCTAATTTTATATCTTTGCTCTCCCAGGAAACATATAATAGTTAGAGTGAAAGAAAATGAAACTCTTCTTATATTTTAAAATCAGAATTCATGCTGACAGAAATGTTTTATCACTAAACTTGTGTTCACTGCCGAGATACCCAAGTTCACATGAATCGCCCCAGCAAAAATAACAGCAAAAAAGCAATTTCAACAGCCACCACCAATATTTACTGAGTGAACAGTGTGAGCCATGGATTCTTTTTAAGTATTTTACAGGCGCTAATTTAATCTTCAAAAACACTGCATAATTTAACAGAAAAAGAAATGGACCACTGAATATTTATGCTCCAAGTTCTTGAGCTGAGTAAAATGTGGCTTCTCCTCTTCATAATTGGAATGGCATGATGTGATTTTGATGTATTTTAAAATTTTAAATTATATTTTATATAGTGTGCGTGGGAGTGGGCTACACATTTGTATGTGAGCATCCATGTTGTACACAGTTCATAGGTAGGTCAGAGCACAACGTGAGGAGGTTGGCTCCCTCCCTCCACCATCATGGGCTCTGGGGCTTGAATTCAAATTGTTAAACTTGGAAGGAAGCACATTAGCTACTGAGCAATTGGGCCAGCCTCGATTTTTATGTATTTTGCAAAGCCATTCATGTAAACAGAGCAGCTAAATAAAACCTAAATCACAGAAAGGTGTACATTTGCAACTTATTATAACCTCAAAGCTCCTTCCTACACAATGGCCTTCTGTAGAAATCTAGATTTTAGATCTGTTAGGTGTTTTTATAAAGGCTTTTAACAACACGGGTAGACTAGAAATAGAAAGCAATTATAAATTAAGAGGCCATAATTTAACTAATTAAGTACAGCATGATAACAAGGACTGCTTTTGTATTTGGGCATGAAATTTACTGTTTCCAAGCAGCCACAGCAAAATTCACATCAAAGATGGATGCATGATTCTTAATGCACTAAAGTCTACTGAATTGTATGGTTTAGATGCTTAATTGTATGATTCTACCATATTCCATTAGGAAAGTACTGGGTGAAATTATAAATTGAATAGATATGTTAATACAGTTATTACTGTTTTACACTAAATAACTCAAAATATGTATTTTCCACAATATGCATACTTGTGCCTTTCTAACATTCTTTTGTAAACTAGTATATTGAATTAAGATTTCTCAATTAAAACATGAGGTCCTAAGAGACATAAAAGCCAATCAATGGTGAGACCATGTCACCCTTCAAAAGAATTGAGATTATATGAAGGCTGTTACTTGGAGTCAATTAGAGGTTATACTGACAACTAAGAAAGAAGAAGGAGTATAATATTCCCGTTATACACTGAAAAGCTAGAGATTCTAAGTCCTTGGACTTTTACTTCCCTGTTTTTCAGAGTGCCATGACTCAGGTTTGGGACAGCAGGCACACAGAAACTGTATTAGCCACTAATAATCTTTGGGCACATGTGCCCCTCAAATTTTCTGTGATGAGCCATAATCAATAATGTGATGGCATTGCGAGTTGGGAACCCTGGAATGTAAAGGTATGGAATTAGGATCCTTGCAGAAGAAACTTGGAGGATAATTTGCCACTTTCTACTGACTTGTGGTTAAAGCTGGAAATTAATCTCTGTGAGCCAGAAATGAACTATCGCAAAACAATGAATAACTAGCTTTTTGACCGGGGACTTACCAGCTTCTAGAACTGTGAAGATCAAATGTTATTTGTCCCCACTTAAGTAAAGATATTTTGTCACAGAAACCTACATACACTAAAAGACCTGCAGTTACTGACATTGGAGATCTAACTGCAGAAATGGCTAGTCCCTACCAGCTGTTCTACAGGGCAGAAAATAAGATAGTAACAGTAATGGTTCAATTATTAATTGTATGCCTATACTACACAACTGGGAATGAAGAATTATGTGTTAATATTTTTTGTGGATTTTGTGAAAGCAATCCTAAATATTGCTCTACCAGAATTTGAGTTAAACAGCAACAGTCTAAACAGTAGATGAGGATTTTGCTGTAATCAATGCCACAAAAAAGGCATTGAAATACAATGCAGCGGTTCCCGTGCTAAGAAAGCAATTTGCTTTATGAATGCTGTGTCAAATGGGGGCAGGCATCTGAGCAAGACGATGTAAAGGGTCTGCACTATACTGATAAACCCTTAATGGTAAATTTTAGAACTGTGATCCAAACTCTGAGTTGGACAGTAGGAACAAAAACTAGGGTAGAAAAGATATTGTCTATCAGTGTCTATAGCTCTCTTTCAGTGTAAATTAAAACTAAGGAACATAAATGTGAAAGACACCAGGAATAGCACACATATATTTTGTACATAGGTATGTCTATGCAGCATGTGTGTACTGGGAGTTCCTGGAGATCAGAAGAGGCTGACAGATTCCTTGCAACTGGATTTACAGACAGCCCTGAGCTGCCCATGTGCACAGTGGAAATCAAATCCTGGTCCTCTGTGAACACAAATACTCCTGACGGGTTACCACCCCAACTTCCATTTTAGGCACTTAAAAATGATCTTACCTTTAATTATGTGGTGTATGGGTGTGACTGTGTACATGTGTGCAGGTGCCCACAATCTCCGAGGTGTTAGATCTGGAGTTAGTTACAGATACTTGTGAGGAAATAACCATGAGCACTGGAAACTGAACATCAGTCCTCTGAAGGAGCTCTTGTCTGCCGCACCATTGCTATGGCTCTATGTTTCCTTGGTTTTCCCAGGGGTTACAGCTATTTTCAGTGGGAGGATAAGTATTAATGACAATATTCTCAGTTCACATTTAGATTATCTATACCTTCATGACAACTATGGTGAGAGAGACAAGATCTCTTCTTTTGTTTTTGTTTTGTTTTTGTTTTTTTAACATTTCCTGGCATTTGTTCCCAAGAAAAATCTATTTTTCTCTTGTTGTACAGCTATTTTTCAACTTTTTTAAAGAAGAAATACATAAGGATTGCAATTGAAAGTAGGGCAGTTGTAAAGAGTACTGTGATGGCCTTTCCTTTTCTTTACTTTTTAAATATTTCTTTTATGTATGCGAGTACACTCTAGCTATCTTCAGACACATCAGAGGAGGGCATCAGATCCCATTACAGATAGTTGTGAGCCACCATGTGGTTCCTGGGAATTGAACTCAGGGCATCTGGAAGAGCAGTCAGTGCTCTTAAATGTTGAGGCATATCTTTAGCCCAAGATCACTTCTTAAGGGACAATCTTTTTTTTTAAGCTTATACATATTTCTCTCGATATCGGAGCAATGAGGACTACTAAAAAGATAAAGTATAGAAAAGAATATTGTTATCCTACTGGGCATTTATTTATTCCTGATCTTTTTAATGGGGGAGGGTGTCCTTTGGTCCTTAATTTTCTTCCTTGAAATCAGCATCTGTAAACTTAAGGCAGTTGTATTACAGGCTAACTCGTCCTGCTGCTATGGTTAATAAGGGGAAAATGATGGCAGGCCCAGAATGGATGATGTGCAATTCGAGGTGGGCTAGTGAAGCTCTCTACATTAGACAAATTCAAATTCAATCATTCATGCATTTTAGTTTTATTTCCCATGCATCTTAGAAATAAGAGTATAAGTAAAACTCCCCACTATTTCACATGACAAAGTTTACAGTTTCAAGACTACCCTCCCATCCCTTTGTACGGCTGAGACACAAGGACATATGGCTGTAAGATGACAGCAGACGCGAAGTTTGCACTGCTTTCTGCACAATGTGACTTGCCTCTCCATTCTTCAGATCTGTATCTCTGTGCTGAGGAAGTCTACCTAGATGTCTTTTCATTCCTAGAGCTGAAAAGCCAGAACATCAGGATATACCAGGGTGAGATGAATGGTGAAGTGTCCATGTGTTCAGAGTGTAGGACTGTAGGAAATGAGAGTCGCTGGGCAGCCCGCACAGAGACAAGTGCATGGAACTCTGTTCTCTTATTAACATTGTTTGGATATTTTTATTTTTTATTTTCTATATTCTTTGTTTACATTCCAAATGATTTCCCCTTTCCCGGTTCTCCCCTCCCCATAAGTCCCATAAACCCTCTTCCCTCTGCTGGTTCCCCAATCAACCCCCTCCCACTTCTCTGTCCTGGTAATCCCCTACATTGCTGCATCAAGCCTTTTGGATATTTTTTCTTTTTGACAGAATTTTACTCTGTGGCATGGACTAGCCTGGAACTCATTTATAGCTCGAGCTGGTCTTGAACTTGTTGAAATCCTACTGCTTCAGTCACCCACGTGCTGCGATTACAGTGTCAGGCAGACTTAAAGGAAGACAGAAGCTGTGAATATGCAAGAGAGCATGGAGAGGTATTTGGGAGTGTTTGGAGGGAATATGTGAAAGGGGAAATAGAGCAAAACTTTGAAAATAAAAGACTAATAATTTTATGATTATCAGACAATAAGTAATGATAACATGTCAATCAAGGCAGTTCAGTCCTTTTGACATGGGGCTTTTTCAGTCCACATAATCTTTTCATGAGTTATGGGGTTAAGGGGAAGGAAAGGAAGTAGGGGAAAAAGAAAAGGGAGGCAAAAAGAGGGAGGGAGTGAGAGAGAATGACCTATGACCTATTGTCAGTTTGTGCAGTAGTTATTTTAAAAACACGTGGCTGGGTAAATGTGTACACCTAAACTGTTGAGCAGCATGGGTTCTGTTCATTTATAAGGGTGGTGTGAATGCACACTGCAATGCAATTCTTTAAGCCATTTGTAAACATTTATATGTTCCTTGGGGTGAGGTTATCAATTTGCAGCTTAAGTTTTTATTCAGCTTAACAGTTTAAAACTTAAAAGCATGGGAAAATTCAATAGAAATTATATAAAATTAACATAATAAAAATGGTGCATTTATGTTTTCTGTAACACAAGTGTTTTTTTTCCCCCAGATGGTGCTATTTTTCTAAGGAAATTAAATAATTTTAAACTCACTTGTTAAGGTTATACAATGCAAACAAAGACAAATATATATATATTGAAACTCATGAATTTCTGTAGCATTAATATTTATTTTTCAAGATTCGACTAAGAATCATCAAAACAACCTGTCAAGTTCATTGATACCCACCACCAGCCCATGTAATCAATTACAGTATATGAGAACAATAATTCACATTTTAAACACCCAGTTCAACACTGCTGAAGGAAGCTTCAATATCCTTTTTCATTTCAAGCAAACTTCACAGAGACAGTCCTAGTGACCCAGTATATCGTCAGATTTCTCAGACTGGGGACCATCAGAAAACCACAAGTTGCCCACAAACAGCTGCTTGTTTTAAAATAGATAATCCAGCATTTCAAAATTTTTCCATTTGGGTCTAAAAACATTCAGGTTTCCAACAGCCAGAAAATATTCACGCAATCTGAGACATATAAAAAGGCTAATAAATTGGAGGGGATTTCTACTCTGGAAATAAAACAGAACAGCGTAGAGCACAAGAAAAGCGCTCAAGATGATGCCGTGTGTCCA
Source organism: Apodemus agrarius (assembly GCA_964023405.1). Lineage (NCBI taxonomy): Eukaryota > Metazoa > Chordata > Mammalia > Rodentia > Muridae > Apodemus > Apodemus agrarius. The sequence goes on from OZ030011.1 coordinate 57,607,914, forward strand.
AAAGCAAGCCATCTGAAAGCATTCTGTGTCAGACCCAGCTGTGGAGAAGGTTTTGTTGGCTAACTCGGGCTAACCCTCAAAAGAAAGACAGCGCTCTACTTGCGACTTGCTCTAGTTCCTTTATCAGAATGCTATGTTAGTGAGACTCTCCTGCTATTCTTTTTCTTTTTTTTTTCTTTTTTTTTCTTGGATATATTCTATATTTACATTTCATTTCCCTTTTTCTGGTTCCCTGACTCCCAAAGGTCCCCCATGCCCTTTTCCCTCCCCGTGTTCCCCCATCCACCCTTTCCCACTTCCTTGTTCTGGTATTCCCTTACACTGATGCTTTGAGCATTTCCAACACCAGTGTCCATTCCTTTCTTCTTGTCAGACATCATTTGTTATGTGGATTGTGTCTTTGGTGTCCCAGGATTCTAGGCTAATATCCACTTATCAGTGAGTGCATACCATGGGTATTCTTTTGAGACTGGGTTACCTCACTTAGTATGATGTTCTCCAGCTCCATAGGGCAAAGCCAAGTTAAGAGCCCAGCTTTGCAGGCTGCAGACCGACCTGTGGTGTGAACGGCCAGCGCGTGGGGCAGAAGCAGTTTGCACAGTTTGTTTTCCTGTCTTGCACTTACAAATAAGGTCTATGGGAGTAACAGGAAAAATGGTTGTTTTTTTCCCGTTTCTTTTTTTCCCATTGCTTTTGTTTAAAATTTGATCGCCTTAACTACTGTAAACATAAACTGTTTTTGGTCATAAGATGCTGAATGGAAAATTCCATTGTGTGCTGCTGGACTGTTTTTGGAAAATTTTCATCAAATATATCTTAATTTGGCTGTAATGACATTTAAGCAAGCAAGAAAACAAACAAACAAAAAGATGTGAAAATGACCCTGGAGCATTTTCTTTGGTTACTTGAAGAGTTTCTAGTTTTTGTTTTGTTTTGTTTGTTTTGTTTTTTGTTTTTTCGAGACAGGGTTTCTCTGTGTAGCCCTGGCTGTCCTGGAACTCATTCTGTAGACCAGGCTGGCCTCGAACTCAGAAATTCACCTGCCTCTGCCTCCCAAGTGCTGGGATTAAAGGCGTGCGCCACCACTACCCTGCCAGTTTTTTTTTTAATACAGTTTATGTTAAAATAATCTTTATTAATTTAGAGAAGACAATGTCTGTGAAAGAACAGACATTTTCTTTTTCTTTTGTAGTCCTTGTGAGTCATTGCTTTCTTTTTCTAGTTTCACATTCTTCCTTTGTTCTAAATCTTAGACTGATATTAGCTTTGACAATCATAGTATGTTTCATTTTCTAAGGGGGGGATAACGTATAATGCTGTTTAATTTTGTACTATTGGTGTGTTGGTGAATATTTTAAAACTGTATGCTAGCTTCAATAAATTATATGAACTGAAAAAGAAAGAAATGATAACATAATTATAAATATATGAAAATAGAAACAGATTTGAAACAAAAAATCATGTCTCAGGACCATGGAAGTTTCTTTATCACACTGCAGTGTAATCAGTTGTAAAGCAGGGTAGGAAATGGTAACTACTGTAGACTCTAAGCTAATGGTCATCCTACAATCCTGACATATTGCATGCAGCTAAGCACATATATGTAGAATGAATAGAGACAGTGAAGATGAGAATTCAGGAGGTTTTTTGTGAGTCAGATCACTCGTATACCATTGAGCATTGTTGGTGGCATGCAGGGGGGGAAAATTGTTCTATGTCATTAAACACCCATCCAAAATAGGATTACTTCAATAATTTTAAGGCATTATTGAGTTGGGTATCTGAGAAAAAAATCACCTGTCTTTCTATACTTAACAAAAATATGGGCTCTCTTTTCTGTGGTTTATTTTTATGGCAATGAAGAAAAATTAGCAACATTTTTACGTGTACTATTCTTTATAAAACCTGAGATGAAAAGCTGAGGGTCTGTAGGGACTGTACGGGTGGCTATCAAGGGTCATGGTTGGTCACACATCTTGTACCTTCAGTAGTTGCGCTTGGAATGGGTGGAGTCCAAATGGAGTTCTATATGATTTGACCTACTTGGGAGCTACCTCTAAAGAAACAGACACTGGACAGTGAAACTACTCTGAAATTTGTTGGTGTGCTCTGAACATGGAGCCAGCTTCTTTCCCCCTCAAGACAGGATCTTCACTTGATCCTAAGTTATGTGAACATAGGGCCTACGTTGTAGAGCCAAGAGGCAAGGCTACGTGTGTGATGTGTGTGATATGTTTCTGTTTTGTGTCTAACATGGAAGAAAAGTGAAGGGGAGCTGTTGATGTGTGTGGGAAGGCAGCAACTGAGTTCCCCCAAGTCCAAATTTGAGAATCATTAATAGGATCTCAAGTTATCTTGGAAGAGCATCATCCACAAGGAGTCCTAGGTACTAAAGGAAAGGTAAAGGATGTAGGCCAGCCAGAGAAGAGAGGAGAGGGCTGCAGCCATTCTGAAGCTGGCACACACATCACAACACATCACAACATCACACCAGTCTCTCTAATGGACCAAGCTAGGAACTATTCATATGATCCACAGAAACCATATCCCAACTTGGAGCTGATGCATCTAACTAATCGCTTGGCATTTTTAACACTTGTTCTAAACAGAGTCTCTTGGTGTTGGAAACAGTGGCAGCTTAGCAAAGAGAAATCAGAGTGAGAGAGCACCTGGTTGTGCCGGGCCATATGACCTGTTGTCCACTCCCCACTAGCACACGAATGCTGGGCACTTTCCAGCCTTTCACTGTATTATTTAGGTGGAGGAGCCCTGCAAGAGACTTGTAGACTTGAAATTGTTTGTAACTTGATGGAGTTTAATGACTGAAATGGAACTCTTTCTACAACTAATAGGGACCTATAGAATTTGTAATTCTTTTTTTTTATTTTCTATATTCTTTGTTTACATTCCAAAGGCTTTCCTCTTTCCCAGTTCCCCCACCACCATACATCTCATAAGTCCTCTCCCCCGCAACTATTCCCCAATCACTCCCCCACCATTTCTCTGTTCTGGATCTACAAAACTGGATCCAATCTTTTCAGGCCCAGGGTCCTCTCCATTCTCCTTCTTGGGAATCATAAAAATAAGATTCAAAGTGTCTTGAATCTTAAGGTGATGTTAAATGCCCCTTTAGCCTGTAACATAAGGAGAGAATGGCTATAAAACGGTAAGTTTCTTGGAATTTCTATTTTCCTACCAGACATCAAAGTTACATCGCAGGGTGGAATGCTACTATTTAAATCTCCGCACCTGTACCTTTCCAGCTGTGTCCTGGCAAGTGTGTGTGTGTGTGTGTGTGTGTGTGTGTGTGCATTGTGTGTGTGTGTGTGTGTGTGTGTGTGTGCATTGTATGTGTGTGTGTGGGGGGGGAGTATGTATGCATGAATCACATCAGTGTATAATCCTGATGTCAAGACAAAGGATCAATTCTGACAATTCAGTCCAAAATGTCAAACTAGATGTCTAGCACAAGATAAGTCTAAACAACTTCAGCATTGACTGAATTTTTAACATTTCAACAGGCTATTTGAATGTCAGAGAGATCAAAATAGGGAATTTGGTGACCTAAAGCTTGAACCAAAAGGTTGTGTTTTCAGATGCTTTATATTTTATGCATTATAGATTAATTTGCTAACTAAACAACTTCCCCTGGCTTAGCCTTTTAATAATTCATAGGCAGCTCATTGAGTGCAGATACGTTCACAATTAGTTTCAAACAAATATTTTAGAACTCTATAGCATAATGATTATTTTGAAACAATCATTTACAAGATTAGAGTGTGTCAGTCATCTAGTCAAAACTCTAATTAATATCATATTCTTTTTCTTCCCACCAGCTACAGACACCACATTATTTTCCTTTCCCAAAGTATGTAGGTTCTTTTTTCTTTTTTTCTTTTTGAAATCCTGATACAAATTAACTGTTTATGAGGTTTGCAATTGTACAGAAGAGTGAGAAAGCCATCCAGAGTCCAACTTATGCATTTGCTATATGACATGGTTGTTTGTACTCTATATCTTTATATTATTTCTTACAGAAAATATAGGAAATTGTTATCATTAGTAATCTTCTCTTTTATGTCCTGTGTTCTTTCTTTTCTGTCTCTCTTGTCACAGTGGCATATTTTTGACCATCTTCTCTATATAAGTATACTGACGATGAGGAAGATGAATAGAATGGGCTGATAATTTTACAAAATATACATAGCCTTATTATTGCAATGACAAGTAAACACATAATTTAACCATGGAAGTACTAGGTGTCTATAAAAAAAGAGCAACATTTGGGTGTTTCCTTGGAAACTTGAAGTCAGCTTCACAAGAAAGGCTGGATCTTTATCTCTACTTCGTACCATGTGATACTACTCTTCATTGCAGAAAACCCAGAAAAGCCAGATTCGCACTAACTGTTACTGTTAATGTGTGTTACAGTTAATGTGTGAGCATGTGTGTGTTCATGCATATGTGCATGTATGTGTATGTGTGACTGTGTGTATGTATGAGAGAGAGGGGAGAGAGAGAGAGAGAGAGAGAGAGAGAGAGAGAGAGAGAGAGAGAGAGAGAGAGAAATTAACCTCAGATGTCAATCTTCAGGAGGTATCCATCTTGTTTCTAATACAAGGTCTCTCATTGGTCTGGGAATTGCTACTTAGTCCAAGATGACTAGCCAAAGGACACCATGGATCTTCCTGTCTCTGTTTCTCCAGGACAGGAGTTAGGAAATGCATGCCACCAAGCCAGGCTTTGTTTGCCGTCTTGGTTTCACACAGTTCTGGGGATTGAGCTAAAGTCCTCACACAGTGAGGCAGGCACTTGACTGACTGAGCTCTCTCCTCAGCCCCTCATTCACTGCCATTTTTTTTTATTTTACCAGAAACTTCTCTACATAGACAAAGATATATTTATGTTTACCTTGCAAACATTTATCCAATACAGTACTCCATAAGTATCTATGTTTATTCCTGACACCAGGATAGACGGAGTTTATGATTTTAAAATTCATACTTAGTAGCAATAACAATGAATTCTGATATATTTCTTTGATCCATTGATGATGGACAAAAGAATTGGAAAATTAGAAGTTAAAAATGAAAGTTTTGTTTTTCAGGTCAATATATTACATACTCCCTTGTAATGTTAATTTTAGAAACAATTATTTATGATAATTCTTTAAGATGTTTTGGTGTTATGTTAGTTATTCATTTTCCTTTGCAAGTGATTGCCTATATTTAATACAGAGCACCTTGTAACTATGGCTAAAGAGTTTGATTAGTCTACTATTTCCACTTTTAATTGTATTCAGCCTATGGAATATTGCCTGCCAATAGTTCTACCCAGTTTATTAAGGGCAAAAATATGTGATTCAAAAAGGCCTTTATATATATTGGATATTAGCCCTCTGTCGGATGTGGGGTTGGTGAAGATCTTTTCCCACTTTGTTGGTTGCCGTTTTGTCCTTCTGACAGTGTCCTTTGCTTTGCAGAAACTTTGTAATTTTATGAGGTCCCATTTGTCGATTCTTTTTTTTTTTTTTTACATTTTTTTTATTGTATATATTCTATATTTACAATTCATTTCCCTTTTTCTGGTTCCCCACCCCCAAAGGTCCCACATGTCCTTTTCCCTCCCCCTGCTCCCGCATCCACCCCCTCCCACTTTACTGTTCTTGTACTCTCCCCCAATGATGTTTTGGTCCATTCTAGCACCAGTGTCCACTCCTTTCTTCTTGTGAGACATCACTTGATATGTGATTTGTGTCTTTGGTGTTCCAAGCTTCTAGGCTAATATCCACTTATCAGTGACTGTATACCATGGGTATTCTTTTGAGACTGGGTCACCTCACTTAGTATGACATTCTCCAGCTCCATCCATTTCTCTAAGAATTTCATGAATTCATTGTTTCTAATGGCTGTATAGTACTCCATTGTGTATATATACCACATTTTTTGTATCCATTCCTCTGTTGAGGGACATCTGGGTTCTTTCCAGCTTCTGGCTATTATATATAAAGCTGCTATGAACATAGTGGAGCATGTATCCTTATTGCATGCTGGTGAATCTTCTGGGTATATTCCCAGGAGTGGTATGGCTGGGTCCTCTGGAAGTATCACGCCCAGTTTTCTGAGGAACCGCCATACTGATTTCCAGAGTGGTTGTACCAGCTTGCATTCCCACCAGCAGTGGAGGAGTGTTCCTCTTTCTCCACATCCTCGCCAACACCTGATGTCTTCTGAGTTTTTAATTTTAGCCATTTGTCGATTCTTGATCTTAGTGCGTAAACTATTGCTATTCTGTTCAGAAACTTTTCCCCTGTGCCCAAGTCCTACAGGGTCTTCCCAAGTTTCCTTTCTAATAGTTTCAGTGTGTCTGGTTTTATGTGGAGGTCCTTGATCCACTTGGAGTTGATCTTAGTGCAAAGAGATAAGAGTGGGTCAATTCGCATTCTTCTGCATGTTGACCTCCAGTTCAAGAAGTTGGACTGCAAAGAACCAAATAACCCTATCAAAAAATGGGGCACAGAGCTAAACAAAGAATTTTCACCAGAAGAAATTCGGATGGTCGAGAAACACCTTAAAAGATGTTCAACATCATTAGTCATCAGGGAAATGCAAATCAAAACAACCCTGAGATTCCACCTCACACCAGTCAGAATGGCTAAGATTAAAAACTCAAGAGACAACAAGTGCTGGCGAGATTGTGGAGAAAGAGGTACACTCCTCCATTGCTGGTGGGATTGCAAAATGGTAAAACTGCTCTGGAAATCAGTTTGGCGGTTCCTCAGAAAATTGGGCATGTCACTTCCAGAGGACCCTGGCATACCACTCCTGGGCATATACCCAGAGGATTCCCCTGCATACAATAAAGACACATGCTCCACTATGTTTATAGCAGCCTTGTTTATAATAGCCAGAAATTGGAAGGAGCCCAAATATCCCTCAAAGGAGGAATGGATACAGAAAATGTGGTATATTTATACAATGGAATACTACTCAGCAATTAAAAATAATGAATTCATGCAATTTGTAGGTAAATGGTTAGACCTGGAAAATATCATCCTGAGTGAGTTAACCCAATCACAAAAGAATACACATGAAATTCAATCACTGATAAGTGGATATTAATGAGCCCAGAAGCCCTAAATACTCAAGACACAATAAGCAAGTCAAATGATTCCCAAGAAGAAGAAAGGAGAGGACCCTGGGCCTGTAAAGATTGCATCCAGTTTAGTAAAGAAACCGAGGGGGGAGGGGGAATGATTGGGGAATAGTTGGGGGGAGAGGAACTATGGGATGTATGGTGGGTGGGAACTGGGAAAGGGGAAAGCCTTTGGAATGTATACATAGAATATAGAAAATAAAAATTAAAAATTAAAAAAGGCCTTTATATTGAAAACCAATGCTATTGCATGGGCTGTTTATCATACTTGTTGGAACATGGAAATGTTTTCATTACATAAGATAAAATTATGTATCCTTTACTATAGTAAAGTAACTATAGTAAAGCATAGTAAATTGATATATACCAAAACAAATGCGATTATATACATTAAAGATGGTTTTATATGGTTAGAAATAATGAGATTACCTAAATAGCAAATTCATTACCTCCAGATTTACTTTGATTATCCCAGGAATAGTTTCACATTATCTAAAAATATATATGGTCTTTAATGGAACAATCAAAAACTGAGCCACAATTGATCATGCTAAAATTCATTAACTCTGCATTGTAGAACAGTTTTAGAAAGTCTAGCAGAAATTATATTACTTTTGTGATTCTATGGTTGATTTTAAAATGTTGAGTTTCATAACAAACTAGATGATGATTTAGATTGTGCTAAATATTTTTGGTGATAGGGAATATTAATTAAGCAGTAATCAGATTGGTGTCCATGACCTCATGTTCCCTCAAGAGAAATTATTATTCAGAAGTAAGGCAAATAATACAAAGTGAATGAGAAATATATTCATGTTGATATTTTAAATGAAATAATCTATTTTCAATACACTGTAACTAATTTTACCATTGAATTCTGACATTTATGAACTATCAAATATAAAGTGAAAATTCATAGATGAAGAACATGTCTTCCCACTAACCATGTTATATCTCAGTAGTAGAAAGCCACTGTGCTGCCTTTCAGAATACTAATTTCCAGGTATGATGAGAGAGCTGCCCTCTGGGGTCTGTCCTCTATTCCTGCCATCATCTAAATCCTGATCTAAGAACAGATTAAAAATGCTGTCATTTCAGAATTTTGGGGTTAACACAGAGTCACTCATGACTTGTATATAAACTGTAATGCCAGTGAATTCATTTAAAATGGAATAAAGGAACTCTGGTGCCCCGACACTCCATCTCCAGGTTCAGCATAGTCTGGACCTATATGGCAGATTACCAGGTAACTTAAAGTAACAATCAAGAGTACTAATGGGACTGAGCTACCTGGGTAGGTCTTTGAATTTTTGTAGTAAGACTGCTGGTACTTTACAATATGGTATACAGATATGGTTTCTTTGTGGTATTTTTTTCTGTACAGTTTTGTGCTGCTTTCCTAATTCAGGTCTGAGAAAGGCAGCTCCAAGGTGCAGATAATAGCATCTTTATTTGTTCATTTGTTTGTTTTAATCTACCTGCTTATTCTTCTACTTTTATTCCCTTTTGACTATGATAATGAATAAACATATTTTGAGATGTAATAAAGCAATTTTATTTTCCATTTATATTACAGACTATCTATAGTCTTTCCTTCTTTTCTATATGAGAACAATTTTAAGAGTATTAGAACATTTTAAGAAAAATGTAAAAAAAATGACACTTTGTGATTATTACAAAATCAACTAGGTAAATATTGGCAGAACCAAGATTTTCAGCCATTTAGTCATTCTCCTTCATAAACATGATGTTTCTCTTTATTGACTGAAAGCTTTAGTATCAATAAAATCATATTATCTACATTCAGTCTCTGCCTAAAATTCTACTATTTTATATTTCATACAAAGATTATGGTGGATCTTCTTTTATCATAACTCATTATTGCTGGCATTCAGAAAAGTTACTGCTAAAACCTCCATTTAAAACATTACTAACTTTCCCTTTTATTCTCATTTTTATTAAGAATTTCATAAAACGTGTTCTTTATTTTTTTTGCAAGTCTTGAACTGCGATGCCATCCTAAGAAAGTGACTATCCAATGCAAGGTGATCTCCTTGACATGGCTTGAACCGTGCTTTAATGGGTTTTTGAATAGTCCTTCTCAAGCTGGCCCAGGCTTCTGGAGTTTATATCAGGCATTCTTTTTTTTATTTTCTATATTCTTTGTTTACATTCCAAAGGCTTTCCCCTTTCCCAGTTCCTCCCTCACCATATGTCCCATAAGTCCTCTCCCCCCGCCCATTCCCAAGTCACCCCTCATATTCATCCTGTTTCCACAACTCCTCCAAGACCTACCCACCTTCACTAACCATAGGACTCTACATCCCTTGTTTCTATGTTTGACTATCATGTCCAAATTGTGCTGCTCATATACACTTGGATGTGTGGCCATCTACTTGAATGCAGTTGACCTAGCAGGGGCCACATTTTTAAGGAAATATGCCTCTCGATTGTCAGTATCACCTCAGCCAACAGTGAGACTGCATGCCCATCTATACTCTCCATGCTGGAATTTTATCTGTGTAGAGCTTGTGCGGGCCCAATGTAGGCTGTCACAATATTTTCAGTTTCTGTATGCAGATGCCCTATTGTGTCCAGAGAAATATACTTTTACTAGCTTTCACAGCACCTGAAAAGGCAATGCAAGTTCTTGGGACAAGGTGGACATCATTACTGGTCTCAACTACCTGTGGCCTCTGTTAATTACAATAATTCACGCGGCAAGATATTCCCATTGGTATAATAATGGCATGGATGTTATGGGAACAACTGATTTCTGATTGGATTTAAAGCCTTGTTCTGAGAAAGAAACATGTTTCATTCAGCAATATTGGCCAAGAACCAATGTTTGGGAAGCTCAAAGGTCCTAGGGGTGATCCTATTTTTATTATTTTGCTTAATAGATAGGACAGAGTAGTAAATTTTCCTCTAAACCCATATCTCTATGTATATAGGTTAATGTAGCTTTTATCCCTCCTCAGAGAAGTCATTTGAGAAATGGACAGCAAGTAATGCTGAAATTCACAATTGGTCAAACTTGAGAGAGTAAATGCCAGCGGGGTGCTCAGCCACAAATGTAACATCTATATCACATCACCCCTGGAACCCAGAAGGATTGAGGGTCATCATGAAACAGAGGGCTGAAAAGATTGTATGACCCCAGAGATGTGGAAAACTAGAACAAAACAGTATCCTGGACATGACAGGACTGTTTCTCATGAACTTATGACAGCTGTTGTTGCCAGTAGAAGACCTGTACAAGAACAAACATTTTAGCATGGAGAATATAGGAGTTCAAGAGCTGTTACCCTTAGCAATGGGTAACTTATCAGCAGTTCATGGCTTCTTGGGCAAGGAGAGTAAAGTGGTAATTTCTGGTTTCCTTAGAGACTTAGGTTATAATGATGTTTCACTGGGGCAGACAGGTGAAAAAATATTTTTCTGAAGCAGGTGAAAGGATGTTTTTCTATAGAAAACTCAAGAACAGATGCGTGATGTTTAGAAAGACTATAAATATGACCCCACAGACAGTGGAAGCTTGATCATTGATTCCATTTGCTCAGTCTCACTAGTCTTCACTGCAACATGCATGCATTGGTTTACCTAAAATTGCTTTGCTGAGCTTCATGTGTAATGACTTCATAGAGAGAAACTCATCAAATAACTCATGAGATTGCTGCTGCTTTGGTCAAATTGGGCCTATTGGTGAGCCTCAAGGTTTCTTCTGGCTTGGGCTGCCATTGCTGATTCAAGTGTGCAGTCTGCTGAGTAAACTTGACTGTAGCTGCTGATTCATGTTTGGTGTTTGCTAGTGGACTGGACTGAGAACAACAAAGATTGGAATCACCCCAAAGAACTATTTCTGAACATTTCCATTTCCTCTGTATCCTAATCACCTTTGTTTTCTACTACCTCTGGTGGGTAGTGGGCTTGAGGGGAGGTTGAACCCTTAATAAAGTAGGTTGTAAAAAATATATGCCTACCACACAGTCTGCTTCTGTAAAATGTATAGGCCATTGTAAATTACAGTGAGTGGTTCCACAATCACAAGTAGGACAAATAGGATTCTATGTTATTAAAAAAATAGAATATGAAAGTGGAAGATTTTAGGTAATTATGCAATAGATATGGAAGGAATTGTGGAAGAGCAGAGGGGTGAATTTGATAAAAATACTCTGACATTCTCAAAGAATTCATAAAGCAGTATATTATCTTTTATCTATGAACTTCATTGAAGCATCTTTTTATTCTTTCCTCATTAACCTACCACTCTGTTTTATACTCATGTTTTTACTCAATGAGGAAAGATTAATTTACGATCTTATATCAGAACATGACGTGAAGGTCTTGAGGCACAGGTATATGAACTTATGACAGTTACAAAGAGACAATATGTTCTAGAATAGGAAAATAAAATAAGAAAACTGGTTAGGGAGTTGATACTGAAAATACAAGAACAAAACCCCACGAATGGCAAAGCATTAAAGCAGCAAAAATGGATATATGTGTGATATAATGGTAGAGAGGCAATTCTGAGGCAGAAACATTTAAACAGGGAAGGGGATGGAAGACCTGGAGGAAAAGAGAGGATAAAGAAGAGTTACTTAAAACTACAATGGTATTAAAAAGGTCATGTAGAAATTTAATACTTTGTCAATGAATGTCAATCATCAAGCAAAGAAAATTTGAAAATCATTGGAGAACATTATTTTTGGTCTTTTGCTTGTATTTTATTTTGTTATTTTGATCATGTAATCCAGGAATTATAATTAATTGATCAATAATAGACAATGCAATCTTCTATGTATCTATTACAGTGGTCTCCAAGTCTCTGAAGAAATTTTTCACTGATTGTGAGGCAAACAACCAAAAAGCTGATGTTTTAATTTTATACTGTTTTCTTGCTTATAAAAATTGCTTTTTAAGAAAATAGTCTGGATACTGTTGAGTCAAATTTTAGAAATTACAATGATATGAGAAGGATATTATTATTGCACAGTTCTTTTGAGAGTAAGCCAACAATACTACCTCCTGAGTCTGAGAGAATAAACAGACTACCACCTAGCTCTGCTGAACCGTAACCTTCATTTGCACGATTCTCACCTGATCCAGAATTGACCCTGGACCTCTAATTACTTCCCATTTAAGTATAATTATGACCACACAGCAAATGAAGGCATCATAACCTCAAGTGAATTTAAACACTCAGCTGTGAAAATACAGATTTTTGGAGCTCAGACTATACTAGTATGTAAATCCATAATGATTTTCACCTCCAGAAATAGAGGTTATTTTCCTCTCAAAGTAATTACTATCATTCTGGCTTCATAAGTATACATTGTTAATGCATTGTAAGATAGGCTCATTCCAAATTTTACTTTCTCCTCTATTTTATATCCTCACCAGAGTGTTTTTACATTGATCTAGTCTCATTTAAAAAATGTTTCCATTTTTTTGTCTAAAATACAGCTACAGCTGACCTTGTCAAGAACAGTCCTGTTCTTATATAAAATTTCAAGCTGGTAAAAGCATAAAGAAGAGTAAAGCTGAGGCACTGATGCCGCGCAGCCTACATTCCGTGGCATTGGCATAACTAAATGGCCCTCCCTAGCACATAAGTCTCTATCCTAAGTTTAGTATTTTCAAACAGTATTCAATGAATACTGTGAAGATATGGAGGATTTACAAAAGATGTTTATTATACATTTGTTCTCTAAAATCCAAAATTGTTTGAAAACCTGATCATGCGCCATGAATCTGCAAGTTGAATTAGAAAACAAGTACCAATGCATATATCATTGTCACAGTATGTTTTAATGTGAGGTATATATGCAAAAGTATTTTCTCTCCATTACAATTTAATATTAACAAGGCTTGGCCAATATTAGTCTATATTCTTTGATTGACATCTTAATTGTGAATAAGTCAACAAGCTTAGCTTGTTCATCATAGAAACAGTCATATTTCCTAAAAGCTTTGTAATATCTGATGTATATTTAAGCAAATTATCATACTAGCTAATCACTAATTATAGTCCTTGTTTTGGCATAAAAATAATGTTCATGTAAAGACTGAGTATTGAGAGGAAACTACAAGCCACCTGAGGTTGAGTTTGATAGAATTATTAATTGAAAGTAAAGAAAGCACCTGACTTAAATCAGGGAGAGACACATCTCTTGGCTCAAATCTCCAATCTCATTTTCTCTGACATTAAAACATTAAGGCAACTAATTAAAATTTCTGTATACATATGCCAGTCAGCTAATTGTGTTTACATTTTAAAAAACTGTGGTCTCCATTTTAACCCACATGCACAGCCCAATGACTTTACTCTGTCCTCACTCTCTAGCAAAACACAGAGTTAGATGTCTTACGTATATCTGAGATAGATGAGATGTTAGAATTGATAAATTATCTCACAACAAGCTTTAACATAGTGGGGGCAGGTTGTTGACTAAACTATCAGAGATGATTGATGCAGTTGCAGTGTCCTACTCACTGACTTCATTTTACTTCTTATCGTGGTCCTACATGTAAAGCAAACACATTGGACTAAAGTGCTCCCACAAGGGCCTGGGCCTAGTCAAAACTACCCATTAGAAAGGCATCTAAGCATCAGGGAATTGCACATTCACTATTTAATTGTTTTTTGGTTTATGAAGAATGAAGTTTTTTTATTCATCTGTGGGCTTAATTTTCCTACAAGCTGAGGGATTTCTATGATGATTTCTAAGTAGCTGTTTTTCCTTTGTGACAAATTGACTATTCTAGAAAATAAATCAATTGAACAGATTAATGCATCATAGAAACTCAGTGGTACAACCGCTACTTCTGTAACCACATGTACTACCATTTAGGGATATTCTTGATTTTTATTGCCAAAATTGAATGGATTCCATAAACTTTAAGCTATACAGTATTTGTATATTAGATACATTTACCAAGGAGACTAAATTCATTATTTCCACTTTTCTAATATTAAAAAACACATTTCTAGAGATAGTACCTTGAATTTTATCATGAAAAGTGGTCAAGCCATGGAAAAGTTTAACTTTTATGCTCCTTGAATTCTTCACTCCAAATTCACATGTAACTCATTTTATTTCTGCAAATGTTCAAACTTGAGACAGATACACTGAATTTGATAGAAGAGAAAATGTTCAATAAATGTAACTTACTGGAATAGGAAAAGACTTTCTGAACAGAAAACAGCACAAGCAACTAAGAGCAACCATTTATAAATGAAATCTCATGAAACTGAATAGTTTATGTAGGGCAAAGGACACCATCATTAAGAAAAAGTGGCAACATACAGAATCAGTTAAATTTTTGTACCAACTACAGAGTCTGTAGAGTGCTTATATCCAAAATACTTAGAATTATTAAAAACTTAGATACTAAGAAAGCAACTCATTACAAAATAAAGTACAGATTGAAACAGAATTCTCCAAAGACAAAACTCAAAAGATTGAAAACACTTATAGAAATATCTATCATCCTTAGTCATCAGGAAAATGCAAATCAAAACTACTTTGAGATTTTATTTTACACCCATAAGAATGATTAAGATCAATATATAAGAAGTGTCAGCTTATGCTAAGGAGAATGTAAAGAAAAGGGAACACTCTTCCCTTGCTGGCGGGACTGCTAATTTATACAGCTACTATGAAAATCAGTGTGGTAGTTACTCAGAAAGTCTAGAATCGATCTACCTCAAGATCCAGCAACACCACTCTTGGGTATATACCCAAAGAACACTTCATCCTACCACAGAGACATGTTAAGTAGTCTTCATTGTGGTTGTATTCATAATACTCAGAAATAGAATTCAACCTAGATGTCTTTAACTAATGTATAAAAAATGGTGTATTTACACAAGCCAATATAAGTTTTAAAAATGCAATCATGAAAATTGCAGGTAAATGCATAAAAAATCATTTTTTGTGAGGAAATCCAGATCCTGAAAGACAAATATGATTTGTATTTGCTTATATATGAGTATTAGCTGGCCATGATAACCAAACTATAGTCCATAGAACCACAGAGGTTAATTATTGAGTAAGAAACTTGGAGTAGACAGATGTATCTTTCTAGGAAAAGGAAACAACAGACTTTTATGGATGAAGAGAGGATTGGGAATAGGCATTGGAGAATCAAGTAATGAGAGGAATGGAAGATAGGAAATATGTGGAGTATATACACAATGGAATACTATTCAGCCATTAGAAACAATGAATTCATGAAATTCTTAGAGAAATGGATGGAGCTGGAGAACATCATACTAAGTGAGGTAACCCAGTCTCAAAAGAATACCCATGGTATGCAGTCACTGATAAGTGGATATTAGCCTAGAATCTTGGGACACCAAAGACACAATTCACATACCAAATGATGTCTGACAAGAAGAAAGGAATGGACACTGGTGCTGGAAAGGACCAAAGCATCAGTGTAGGGGAATACCAGAACAGGGAAGTGGGAAGGGGTGGATGAGGGAGCAGGGGGAGGGAAAAGGGCATGTGGGACCTTAGGGGGTTGGGGACCCAAAAAAGGGAAATGAAATGTAAATATAGAATATATCCAATTAAAAAACCCAAAAATATCAAACAAAAAAAACAAAAAAAAAGTAAATATATGGAGAGATAGCAAAAATATAGGGCCATTTGAAGGGTTATATGGGAACCAATATAGTAGCAGCTTCTTATAATATATACATTTATGAAGGCAATCTAAATGAAATGGCCAAATAATGAGAGAGCGAAAAAGACAGACTGTTGCCAAGATTATAGAATGCTGTACACAAACTGATAGAAAGACCCATTACTGAAGATAGCAGAATACATATGTGGCTGGAGCAATGGGCCCTTCCATGTGTATACTTTGCACTTTGGTTGGTGATTTAGTCCCTGGGAGCTCTGGGGGTACTGGTTGGTTCATATTTTTCTTCCTCCTACGGGTCTGCAAACCCCTTCAGCTCCTTGGGTACTTTCTCTAGCTCCTCCATTGGGGACCCTATGCTCAGTCCAATGGTTGGCTGAAAAAAAATCCACCCTTGTAATTCTCAGGCTCTGGCAGAGCCTCTCAGGAGACAGATATATCAGGCTCCTGTCAGCTAGCACTTCTTACCATCCACAATAGTGTCTGGGTTTGGTAACTGTTTATGGGATGGATCCCCAGGTGGGGCAGTCTCTGGATGGCCTTTCCTTTAGTCTCTGCTCTACACTTTGTCTCCATATTTCTTTCTTTGAGAATTTTGTTACCCCTTCTAAAAAGACCCGAAGAATCTACACTTTGGTCTTCTTTCTTATTGAGCTTCATGTGGTCTGTTATGTCTTGGATATTACAAGCTTGTAAGCTGATATTCACTTATCAGTGAGTACATACCATGTGTGTTGTTTTCTGATTAGGTACCTCACTCAGGATGACGTTTTCAAGTTCCATCCATTTGCCTAAGAATTTCATAAATTCATTGTTTTTAGCAATTGAGTAGTATCACATTGTGTAAATGTACCACATTTTCTGTATCCATTCCTCTGTTGAGTGAAAACTGGGTTCTTTCCAGTTTCTGGAAAGAACCAGTTTGCAATCCCACAAACAATGGAGGAGTGAGTGTTCCTGTTTCTCTACATCCTCAAAAGCATCTGCTGTCATTTGAATTTTGATCTTAGCCATTCTGACTGGTGTGAGGTGGAGTCTCAGGGTTTGTTTGATTTGCATTTCCCTGATGACTAAGGATGCTGACCATTTCTCTAGGTGCTTCTCAGCCATTCATTATTCCTCAGTTGAGAATTCTTTGTTTAGCTCTGTACCCCATTTTTAATTGGGTTACTTGGTTCTCTGGAGTCTAACTTCTTGAGTTCTTTGTATATATTTGATATTAGTCCTCTATCAGATGTAGGGTTGGTAAAGATCTTTTCCAAATTTGATGGTTGTCATTTTGTCCTATTGGCAGTGTCTTTTGATTTACAGAAGCTTTGCGATTTTATTAGGTCCCATTTGTCAATTCTTGGTCTTAGAGCTTAAGCTATTGGTGCTCTATTCAGGAAATTCCCCCCTGTGCCCATGTTCTTAAGGCACTTCCCCACTTTCTTTTTTATTAGTTCCAGTGTATCTGGTTTTATGTGGAGGTTCTTGATCCACTTGGACTTGAGCTTTGTACAAGGAGATAAGAATGGATAGATTTGCATTCTTCTACATGCTAACACCAGTTGAACCAGCACAATTTGTTAAAAATGCTGACTTTTTCCCAGTGAATGGTTTTAACTCCTTTGTCAAAGATCAAGTGACCATAGGTGTATGCATTCATTTCTGGGTCTTCAGTTCTATTTCAATTATCTACCTGCCTGTCACTGTACCAATACCATTCTATTTTTATCACGATTGCTCTGTGATCAATCAAGACCAGCTTAAGGTCAGGAATGGTGATTCTTTCAGAAGTTCTTTTATTTTTGAGAATACTTTTCCATATCCTGGGTTTTTTGTTATTCCAGATGAATTTGCAAATTGCTTTTCTAACTCTATGAAGAATTGAATTGGAATTTTCATGGAAATTGCATTGAATCTGTAGATTGCTTTTGGCAAGATGGCCATTTTTACAATATTAATCAGCCAGTCCACGAGCATGGGAGATCTTTCCATCTTCTGAGATCTTCGATTTCTTTGTTCAGAGACTTGAAGTTCTTGTCATACAGATCTTTCACTGACTTAGAGTCATACCAAGGTATTTTATATCATTTGTGACTATTGTGAAGGCTGTTGTTTCCCTAATTTCTTTCTTAACCTGTTTATCTGTTGATTAGAGGAAGGCTACTGATTTGTTTGAGTTAATTTTATATCTAGTCACTTTGCTGAAGTTATTTATCAGGTTTAGAAATTCTCTGGTGGAATTTTTGGGTCCCTTAAGTATACTATCATATCATCTGCAAATAGTGACATTTTGACTCCTTCCTTTCCAATTTGTATCCCTTTGATCTCCTTTTGTTGTCTAATTGTTTAAGCTAGAACTTCAAGTATTATATTGAATCGATAGGGAGAGAGTATCTAGTCCCTGATTTTAGTGGTATTGCTTCTCCATTTAGTTTGATGTTGGCTACTGTATATTACTTTTACTATGTATAGGTATGGTCCTTGAATTCCTGATCTTTCCAAGGCTTTTATCATGAAGGGGTTTTGATTTTTGTCAAATGCTTTCTCAGCATCTAATGATATGATCATGTGTTTTTTTTCCTTTGAGTTTGTTTACATAGTGGATTATGTTGAGGGATTTCCATATATTGAACCATCCCTGCATCCCTGGGATCATAACTGATTATCATTTTGATATGTCCTTGGATTCAGTTTGTGAGAATTTTATCGACTAGTTTTACATCAATATTCATAAGGGAAATGAGTCTGAAGTTCTCCTTCTTTGTTGGGTCTTTGTGTGGCCAAAACTATTTTTGATAAAAGAAAATATAAAGATGCTCTTCATAAAATTTGAACATGTTCAAAATATGTGTAAACATATACCTATATGATTAACCAATGAATGTTTAGTGTTAAAAATACAAAATTATATCTGTACAAAAATATAATGAATAGAATTAGCTGTTCCCACATTGAAATATTTTTAAGATATAAATGTTCATCTGTGTCTGTTTTACATGTAACAAGAAAGAGAAACAAGAACAGCTTTCTTTAGGTCTATGCTGGGAAGCAAAAGAAATAATGATACATTGTGATTTTCCTATTTTATGATTTTTTGATATTTAAACATATTGGTATATTATTTTTTTAAATAAAGTGATGTTGAAATACTAGAATTCATTTTTAAATTCAGCATTCATGTTAATTTTCAGATGTAATTGTCAGATTTTAAATTTTTATTGAGGCTTATATGTTGTAAACTTACACATTCGAAGGCTACATTATTACATTCCCAGAAAGATAAGTTAATTATGTACATGTTTGAGTAGAGAGTCATACATTTTAGATCCATTGATCTATCCATTGAGTTATCAATTCCTGTGTCCATTGAGTTGTCCATTTTTGAATACTCTGCAGAGTCTGATGAGAAGTTCTTACTCTATGAATTCAATCATTTGTTTGTTTGTAGACTTTTTGTATTTTATGGCAATGAGATATAAGCACTGATTCAATAACAGTATAAAATCAGTGTTTTGGGTAACTATGGTGAAAAGCGTTATGTAGAGATTTGTATTTCCGAACATGTATGTACACAGAGTTTTGACAAGCAAGATATAGGAAGAATGAGTTGGAGAGATGGCTCAGTGGTTAAGAAGGTAGACTCTACACAAATGTCTTTCTACACATGTCTCTTTTTTGTTCTTTTATTGTGTTTGTTTTGTTCTATTCCAGTGTGTGTGTGGTTTTGTTTTCACTTATTTTATCATTATTATTTAGATGCCCGTTTGCTTTCTAAGGAGAGACAGGAAGGCTATAAATTCAGATGGGAAAGAAGGTAGAGAAGATCTTGAAAAATGGGAAGGAAAACTATAATCAGAAAACACTGCAAGAAAAACATCTGTTTTTATAAGAGAATTTGAAAGTAAAGTGTGTACTGTTCTTGAAAACAACCCCAGTTCAGTTCTCAACACTTATATCAGAAGGCTTATAAACACCTGTAACTTCAATTCCAGAGGATCCAACATCCTTACTTCTACTTACAACACAACACCCCCATACAAATACATCTAATTAAAAAAATAAAAACAAAATCTTAAGACAAATTGATAGAAAAACTTGAAACACATAATACCAAGAATTGAGTAGAAACTTGAATAAGGTGAACAGTTAGCTTATGATAAAATATGGAATTATAAGTAAGTCTAAAGCAATTTTCTGTGATAAATAAAATTAAACATGTTGCTATGTGATCAATTATCAAGTATCAAAATATAAAAATTAATTAAACATGCAAAAACAAAATTTTTATGACTATTAAACTAAGTTTAGGTTGCTATCATAACTGGTATTCAGTAAGTTATTAATATTTATTAATTCAAAAATAAATTACTGGCATTACTAACTTCTTCTCTGTGCCTGAAATTATTGAGAGTATAGTCCATATACCGCTCATCACTATAGCCTTAGGAACTGGTTATGTGAATCAACGGTGCCTGACAAGGCTACCATCTAGTGGTGATTAGTTTAAATTTTAGACAGTTAACTCAGGACCATTTATATTCTCAAGGGAAGGAGGCTGAAGAATTCTGCTACAGCAACAAAATTCACACTGATTAAGATGAATACTTGATTGGTAAAAGAATGAGGCTCTAATTAATGATGCTGTAGTTTTTGTCTGTAGTCTACTTTCCAATGCATCCTATTATGAAAACTTGTGTTAATGAATCTATGCATGATAAAACAGTGTTACTTTATTTTGTGGACAAGAAAAAAATAATTGACAATATTGCCTCCCACTTGTGAAAGAATGTATTATTTTCATTACCTTATGCAATTATTATATAATAACAACATAAGTTGTTTAAGTCATTGTTCATTTTATTACAGAAAGTTGAATAATTGTCTTTAAAAATAGGTGGGAACAAGGTGACAGGCAAAACCAGAAACACTTATTGAGATAAATGAGTCGAGAAAGTCAACCCAACTAGCTAAGTATCCAACTCTCCAACTACACAACAATCTGCTTATATATTCTTCTATCAGTGTTTTCCAACCATGGTTCTTTAGGACAAACTTGGTGTTTGGAATCTGGATCATGCAGTATAGAGCATGCTAATAAATTACTTCCATAGCACAATTGACATCCCATCACAGACCTCCATGTATTTGGAACTAACCAGAGGATCTCGTGAGACTTTACACTCATATGCAAAGCACTCTAAAGAAGACTTTACGCTGGTTTTCTCAATTAATTACAGCAAATGTCAACATGGACAGCTTGCACTAGCTAATTGAATGTGACAGGTTAACTTGAGACTCTTTCTGAATGCAATAGGGAGTTGGGGCAAGCAAAAGGCTGCTTAAGACAGAAAACAGAGGAAACAAGTGAAAATATAGTGGAGTCATCACTAGCCAGTTTGAAAATATTTATCTGGGAGTGAAAGGTTTGATGTGTGAGGTGTCATGTCATTATTCATAAACAGTTCAATTTGCTTCTACTATGAGTATTTCATTTTATTAGTTTAAAATTTGCATAGAGAATAGAAAGTTTCCTTATAGTATTTTCAGTAATTCATCTTCATTAATCCTCCTACCACACTTCTTTCTTTCCTTTTGTTTCTCCTCCCCTCCCCAAACCTCCACTGGCCCTTGTTACAGGATATTTGATGACACTGTGAACCCTGAGATTGTGTTGTTTACTGGAAAAACCTGTTTCTAATTGTGGTGTGGCTCAGCCCAAACGCATATCTTTAATCTACAGTCTTTCTGCTTATTGTAGCAGAATTAAATAAAACAAATTATGGGGGGGGAAGCAACCAGTTTACAGAGAACAGAGAAAACACACAAAAAATCATAGAGAAGAAAATTCAGGAGGATTGATAGAGAGACCCACAGGAAGTAGAAGGGAGAGACATTCAGTTTGAAATGTTTTTAAGGTGGCCTGGAGAAGAACAGAGCCCTTTTGGGACATCAGTTGTGGAGGGGAGGTCAGCTGGGTGCTTTTTCTGTCTCTCTGAGCTGGCAGGTTTTAACCAGAGCATCTGGCTCCAGAGTCTTCATTAGTAAATCAAATAATTGAGAATTTGTTACAACAAAACAAAATGAAGCAAAACAAATAAACAACCAACAACCAACCTGCTTTTCTCTTGCTTCTTCCACCCCTAATCCCAGCTACACACTTCTGCTTTCAAGTCACATGCATTCTATAACTGACCACCTCCACCCAAAAATTGTTTTGCCATTCTCATATTCTCTTTTCCATTATGATACAGATTTTAGATATTTCTAAATGAAGACTTTTAGAATATCAGTGATTTTTTTTGTATTATGTGAATATCTGCACAAAATGAAAAGAAATTGCTATTTCATGCTTCCTACTGAGTGTATCCAAAAGCCATGACCAGTTACACCTTCAAAATTAATTTCATTTTCTGGCTTCTCAATTTAAATTTATCTCATTTACTCATATCTCAAAGGCTCGTCAACCAGTAATACAAGAGCAATCCATCTGATCTAAATACAATTTTTAACTTCATTTTTTAAATCCACTACTCAACACCTTTAGTGATTCCCATTATTCCTACTCTTCAAATGCCTTGGAAATCTCTGATTATTGATGTGTATGCTTCTAATTCTCACCATATTAGCTTGCTTAGTGATGAATTAAAAACATATTTGATAATCTTTCATTTTTTGTCTTCTATGTTCTACTGCCTTAAATTCCATCTTCTAAATGATTATAATATGATTTTACCCTATATTTAAAATTTGATTGCCTTGTTTATGTCTATAAAAGACTAAATACTGATTTTATATAAAATTAATTTGTTTATTCAAACTGGGGTATATGTAACCTTGTTACATATACTGCATTACACACTATAGCTCTAAAAAATTTTAAATGTAAATAAAAATATCAAATTTTTAAAGAGACATTTTGCTTACTCAAAGCATAGGGAAACAAATGGAAATAGTACTACAAAAACAAAAGAAGATAGAAATGAAGCAAATGGGGACTAGGAAGATGTCACCATAGTTATGAGCCCTTCAGAGAATTCTGATTTTGTTCCCAGTACCCAGGTGTAATGGCTTACAATTACCTGTATTTTCAGTTCTAAGGGACCCAACACTCTGGCTTTTGTGGACCCTTCAATTATGGGCACTTAATACAGAGAGAGAGAGAGAGAGAGAGAGAGAGAGAGAGAGAGAGAGAGAGAGAGAGAGAGAGAGAGAGAATTAAGATGAAATAAATGAAAAGAAACAGAAACAATTCAATATTATCTGGCACTATATTTTAAGATGAAGTTTGGGTTTGTTCTCCAGCACTGTGTAAATTAGGCATATCAATTCTCACCTATAATCTCAGGACTTGAAAAGTGGAGAGAGGAGACTCAAAGGTTTATGACTAAACATTTCAACTAAAACTGGAAGAGATTTTGAGACTACATTAGAAGAAAGTGCTCCACAAAATGTCTGTAAAGCATGCACAGTGCAAACAGTAGTTCTAAGAATGATGAATGGCATAGGAAATGTTAAGGTCATAACATAATCCTAATCATTTTAAGAGAATTAAATTGGATAGTATGTCATTTCTAACCTGTGTAAAATTGAATTAGAAGGGACTTGACCCATCCACTGACACACAAATCACTAAGCGTTGGCCATTGAGCTGGTTCCATGTGTGAGAGTGCTTCCTGGGCAAGGCTGACAAACTGAGTTGGAGCCTATGATGCTCTTCTGCCCTCCACATGTAGAGTATGGCATGCCCAAATATGCAGACAGATAAAATAAATTCATAAATAACCTCTCAAATAGAAAATAATAGAAACTACAAAAATAAAATTTGCTTTCATTGATAGTCCCGTTTAGAAATTAAAATCCATGATTTGGGAAAACATATTTGCTTGTTGTATATGATAAAAGACAATTAAAATATATTGAAATGTACCATACCAATCAATAAGTAATGGAAAACAATCTGATATAAATGAGAAAAGTTTTGAACAAATGTTTGATAAAGGAAAATATACAAAGGTCAATAATAAAAATAAGCAAATGGCCATGAACTATAAAAATCTGTGTCTGATAATAAGAGAATTTACTGATTAGGGAAATACAACCTAAGCTCACAATGTAATACCATAGTCATGAATATGACTCAAAGATTAACAGCATTCAAGCCTGGTCAGCTTATGGAAGAACAGATATCATAATACAGTATTAATGATCCTTAGGTAATTATTTTGGAAAAAGATTGCTAATCTTATTAGATAAAACCCAAGTGTTGGCCCAAAAGATAGGAACACAAACACTCACAAAATGACTGGACTAAAAATTTTATAAACTTTACATTAAGGAAGGTCAAACTATAATCAAATGCTATGTTTATCAAGGGGAAAGTAGATACATTAGTGTTTTATTCAAACTATTGAACACTACTGAGACATATTAAAAAATTAAGCACTGACCTGTGCACCATTAATATCGGGGATTCATTGTTGCAGAAAGAAATTTGGACAGAAAAGCAGGTAATTTTTATGCCTATTTACTTGAAAGGCAAAAAATGTGACACGGATGCTGAAGTTAGCTCTCCACGATTGATGGCTTCTGATATACATGCTACACAGGAGGAACTCAGCTATTCATTCTACTTATGCATTAAGTAAGTTTCTACTTATGGAGCAGGTCACTGAGAGTTTGACCATGCTGACAGCACAAATTGAGCTTTTAAATTTTTCTTTTGTTTAATTTAAAAAAATTTTTTGTGGGGGCAGTCCCAAGGAATGACAGGGAAATTAGTGCGATTGTGGTGCACAATGTGAAATTTTGAAAAGAATATACATACATACATACATACACACACACACACACACACACACACACACACATATATATATATATATATATATATATATTAACCTTTATGATAGTTATTTAAAGAACAATTGCTGGACAAGGCCCGCAAGAGAAACTTCTATGACAATGAACGTATTTAATATCTCAACTGTGATGGAATTTGAGTGTTTAGTTGCATTTATGTAACATTCTTGTATAGTAATGTTAAACTGTTCATTACCTTTTCCTGTCTGCCACTCCAAAACGATTTCCTTCCCCCTCCCAGAATTTCCTTTCCACTTTTATCATATAAATTTTAAATTTAAATTACGTGTTTGAAGAAACCTTGAAGCAGCTGTCTTTCAGAGTGTGCTCTCTTTTGCTTAATACAACGACCTCCAGTTCCACCATGTCTATTGTTCCCATTGCTCCACTTTTTTATCCATCCATCCATTGATGGGACCTTAATGAATGTTATAACATGATTGTTGTGAATAGTGCTGCGATAAACATGGATATTTATGTATGAGAAAATATCTCCTAAGTGTCCTAACCATTCAAATGTGCTTGTGCACACACACATACATGCACACACACTCAAGCACACACTCAAGCACACACACACACACACACACACACACACACATAACCGCATAGTTTATTATATATTAGTGAATTTTCTACACTATATTAGTCAATTTCATCACCCAAACCATTTGCTAATATAGATGTACAAGTCATGCTGTATACCATGAGTAAACACAACATTTATTCTTTAATTCTATCTTAGTAAAGATAGGAAATAGGTCAGATGTTTATGCTGATATCTGAGGCAATATATGAAAAATTCTCAAGAGTTACGTGGAAGTTAAATTCCTGTAGAGCTAAGCTGACCCTCTGATATCTAATTATCCCAGGGGAAACTGGGAAGGGGGGTGACATTTGAAATTTAAATTAATAAAATAACTGATAAAATATTTTCTCAATGAAGGTTTTATAATAAAATTGGTTTAACATTCATGCTAGTGGAAGCAATTGGAAAAAGTTATCTTCTTATGCAGAATTTTACTATTTTAAATCATACTAGCAACATTTACTGACTTCCATGGATATTAAATATTCATATAATATTTAATAAAAGGAATGTAGCTAGAAAGTTATCTAAATGATGAAGATTTAAGCTGGAAGTTGCATCAATAAAGAATGGAAAGAGGGTTTTTTTGCATTCTAGAAGGTGTTGCATGAATGTAAATGTCTATGGTATTCAGGTCGCATTAAGATAGGATATGTTTTCAAGTTTAAAACCTTAGTATTTTAATATTAACTCACTGAATATATTAATGTGAACCTGTAATCATGAAATGTAGGAATAAATTATCAATATGAACCTACAACTGAGACATGCTGGGATAAATTATCAAACACAAAATTACTAAATTATCAATATGAATATGGGAGACAAGTACTACAATGAGTTTAAAAGTGGAAAAAGTACTCAAAAAGAATTGATAATTTAACCTCAGTGAAATATGTTGTGACTAAACACTCTAACTTTAGACTTTTTGTGTGCAGTCAGAATAAGTTACGTTCTTACTAAGATATTCTAATGAAATGTGTTATACATTAACATAACTGACTCAGCAAAAATATGGACACACCTGCAAGCTCCAAATTTCACAGTGTCGAAGTCTGAGGCCACAATGAGACCTAGACTGGAGCAGGCACTTCTGTTTTAACAAACTACTGTAAGGAAAAAAAAACTATTTACAATCTAGTTGCCACTCAAGCAGGAGCCTTTCTACTTTTAGAGATACTGATAGGCAGCCTACTTCAACAGTGTGGAGGAGTCCTTAGCAAAAAGACAGTCCTGGTACAAAAATACCTCACCTAGAGAGCGTTTACCTCAAAGCCATGCATCCTCTTTTCATGCTTTCTCCTGCCTCTTGTGTGGGAATCATAGAGCCTAACTACTCTGAAGGAGGTCTGACTACTCCTTGGAATTCCGACGATGCTCTCACCCCTGTCTGTCTGTCTGTCTGTCTGCCTGCCTGTCTGTGGCGTTAACAACTCTTCTAATAAATTCCTTATTTCTTAGCAGTCTGTCACAGTGGACAGACTCGAAGGTCCCTCCATTCACCTAGCACAGAAAATAAATGGTGGGATTTGAACACATTTTAGAAGTTAACTAACATAATCTGTTAGATTTTAAAGTGAACATAAAATTCACAAAGAAAGTTTTACATTTCTTCATTAACATATTTATCATTTTTGTGTGTATATGTGTGTGTGTTTGTATGTAGTCGTGCTTGTAGGGTGTTTGTATGTATGTAGATCAGAGGAGAGCTCAGTGAAGTCGGATCTTTCCTTCTACCATGTGGGTTCTGGGAGTTTAATGCCACAAATCTGTGAATGACAAGGGTTCTAAACAAAGCAGTGCGTTTTTACAACTAAATACTCCTTTCCTATTCCAATTCAGCCAAAAGAAAAGAAAAATGGAAGAATGACTACGAATATATTTTTCCAGAATGTGCCACAGCAACCATAGAAATTACAGATATTGCCATTAAACTATCCATTAATGTTAAAAAATAATATATATTATTGTGGTAGTTTGATGAGAAACGCTCCCCATAGAGGTCTGTGGTTGATGGCTAAGGAGATGTGGCTTTGCCAGAGGATGTTTGTTGATGTGGGACACATTGACACTATATAAATCCCACCCATTTCCAGTTCTCTCAGGTTTTAATCATGCTTGTAGTTGAGGATGTCAGGTCTGAGCTTCCTGCTCCTCCTCCTGAACCTGGTGCTGGCTAATGGGCCTCCCTAACCATTATGAATCTCTGCAACCGTAAAGTCAAACAAACTCTTCCTGCTAAAAGTTGTCCTTTCCAAGGTGTTTTATGATAGCAATAGAAAAATAATTAATACTATAATTAATATGCACTACTGTAATAGATAAGGTATTAATAGATAAAATATCACATTGAGATTAATTTTTGGAAGTGAAAAAATTCATTTATCAACAGTATCACAAGCACAATCATATATAATTCACAGAAGCCCAGGTGTTCTAACAATAAAATTCAAATAATTGTTATTTCAAACATTAGAAACTTGTTTCCAGATATGGAAAATGAATAAATCTGTGCAGTATTTATATTGAAGTAGATATAGTATTGAAACTTACATTGATAGACTTCATTGATAGGACATAAAACCAAAGGAAATAGAGGTAAGCACTCTCACTGATAAACAGCATGTGCATACTACAGTAGTATGAATGAGGAATTCATGCATCAGGACCACTTACAAGTTTTCTTTAGGGATGCAGTGGTGCAAAGATAAATTACTGTTAGGACACCCATTTATGTAACCCATTGAATTGAATGACAGAAAAAAAAAACCACATACAATATAACTCTTCTTTTAGATATTTAAACCTTGGTGGGAAAAATACTATTTCTACATTGTAAAACATATGATAATTATAAAATTTCTTCCAGTCAAAAACTTTCCAAAATATCCAGAAATATATTAGTGTAAAACAAAACCCAAAGCATGCTAGGAGATAAACAGAAGAGATGACCCAGTATACATTTAATAATGTTCCAGAAAATCAAAATGAAAAGAATACATAGGAAAAATTAGGAGCAGCAACAAAAACTGCATAGCTATGTAATAAAAATGTTCTCTCACATAAACAACATTAAGAACAGATTGAAATAACTGACAAGCCATCCTTCAGATCAGAGTGATTAGTCTGTGAGATTGGAAGTGGTAGTTTATAGTGTGTCACCCTTCTTGTACTACAACTATGCTTCTCAGAATTCCATGCTCTCACCAGGGCGTGGCCAAAACTGCCATCGGCTTGATGTCAAGAAGGGAAGAGTGCAGGAGGCTCTGTTGTTACTCTTTGGTGCTCATTAGGAGAGGTGTTGTGAAGATAGAACCAGTCCGCCTCCCTCTCATTAACATTTCTTGTACCACTACCCCTACTTACCAGCAAGAAGCAAGGAAGCTATCACTTCATGTTTGGACTGGAGACCTTTATTTTTTTTCCTTTTTATTAGATATTTTCTTTATTTACATATCAAATGTTATCCCCTTTCCTCCTCTCCCCTGTGAAAATCCCCTATCCCATCTCCCCTCTGAAAATCCCCTATCCCATCTCCCCTCCCCCGGCTCACCAACCCACCAACTACCCCTTTTCTGATCTGGCATTCCCCTAAACTGGGGCAATGATCCTTCACGGGTACAAAGGCCTCTCCTCTCATTGATGTCTGACAAGACCATCCTCTGCTTCCCCTGTAGCTGGAGCCATAGGTTCCTCTATGTGTACTCTGCGGTTGGTGGCTAAATTCCTGGGAGCTCTGGGGGTACTGTTTGGTTCATTTTTTTTTTCTCCTATGGGGCTGCAAACCCTTTGAGCAGCTCCTTGGGATCTTTCTCTAGCTCTGTTAGGGACCTTTAAAAACAAGAGTTATGCAATGTGGACTCACTGCCCTAGGTGACCCTAATGTCCTGTGTTAATTTGCCAAAAATTACCAGCTTCCTAGAATCTCTCACAGCCCCTACCATTGGGACATCTCTGCATTTCAGTAAAGATGGTTTTTGACTTAAACATCTCCCCAAAGTACTTTTCATATCATTCTCTCATCCTTCATCCACAATTGCACAATGTAGTTAATTCTTCCTTCAAATCCCCTTGGTAAATCCCCTCCTTTAAACTCTATTGTTCCTTTATAAATGATGATGAACAACTCCGTATCATATATAGTATTGAATTTTTAAGATGCTGGAAAAGATTGTAAGAGTCCGTCGGAAGACCTCCACTGAATAAGGCCACAGAGACCAGAATTGCTGCAGTTTCCAAGAGGTTTATTGTTCCAATATACACTGGGGTCACCCAGCATGCAGGCAAGAGGAGAACCTTAGCTCACAAAGCATACCCTTTTTATGAACATTTTGGCGGGGAGTTCAGTGGTCGCCTGAGTTGGACAACTGTGATTGGTTACCCTGAACAACATTTAAAATTATTGGTCAACTCCAACAGGGAGGTTGTCTCTGCCTTTTGACCCTGTCCTGCCCACCTTGACTACCTTGAAGTTTTTGTGGTATTTCCTGGCTTTGTTTTTGTTTTTGTTTTTGTTTTTGTTTTTGTTTTTGTTTTGTTTTGTTTTGTTTTGTTTTGTTGTCTAGTCACTTCCCCCTCCTGCCTCACCCGATGCGGGGTGGTTTGGTTTAGGCCTTATCCTCCCCCAGGCAGTCTGGGCAGAATGCAAAGTTTCAGTCCAGTTTTGAGTCCCCACTCTGGGTTGCCAGGAGCTGGCTTGCTGTTTCTACAGGGTTCTCACAAGATAAAAGAAGACAATTATGCTATTTTTAATATCACCACATTTCTTCAGAGTATAAATATTCCCATTTTATACTACTCATTTACAGAAGTAGTAAACAATTCCATTTGTATAAACATCACATGCAATTTAGCAGCATAATTATACAATTTAATGAACCTTATTTTAAGTGTAATATGGATTTGGAAACTTTTCACTCTGAAGCAAATAATCAGTGATGAAATTTTTCTGTTGATAATTAGTAAAGGAGTCAAAGTTCATTTTTACAAAGCCTTGATAATTCTTTTTACTTTAGATAATTTAAACAAAAGAAAATCTCTCCTTAAGTCTCCTTTATTTTCTTCCTTTGCATAGTCCACTCCCTTATGGTTTCTCAAGGTCGGAGTTGATCCGCAATGAACACCATCTTTCTTTCACCAGGGGACATAGTAAACGGTAAATTTACACTTGAAAGCAAAAGATCTGTTTTCAGTGTGGGGGCTGTCAGCTTCCTTCTTTATATTTCAATTTCCAATTCCTTGCCTTCTTCTCTCCCAAACAGTGCTCATTATCACTGGGAGGGAGACTTGTCACATGCAGTGACAAATTGTTTCATTTATTTAAGACCAAGCCTTTGTATTTCACCCCACATGCTAATGAAAACACATCTTTAATGATTAGAAAAAGATGAAATCCTTATCTACTCAGAAAATGTCTGTGTTCACAGGTTGACAGGCCAACCCCATCCTGAGCTGTCACTCCAGCTGTATGAACAGACTGTTCCTTCTAATCAGCAAATCATTGCACCAATGACAACATCAGTAACAAAGCTATTCTATTTTTTTGGTTAATTTTCGCAGATTACTCTGCATATTCACAGTTTACCCTTGAGGGAGATCTTCCACCCAATGACCCAAAACTGTGGTTCTTATGTAGTCATAGTGCTTTATCGTTTTTTATTTCTAAATGGAAGTAAATAGCGCTTTTGAATATGCTAAACCATGACTGTCCGTTGTTGCTCATTCACCAATTACGTCTAAACCAGTGCCAGCAACATAACCTGTTAAGACAATAAAGCTAGATTTGTTCCTCAGCATAGTAATGAGGAACTAGTTTGTGTCTCAGAGGCAGATCCATAAGGCAAGAAGAAAAACAGAATAAAAGTGAAAGAAACATGTAGTTTGGTTATCCATTGGCTTGTAAACCACCTACTTCAGTCTAAAAGGCTCTATGTTGGAATAAGAAGAATCCCCACACAATCTCATGTGTTGTAAGCTCTGTTCACAGCTAATGGGTCATGATGAGATTGGTCATGATGGTGCCAAGTTCAGCAATGGGCGAATTCATTGACATTTACATACTTAATGGACACTTAGAAAGTACACCTCTTTAGAGGAAGCCTTTGCCTGGCTCCTGTCTACCGTCTCAGTTTCCTGGCTGTTAGCAGCTTTCCTCTGTTATATTCTTCTTATGTTTTTTCCATGCTGAAGCTTTGCCACAGATCTAAAAGTGATGGAATCCTATGACCCTGAACTGGCACCATAAGTCAGAATGAAGACTTCCTCCCTTCAGTTGTTTTCTCTGATATTGTGTCACAGGAAGAAAATTTGAGGAATACTTGTAGATGATGGGACTACTGGTTTTCTTGTGCTATAATAATCTCCAGGCAAAGCCCTGCTTACAAAGTCTTCAAATTACCCTTAAACAAATTACCCTTAATAAGGTCTATTAACTGATTCATTTTGCTAATATACATAAAATATCAATCATTTCCCAAGAAATCCATTCATGAAAAATATGCCTAATACTTGAAAGTGGGAATTGCAGCTGGATGCTTCCATGTAGCCTTAGATGATTTGATTCATTTTCATGGTGAAAAATGTTATTTTGAAATTGTTAAGTAATTTCAGAGAAATGATGG
The DNA here is from genome assembly GCA_964023405.1 of Apodemus agrarius. Classification (NCBI taxonomy): domain Eukaryota; kingdom Metazoa; phylum Chordata; class Mammalia; order Rodentia; family Muridae; genus Apodemus; species Apodemus agrarius. The sequence continues at coordinate 57,639,780 of OZ030011.1, forward strand.
TCACATGTGAAACTTTTGATTGTTTATAATTTGAAAGTAAACAGAAAGACAAATGAGGAACTGATAATGTGAGACAGATGAACCCAGTAAGTGAAAAAAATACAGAATTTACACGTTACAGTAAAAGTGAGTGTTTTCTATTTTATAATAAATCTAAAACCTGGAACTGAGTTGGGAGGCTCAGGGTTGCAGTCTTGCCTCCTGACTGGTAGAGGTAGGGTTAGTAGAAAGCTCATGATCATTAGTTTATAGTTCAATGTCAGCCTGATTGACATAATAAGTTTAGTAAGAAACTCAAGAAGTAAGTAAAAAAAAAAAAACCTCAAAACTCACAATCATTAGTCTAGATATTTTTCTTATTATTCTTTTTTCTTATTATTATTACTTTATCAATTTTTTCAGAAGATTTATTTTGCTTTTAATTATGTAAATATGTGGTTATGTGCAAGTGGATGCAGATTCCTGACGAGGCCAGAAGAGGCTGTCAGATACCCCTTGGAGCTAGAGTTGCACGCAGGTTTTGGCTCTCTGAGGTAGATGTGGAAAACTGAACTAAGGTTCTCTAGAGGAACAATAGGCTATCTGGATCATTGAGCTATTTCTTCAACTTCATACATACTTTCTTGACATTTAAAAAAATTAAAAAAGACATTCATAACTTTTGTAAGTTAACTTTAAAAGGTAAAGGACGCCACAAGACTTACATCTTTGATCATTGTTACTGAAATTCTTTCATCATTGTTACTCAAATAAGATGGATTGGAAGTCCTTATAATACTCTACACAATAGCACTACAAAGAGTTTCTTGACTCAAAGTGCTTTGTGAATAACCACTAGTCTGGCGAAACAAGGGAAATTTATTCTAGAAAGTAAATTACTTGTAGCTATGAGAATTTTATTTTGCTCTGCTGTTATTTTGAATTCAGCAACACTTGCTTGATGAAGATTTAAATTGTGGTATAAGCTCATTCTCCTACTGAGAACTTCATTTCCAGGGGCCAGAGGACATACACAGTACAGGTGGGGATGCTTTGCAAGTTTCTTCTGTATGTTGCAAATATGATGGTTTTTTTCAATGCATTTATTTTTATATTGAATATGAAAAAGGAGCCTCATGAGATCTTAGACTACTTGGTAGTGAATCAAAAAAAAAAAAAAAAAAAAGAATTGAGCCAAAACCATGATATGACTTGAGAAATCAAAAAAACTAATTTGTTCTGGAGTAAAATGAGAGCTTCTCCCTAAGCATATGCCCTTGTTCTAATGCTCCAATGTGACCTGAAAATGGGACTTCATTGGAAAAAAACATCTTGTCAATTTAATAAATTGATAATTTTGAAAAGATAGTGTCTGCTATTTGGCTCAAAATCCATTAAAAGTGTTCTTGTAAAAGACTGGCATAGAAGCTGAGGAAATGATTCAGTAGGAAAAAGCATTTGCAGAAAGACCCGAGGACAAACAGGATGCACTAGTGCAGGTGTCCTTAATCCCAGGACTCCCCAGCAAGGAGGTGGGAGGTGTAGACAGGAGACTGTGTAAAAGCAAGCCTGGTTTTGGCATCAACAAAGAGACCTTATTTCATACAAAATTAAAAGAGAAGGACAGACTCCCAAAGGTTGTCTCTGATGTCTGCAAGAAAGGTCACCAGAGGATCTGTACTCCTACACATAGAAAGGTGTATGCAAAGATAGACAGACAGACAAACACATACCTAATTATTTATTATGAGGGACACACAGAGGAGAAGGCACAGAGACAGAAGCAGGTGCTGGGGCTTGGCCTCATGCCTAAAGAAGCAAAAACCAGAGTCTATCCTCATCCCAGCCTTGTGGGCCAGCCCATCAGCTTTCCTCTGTCTATATTCTTAAAGTGTGAGAAAATAAACTTACAATGTGCTGATCCACAGAACACGTGATAGTTTTTAGTTCATAATGATGTAAGATAACTGATAAATAGACTTTCACTTTCATTTGAAACCTAAGATCTGTGGAAATTAAGAGTACTGTATCCAATAGTGCTAAAGCACGTTGACACTGTGGCTGCCAACTCATAAGTAAATCTCTGAAATTAAGCCTCAATTACCTTTATTAATTAACGCATGGTTGACTGAATGTATCAAAAAATACAACCCTAAATGGTTACATTTGTAAAATTTATTATTTTATTTATTGATTTTGAATATTGGATCATACCAAAGTCATTAGAGAATATAGTCTTTTCCATCTTGTTCTCTTTTTTGTTATTTATTTCAAGTTTTTATTTATATTTGTGGTGCCGTGGATCAAATCCTGGGGCTCACACATAATAGTCTAGACCTCTACCACTGTGGTGCATTCTGTAACATCACTTTTCTTTTATTCATAGGCATGGTGTTATTTATCAGACAGTGAATAGGTTCTCAATAGCTATACTCCAAAAGGAAATAATTTCTTCTTTGGTAGCCCAATGTATCCTCAGCAAGGGTGGGGCCTCATGTGTATAGATCTCCTCTATCATTATTGACTATTAAGCTGTAATGAAACTCTGAGACTTATTAGAATTAAACAGATTAAACCTGTGCCAATTATATTGAACCAGAAATGTTCTTTATTTTTAGGTAAGAATTGCCAATTTTGAATTATATTTAACCATAAAATTAACAAATTTTAGACTAAAAAACTGGTGAGTTTTGATTTTTTTCCATGTGGTTCAAATGTAACAGTCAATAGGATTTAGTCAATTCAAAAAAAAAAAAAAACCAACCTTGGTATGAAGAGGAATGGTATCTTGATTATCATTCTCTTTCTGTAATAGGTTTTGCCATGACTTTCCAGAGTTTAGAGTAAAATCATTCAGTAGTAACAGAGTCTTCTGTGAATAAATCATTTACCCCATAACACACTACACAGAGAAGAAATAGAGTAACAGAAAATATGAGTGACTGAACCAATAGGGATGTTGGGTCCTGTTCTGAAGCCCTCATTACTGGAAGGTTTCATTTTCTCTAGGCTGAAATGATTCTTATTCTAGTGCTGTCATGAAACAAAACCATAAACATTGATGCATGTTCAAACAAAGTGTGGTCTGGTTCATTAAAAAGTGCTTAGTAGCTGACAGTGTACACTCAGCTGCCTGTTTTCATGTATGATTCAGAGGCAAGGCATAAACATGAATCACAGAGGGGAAAACAACTTGAGACAGTTATCTTCTGGAATACAAAATATACTGCCATCTTTGGGCTGTACTCTAGAATTTTTGAACGTGCTAGGCAATACTTAAACAAGTCTCTTCTAGCTCAAATATTGCAATTCTATAAATAATGAGAATTCTCACCTATTTTATTAAGATATGTCACCATAATAAAGCAAAGTATGAAAAAATAAAGGTACAATCTTTTGTGAGCAAAACTGTTTTATGTTACATTCACCTGATTTTAGTTTTTAAATACCATTTAGTTGTGTGTGTGTGTGTGCATGCGTGTGTGTGTGTGTGTGTGTGTGTGCGTGCGTGTGTGTGTGTGTGTGTGTGTGTGTGTGTGTGTTCATAGCAGAGAACATACATTAAAGGACAACTGCAGGAGTCAATTTTCTCTTTATATCATGTATTTTCCGGGGATAGAATTCAGCTTATCAGCTCTTCTGGGTAACTGCCTTTTCCCAACTTAACCATCTTGCCAACTCTGGCCTTATTTTTAAAAGTACATATAAGGTACTAGGGAGAAGATTCGGGAGACTGGAGCATTCGCTGGTCTTTCAGAGGGCTACATTTTAGCTCCTAGTCCCAGCAGTTATCTGACATCCTCCTCAGTAACTCATGTGATGCACATACATACATTCAGGGACTCACACATACACATAAAATATAAAGAAACTTTCTTTTACAATTTTAATAGATATTTTCTTTATTTACATTTCAAATGCTATTCCCGTTCCTCATTTCCCCTCTGAAAACCCCCTATCCCATTCCCCTTCCCATGATCACTAACCCATTCACTCCTGCTTCCCTGACCTGGCATTCCGCTATTCTGGGGCAATGAGCCTTCACTGGTCTAAGGGCCTCTCCTCTCATTGATGTTTGACCAAGCCATCCTCTGCTACCCATGTGGCTAGAGCCATAGGTCTCTCCGTGTGTACTCATTGGTTGCTGATTAAGTCCCTGTGAGCTCTGCGTATGCTGGTTGGTTCATATTTTGTTCCACCTATGGGGCTGTAAACTCCTTCAGCTCCTTGGGTCCTTTCTCTAGCCTCTCCATTGGGGAGCTTGTGCTCAGTCCAATGGTTGATTGAGAGCATTCACATCTGTTTTTGTCAGGCACTGGCAAGGCCTCTCTGGAAATTGCTATATCAGGCTCCTGGCAGCAAGCACTTGTTGGATTCCACAATAGTGTTTAGGTTTGGTAACTATATATATGGGATGGATCTCCAGGTGGGGCAGTTTCTGAATGGTCTTTCCTTCAGTATAAAGAAACTTTTAAAAACACATTTAAGATATTTGTTTTAATTTCTAGAAGAGATAAATTATAATGCATCTTCTAAAATCATTGGACTATGAAATTCTTTTCTCAACATGTGTCTAAATAAGTTTGGTAGAACACATATTTGATATTCATTGTAGCACACCGAAAAAGGTACATTGAATAAATTAAGCACCATCACTGTGTTCTTTGAAAATATAAATTAGAACTAGCTTGCAGAAGATATCAAAGAATATTTAAGAGCTTAATAGTATGCTTGACAGAGACCCAATGGTCTAAACTTGGAAGGTAAGTTTAAAAACAAGTGGAAACTATCATCCCCCAATGCAATACCTATTATTATGTGGTTATTCTAATCGAGATTTATAAAATTATTGATTGTGGATTTGAAATTATTTTTAGACTTAAATCTATCCAGTTCTGTTGTATGGAAACCAATCCATAAGGATTGTTTTGGTTACCTTCCCTGTTTAGCCAACCAGGGTGCTTTATCTGAAATACCTTTAATGACACTATATGCCTATATTGATCACTGATGCTTATGGACACGTTCTTTCAGTCCTTCTGTATGACAAGGATGATCTATCCGGATTTCAATCATTTGCTCAAGGCTGGCACTGCCATCAGTATACTGGGACCTCCTGCATTAATCATTAATGACATACATACACACACATACATGCACACCCAGGCACTCAGTTACATGTATCTCACTTTAAAAAATAATATATTTAGACCCAGAAGTGGAGATAAACAACACTCAAAAATCATCTTGAAAATAATTGTAGCCAAAGTTTTTCTGGGTGTTTACTTGTGCTATATGTACCTTCATGTAAAAATAGATAGTATGCTGCTTTATTATCTGAGATATTGCTTGCTATACCAAGCCGATTATGTTATATATTTTTACTACATTGTTCTGTGAATTGATGTAAAGATCATTGGACCATTATTTCTTAAAGGATTTACTTAAACCAAAAATAACCATTGATCATAAGATGGAGTAGATATGATTTCTTCCTGTTTCCAGTAGGTATTTAATTTTTTCCCAATTAAAACAGCAGATGATACAGAAAAACCTTTATTGCATTCTCAAGAACTGTTACATTTATGAAAAGAAAATATTTTCTAGTCCTAATGGTTAATTATTCTCTCAATTTTTTTTTCTTTGAAAACTTGGAATATATTCACATATCACAAAAGAATCTCTCTGATCTTTAAAATAGAGAACGAGAATAAGAAACACCTTGTGTAGTTACTAGAAAAAAAATCACAGACAGCAAGCCATAGTTCAACAGAAAAAAAATCACCCTAAACTGCATCCATGAACTCATACTTGTATAATAAGCCACAGCAGAAAGGTCTCACATAAGGCCAGCTTCTGTGATGGTACAGACCTTTCGTTCCACTAGCCTCAGGACCCATGACCTCCACAATTGCTTACCTTTGCATTAGTGTGCCCTCACGCACTCCTTGACTTCCATATAGTTTGTCTGGTTCTAAGCAGTCTTAGTCCAACAACAATAAAATTACTTTGTACGTATGTCTTTCACAAGCTAGACAAGCAAAATGGTAAGCTCCATTATGGGGAGAGATAGTTCATCTGTAGCCCCAGCTGTGTTAAGACAGCTTATCAGTCATTTAAAAATACTACTGCAGAGAGAGAAATAGAACTGATGCATATGGAAAGAACTATCCTTCTCCAAATGTCCTGAACATTCACTCTATTGCTGCTTTGTAATTTCCTATTTATTCTAAAGTTATTCACACACAATTGCAATTAGTGTAATTACCATGCAATCACAACAGTTGCACCTGGAAGGTGCATAATATTAAATACATAATTCTTTCACTTGTATATGTGTAGCTTGAGACATATTAGTTCATTGGCAATTTCACTGAGTTAAGTACTAGAATTACAAAGAGATTGGTCTTAAATGTTCAGAAATATGAAAATACTTAGTTGTATTTAAATGTTTCATTGAAGTTTAAAATTGATTAGCTGTAATTGTATTTTAATTTTATTTTAATGGGTGATTTTGAATACCTTTGAAAAATACTCAGAGGTATGATTTTAACATTTAGAAGATTTACATTGCTTTATATTTTCATGAAAATATTTTAACTTCATAAATTTTCATTTACATTTCATTCTAAAAACATTTTTATTGTTACTAATGGACTACAATATCTTAGGTACATATCAAATTGGTTTTATTAAAATAAAGTCATCTAAATGTATTTAATAAAATAAATAATGACATTTGTTTATTTTAAATCTCATCCAAACATTGCTGTTCATCAACACGGTGTTCTCATGCATATACAGATTAAAATTGCACTGACCTTCTATATAATCCACATTTAAAAATTTATCTTTATGAAAGAAAGTTTAGTAAAATACAGAGATAGAAACTCTCAATGTTTATCAAATTTAAACTATTATACATATGAGGTGCACAAATATTCTTTTTATAAAGTAAATGTAAGATATGGACTTGGCATGTCTTTAAGTGCTATGACTATTTTTCCAGATGGGTAAATGAGAATTCTAACACACACACCATCTACATGCACACACACACACACACACACACACGCACACGCACACGCACACGCACACGCACACGCACACGCACACACACATGCATGAACTTACAGTTATTCCACTTCCAGTGCCAATCCTCTCCGCAAAACAATAGATCAATGAAAAACTCAGTATGATGCATGAGAGACTTTCTATTGAGTTGTTGGTTAGCCCAGTCCAAGATATTCTCCAGAGAATGTAGAATAATTGTTGCTGCCCTTGGTTGCCTTTTAGAAGACGTTGAAAGAACGTCCACATTGTTGAAGATACAACACATTTCAGACAGGAATCAAGGGATTCATAGTCAATCTGAGCTAAAACCCACCTTTCTGAAGACTAGTTTTCATAGTACCAGAAGCCACCCAGGGACGGAAACAAGTAATTCTACACAGCTGTGATTTCATGGCAACACATGATAAACATAAATATCCTGAGAAATGCAATAGTGCCGTTTATATCTTGACAGTAGCCAATGACTGTGCAATTAGACTTAAAGTCCATTTAACAGGGGGAAATTATTTCTGGTACTACAAACCTAACTTACTACATTTTGTTAGGGAGTTCGTGGAGCTTAAAGGAGACTGCTTCTTTCTCAAATTGGTGTAATTCCTAACTAAATTGAAAACACTTACTCGGATATCCACAGAGGAGTATAGCTCTCGCCCATTATCAGGTAAGCTTGCGAGAGAGATGATTACAGAAAACACAACCTGTCAAAAAGCAGACAGCACTGACCACGTGGTGCCCAACACCTATTAATATGTCTATAGAGCAACTCCTGCTAAAGGCTCAGGGTAACATCCAGAAAAGAGGTGAAAAGATTGTTAGGAGCCTGTGTACCAGGAAGTCTGCTTTGAGATTATGCCTTCTAGACTTACAGGACAACTACACCTATGAAATCTTAAAAATATCGTTACTTAAACAAGACAGGAAAAACAAGAAAAATGCAAGATGACATGCCAATGTGGATACAGGATATCTCAGAGGCCCCCACCCCTCAGTGAAGAGTTATAGAGTTAACAACTGCTCACAGAGAGAAAATGAGTCTTTCCCAGGGATAAGCCCTTAACTGGTTATCTGAAATCAAGTGGAAAGCTTCAAAACATATACATACAAGCAAGAATAAATGAATTTAACAGGTTTATTTATATATATTCACACACACATTATATATGTAACAATGATAATTAAGGAATGAATTTGGGAGGGTGTAGATGAAGAGGAGGTGACATGATACAAATATATTTTAATTAAATAAAATAAATTGCTAAAAATGCTGTTGACCTGCTTTCTTTTGATATTCAAAAGATCCAGTTGCCCTTGAAGCATTTTAAAGTGTATCATATTCTGTTCCTTGGATATTGGAACTAATGTAATATTTCCCAAAAATATCTTTTTTTTCTCTATTCACAGTCCTTTAAAAATTTTTTTTCTCTCAAGAGTGAGGTATATTATATGTGGGTTTAGAGAGATGAAGGTAAAGAGAAAATGCTATATAACTGTATTTTATAATTATATGTATCATGTAATACATATAAGTATAATATCAAAAATAAAATTAATAATTAATATGAACCTTTTCTTATTATAAATTGCAAAGGTAATTTTAATATGAATTTGTACAGTCAATTAATACAGTGCCTATACTTCTTTATCATAGGTAGTTCCCTAATAATGACAGAGACAACATGTATTTAATCAAGCTTTACAGCAGGGATGGAGAGATTGCTCAGCAGTTAAAAGCACTGACTGCTCTTCCAGAGGTCCTGAGTTCAAATCCCAGCAACCACATGGTGGCTCTCAACCATCTGTAATGGGGGATCTGATTTCCTTTTCTGGTGTGTCTGAAGAGAGTGACAGTGTATCCACATACAGGAAATAAATAAATAAATCTTAAAAAACAAAACAAACAAAAAAGCTTTATGGCAAAATACCTTGATAATCATTGATCTGTTTTAATCCTCTAATCTAATCTGGAGACCTCCCATCAAAAATCTGGGAAACACTTGCAGTTTGTATTGGTCTTGTCCTCAAGGCTCTAGGTGTGTTCTAACCTGATGTCTCTCTGGACCTCTCTCAAGGTGGCTCTTCTCTACCTCTCTTTCTGTCCCTCCTTCTTTGGCCGACAGAAGTTCCACCCTATTCTCTCTATTGCTTAGTTTCTGGCTTTTCCAGTTTTTATTGACAATGCAGAGGATAAATGATGAGTTTTGCTTATACAAACTTGCGACAGATGATTCTTGACATAAACGTTACAATGCCCTGTCCAAATAGAAACAAGCTGTGAGGGCAGAGAAGTCAGCATTTGAATAACACAGGAACAAGTCTCACACAATGCACAAAAACATTATGCATACAGTGAGTTATGAGTAAATTTTAAGTTGGCATCTTCTAGAATGAGAACAACGTAAATAATAATATTTCATCATACTTTATTCTGGGGGATTTTTATTAAGAGCTTTTTGTTGTTGTTGTTGTTGTTGTTGTTGTTGTTGTTTTTCCTTGCGATTATATTTTACTTGGTTCCTTCACTTGTGTATTTTTACCTTTGGATCTCTGCATTTGACTTCTATATTCATTCTAATAGTCCATCACAGTCCATATAAGTAATAGTGACTCCTGCTTTCAGTTGGCTAATTATCACTTTTCATCATACATCCTCCCATACACACACACGAAATTTCAGCCAAACTAGAAGTATAATTGAGTACACTTTATTTAAAAATTCTAATATTACCAAACTTGGTCACAGGTGTGTTTTCTGCTGATATTTTCTCTTGTTAATATACACACCTCTTACTCAGGGTCCATTTATTTGGTAATTGTAGTTGTTGCATAGACATTAAATTTAACATTAGCTATGGATTATGAAAACTTTAATAGGCTTTCTTGTTTTAATTTTGGTTTTATGTCACAAATGATCTGATTGAACCCTATAACTTATGCTTCCTGAGTAGCATCAAAATCTTAGTTTAATTCTTTAATTTTTAGTTAGAGTTTCTGCATGAAATATGATTCACATGCCTTGCTTCCATGTCTTCCTTCCAAAAGTGTTTGCTCACTGGCCGTGTCTTTCTCTCCATGGCATCATTTTATGTCAGCAGCCTCATCTCCTTTGCAGTATTTTCATGCAATGTAGCTGCTCCACCTATTATGAGGCTCCTCACCCACGGCATTCCTTCAGTCTGAAAATCACACAGTTAGAATGCCATTATTTATTATTCCTGTTTTTTTCAGGTCTTGAATCTGTGTTTTCATTAACTTTCTAGTGCTATAAAATAGTTATGTGTGTTTGTTTACTTATTTTCATTGTGAGTTTTTATTTGATTAAATTTACTCCCTCACTTCCAAGGTTAATGTTTACATTTCAGGTAGCCCAGCCCAATGAGAAAAATTTCAGCCATCCTAGAAGCAAATTTTAGAAGACCTTATTTAATTTTGTTTTTAATTTTACCAATGCTTTCCTATAGTATTGCCTCATCTTTCAAAGTTATCCTGAATAAATAGGAGATTAAATTTCAAAATTCACAGACGCTTTGTTATATTGTACAGGACAAGTCAATCAAGATATCTTTTTAGAGTCTGATTCAATATTCTCACTCCTTGCCAAACATCATTTCCCTCAGTATTTAACAACAGCTACATAGAAATTTAAGGGACTTTTTTTCTGAAATTGACTATATAATTAATAGCTAAGTTAAAGATTTATAGAGTGAAAGGATTTGGGAAATTGGCAGTAAGATGGATTTGGAATTTAAAATTCTAGCTTTTGACTCTCTTACCACTTTGATACGCGAGTCAACCTTCCAAATATCTCTGAAGCTCAATTTGCCAATCTATGAATTGGTGATTATATTTTCTAATCAACTCAAATATGAAATAGTTCTTCAATTAAAAATATCTTATACATGTTGTTGCTGTGATGTAAAGTAATGACTATTATGCAACTTCATGAGAACATTTTTGTAATTCTTCAGTGAATAACATGAGCCTGTATATTTGAGACCAAGCAGTTGTGTTTTGACATATACATATATACATGCATGTATACATATATATGTATACATGTGTGTTCCTATATATATATATATATATATATACATATACATATATATGTGTGTGTGTGTGTGTGTGTGTGTGTGTGTGTGTAAATTTACTTGTCATATGTTCTACTCCAGAGTTCAAGAAAGGTAAACGGCTGAAAAATTTGGCAATTTTAATATTACCAGTCATAATTGTACACATTATGATTAATTTTAATGAAACTTATAGTGCATAAAATTAATCCTCAAGAAAAAAATTAAAGTGTTAGTTCAACACAAGAATGTGCCAAAGAAATGTGCACATAGAGCTCAATCAGAAAGATGTATCATTTTGTGACTAGCTCCATTTTGTCTCCTTACAGCTTATAAAATGAAGATTACTGGGAGTTTGAGTCACAGAAAATTTTGTACTAAAAATACTATAAGGGATATAAAAAGTTTCCTAACTGTACAATCAAGGGAGAATAAGATAAAGCAGAAATTGGCGAAAACTTGAAAATATCAAGATGCAATTTAATCCATAAATGCTTGAAACATTTTCCCAACCAACTGTTGCTTGCTTATTTATGTTATAATCAAAAACTTACAAATGCTACCACATTCAAAATAATCTTTCTGTTAACACTTTTTTCTCAGCTCTAATTTTACTCAATCAACTTTCTTTGCCTTTGAGTTTTAGAATAGTAGGTAGTGATTGTTCTAATTACCAACTACCAAGTATTAACTTTCAAAATCTTTTAAAACATTGTATAAAGTGTATTTAGCTCTCACGTCATTTGGTTATTTTAAGATGAAAAGATTAAGCCTCAAAAGTATACATGCCTTATACCTTATGAGCCACCCAAACTAAGTTATCTTTGGTCTTTATTAAAGATCACTGGTTGCTATAGTGGATTTTTGGTTTCTAGTCTCAGCATCTTCTCCCCATCTCCTCTGAACTACTGTACTTCACTGTACACTTAGGAGTGCATAACAGTATATGTAATTTTAAACTGTTTGTCTTTCAGCATATGTAATAGTAATCACTGCTTCAATCTTATCATCAAACTTAGTTTTGACATAGTCTATCCTTCTGGTAACTTGATGTCTTCCTTGGAAATAAACATCTATAATAAAAAGCATCAAATGTCCTTTCTACAGAGGTATTATCCCCCATATGGTACTATTCTCTCCTTGTTTCTTGTTTGTTAAGCAACAACACTAGAAGACAATTATAAATCTAAAATGTTAATTTTAAAAGTTAGAAATACAAAGTTTCAGTTATGCACAAGAATTCAGAGTTGGTTAAGTCATTTACTGATTGTACCTAGATCATTAGTTCAAGGAAGACTTGGATTTTCATATCACATTTTAAATACCACTAAAAACAAGGACAAGCAATTACAAGAAACTGCTTATCAGCTGTTTTCATTCCTGCCATTTAAAGTAGATATGCCATTTTATATAACTTTAATAATTATTAGATAGACTGAGAAATCTTAAAACAAACCTGACCTCTGACTTCATTTTCCAGACATATTCATTAGCAGGATGATGACTATGTTTAATTAAAATACTGAAGATTGAATGTGAATTTTATTCAGTGTAATGAGTACTGCTATAAAATTTAGGAATTTTATAGGGTATGGTGATTCCTCTGAAAAACTGGGCATGATACTACCGGAGTACCCCTTCATACCACTCTTGGGCATATACCCAGAGGATTCTCTAGCATGTAATAAGTACACATGCTCCACTATGTTCATAGCAGCCCTATTTATAACAGCCAGAAGCTGGAAAGAACCCAGATGTCCCTCAACGGAGGAATGGATACAGAAAATGTGGTATATTTATACTATGGAATACTACTCAGCTATTAAAAACAATGAATTCATGAAAGTCTTAGACAATGGGTGGAACTGGAAAATATCATCCTAGGTGAGGCAACCCATACACACATGGTATGCACTCACTGATAAGTGGATATTAGCCTAGAAGCTTGGAATACCCAAGACACACTTCACATATCAAATGATGCCCAAGAAGAAAGGAGTGGCCCCTGTATCTGGAAAGGCTCAGTGCAGCAGTGTAGGGGAATACCAGAACAGGGAAGTAGGAGAGGGCTGATTGGGGAACAAGGGAAGAGGAAAGGGCTTATGGGACTTTTGGAGAGGGGGGAATCCAGGAAAGGGGAAATCATTTGAAATGTAAATAAAGAATATATCTAATTAAAAAAAAAGGAATTCTGTAGGGTAAAGTAATGAAGCAGATTTTAAAAAATGAAGAGAAGTTTTTATATCTGTTATAATTTAAGTAGACACAGTGGGTTTATCCTGAACACTGAAAGTTAATTCTAGTATTTTTAAAAATGTTATCCACCATACTTATCTAGCGTATTTGTTGTGTTTTACCCCCTAATGTATACATGTAAACTTGTAGTAACATTTTTGATAGTTGTAATTCATCTGCTTTATTATAATCATAAACTTTATATGTTCTGTGCTTTCCTTGCATTCAGAGCTTTGAAATCTGTTTTTTCTTCAAACTTTTTTATTTTTAATCATAAAAAAGTTAACTCATGTATATTCACATCTACAAATATTCCAGATGCAAAGCATGTGAATGTCGACTTCTTGCATTGTTTATTCTAAAGTCACAGAAAGCAATTTATATTCTTCATGCACCATTGTTGACTGAATCAGTGTAACAGGGGGCAACTCTAGGAGAGTCAGGCTCTAGAATGAACAAGCATTATTGTACTTTCTCAAGACACATTTGTTTTTTAGATAAAAATTACAGAGTAAAGTAGCATGCAAACTCACAAAGACAAGGTTAGGATTGTGTATACCATGACTTTGGCTCAATTTCAGGCAAACTTACAATTTTCCTCAGCAGTAACATAGATATTAATAACTTATTCTGTTTCTTCTGTCTTCAACCTTCCTTAACATAATTCATACATACCTACATTCATGTGCAAGACACATGAAGCTCAGAAGAAAAAAGACCAAAATATGGATGTGTCAGTCCTTCTTAGAAGGGGGAACAAGATACTCATAGGAGGGAATAAAGAGACAAAGTGTGGAGCAGAGACTGATGGAAAGGTCATCCAGAGGCTGCCCAACCTGGGGATTCATTCCATATACAGTCACCAAACCTGGACACTATTGTGGATGCCTAAAAGTGCATGCTCCTGAGAGGTTCTGCCTGAGCCTGTCAAATACAGAGACAGATGCTCACAGCCAACTGTTGTACTGAGTACAGGGTCCCCGATGGAGGAGTTAAAGGACTGAGGATGCTGAAGGGTTTTTGCAATCCCCTAGGAAGAACAACAGTATCAACCAACCAGACTCCCCCCCACACCCCGTCCAGAGCTTCCAAGGACTAAGCCACCAACCAAAGAGTACACATGGATGGACCCATGGCACCATCCACATATGTAGCAGAGGATAGCCTTGTTGGGCATCATTGGGTCCTGTGAAGGCTTGATGTCCCAGTGTAAGAGAATGCCAAGGTGGGGAGACAGGAGTGGGTGGGATGGTGGGGTGACAACCTCACAGAAGCAGGGTTAGGGGGGATGGGATAGGGGGATTCAGGGGAGGGAGGGGATAACATTTGAAATGTAAATAAAGAAAATATCCAATAAAAAAGATTTTAAAAAGGAAAAAAATGTAGACAAAGCTTTTATATCCTGATGTATTTCATATTTTCTGATAGAGGGAATCTTAAAGGATACTAAATCACCATTTACAGATTTTTAGTACCATTAATTAATTTTAGTTTTTAAATTAAACAATCTAATTTTAGTGCTTTCATAATATATTGTTAGTTAGTTACTTTCTTTTTGAGACTGTAATATTAGCAGACTTGACCCAAACTCATTCTTGTAGCTGAGGCTGACCAAGGGCTCCTAGCCCCCTGTTTATGCTTTATAGGTAGATTTTCCTCCTTACAACTGGTAAGAGTATAATGTATTTTCAATATTTAGTGTCTTGACCAAAACAGCTTAAGTTATAAGTTTATTGTTCATTTTACTAATAATTTATTGCATTTGTTAGCTTTGAAAAAATAGTCATCATGTATAAAATACCAAATTTTCAGTTTTACTTAATAGCTCCAGCTCAGATTCTAGTGAGATCCTGTTCTTTCCAGTCTTGGCACACTATAGGGAAGTTATATGATAATGAGTTACATCATAAATGTTAGTTAATGTTTAACTTTATTTCATATTTTCCTTTCTATTATATCTTTTAAAGTTTATGTTGACCTTGTTATGCTTTCTATGTTTAAGCTTCTTAATTATACTATGTGAATTACTTTGTACATCTTTCTTTAATAATTGTTATTTAATAGAAATTCTAGTAAAATTGAAATATGTCACAGAACATTGGCATTGAACTACATAGAGATACTTTTGACTATACTACAAGACAATTTTCTTTTGAGATAAAATTTCAAACAAGAAATTCCATGAAGTTGAATAATGTGGTATTAATTCTAATGACAAGCATTTGGAAATGGGAAATTCTTATAGAGGACTATAGTTGAATAACCTGTGGTGCATCCACAGGATATGGAATATATACATACATTCATTCCATCTGTTTTCCTCTTAAAGAAGGAACACCGAGAGCATGATTAATAATCTAACTTGAGTTAATTAACTTTGGAAAGATCATTTGGCTCTAAGATTTCTTTTATGGAATTCTCATTATCATTTTTAAAAGAAGTTGTAAAATATAAAAAGAAAAATTCTTTATGATTCCCAATAAAATCATTTTTAGAAAAATCTCATTCAGAGTTCTTAAAAATCTAGACATGTAACCATTAGCCCTTGAATTGTAACTTCTAGTGTAATATTTTATAAAAATGCACCATAATATGTTTTAGTAGTTTATGTATTGTCCAATTTGCCCAACAGAACTAGTCTCACTAATCTTCATCTCACTCTTATTCTTTCTAATCACATGAAATTATAGGAAATACCTAATTATCAATAGGACTAATGTACTATAGAGAAACATGTGAATATCATTATTCATTAACTTCATATAAAAACATATAATTAACACAGTTCTTTTTAGGAAAATTCACACTTGAACTTTATTTTCTCTCACTAATGATGGGCACCATTTGCAGCACAAAGAGCATACAGATCTGAGTCTTTAAACCTTTAGACAGTGGCTTGATCTAGTACTAATTAAGAATAGTGTATATACTAGTATAGAGAAACAAAATCATTGATATGTTTTTCTATGTGTGTTTGAATAGCTGAAGAAAGCACAAATAATTCCTTAAGCATCCATTAAGATGTAAAAAACAATGCCCCAAAGACTACATTATAGTGTGTCTTTTTATGTTAGCCCTTTGGCAAAGGAAATTTAAGGATCAACATAAAGTCTTATTTCTTGCCTTCTCCTAACTTCTTAAAAATCTTCTCCCTTGGTGAACATCTTTGTATATTCAGTTCTCTGGGATTAGCTCAGATTTACTTTCAACATTAGTGCTAGAAAAGAAACCAAAATTTGCTTACAATATCCTTTCTGCACTTCTCAGTCTACTGTAGACCAAGTCCGTCAATATTATAATAAATATAACACACATTAACAGGTACTATATGGTATATATCTTGTCCATTCATACATGATCCTTATCCCATTAGACACTGCTTGCAAATCCAAGCTCGAAGAAAAAAATGTTAAGATTTTAAAGATGACAGTAGTGGAATATTTAACCTGTCAAAGTCATTCTT
The DNA here is from genome assembly GCA_964023405.1 of Apodemus agrarius. Lineage (NCBI taxonomy): Eukaryota > Metazoa > Chordata > Mammalia > Rodentia > Muridae > Apodemus > Apodemus agrarius. The sequence continues at coordinate 57,656,595 of OZ030011.1, forward strand.
GCTTGAAATTTCCATTTTTAACTCAGTTATTTTTATTTTGACTATCTTATATTTGACTAACCCACTGTCTTCCTTTAAGGAAACTAAGGCGCCACAACAGTGCAGCTTCTACACTGTTGGGTGCCTCTGCTCATCTTTCCTTAACCAAGAGAAATATGAACAGATACTTTAATGTCAGAAAACTTAAACTCAAATATGTGACCCAATTTTTGGAAGTACTGTGATACTTATTTAAAATTATACATCATATTTACAAATTTCACCCACAATCCACCTTATTCTTATCTTTTCCCTCTTAACTTATGATTTCATTTGATATCGTATTTTTATTCACTATGTATCTTATCCAATTGAATTATCTTATGTTCTCTTTAGAATGAGATATTTTGTCTATAATCATCTTATTATAAACAAAGGTATGAAAATGATACATTATGAAAAGGACCAAATCTTTTAAAAATGTTGCTGGAGAACTGCACAGCACATAAAAGATTGAAATTACACCATTATTTCAATCTGTACAGACATCAAATTAAGCAGACAAAAGCTTTCATGTAAGACCAAAACCTAAAAACTCTAGAGAAAAGCACAAGGAAGACACTTCAAGACATGACAGCAGGAACCACAAGATGCTATGTGTTGCCAGCAATTTGATGAGCTTGGAAATATCCCACCTAGAGCTGCCCTGAGCTCAGCCAACTCCTGCTGATATCAGCGTATGAAACCAACTTCAACAGGGCATGCTTCCAAACCTTACCAGACTCCTGACCTACAGATAGCAGACATTAATAAATATAATCATCTTTATATTATGTGTTTTATATTTGGTTATAATAATGATAGAAAACTAGAATACACAGAAAACACTATCTCTTACCTTTCCAACTATCAAATGATTTGTGCAAATCTAAGTATATATTTCCATTAGAATCTTGTAACTCAGAAGTCAATATTGTCTTACACATGCGACACTCTTCACATTGAATAGAAGCACTTTGAACAACAAATGACCTTCCCCATCACTGAGAAGTTCCATGTATCAGGAAGCTTCTTCTGATGAAATCTAATGAATGCCCATATTACCTCTGTGTGGTCTTTAATATGAGCTCTCTCTCTCTCTCTCTCTCTCTCTCTCTCTCTCTCTCTCTCTCTCTCTCTTTCTCTCTCTCTCTCTGTGTGTGTGTGTGTGTGTGTGTGTGTGTGTATGTGTGTTCATATATAGAATGAGAATTCTTGCTGTTAGCTCATGACTGAGGCCAGATAAGGTGGACCATTTAGGAGAATGGGATCCACAGTCAGGCGGGCAACAGACTAAGGGACAGCCCCTGCTCCAATGGTTAGGGGACCTGCATGACGACCAAGCTGATCATATGCTATATATGTGCAGGGGGTCTAGATTCAGCCTATGCTCAGTCTTTGGCTGGCGATTAAGGCTCTGGGAACTGTAAAGTATCCAAGTTAGATGACTCCATTGGTCTTCCTCTGTCCTCTACAAATCTTTCAGTCCTTCTTGCATCTCTTCCAGAAAACTCTCTAAACTTTATCTAAAGTTCGGCTGAAGGTCTCTACATCTCTTTCCATTGGCTGCTGGGTGGAGCCTTTCAGAGGACAGTTATGCTAGGTTCCTGTCTGCATGGATTGAAAAAAAAAAAGAGACTGAGGGAATGACCAACCAATGACTGTCCCAAATTGAGACCCATCCCATGAGCAAGAATTGATCTCTGACACTATTAATGACACTTTGTTATCCCTTACTGATTTCCCTTCTCTCTCCCCTGCTCTCCCTACATCTTGATAACCCCCTTTGCTCCCCTCCTCATCTCTTTTCTCAGTCATTTTTCTATTTCCACATACCACTGATATGATATCTACTTTGTTTCCCCTTCTGAGATAGACTCAACCATCCTCCCTTGGTTCCTCCTTCTAATTTTGCTTCTTTGCGTCTGTTGATTATAGCATGGTTATCTTTCACTTTATGGCTAAAATCCATTTAAAAGTGAGTATGTCTGGGCTCTCTCACTCAGTATAATATTTTCTACTTCAATTTGTCTGAAATTCATGATATCCTTGTTTTTAATAGCTGAGTAGTGTTCCATTGTGTAAATAAACCATATTTTCTTTATCTACTCTTCAGTGGAGGGACATTTGGCTTGTTTCAAGCTTCAGGTTATTACAATTAAGGCTGCTATGTTCATACTTAAGTGAGTGTCCTTGTGAGGTGGTGGACCATCTGTTGGGTATATGCCCAGGGGTAGTATAGCTAGGTCTTGAGGTAGAACTAGTCCCAATTTTCTGAGAAACTGCCAAATTAATCTGTAAAAGTGGTTCTACAAATTTTCACTCCCATTAATAGTGGAAAAGTGTTCTCTTTGCTCCACAACCTTGCCAGCATGTGCTGGTTGAGTTTTAGCCTTTCTGATGTGTGTAAGGTAAAATCTCAGAGTTGTTTTGGTTTGCATTTCTCTGTTGACTAAGGCTATTTAAGAACATTAATATGTTAATATTAAGAACATTTCCTTAAGTGTTACCCAGTCATCAGAGATTCCTCTAATGAGAATTTTCTGTTAGCTCCATACCCCATTTCTAATTGGGTTATTTGCCTTGTTGTTTTCTAAAATCTTGAGTTCTTCATATACTTTTGTATATTAGCCCTCTGTCAGATATAGAGTTGGTGAACATCTTTTCCCGATCTACAGAATGTCATTTGTCCTATTAATGGTGTCAATTGACTTACAGAAGCTTTTCAGTTTTATGAGGTCCCATTTATTTATTTATATCTTTTTTATTGAAAAGGGAAGTAAAAACACTTTATGATAAAATTAAAGATTTACATGGAAAATATTTCAGATAAAATAGAAGAGATACAAAGAAAAACATTAACATTGACAATTTTCATGGAAAATTAAAGAGTAAAATGGTACACATGCAAAACATTGCTAAATTAATTGAAATATGAAATAGAAACATTTTATGATAGAATTGAAGATTTACATGAAAAATATTTCTGATAAAATTGTAGAAAAATGTAGAAAAATATGTTAGAATTGAAGATTATCATGGAAAATTTTATATAGATATAATAATTGTAGGCATAAAGTATTACTACGTTGATTGAAAGTGGAATTATCAACATTTTCTGATAAACTTGAAGATTTAAATGGAGAATATTTCTGATACAATTGAAGAAATATATAGAAAAATATGCTAAAATTAAAGATTCTCATGGAAAGTATACAAATAAAATGATAGGCATAAAGGTAATTCTGAGTTTATTGAAGGTGGAATTATGAACATTTTCAGATAAAATTGAAGATTTACATGGAAAATATTTCTGGTGAAATTTAAGAAATATATAAACACGTTAAAATTGACTATTTCATGGAAAAATTTACATATAAAATGGTAGATATAAAACTCTAAATTAATTGAAGGTAGAATTAGAAACATTTGTGATAAAATCAAAGATTTACATTGAAAACATTTTTGATAAAATAGAGGAAATATATAGAAAGACATTAAAATTGAAGATTATCATGAAAAATAACACAGATAAAATGGTAAACATAAAAAACGTTACTAAATTAATGAATTTACAAATATTTTCTCATAAAATTGAAGATTTACATAAAAATATTTCTGTTGGTCTATGTCTTTTTATAGGGGAGTTGAGTCCATTGTTAAGAGATATTAAGGAATAGTGAATGTTGCTTCCTGTTATTTTTGATGTTATTTTTATGTTTGTGTGAGTATCTTCTTTTGGGTTTGTTGGCGAAAGATTACTTGTTTTATCTAGGGTATAGTTTCCCTCCTTGTGTTGGCATTTTTCATCTATTATCCTTTGTAGGGCTGGATTTGTGGACAGATATTGTGTAAATTTGGTTTTATCATGGAATATCTTGGTTTCTCCATCTATGATAATTGAGAGTTTTGTTGGGTATAGTAGTCTGGGCTGGCATTGCTCTTAGGGTCTATATGAGTTCTGCCCAGGATCTTCTGGCTTTCATCGTCTCTGGTGAGAAGTCTGGTGTAATTTTGATAGGTCTGACTTTATAGTTACTTGCCCTTTTTCCCTTACTGTTTTTCTTTAGTGAATTTAGTGTTTTGATTATTATGTGCGGGAAGGAGTTTCTGTTCTGGTCCAGTCTGTTTGGAGTTCTGAAGGCTTCTTGTATGTTCATGGGCATCTCTTTCTCTAGGTTAGGGAAGTTTTCTTCACAATTTTGTTGAAGATATTTCCTGGGCCTTTAAGATGTAAATCCTCGCTCTCTTCTATACCTATAATCCTTAGGTTTGGTCTTCTCATTGTGTCCTGGAGTTCCTGGATGTTTTGAGTTACCAGCTTTATGCATTTTGCATTTTCTTTGACTGTTGAGTCAATATTTTCTATGGTATCTGGTGCAAATAGCTCCTGGAAGACTTCCCAAGGTCTCTTTTATTAATTGTTGACCATAATGCCTGAAAGATTGGTGTTCTGTTCAGGAAGTTGTCTCCTATACTAATGAGTTCAAAGCTACTCCACACTTTCTGTTCTTTTAGGTTTAGTGAATCTGATTTTACATTGAAGTCTTTAATTCATCAGGATTTGTGTTTTGTGCAGGGTCATAAATACAGGTTGACTTGCATTCTCCAAATGCAACCATAGTAAGTCCAGCACCATTTTTGCAGATTCTCTCTTTTCCCATTGTATGGTTTTGCCTTCATTGTCAAAAATCAAGTGTACATAGATGTGTGGGTTTATTTCTGTGTCTTCTATTCAATTCCTATTCAATTCCATGGATAACCCTTTTTGTTTCTAAGCCAATACCATGTAATTTTTATTACTATTTCTATGTAGTACAGCTTGAAGTCAGGGATAGTGATACTTCCAGAAGTTCTTTTATTGTTCAGGATTGCTTTAGCTATTCTTGTTGTTATGTTTTTCTATATGAAGTTGAGAATTCCTCTTACAATGTCTGTAAAAAAATTTGTTGGGGATTGCATTGAGTCTCTATTGTGTTTGATAGAATGGCCATTTTCATTATGTTAATGTTATAGATCCTTGAGCATGGAAAATCTTTCTGTCTTCTGATATATTTCTCAATTTTTGTCATATAGATGTTTTACTTCCTTGGTTAGAGTTAGGCTGAGATATTTTATATTATCTGTGTTTTAGTGTGAAGGGTATTTTTCTCCCTAACTTCTTTTTCAGCCCATTTATTGCTTGTATAGAGGAGGTCTACTGATTTCTTTGAGTTAACTTTGTATCCAGACACTTTCCTGAAGGTGTTTATTAGCACAACTCATCTCTACAGGATGTGTCTTTCTTATTTATTTTAAATTAAATAACTGGATTGGCTTCCTTCAATGTCTTAAATGAGAGATTGCAAATCTGTGTATTTTTTTTCTTCCTTTACTTTCCTCTACTTCTTTCAGTAAGTCTGTAGCTTCCTGTCCTATAGTAAAGAGTGTGGGATACCAGCACTTTATTAAACATTAACTATTACAAAGAATATAGAAAATAAAATAAAATAAATTCTGCATTACTTTTTGTTCCCTATTCACTGGCTTTTCATATCCTAGATATATAAAACAAATAATGCCATTATTTTTAAGGCACATCAGAATAAGTTAAGAGCTGCAAAGTACATAATTTCTTTATTCTAATGAGCTATTTTTATATATTTGAGATAGATGTTGGAGATTTTCATGTTTACAAACTTCAAGGTATGCTGTTATTGCTATTCTCTGGACTTCACTTTAAAGGCAACTATCAGCAAACTTAGTTTCATTTTAAGGATACTGGAATTATGCTTAAATATCCATAACTTTAGCCTTATAAGTGCTATTTTCTGAAACACCTACTTAGAAAGTAATAGATGTGTTCTAAATTTCAGTTGATATTAGAGTCAACAGTATACTTGATAGGGGAAGCTAGGTATTCCTGTAATTCACTAAAATCTAGGGACTCTTCTCTCTTAAGATCCTCTGTTACGAAAATGTGGTATATTTATACAATGGAATACTACTCAGCAATTAAAAATAATGAATTCATGCAATTTGTAGGTAAATGGTTAAACCTGGAAAGTATCATCCTGAGTGAGTTAACCCAATCACAAAAGAATACACATGAAATTCAATCACTGATAAGTGGATATTAATGAGCCCAGAAGCCCTAAATACTCAAGGCATAATTAGCAAGTCAAATGATTCCCAAGAAGAATAAAGGAGGGGACCCTGGGCCTGTAAAGATTGGATCCAGTTTTGTAGAGAAACCTTGTGGGTAGGGGGAATGATTGGGGAATATTTGGGGGGGAGAGGAATTATGGGACATATGGTGGGTGGGAACTGGGAAAGGGGAAAGCCTTTGGAATGTAAACATAGAATATAGAAAATAAAAATTAAAAAAAGGAAATGGAGACATTTTCATAAAGTAATGAAGATTTTCATCTAAAAAAAACACATAAAAAAAAAAGATCCTCTGTTACTTAATTCAAAAACACATACTAGGAGAAGACAAGTCATGAGTACATTGTCTTGAATGTAGAGATACCTAAAAGCAAACTTACTAATGGGAAATAAAAGCATCTTTTCTTATTAGCTTCATGAGGCTATTGTCATGGAAGAGGTATGTTAATAGTGTAAAATACATATAAATGGCACTGAGCTTATCAAGAGGCCAAGAAGCAATGATTTTTTTCTATTGGTTTACAAGATTTAAGTTAAAATGTCATTTTTGTTCATTGTAAAACATTTAAAAATTATTTCTATGAGAATTTTGTACAGGGTTCTTTGAACATTATTTTTCAATCTTCATATATTCCCAAATTCACACCCTTCCCAACTTTGTGCCACAAACAAACAAACAAACAAACAAATGAACAAACAGTAAACCCATAAAACCAATCTCATTGCGCAAGTATTCTTGGATGTGTGACCTTCCACTTCAGCTTGCTTTAATCTGTCATTCCCTCACCCAGCTGCCAAAAATTGCTAATAACTCCACCCATCAGACACAGCCTACTGAGTCCAACTGAGTCCAATTAATATTGTCCATATGTACATGTGTTTAGGGCTGTCTACAAGGAATGGATAAAATGTCATTATCATTCCTGGAGGAAACTGATTTTCTTCCCTCAGCAGCCATTGACTGACTGTAGTTCTTTAACCAGGGGAAAGGTATTGTGAATTATCTCCTGTAGTGGTTTGAATGAGAATGACCCCCCACAGGCTCACACCTTTGAATAATTGGTCTCTAGTTGGTAGAACTATTTGAGAAGGATCAGAAAGTGTTTCCTTGTTGGAGGAAGTTTCCCACCAGTGGCCATCTTTGAGGCTTAAGATCCCTCTAGTCATTCTCAGTATGACATTTCTCTGCCACCTGCTTGGGGTCCAAATGTGAGGTCTCAGCTGTAGGAACAGCTTTAAGCAGTCTTTAAAAGTTTCTTTTATAACTTACTTTAGCCATTGTGTTTTGCCACAGCAATAAAAAATTGAAGCATCTACTGCCCCTCATCTGTGTTGGCAAGTCAACTGATTGGGTCTTGTGCATCCAACCATATTGTTGAGAGTTCACGGATACAACTTCCTTATTTTGTCTAGAAGACATTCTTTCACAGATGATATCCTGGTCTTCTGGCTCTTGCAATCTTTTTGCTCTCTTTCCATGATGCCTCCTGGTTCTCAGGTGTTAAATGTGGTAAGATGCCCAAATTGGGTCTGCGAATGCAATGGGAATTCATTCTCTGTATTTTGATGAGTTGTAGATCTCTGTAGTAGCATTTCTGTTGCTTAAATAACATTCTTTCAGGGATGGTAAGACCTACTTTTATGATGTATTTAGAATATAGTTAGAGATTATATAGACTTAGAAATCTGTCAGGAGTACGTTTGCCTCTAAGGTCTATAACCTCTCCAGTCATAGACATAGCTTCTTTGCTATAGTTATGCCCTGGGGACAAATGTTAGCTATCCTATTGGACATAAGGAGTTTCTTACTTTTAATAGTCAACATGTACAATTTTGCAATTTGTGACATATATACTAAAATCTAACATTTTTGAAACACTTTTGAAAATATCTCTTTAAAATAATAAATTTCAGTGAAGCTGAACTCAGTTCTAAATATACTTGAAAATATAAGTATTTGCTAATTACAATATCTAATGGTTTCTCCTTCCAGCATTAATTTTGTTTCTATAGATATTTTTCCAAACTCAATAATAGATTATTATTATCATTGAATGTTATAATTACCATGAAAACTTATTATGTCCATAGTTTGTGTCTAGAAAATAGACACAAATGTCTTTTTCCCTCCAGAGATATCAGTGCTCTACCTAGCTATGAGGCTAATTTATCTTTCTCTGTCATCTAAGTAATGAGAATTTAGAACAAACAATAGTAAAATTAAATATAAATTGCTGTTGTGATAAAATATTTTATTAATACTATAGTTATTATATTACCCTAAGTATTTGAATTAATTTCACTTAGAAAATATGGACTATGCAAAGAAGAAAAATGTTTTAACTATAATTAAAGAACAGAAATTTTAGTTTTGATTTTTACAATTAATAGTGGTCAATGAGACAAATAATTGAAAATGTTTGGATTTATTGTGTACACTGTCTTTTATATAGGCCTGAACTTTACTAAATTAACTTTCCAAAATTTTAAGCACCGCAAAAAAACTACTACAAATGTCTTTTTCCCTCCAGAGATATCAGTGTTCTACCTAGCTATGAGGCTAATTTATTACCATTTAAAGGTTGGATTTTCAGTACTATTTTAAGGGTTTTTTTTTGTCTTATAAAATAGGAAATTTCAGAAACTCCAGGAAAGTACCTTCTCTATTGATATTGTAAAGCATTGTTGAATATTGTATATTATGGGGACTATACCACTGGACAGCAACCTATGAAAACTACAGTTCAGTGAGGTTAGATCCTAATGGCGAAATAGTAGGATGATGGTGCATCCAAGTCGGGTATAGAAGGAAGGAACAAAGCACTACCTCCAACTTTATGACCCCAAGAAATCACTGATAGTAAAGTTGATAAGTATCTGTCTTGGTGCTAATTTAGCAGAAAAAATGTTTTTATATTATCTGTATATGAATTCCTGTGTATATGTTGCTTAAATAATTATCCTTATACATGAAATTGTCTGTAAGAATTTATAAAGTTGAAATTGTGTGAAATATAAAATTACACAAGGATCTCTATGCCCCTGAGAAATTTCTAATTTATTTCTCTACTCAGATTATTTAAATTGTTATGAGAAATATATAGCATTTAAGTTCATATTCTGATTATTTCACATAAAAAGTCAACAACAGACATTTAATACTAGGAAATGAGGGATTATTAAGGATAATTATGTATAAAGTAATACAAGAATAAATTATTTGGTATATATATCCATAAAAATCTAATATATTTTTATGGTATTTAATGGGTATGAAAAATTGAGAGACTGTATATTTTAAAGAATGGGATAGATGTTCAATAGGAAAGTGACTTGGAGATTCAATTCATATCATAGCAATCAGCATAAATTACGAGGCTTTAGGCAATGACAGGATTTAAATTGGATTACACTTATAGAGGTTGCTGACAACAATTTATTTGCCACATATGAGATTCATTAACGTGAAGAGTATTTTATGGAAATTATGAGTTAGAACTTGGAGTGGTGAGGCCCTAGTATGTATTGACACTGAATAATAAAATCCAGATCTTTAACATAAGTATTCAAAAAGTAATTTCTTAGGACATGTTTGAGCAAAGTAACATGAATTTGTTAATAGAATTTCTTGGCTGTGATAATTTGTCTGTAAATCTGATAGTTAAGTAATTGTGACAAGTTTAGACCTTTGTTACTTACATGAATCTTTAACCTTTTTAAATTAAAATTGACAAACAAGCAAAACAATTAAAGATCACAGGAACACACAGATCTTAACTTCAAGCTTCCCACCTTTGCTGGGAGAAAAGAACTGATTGCAGGAGAGTAGTTTATATAACAGCTCCAAGATTCAAAGGAGTTTGAAATGATCAGTGAAAAGACAAATATTAAAAGCACCTGGTCAGACCCATGACTCTAGCTACATATGTAGCAGAGGATGGCCATTTGAAACATCAATGAGAGGAGAGGCCACTGGTCGTATGAAGGCTCGACAACTTGGTGTATGGGAATGCCAGGACAGGGATATGTGTGTGTGTGTGTGTGTGTGTGTGTGTGTGTGTGTGTGTGTGTGTAGAGAGAGAGGTTGGTAAGCAGGGGGAGGGGCATGGGATGAAGTTTTTTGGAGGGGTAATGAGGAAAGAGGAGACCATTTGAAATGTAAATAAAGCAAACAACTAAAACAAACAAAGAAACAAATAAAAAGAAAATGTGGGTTTCAAGGAACAATGAAATAGAGTGAAAACATGGGTCCATTCATAAGCAGGTTAAACCTGAGATGTCAGACAGATTTGATGCCATTTTTTATGTTAATAATGATAATATTCCAAGTCTGGCAAATAGGTTGAAAGAACTCTTAACTCAGTAAAACTGTAGCATTCCTTAAAGGAAGCAAGACAGAGATGAAAGAGGCATGTCATGGATTATAGAAATTTTTAGTGTGAGATTACTATTAACATGTGTATCATACAATAAAATCATGTTTTATGAGGAAAAAATAAGAGCACCTGATCAAAAGTGTTAAATTCCACTGAAAATTTTGGCTTTAATGTTGAAATTGATAATATAACACACACTTGAGACTAGATCAAAAGATTTATTATTCATGTAATAATGTTTTCTTTGGGAAGCTAGGAAGAATCTCATATTGGTCAGAAAATGGCTTGAGATGCTGTCATGGGTTTTTATGGTAGTAAAAGAAATGCTGAGAAATGTTTGAGACATAAGTGTTATAATTCCTGCTAACTCAAGCAAAGCAAGTAATCAAAAGTCAGTTAGTATTTGATGTTTGAATGAGGATAGACTTCAAGGCCCATCATTTATCTCATTCACCCTTTTAAAAAGTCTTTTACATTCTTTGATTTAAAATTCCAACAGAAGTTTGAAAATGATTATTACAAAAAGCCATGTGCTGCCTGACGATACCTGAGCTAATATGAACAACATATACAATAATATATAGTATGTTGCCTAGTGACATGATAGACAGGTCTATATAAATGTACTGTTTGTTATTTGCCAAAAATAAAATCACCTAATGGCATATTTCTCAGCACATTCCCGTTACCCTAAGCAATACATGGTTTGATGCATGCTTCGTGCTATATAAAGAAACCCAATTACCCTCAGAAGTAATTTTAAGGAGGAAAGGATTCTCTGGGTTCATGTTCACAGGACTTTCAGTTATCTGGCCTGAATATCATGGCAGATGTGGTTAGACAAACTCAACTCCTTCATTCCCAGGAGAGGAGCAGGAGGCAGGACGAGAAGGAAGAGGACAAGGACAGTGACAAAAATGAAGATGAGGCTGACAAGATGAAGTGAGCAGAGTCATGGATATATTACATTCTCCAAAGATACGTCGCCTGAAAACTGTCGGCTCTAACTATGCACTGATTCTAGAAGTTTCTACTACTGTCCAAAACTACCAAAACACTGAGGTATGAAATAATTAGGTCTTTCATTAAGTAAAAGCCCATGATCAAATAGTCCAAGAGGGCAACCAAGCATTTGGTGGGTCACAGCATCTTTAGACCGCAGTGGGTACAAATTCCTCCATGTTATTTTTGTTTTGCTGTCCATAAGCATTTTATCAGGCAGGAAATAAGTGCCATGTGTCCACTTTGAGACTCATTTTTCTTATGATTAATCATAAGTAATACCTTTTTACATACCAACTGGCTATTCTATATCTACCTTGAATAAATGCCTATGCTTACTTTAATGATTGTTGAAAGTTTATTTGTCTTTTTAGTATAGGAGTTGCAAATATGATTTAGAACTAAACTCTTTTTTTTCCATTTTTTTCATTTTATTGAATGTTTTCTTTATTTACATTTTAAATGCTTTCCCCTTTCTAGGTCTCCCATTCAGAAACTGCCTATCCCACCCCCCCTCCCCTGCCTCTATGAAGGTGCTACTCCACCAACATATGCCTGTCTTCCCTCCCTGGTGTTCCTCTACACTGGGGCATCAGACCCCCTCAGGGCCAAGGGCTGCTCCTTCCACTGATGTCCAACAAGGCCATCTTTTGTCACTTATGTGGCCAGAACCTGGGTCCCTCTATATGTACTCTTTGGTTGGTGGTCCAGTCTCCAGGAACTGAACTCTATTTTTTGTTGTTTTAAAAATTTATTTATTTATTTATTTATTTATTTATTTATTTGCTTATCTATCTATCTATCTATCTATCTATCTATCTATTTAATATATGTGAGTACACTGTTGGTGTCTTTGGACACATGAGAAGAGGGCATCAGATCCCATTATAGATGGTTGTGAGCCACCATGTGATTGCTGGGAATTGAACTCAGGACATCTGGAAGAACAATCACTGCTCTTAACTGCCGAGCCATCTCTTCAGCCCCCAGAGCTTATCTCTTAATCAAATGTATTGTCTATAAATATTTTTTCTACACCATAGTCAACCTTTATGCTCTCTTTTCTTTGTTTATAGTTTTCTTTAAATTTGACATAATTACTTATCTAGTTTTCTGTCTGTTCCAATTTTTGTTGTTATAATTAAGAATCATTGCTAAGACAAATGACATCAAAATTACCTCCTTTCTCTTTTGCAGTAATTTATAATTTCAGATTCTTTCCTCAATACATTTTCGTTCGGTCAGCATGTATGAACGGAATTAAAGATAATTTCCTATTTTTCCAGGTGAGTATTCATCTTACAAGCACCATATATTTGGAGTAAGTCCCTTTCATCATTGTGAGTCATTTGATTTCTGTTGAAAAGTCTGTTAACTGTTATCTAAGATTTTATTCATGGTGTTTCTCACCCTTTCTCTCTTCCCTCCATTGTTCTCAGTGGTTTCCACTAGAGAACGAACCTGTGCCATTTCTTTATTAATACTGTCAGTCAGATGAGACAAATAGTTGCCAGCACTTCAGGTAGCCTTACCAAAGCCTGCCACGTTCACACCGTTTGCTTTTGTTGTTTGTTTTGTTTGTTTAAATGTGATTTTTTTGGTCACTGAGCTATGCTATAAATGATGTGAAATCCAGTCAGCTTTCTGAACAGACCTCTAAAGATACAGAGCCTTAACTGTATGTTCCCTCTTCTTTCCTTTATGTGTGAGAGACCACTGATTTTGATGGGTAGTTTCTTAGACCAAATGATGTGGGATTGAAAGAAACACTAATGAGTCTGAAGAAAAACATCCTCTTCTCTCCTCCCCAAGGTGATTGTATCTTGGTGGTTACTTGTAGCTCTATGCCTTCTTAATTGGATTCTCAGAAATATCAAAAAGGTATTCCACACCCGTGTCATTACTTCGTATTTGTGTGGTGCGATTCCAATGCAGCTATTTCCTATTATGACTTCTTGCTAAATATTGTTTTCTTTTTATCAGCCTTGGCCTCTAGCTAAGTAAGCTAATAATGGACTGTGAGCTCCTTTTCTTAGCATATCAGAAAGCTCAAGTATACACACACATGTATACATATATGTGTGCACATACATATACATATTTATTTATATATACATACATATATATGCAAACATTCACACACACACACACACACACACACACACACACACACACATTTAAGACAACACATCTGAGTGTATACTTACCCTGGCCATACTCTCCAGCCAACAGTAAAATTCCAAACACTTATCCTTTACCTCTGTTTCAAAGACATAATATATGTCTCTGATTCTGTACTCTGCTTTGCTCCTTCCAGAATAACCTCATCATGTGAGGAAAGGCTTTTTTCTTGACTTGGAGAACAACTGCATCAGCTGCCTTGATACTAGAAACGCATTTTTTTCACAGTGCATCTTCCAACCACTGTACATTCATAACTATTTGGATTTCTATTTCTATTTTTTATTTGTATTGTGTGCAAATTCATGAAAATAAAGCTATCTTTGAAACCAAGCTTAGTTTAACAAAAAGGTTGAGGTGATGAACTGAAGAAAAGCAATCAAACATTGGTTGTACATAAGGAAAAAAAAACAATAAAGTAACATAAGAAGGGGGTTCTATCATTTCAGCCATCTTTGAATGTGTTCCTTCTGAGTGGACTGAACATTGGAAATGGGTCAAAGTGTTCTCTTAAAAATTTGTCTTTGCCTATAAAAGTGGTTTCTCTAGTGTCAAGCAGAGAACAGAATCAAGAAAAGATCGTGCTCATCAGCTCATTTCACCCAGGAAAGTAGATTTTAGTTTCTAGAGGAGAAGATTGAAGCTTGCACTTGGAAAGATACTGCAACATAGCCTTTCTTAAATATGATTTCCCCACTCACACTTATACAATAGGCCTGTGATATCTGTCTGTAGGCTCTCTTCCAATAATGAACTACACTGCATATTGGACAAGCTGTTATTTATACTTTCAGTTCCCATCCCTTAGCTTATCATAAAAGCAAACTGCAAGCCTCTTAAATTAGAAAGTATGCTTAAAGTTTACATTTACAAACTGGAACAAGTCGTTTCACATTGATAGAAGTATTTAGTAAAGCCTTTTCATTCATTTGTAAAATAAATTCATTTATAATTAGTGTATCTATTCATTCCTTCAAAATTATTTATTGATTTTCTACTTTCTTCTGTTGAAGCTAAAAATAAATAAGTAAGTCAACAAATAATAAAATGATATGTAAATAGCTTAATATATTGTTTAGGGATGGGAATGAAGATGGGAAAATGTCTGTATATATTGGAACTAACAAATAAGATTAGTATTTTTGACCCATGATTGTTCATATTAATGGATGAAAAACATTTCAAATCATGTACTTCATTTTTTTGTCTTTCATCCATTTACTGTAGAATTTTATGACTTCATTTTTCTAAGCTGAATAGTACTGCACTGTGCAAACATACTACATTTAATCATGGACACCTAGGTTGTTTCCATTTCCTAGCTATTGTGAATAGAGCAGCAATGAACACAAAAAAGCAAGAATCTGTCTAGTACACTATAGATCCTTTTTGATAAATGCCCAGGGGTGGAATCACTGGATCATAGGGTACATCCATTTCTAGCCCTTTGAGGAACTTCCACACTTGTTTTCATAGTGGCTACACTAATTACTAGTTCACATTCTAATAGTACTAATGGATGGTCTTTCACATCCTCACAATATGTATTGTCATTTGTTTTCTTGATTTTGGCCATTCTGGTTGAAATAAGATAAAGTTTCAAACAGTTTTAGTTTGAATATGTCTGATTGCTAAGATATCTAATACTTAAAAATGCTTCTCAGCCATTTATATTTCTCCCTTTGAGAACTGTATTGGCTAGTTTTCATCAACTTGACAAAGGCTAGAGTCATTTTTAGAAGGAACCTCAGCTGAGAAAATGGGAAAACTAAGTCACAAATGAGAAAATGAGAAAACTAATACAAAAGCTTAAATATCAATCTTGTTTGGAATTGCTGGACTTGGCCAATGCTCCGTGATACCCTCCAGAACTTGACAGTAAGATGCTAGTACAAAAGTCACCAAAATCATGTACTTATTTTATTTATTGCGAAATAACAGAAAAACTGCACACACAATGTTGTACACAATGATTAGCTATGTTTATGATGCATAGTTTATGCATTAAATGATTACTGTACAGGGGTTGACATTCATGTGATATTTTGATACATAAATGCATTAAATGACAATCAGAGCAATTACCAATCTGAAACTGACAATGTTTCCCATTTCTTTGTGATAGGAAAATTTAAAACCATCTCTTGTTGATGTTTTAAAGTATGCATCCCATTGCTACTAATCCAGTCTTCCTAGTGTGTTTAAAATAGAAAATTTGCTTTTTATTGAAAAATTACATTATATGCATTGACCCACTGCCCCTATTACCTCTACCTCATACTCCAGGGCTACAATATGTCCAACACTTAAATAATTGTTTAAAAAGTCAATCAATTAAATTGTGCAGATTCGTCAAGAGCCCAAATAGCACTAGCACTTTTTCTACCTATTTGGTCTTAGCAATAACCTAAGTTCCACACACATTACTCAATCACAGTTTTAGTCAGTTAAGAGTCAGTCCATATCATTATCCACATTCATTGAACTCACCAGGGGAAAAGCTCTCAGTAACTGAAGGAATATGGTGGTGAGCAAGTCACATGATTTCAAGGTTCAGAAACTTGATCTAAATGGGGAATGAGTGTGTTCAGTAAGCAGGTACATACATATCAGTGTTATATAACCTAGTGATAGCCAGTGGAGGATTTATCACTGCTGTCAGCAAATAAAATTTTTCATCTGCACTGATATATTAGTTACGACCCATAGGACAAGGATTGATTAACCAAGTGAAAAGAAGAATTAAGGGTCAAGTGTATTTCTGTGATGCACAAAGACATATGTGAAGGTATCATATTTCTGGAAAGGTAGTTTAACTTAGTACTTCTGAAAGGTAGCTTGAAATGGATAGTAAATTGCATAAGACTGGAGAGCAAAAAATAATCTTGTATTTTACCTTAAGAACAATTAATTATTTAAAAAGTGATGAGATGTATCAGAGACTCATTTTCCTTTCATGCTATAAAAATTGTTTTTAAGTACATTAAAATAAAATAGAGATTTAATTTTTTTCTCTTCATTGAAACTCTCATCATATACTGCTACTAAAATCTGGACACATGTAGAAATAAAAATGTGAATAATTCTTTAATCATACTAAATCCTAAGCATTTTACAATTGTAGTAGAGTTATATAAGAGAACTACCTATTGAAAATAAAAGATGGGGTCTGGAGATGCTCATTTCTTAAGAACACTAAAATCTCTTGTAAGGTACTTTGGATTCAATCCCCAGTACCCTCATGGTGGCTCACTACTATTTATAATTTGATTTGCAGGGAATCCAACACCTTCTTATAACTTCTATGGGGTGATGCATGAGCATGATCCACATACACATACACACACATTCATGCACTCACACACAGACACACATATGTACTTACTCAAGAACACATATGTATACATTAAAAAATAAATGAATGAGTGGATAATTGTAAACCTGAGACATTTAAGAGAATATTTGTACTACATGTGCAGCTAAATTCAAAATAATTGAAAAAAGACAGAAAAACAGATGGCTAGGTAGCATATAACTTAACTATTAAAATTGGATCCAGTGGAAAAAAGGTAGATGATTTACTATTATTAATTACTACTACTATGACTACTACATATTTTGTAGGTCTATGTAGAGGAATTAATCTAGATACATAGAATACAGGCATGTCCTTAGCAAACATTTTTAATACCTCTGGCTGGACTACAGCCACTCCTTTAGGATATACCTTTAGTCTCAAACAATGACTTCTTTTTTTATGTATTATTTATTTTTTAATATAATTAAAATATAAATATATATGAAGGGGGGAGGTCTCGCAATGTAGTCCAGACTGGTCTTGAACTTGTGACGTTTTTGCCTTGGCCTTCTGGGTGCTAGAATTGCAGGCATCTACCTCTCACCCAACTGAACTATTTCCTTCTTAATGGGTATGTATGTTTTTTTTTTCAATTTTTTTCAATTTTTATTTTCTATATTCTATGTTTACATTCCAAAGGCTTTCCCCTTTCCCAGTTACCCCCCACCATATGTCCCATAATTCCTCTCCCTCCCTGCTATTCCCCGCTCATTCCTCCCCCCCCCACAATTTCTCTGTTCTGGGTCTACAATACTGGATCCAATCTTTACAGGCCCAGGGTCCTCTCCTTTCTTCTTCTTGGGAGTCATTTGACTTGCTAATTGTGCCTTGAGTATTTAGGGCTTCTGGGCTCATTAAAATCCACCTATCAGTGATTGCATTTCATGTGTATTCTTTTGGGGAGCAACAAACTGGCAAATCAGAGAAAGATTTGAAAGAATGAGTCAGAGTTAGGATACAGCCAAACCTCAGAGAACAGAAAGAAAGAAGACGCTACCTATGAACTGTGCAGGGAGAGAGTAGAGTTGAGTTCGGTGCAGTTCATTTGAATCCAGTTGAGTTTAATTGAGTTCATGCAGTTCTGTTAGTTAGTACAGTTCAGTGCCTGGAGTCCAGAGGCAGTTTTTCCAAGCAGAGAAATTTAGTCAGAAGCCGAGAGAAGCCAAGTTGAACAATTCAGGTTGCAGAAGCGTTTGAGACAAAACAGTTGAGTTGAACCAGCCAGGTAAGAATTCAGAAAGAACTAGAAGGGATAAGGGGAAAGGGGTGATCTTACTCAGCAGTAAATTTCAGAGACTGAAACATTCTAGGCTTAGGTGAGCAGATTGAGCCTTGAAGCTGAAATCTTCAAGGTTGGACTTGGAGAAATTTTGATTATATAGAGGCTAGAAGCTTCCAGGCCTAGGGACAGATAGAAACACTTTGGTCTCAGCCCAAGCTATGTATTCATAAAACTTAGGGCATGGTTCTCATTTCATCTCTTCATCTGAGGAAATAAAGGAGACATTTACAGGTGTGAATGATTTCAAATATAATAAAACTTGAAATGGAAAAAGAGATGAAAGAATACTGTAGTGATGTTAGAGGTTGTAAGAGTAGAGAATACTGCTCTGATCATCCAGTTGTGGGTCTTAGGCTTTGTGGTAAGAAACCAGCTCTAGGACTTAGTTTAGCATATTCCTTTAGTTGCAAATATCTTCATATTATTTTTGCTTCCATATGAATATAAAAGTATTTCAACAATAAGCCCTGTGTCTAGCTGATGAATCTATTTTAGGGTATCTATCCCTTGCCATTTCATTTCTTATGGTAATTATGGAAATTTGGGCGTTTGTTTGGTAGGGTATATTGTAAAACTTAAGTATGGTTCTGTTACTGTGATAGTCTCACCATGGTGAATCTGTAATGCAGTTTTAGAAGGCATCACTTCGTTGGCTTTAGATGAAACTGAAATGGTTTCATTAGAGGAAACTTTATCATGTATCAATTCATACTTATGACAAGGTTCCTTGCCTCTTTCTGGCAAGTGATAGCACTCTCCATGTAACTCAAGTAGTTAAAATAATAAATTTGTTACCTAAACTGGAGGTAAAGTGATATTAAAATGCAGCCAAACTGAGTGTTAAGAGTTTGTAAGTACACTACATGCTGTTTCTTTTAAAAGAATTGAGTCTACTAACACATTACAAAAGTTATGAATCCAAAAGCACCTGTCATCCTAGATACCCAAAACTATAACTGGTAAGGTCTCATAAAGATTTTTAAAATGTAGATAAAATTAAAGTTAGATGCATTAAGAACTGCTAATCAGGCATTGTTTGTGTGAGACCAAGTGTAAGTTGAGAAAATACAGTTATGAAAATGATATTAATTTTAAGTAAAGTTAATTGCATTAGAATAAATATGCAATAAATAAATTTTTAACTTAAATACACTCCACTTTTACTGTAAAATAATATTTTAATTTTTTACTTGGCTATCTTACTTTATTAGCTTGTACTTTCCCTCACAGATTAAAGTTTCTGAATATTTTGAAGAACAGAACTGATTGAGCATAATTTACCAGTAAGTACATTTATCCAAAATTATAAATGCACATATTTCTAACTAAAGTACAAGCTATAAAATCATCTGAATTTAAAAATAATAAAAATATTATAGCATCACACTCTGTCAGGAAACAGTTTTCTTTTTAAAAGTCACATACATGCTTTGTCTTTTCGTATAGTCTTTGGTGACTCTAAAGATTCAGAAAAGTTCAGAGGGTTTGTTAGAAATACTTTTGAAATGTATAAATTATTATTTTTTACAGTGAAGGAAATGTGTGCCGTGTAAATTTATTTTCTATGTATAATTCAGATAAAATACTGAATTAAAGAAAAAAGTACCCACAAGAGATTTAATAAAGGATCTCAGACGCAGAAAGCCATAAATACTCTTTGTCCATTTGATTTCAAGAAAGAAAAATAGAGGTTCAGTTGAACCAGAGGACGGACAACAAATGGTTCCCTGGGGGCTCTATCACCGCTTATGCATGTGGCTATGCTCTATGTCGACACAGCCACAATTATTACAATAAAATATAAAACCGCAAATGAATAATTAGCTTCTAAGAGATAGACAGTAAAGTGCCCCCCCAAAACTGATATGACTTTCAATATTCTTTCCCTTAACAAAAGAGGGGTTTCAATAGTGTCAAATGACATGACATCATTTAAAAAAGTTGCCAGAATGACAAGCAATTTTATGTCTAATGTATATCATAGTATCCTCATTATATCAGAAAATAAAATCAATTAGGCAAGATTTTCTTTGAATGCAAATGCTACAATGAGCTCTTCAAATATG
Source organism: Apodemus agrarius (assembly GCA_964023405.1). Classification (NCBI taxonomy): domain Eukaryota; kingdom Metazoa; phylum Chordata; class Mammalia; order Rodentia; family Muridae; genus Apodemus; species Apodemus agrarius. The sequence continues at coordinate 57,677,025 of OZ030011.1, forward strand.
TTTGTACGGTGAATACTTATGCAATCACCACTCTCTATAAAAGGCTTTAAAAAGCTATTGTAGTGTAATTTAGTTTCAGAATTCAATCTTAGCTTTGTATGAATAAATTCTGTTCCTTTCCTGAATGATATTATTTAAAAAAGAATTTTTATGTTGTGAGTGATAGAGAGGCTTTTTTTTTAATTGTTAAAATATTGCTCTGCAGAAAGAACATCAAACCAAACAGAAATGACATCACTGAAGTATGTACCACATGTGCATCAATCCATTGCCCTGGTTTGCTTGACTGACTCCTTCTTGCCACACTCCAGTAACCACGAGCCTTTGAATATTAAGTCTACAAGGACTAATTGCAATTTACTGAAATTGTCAGAGAGGCAAAACTTCAGTAAATCAAGTCTGAGTCGGTGGGTAGGTTATAATGTCCTTCCCATCCTCTTAACCAACTGACGGCTTCGACTTTCAGCCTGGGAACATTACTGATAGTTCCTTGAATATCTGTGGCAGAAGAAAAATGGTTCGAGAACCAGATGGCCCTGTTTTACAACTCTTGCCATGAAGATTAAAACCTCTACTACCAGCAATGCACAATTTCATTCTATGTCAGGGAGTCTGACCCTGAACTGGACTTCTTCAGCCTGTTCAACCTGAATTTATAAGAGCTAGTGACAGTCTCCAGCACGTAATGAAAGAAAAAAAAAATAATAATGGAGAGACAGCTGTTTGCGTTCTTAACCAGGCTACTGATGTTGAGACAGGAAAAGCTGAGGCATGTTGCATTCAAAAGGAAGTGGCCCTTACCATTTGCAAAGGGACACACCCTGCTTCTTTGTTGATTTGGAGGCAACTGCTGGCAGTTGAACCAGGGGTCAGATGGGGGATACTTTTCCCTGAAACGCTGGCACATGGCCGGTTTTGAGGAGCTGGCTGTCTTCTGCAGGACATTGAAGGCTGTATTGTACTATTCATCTGCTTATGCATGACATCATTTGATATATATAGGAACATTACAAACTGCAAAGTGCAGCTATTTGGAACGCAGTGCTGTTACTACTATCCCCTCATGAAAATAGATTTTGAATTCCTATTCCACTCATAATATTGAGCACTTTGTGCTTAAAACTTAAAAATAACAAATCGGGAAATTCCCAAGGACATTGTACATTTATAGCTCATGCTTGTTCTTTGTACAGTAAAACTTGCAACATGTCAATATATATCCATCAAACTGACACATTCCAATAACCTGTCACAAAGGCAAATCACAAAATGACAATTCTAATTGAATTTTGTATCTTCATTATCTGTAAAACACAGTATTTAATTTTGCAAAACAGACATTTAACATGGTAAACCAACAGCAACACCACACTTCCTGTTCTGGATGGATCATGTCATTTGTGAAAGTTCAGATGCATATAGCACTCTCTTTGGAACAAATGCAAAGACCTCCTTCTATCATATTTCCAATACTGAAACCTTCAGTGCCCAAGGAATTTGAAGTCAAGTTCACTTATATATAGAGTAGTAGACCAAAATAAAACTGTACTGTACGAAGACTGTGAACAGATTTTTTAATGCAGCTGTACTTGCCCTTTGAATATATTACTTCTCAAATGTCCAGGTAAATTAACATTTTCGTGCATTTCTGAATGTCATAATTTTACATGCACCTTTCTCTATCTTCTTCTCCTCCTTCTGTCTATATTCTTCAGGTCTCTATTTTTCCCCCCTCAGTCCCTCCCTCCTTTTTTTTTTCTACCCTAAAGTGAACTCTAGCTTCTTTCCCAGCAAAATGCAACAAAAATGTCATTGAAATTTAGACGATAATATATTTATTTCTGCTACAATGTCATCTAAAACATAAGGTAACACAATATCAGCTAGTTATCATAAGAGATTACTGATTAGCATTCAGAATCAACTCTCCACAAACCAATGCCTTGAAATGGTCTTAAGACACAGGCTATTTATGTGGAGTATCTGCAATACCAAGTGCAGCTGTTGGCTTAAATAAGGGAAACAATCACCCAGTACAAAATTGGTGAGTGTGGTGGAAATTATCTCTGGTTTTGAATGCTGCATTTATTAAAAAATTAATTAGAATGTCATCATAGCTTTAATTTCTATTTATAATATCTTATGTGATAATTTACCTCTTTACACATAAGAGTAAGTTCAAAAGAAAAATTTCTAGTCGAGTAATTATTCAATTATTATAAAGAGAAAGTAAACACATGTATTTGTTAATTCTAATGGAGAAAAGAGTAGCCAAAGATTACAGAGATGAAACAGCACACTTGTGCAGACAGAAGTTGATAAGAGATTCTGTTCCTGTCTCATGAGGAAACCAACAAAGTTCCCGTGGAATGTAGGGGAGCTTTACAACAAAGAATGCCACAGATGTGGAGGGTGAAAGCCAAACAAAGAAAAAACTATGGTAGCTTTGAGAGTGCTGATGCCATATATGTGCAATTAGCATCTTCTGATGATCATATACTAAATAGAACATGTACTGCATGGGAAACAATAAATCCAGGGAAGGGCATGTGCAATTAGCATCTTCTGATGATCATATACCAAATAGAACATGTACTGCATGGGAAACAATAAATCCAGGGAAGGGCAGGTCACGATGGACAGAGAACAAAAACAATGAGGTCTGTTTAGAGAGATCCTGTCACAGGTGCTACTCAAAGTTTGCATGTATGTAGTGCTAGGGAGCCATTGGATAGGAGTGGGGGAGGATGGGAGATTGGGGAGTTGTTGAGAAGGGAAGGCAGGGGGGAGTGGGTATTTCAAAGGTGTAGGGGGATTGTGGTGTAGGAGCAGGCCCAGAGCAAGAGTGGGGTCAGGGCTTGTCCAAATCCCAGAAATCTGCAGGAGTGGGATCCCTCTCTCCCTACCCTGCGCCTGTATTTCTGGTGCATGTAGCCCTGTATGCCCCATTTACCCCACTACAGGAGGTCGTGTAGCCAGGTTAAACTCCTCTTGCCTTACAAGGTCATGTCCAGAAACACCTAGAATTTTTCCTTATACTAATGATACATTCCCAGCACCCTGGCCCTGGCTAATGAGTCACAGTCAGTCTGATAATTTGGACTCATCCCCCAAAGGTTTAAATAACCTTTGTTCCCCCATCATGAAAATGAGCTATCTCATTGAAGCTTCTTCCAGAGGTCATGGCAGTCCCACCTCACTTCCTGTACCAGGAGCGACTGGTTGTGACTGAGGTTAGAGTGGGCAGTCTTAATACTACTGGCCAGGCCAGGAAGAAAGCATGAGCAGCACAAGTATTTTACCTACAAGTCCCACTTCCCTAACAGCTCTACCAAGATTCCCAATCTCGTAAGTGCACTGAAATTACACTGGAACTGTTGACTGCTGCAAGCTGCCTAGATTGCTAAATAAAAGTAATGAAAGTAACTGCTTCTTTTTTCAACAAATAGAAAAGATGAACCATATGGTAAGGCCACAGGATGACATATATAGATACATACAGTGAAATCTGTAGAAAAACCCAGCATTAAAATATGAAATTGTTTGTATGTGTTCTTTTTAGGGTTTGCCACTTTGTATTGGACAGTTTGGGGCTCATCCCTTAAGAAGAGTGACTGTCAGCCATTATTTAATTAGCTATTGCTCTTCATCTAGGGGTAGGAGCTTCTGGGACTTTCCGTCATCCACATTGGCCATCAACAGTGGCAGTGGTCAGGATGTGTTTAAGCCAAATTGTTGAGAGTTTATGGGTGTAGCTCTTTGTCATTTATATAAGATGCAATCTGACAGCAAATATTCAGATTCTCTAACTTCTACAAAAGTTTCAGCTTTCTTTCTTGATGCATCACTAAATGGACTCCCAATTGTATTTAGGTCTTTATTTGTGTACACATAACAATAATTATTAAAGTAAAAGAAGTCATGAACTTGAGAGGGATTAAAGAAAGGGAACATGGGAAGGGTAAACGGGGGGGTACAAAATGATGTCAATATAGCACAAATATATGGTATTTTAAAATAAATTATTATGAAAACATTTCAGTTCTAACAACAACCACAAATACCCTCAATATTATGTATGTGATGGATGTATGCAATATGACAAGAATAACCCACTCTTCCATCCTTCCTAACATTGTGTCTTGTGAAATCTCAACAAAGACCATACAAGTTTTCAGTATTTCCATAGGAAATCCAGATAATCAGCTTATTTGGGGGCTAAACATTTTATACTTCTGTAAATAAACACAAACGAAAGCCTTACTGTTTTGTCTGTGATACCCTGCTACATTCTGTTGTATAGAACATGATCTCGCTAAGGTAGGGCATACTCGACTATAATTCACGAACCTCCCCATTTTGCCACATACATGCTGAGATTTCAGATGTGTGCTGCCATCCCAACCACCCAGCATTTCTCGACAAGGTGTTACTAGTAAATAGGAAACTGTGATTGTCATGTATCACTCAATAAAGATAGGAGGTCAGGAAGTATTATAGAGGTAGATTAAGGAGATAATTTAATACAGAGAACTGGTTACACGCTGTTTGGAATACTGGGCAAGGAAACAAAACCATAGATACCATTCTTAGGATTAGCAACAGAAACATTTGGGCTGGGAGCAGATAGACTCACAGAGGAAGGACTTTACACTGCAGCTGCTTGCCTAGCATTCTAAGAATAAAATCTGTTTACTTTTCAGTCTTATCGGACCAAAAGAGGAGGCGGTTACAGACGGAAGGGAGGCAGCCCTGTATGCCCACCCACCCTGATGTTCTAGTCCCCTGGGGCCCCTGATGCAAGACTTGCTGCACGAGTAACTGGAGGAGCAATTATTACCGCCATCTGCAGGTGCTGGAGCTAACAGCCATTGATAGGACACCGACCTAGAGAGCTCTCTCTGTTTCTGTCACTCTCTCTGCTTCTCTGTCTCTCTGTGTCTCTCTCTGTGTCTGTCTGTCTGTCTCTCCCCCCCCCTCTCTCCACACAGTCACCTTCAGTGTGCACGAAGGATTCCAAATATCCAGGGTAAATGGAATCTGTAGCAGTCAAGTTGCAGAGTCTAGGGCAGGGACAGTGGCTTTGCAGCTGAACAACCACAGCTTCACTACTGGCACATTTAGTTAGCTGAAATCTTTACATGAGAGTATCATGTAATTAGAACCGCTACAAATGTGAGGTATTTGGAATGTTTTAATTACCCTTGCATTTTTAGATTCCATTTCACTATAATGCTGCTCTTCTCGTATACAAACACGTCACACGGTGATGGTGGTGACTGGAGGGGTTGGGAAGCCTCTAGAAGCTCAGCATCTCTAGGGCATTTGGAATGCCAGGGGAACACTGCGTGACTGGAATCTTTGCTTCCATCGTATGGCTTAGTGACTACAGGATGGCATTTGAGAAGGAAGGATAATCATAAAATCAGCAAGGCAAAAGCAAACTAAACCCAGACACAGTCTGGAATCCATGAGCATGAACTAAAGCTGTCACTGTGGAACATTTGGCTAGGCAGACCTCACCCAGTCAGCTAAGTTCCTCTGTGGCAAGGAGGAAGAGCTTTGAGTCTGGCTCTGACTCCCACAGTGTGGGACCCACCAGATCACCTGCTCCAGCATTCTGAGCAGAAAAATATGGGGCTCCTGGTGGACTTCCATGCTGAGAATATCAGCATAAAAGTATTTTATTTATTTATTTATTTATTTAGCCTCATAAAACTTTTCCTGATTATCTAGGAGTTTCACATCATGCACCCCAATCCCAATCCCTTTCCAGTTCTGTGTCCACTCCCCTTGTGGTTTCTCCTGTCAAAAGAAAAAGAAAAATAAGCCGGGCAGTGGTGGCGCATGCCTTTAATACCAGCACTTGGGAGGCAGAGGCAGGTGGATTTCTGAGTTCGAGGCCAGCCTGGTCTACAGAGTGAGTTCCAGGACAGCCAGGGCTACACAGAGAAACCCTGTCTTGAAAAAACCAAAAAAAAAAAAAAAAAAAAAAAAAAAAAGAAAAAAAGAAAAAAGAAAAAAAGAAACCCCCCTTCCCCCAAAAAAAGAAAAAGAAAAATAAGAAGAAAACAAAATAAAACAAGCAAAAACCCCAAACAAACAAAACTGAAAAACAAATAAAATAAGTCTACTTTGTGTTATCTACATACAACCTGGAGCATGGTCAAACTCTCACTGGCCTGCCCCTCAAATAGGATCCCGTACCTCTGTCAGAGTCATCAGTGTCAAGAGCTTCCCTTCAGCGTCCCAGGTACACTTTTTAAGAGTTCTCTTCAATGGCTCCCTCTATAGGCTGTTTTGGTGGGGGTGGGGAGGGAATTGAGGATAGGGATTTTCATAGAAGTTCTTCCCTCTCAACTGTGTGTCTGTAAACATCGACATCACAGCCAAAGCAGCCTTCTCACTTTTCACAGTCAGTGGGAACGTGGATCATGGACCTCTAGGTGATTTCTGGCAACAGCACGTACCGTGAACACAGTAACCTAACCCGTTTGCAGTGGCACCACGGACAAAGCTCTCAGAGATACCCCAAGACCTCAGACATCTCCACGACCTCAGATGGCCGTGGAGGAGGCCCACATCAACCTGGCCCTCAGCAGCAGCAGAGGCCTGGAACATAGCCAATGGATATCAACTTGAACTAAGGCAGCAGCACAGACCATAGGTATCCACATAGCTTTTGGTGGTATGCGACATTAATATAGAACCTGGCTATAGCAGGATCTCGGATCCTTACATGGCCCTCAGCGGATGCAAGGACTCTAATATCACCATGGCCTCAAGTGGCAGCGTAGGTACCTCACACCAGTATGTCCCCTCTCCTTCTCCATGGCAGCTTGGCCTTACAGACATCGATGTGGCTTCAGGCTTCAGTACAGAAACAGATATCTTCACTGCCCTCAGTGTGCCACAGACATTCTTCTGACTCCAAGTCAGGGTGCAGCCTGGCATGCCCGGAGTGGGGCGAGGGCAGGGCAGGAAGCTCAGGTGCCCGCTCTTCTACCTCCTGCTCACCTACTTATTTATTTATTTTTATTTAAAGCTCATAAGAATTTGAAAGCAGCACTGCCATACAGAAATGAATTTGTTTAGAGTAGGTAGAAGATGCATTCCTCCCTCCCAATGATTAATTTTTTAATTGGATATGTTCTTTATTTATGTCTCAAATGTTATCCCCTTTCCTGGTTCCCTCCCAGAAACCTCCATCCTCTCCCTCTCCCCCTGCTTCTGTGAGGGTGTTCTCCTACCTACCCACCCACTCCCACCTCTCCACCCTTGCTTTCCTCTACACTAGGGCATCGAGCCTTCACAGGACCAAGGGTCTCTCCTCCCACTGATGCCAGATAAGGCCATCTTCTGCTACATATGCAGCTGGAGCCATGGGTCGCTCCATGTGTATTCTTTCGTTGGTGGTTTAGACCCTGGGAGCTCTGTGGGGGGGAGAGGGACGGTCTGGTTGGGATGGATCCCCAGGTGGGGCAGTCTCTGGATGGCCTTTTCTTCATTTTCTGCTCCACACTTTGTCTCCGTATTTTTCTCTTGTGAGTATTTTGTTTCCCCTTGTAAAAAGGACGGAAGCAGCCACACTTTGGTCTTCCTTCTTCTTGAGCTTCATGTGGCCTGTGAAGAAGATGCTTTTTAATGTCAAAGGTCTTCTAAGTTGAGAATCCTGTGATAATACACACATTTTAGCTTAAGAAATAATTCCAAGTTGGTAATTAAAAGTAACAGTAGACCTACCTATACACTATTTGAAATACAACATTTTGGTTTCTAAAAAAATGTTCTGAGCATTTAGTAGCCTGCTTTTGTAAATATGATAAACACAATGTGATTACAAAAAAAGAGATAATGTAACTTATCCATGTCATGTATGAATGGGTTAATAGTAAACCAAAAATTATATATGAGAGTCATGTGTCCTTTTCACTAAATACATACACTTCAGTCCACATTGATGAAAATCTTTGACAAAAGGTTTCCCTCAAGTGAAAATATGCAGGTGTATATTTTTCCTGTACAGCATATAAAATATTTCAGAACTTTTTAAATACCAGAACTTGGTATTTTTAAGGATCTAATAGCCCTTAGGCTAAGCTTTGCTAGAAAGTCACTCCAAGACTATAAAAGAACAGTAAAGTGATGGTGTTTTCTTCACACAAGACACTAAATTTATTTTTATTTAAGAAATACAGTCTGAGTCACTGCATGCACATGCTCTGTACAGTAGGTGTCACGAACATTAAAGCATCACAGTGCTTCCTATAAGACAGCACACAACGCTACCGTGTGAAGCACAAAGCTACCTGTGTGCCATCGCTGCAGCCACGGGAAGCGAACCTTCTGTGAATACAGAGTGCTCTCCGTGGACCACTGAGTGGTGTTTCTGCACCTCTGTCCTAGCAAGCTGATATGCTTTCCAGGCTCCTCGCCATCTTATTTAACATCCGTAAAGGGGGGGTCAGCAGGCACATGCCCCTACACATGCACATCTAACTCTGTAAATTAAACATGCTTGGCATGCATGAATTATTTATTCCTGTTTGCTTTTAGGTGCCAGCAGGTGAATGTTCAGAAAAGAAAGAAAATGAATGACTTATATATGAACCGGGCTTATAAATTATATAAACCAAGCCACGGAGTCAGGGAAAACATAAAATTAAATGTGTCTGAGAGACTATACTGCACAAATTTTATAGGATAAAAAAGAAAGTGAAGAACAATTGAAAATGATAATAATTTTTGAATTCTTCAGCTTTCTCAGAAGTACATGGGTATGTAGAATTAAATACAATGTAGTTCTAAAAAATACTGCTAAGGGAAATTTCAATAAGGGTTGTATTTTGGATAGGAATACAGTAATAATGTAAATTGTTCAATTTTGATCCTTGTACTATGAGTATTTATAAGAACACCTGTATTACTAGAAAGTACACACTAAAGTGCTTAGATTTAAAGGGAACAATGACTACTTAAACAGTTCAGAAAAGATTTTGTGTGTGTACGTGTAAGAGAGAGTAAGACGGAGACACATAGAAACAGAGAGAGAGACTGAGACACACCCAGAGAAAGACAGAGACACAGACAGGGATTGAGAAAGCAAATGAATTAAAGTGTAGTAGCTGAATAATCTGGATAAGGATATATACAGGGCTAATTTGTATCATTAGTTTATAGTTTTGGGTTATGATATTATTTTAAGTTTAAAAACTTGTATTTCTGAACACTAATTTCATGGCATTACATTGACAACATAGGGAATGGCCTGAAATAAAATGTGAGCCTTGTACAACACAGGGTTATTAGTCAGCACTTTAAGTATTTTTGACTCTCTGTATTCCTGCAGACCTGTAAGCCACTTCCTAATATTCTCATGGCAAGGCGTTATATGTGAATTAAAGTTACTCTTTAGTTCTCATCAACTTTGGGTGACTTTAATTGATTTTTCCTATTAATGACACCAACATTACACTCACCAAAAGGGTTTGTTAATTTAACAGAAAGAAAATTCATAGCATTCTCGTGTATTTTTCCTCATTAAAATTACATTATGGGAGTAATGGTTGTCTTAAATGGGTATAATTATTAATAAGAAAAGTGCACATATTAATTTTAAAACTTAATGGCTACAGCAGTTTTTGATTTTCTAGAAACAATGTAGGCACACTTGCATGAATTTCAATTCCCTTTTACCCACACTTATTAATAATTCTATAGGAAATACAGGGCAGTGTAAGACAGAGGTCATAGGAAGGGAGCCTGCATACAGCTTGCTAATTTCTGCACTAATTTTATATGACCATCTGTGGCAACTTCTACCTGTTTTAATCTCAACAAGAACACACCATAATAGTATACTCTCCTTCATGAGAATTGAAACTCAATGGTTTCAGCATGATATTGTTTATAGAGGTTTTATTAATGTTTCATTTTTAATTTCCTTCTTCGTTTTTTTCTTTAGATGCTGAAACAGCTCAACAGAGCCCATTTTGGTAGTTTAAATCTATAAAGGCAATGCAATAATATAAAATAAATCAAACTATTAAATAGATTCACTATCTCATCTCATTAGTACTCATTTATCCTCTAGTAATTCACTCAGCCTTCAATTTCTAATATTTAATGAAAAGTAGCTTAACTGCAAAAACAGTTCTCTTCTCTGTCCTTATTAATTTTGAACTCTCATGTATCTCAACAGGAGACAGTAAAAAGAAAAGGATTTCAAAATCCATACACCATCATTTAAATTCTGAAATTTGTCACACAAAGAGCTTAACTATATTTCAAAATATCTCGACACCAGATATCTAAAATATGTAGATGTAACATTCTCTATGTTTTATGCTTTTGCTTATTTATTTTTGGGGTTGGGGTTTGGAGACATTAAGTGAAACAAAAATGAAACAAATAAATGCTGTCTACAATGTATCAATTTCTTAACATAATTTAGTCTTGTTACCTATATACAGCAGGTGAAAGCTACTCTAATGATTTAAAGGACAAAAAGTGCAGCCTAGAATGTTTCATTGAATTGTAGAATTTCAGACAGTGCTTCAATTCCTCTTAAGCTAACCTTGAAAGAGTATTCTCTGTTTGGAGAGTGACATATTTCAGAATTGTAGGCAGACATGTTTAGCTGAAGCAGAATGTTTCAGTGGGGAAGGTTGGGGGTTTCCCTGGGCAGATTTTAATTCTTCAGTGATGTAAGAAACTAGGCTTGTCCAAGTTTTCTTTTTGACAGGAGTCAAAAGTGTTGACACAAGAGTGCTTAATGTAGATTGGTTACAGCAATTTCAACAGTATAATGTGGAGATGGTAAAGTCCATTCTTATTTTTTTCTCAGATGCAGGCCGCCAAAGACTACCCAAGCTCCAGTAGATGAGTACCTATCCATGTATGTACATACAGTGTTGTATGAATTCACTGAACACTAAAGACATAAAGAAAAAGTAAAGACACACAAACACACACACACACACAGAGAGAGAGAGAGAGAGAGAGAGAGAGAGAGAGAGAGAGAGAGAGAGAGAGAGAGAGAGAGAGAGAGAGAGAGAGAGAGCAGTTGGTAGGGGAAAGACATTGTGGGGATTAAAGCAACACAGAGACGGGAGAATGGGAGGCAGGAGATGTGATTGAAACAGATATAAGCATGCGGTAACATTTACTGAAATACTTTGAAAAATTAAAATGTGTCTCAATGGAAAAGAAATAATGGCTGTTACTAACCAGCCCATAACCTAGATTATAAGAGTTTGTCTTCACTATTTACAAGAAAAAGCAAATATAAGAGAAGATCCAAAATTATTACCTATTATTAATTCATTCCATAATTATTTAGTGACAATATTTGCATTAGCATAAAGAAAATTTCACACATATGATTGGTTTAAATGACCCCCATATGTGCATATATTTGAACATTTGATTGGCAATTGATGTCACTCTTGGAGATGTTATGGAATCTTTAACAGTTGTGACTTTGCTGAAACATAATACTTCAGGAAAGATTTAAGAATTTTTAGCCTTATCAACCCTCAGTTCATTCTCAGAGGTTCATCTTCTTGCTCTGGCCACCTACTATAGTGCTTTTCTTTCCATTGTGAACTCTTCCTCTGGAACCATAAGCCCAAGACAAACTCACATTTCTATAAATTACTTTTGGTCTCATAAGTGCTGGGCATATAGGACTGAACCACCACACCAAGGCTTCTTCTTTTTACTGTTAGTGGAAATTGCCTTAGATTACAGAAGGCATATTAAACCAGAAATATTTAAAATGACTACATATAACTTTTCTGCTGTAGCCAAAGCTGCCCTTTCTAGTTATTGTATGTATTAGGCTAAGATTTAAAAATTTGGGATTGTGTTTGGTGGAGTTCATTAGTTATGACCTGCAGCCTGACTTCATGAAACAGAGAGAAATTGTCTACAGTTATCTTCTCCAATCTACCCAGTAGTCCTACTATTAACTTCTTTCTCTAATTGGCTATAGAATCTCTAAGAGAAACAACTGGTTAAGAATTAAGAGAATTGGGATAACTTCACTGCATATTTAGAGTTTAATAAGAATTTTTAGGATAAAAATATAGCAGCAGTATGAAATTTTCTATAAAAGTGATTATTTGCTCAGTGCTTTCTAATAACCACTAGGTGATATTCTAAATACATTGTGTGAGTTGTCTCCTTTAATCCCCACAATTATCCTATGGCATAATCACTAATATCAGGTCCACTTTTCAGACTTGAGGTGGTGATTCTGAAATTCAAAGACACGACAGTATGGTTTCAGAACCAAGATATTTGACCATACATGCACTCAATCACTCATTTTTCTTTGCCAGCTTATGCACAATTATTTTTCTTGTCTTGTACTTGGATTATGTCTGAAGGCCTAAAGATATCTTAGAAAGTATTGTGCTTGTGGCTTAAGTATATAGGACCTGGTGTTCACAGTTCTCTGTGGAAACAAAACCTAGGTCTTTGCCCAACCCATACTGCCATCACTACTAAAAGATAAAACTATTAATTTGTTGGGGCTTCCTTTTGTCTGAGAGTCTGTTTTTCTTCCAAATAGTTTATCAAGAGTACAATATCATCCCTTTCTCTAAAGCATGTTCTTCATTCGGAAGTTTGTAAGAGTCCTTCTAAATTATTTTATCAATGACATAGGGGGTATAAGTAAAAATTTATAACTTGCTTCTGAGCGTAATAGCCAGAGGCTTCCTATAGTATTAACTTTGCTTTTGATCTTTCAAAGGAGTTCTTAAAATTGTTACAGAACTCTAAGCATCATAACCAGAGATTGCTAATTTCATGAAACACACGTGCTGTTACAATCAGGAAACAACTGTAGGGAAAACAGTTGCAGTCAATGACAGAAAAGCAAAAGTCATTTCTTTTAAAAAGAAAATACCTTTTCAATCCACCTGGAGACATGTTTTTTCTGAATGGATTCATTTTCATGCTGGAGAGGAAACAAACAAGAATAAGATATAACTCAGAAAAATGCAGAGATGAAAAGCACCCAGAAATGAGTTCAGAGACCTAAAAGTTCCACTTCAAACTTTAACCCTAATAGAAAAAAATGCAAAGTTTATTTTAAAATCTATGTTTAATAACACTTGTTCTTTTAATGTCATTTTCTTTTGGATATCTTTTTTAAATGTGTATTTTGTATTTCTTAAAATTAAAAAAAAATTAAGTATTGTGTCTGTATAGTATATAGATTTGAGTGTGGAGGCCTCAAGCTCCCACCAGAAGTTGTGAGCCACCTGAAATGGAGCTGAAATTTGCACGTAAGTTGACTCCAACATTTAAAACCGCTCCTAACCTCTGAGCCATTTCTCAAGTCAAAATAACATGCACTTTCAAAGTGGAGTGTGTCAATTAGCTTAGAGCATCCTTCCACTCTTCATTTTAACGAGCCCTGTTACGCAGTTATTTCAAGTTCAATATTGTTAAAAGTTTGTTTTTATTTTGCATGCTGCTGTTACCTTCTACATATCAATTTACATTGTTTAAACAGTGCTAAAGCAGAGGCACCACCTTGGAAATTTCCTCCAGCAGCTGACAAAAAACATATTTTCAACAACGATTTAACAAGGCCAACACCTGTCTGATAGATTTTGCATTTGCAAACACACACACACACACACACACACACACACACACACACACACACACTACTTTTACTGACCAAGATAATCATAGAAATACATAGAAAAAACTCTTAAAACTCACAGCTCAATATGATTAACACACTTTTTAGCTATCTCTAATATGATTTATCTAGAATGGCACAGATTAATAATTGGTGATGGTATGTCAGTCTAGACTAATCTTAATATTTTTAACACTTTCAAATGATTTTATAAATAATAACCAGAAGTTATTAAGTCAAACACCTAAATTACAGCATATTAAAATACTTGAGGCTGAAGATGTACCTTACAATCCTGCTTAGTAGCAATTTTCTTGAGATCACTGGTGAAGTGGTTAATCTATTCACTTCTTCATCTGTAAACTTGAAATAATAGTGGCATTCTTGCAATGGTCGATATCATAATTTTCCTTGAATAAAAACATTGTCTGTAGGAGGGAGGAGGAAACCTACTCCCTCCTACTTACAAAGAATGATCCAACTTACGGAGAACTGTAGCTTATGAGATTTACAAGGCTCCTCCTCAAGGATATAGAAGGAGTAAATAATTGTTGGGGAGAAGCAAGGAGACAGAGATCCCTGCAGGAGACCCTGTAATCAGCTCAGCTGCCTTTTTGAACACGTTGGGTGGCTTACATGTGTGCAGAGAGATCCAAGGGTATAGCTTTTCTGAGTACCCATGGAGGCTGGAGTGAAAAAGATGGATCTGAATTACCCTTGCCCCTACAGATAACTCCTTACCCATGTCCCTGCAAGTAATGCTAATACACTCATTGTTTCTATGCTTTTTGTTGGATTTTGTGTGCAAACCACTTAATGTAATGTATGACTTGCAAAAGAAAACGTATACATAATGCCAAGTTTTCTATCATGTCTATATGCTTACATACAAATATACCTTCACTCTAATTATCTACAGCTTGCACCCTCAGTTAAAATACTCAGATATTTTTATTTCCAGTTCACAGTGTTCTTTTACATTTCCATTTCTTGCTGCCTGAATTAACATATGTAGACAAACACATTTCATTCATACTGTCCTACAAATGTCAATCATAATCCTTATCTATTTCAAAGATATCTGATAACTTATGTTAAAAGTATTTTGGAAAACCACTGTTTTTATATTGGATACAGATTTCAAGAGATGTTTGATACTGAGTCCTCTAAGTTCATTTTTGTTCTTGGCATATATCCTATGGCTGAGTAATACTCCATTGCTTTATCCATTTATCTGTTGATAGACATTTAAGCTGACTCAATATTTTGGATACTGTGAATAGTGCTGAAGTAGAGAGACAGCATTATGGTGTATTGACTGACAGCCTTAGTATAGCTGGTCCAGACATTAGCTCTATTTTTACTTTTTGAAGTAGCTCCACCTTGATTTCCATTGTGAGTGGAGTAGATTACATTGTCTGCAACTGTATTTAAGGATTCCCTTCACCTATATCCTCACATAGCATTTTTAAATTTTCTTTGTAATAGCTGTTCTGATAGAGGTGGGATAGAAACTTCAATTTTTTAAATGCACATTTCATAATGAATACTAACCCTTCTTCAGACTTATTGGCTGTTTTTACTTCTCCCTCTGAACATTGTGGGTGTGTGTGTTTATTGATTAGTTGGTTTGATCTCCTGAGTATTTGAGTTCTTTATGAATTCTAGATATTAATCATGCTCTGCATAACTAGTAATTATTTTCTTCCATTTTATAATATTCTTGACTATCATTTAATTTATGTGAAAACGAGTTTAATTTTGTATAAGTCCATTTGTTAATACTTGGTTGTATATATCAGGCCATTGAAGTCCTTCTCTACACTTATGTATTGAAGTGTTTTTACTTACATTTACTTATTTACTTATATTCTGAAGTACAGTTTACTTTAACACTTTCAAAGTTTCCATCTGAAGTTGAGAATTGCTCTTTCTACCTCTGTGAAGAATTGAGTTGAAATTTAGATGGGGATTGCACTGAATCTTTAAATTGGTTTTGGTAAGATTATAATGAGGTCTCCTTGGTTGGTTTTACATTGAAATTTGTAGAGGGGGAAGAACAGGATGCAGTTGTGTTCTTCTACATGTGGATATGCAACTTTCTCATACTATTTGTCAAAGAAGCTGTCTTTTCTCCAATATATTTTTGCTTAGATATATGTATTTTATTTTATATGTGTATCTTTGCATAAATGTATTACCTGATGCCATGTAGGCTAGAAGAAGGAATGACATCTATGGATTTGAAGTGTCTGACAGGGACAAGCTGTAATGTAGGTGCTGGAAATTAAACTTTGGTCTTCTGCAAGCACAATCAGCATTCTTAACCAGTAATCTATCTTTCTATCCCCTCTAGTGTATGTCTTTTAGTTTAGGATTTTTGTTTGTTTGTTTGTTTGCTTGTTTGTTTTTGTCAAGTACCAGATGGCTGGTACTGCATAACTCTTGGTATTTTATTCCAGAAATCTAATCTACATCTGCTCTCTCTCTCTCTCTCTCTCTCTCTCTCTCTCTCTCTCTCTCTCTCTCTCTCTCTCTCCCTCTCTCTTTCTCTCTCCAGGACCATGCTGTTTTTTGTTACTATGGTTCTGTAGTATTATTAGAAACCACACACAGTGATTCTACATTGCTTTCTTTTTTCTTAGGATTACGGTGTATATTGAGAATCTCTTTTGTATCACATGAATTTCGGGACTGTGTTTTCTGTTTCTATAAAAAATATCATTTGGATTTTGATGGTGTCTTGACTCCAAATATTGCCTTTGGTAAAATAAACATTTTCACTGTGTTTCTTTGTTAGTCCTATTCATGGGAAGATTTTTATTCCAACAGTACTTCCTTCTGAAATTATTTCCAGCGCTCCAGCGCTTTAAGGTCTTTTTTTTTTTATTTATTTTTTTGTTTTGTTTTGTTTTGGTTTGTTTTGGTTTGGTTTTGTGAGAGGATTCTTTCACTTCTTTGGGTTTGTTTCTGTATATTTCTGTTTTTTTTTCCTGATTTCTCTATTATTAGTATATAGGAGGCTATTGATTCAGATTTGTTGATTTTGTATGCTACTATTTTGCTAGGTTACTAGTTTTTAAGTGTTTTCTGTAGTGTCTCACAAATGTAGGATCAGATCAAAGACATTTCGCTTTTTGCTTTCCCATTTCTATCCCTTCATTTCCTTCCTTTGTTTTACTAACACTAATTAAGACTGAATAATATATTTAATCGACAAAGTGAAATCCATCATCTCATTCTTATTTTGAGGAAAAATATCTTGTTTTGTTCAATTAGTATATCATTTATTTATTAATCTATTGCTATCTAGAGAAAGAAAAATGAAAATATGTGTGATATTTGTCTTTCTGATTTTTAATTATTTTGCATACTATGATGATAGCCACTTGTATCTATTATTTGCAAACATTATAATTCGTGGTTAATTTGCAGTTGGATGAAATTACTTTGTGTATATGTGTTATATATTATTTATTTATTCATTTGTTGATATAGAAAAGTATTTTTATATAGTTGTATATAGAAAAGTATTTGTTAGATAAGACAAAAGTGCCTACTGTCTCCATCTTATTCAACATAATACTCAATTCTAACAGTCAGGAGACAGAAATAAATGGATTACAAATACAAAATGAAAATGTCAAATCATCTCATTTTATAGATTACAAAGATCCTAATAACACTACAAAACTACTAGAACTGTTAAACTCTTTTGGCAACATAGGATGATGCAAATATCAATACACAAAGTTCAGTATCTTTTCAGTATTCCAGTGATGAACACTCACGGAACTATTTTTCTTCTATTCCTAGCAGTTTGGAAATTCTATCATGAAGTGTATTGGATGTTCTTGTGATTTCTGTCCTTGGGTCTATGCATGTGATATATTATATTTGCTGTTGTGTTCATGTTTAAGCACCCTTGCATTCTCGGATGGAATACAATTTAATAATTGTAAATGATATTTTTTACATAAATCAATAAAAATTAGAGTTGGTTCTCTGAAATTGAATGCAAGATTGACAATAACTTAGGCAAATAATGTAAAAGAGAGGAAAGCCAAGGTAGTAAAAATAAAATAAAAATGGAACTATTACAACAGAAACTAAAGAAATTCAGAGGATTAAGATATATTTAAAAAGAATTGTGTGCCAACATACTGGAAAGAAATAAGTATCTAGATATATGTTAACTAATAAAGTTAAGCAAAGAAGATATAAAAAACTTACAAGCAATGAGATTCACATAGTAAAAAACATCTCCTAGGCAATAAAAGGCCCAGAGACACATGGAGTCACTGATAAATTCTGCCAGAACTGAGAGAACACCAGTGTGTTTCCATCAACTCTATAAAATATGAAGGGAGTATTAGGATGTTAGTAAACCCTTCCTTTTTTTTTAGGAATTTTATTTATTTATTTATTTATTTATTTATTATTTTCTATATTCCTTGTTTACATTCCAAATGATTTTCCCTTTCCCAGTGCCTCCCTCCCCATAAGTCCCATAAGCCCTCATCACTCTGACCTTTCTCCAATCAACACCCTTCTTCTCTATCCTGGTACTCTCCTACATTGCTGGATCAAGCCTTTCCAGGGCCAGGGCCCTCTCCTTCCTTCTTATTGGGAATCATTTGAGATGAAAATTGTGACTTGGGTATTCAGAGCTTCTGGGCTAATATTCACTTATCAGTGACTGCATTCCATGTGTGTTCTTTTGTGATTGGGTTACCTCACTTAGGATGATATTTTCCAGTTCCAACCATTTGCCTAAGACTTTCATGAATTCATTGTTTTTAATTGCTGAGTAGTATTTCATTGTGTAAATATACCACATTTTCTGTATCCATTCCTCCATTGAGGGACATCTGGGTTCTTTCCAACTTCTGGCTATTATAAATAAGGCTGCTATGAACATAGTGGAGCATGTGTCCTTATTGCATGCTGGGGAACCCTTTCCTCC
Source organism: Apodemus agrarius (assembly GCA_964023405.1). Lineage (NCBI taxonomy): Eukaryota > Metazoa > Chordata > Mammalia > Rodentia > Muridae > Apodemus > Apodemus agrarius. The sequence goes on from OZ030011.1 coordinate 57,695,654, forward strand.
TGACCTTGCTTATTGGTCATGATGTTTGTGCAGGAAAGGAAACCCTAACTAAAGTCCTTCTTCTTGAGCATCCTGTGCTGAATGAATTGGAACTTGTTTATTTTGAACTTTTGGGCTAACATACACTAATTAGTGAGTGCATACCATGTGTGTTCTTTTGTGATTGGGTTGCCTTGCTCAGGATGACACTTTCTAGTTTCATCTATTTGCCTAAGAATTTCATGAATTCATTGTTTTTAATAGCTGAATAGTACTCCATTGTGTATATATCTACCATAGTTTCTATATTCATTCCTCTCTTGAGGGACATCTGGGTTCTTTCCATCTTCTGGCTATTATAAATAATGGTGCTTCGGTTCCTCTAAGAAAGGGAACAAAATAGTCACAGGAGCAATGAGGAAGACAATGAGTAGATCACAGACTGAAGTAAAGGCCACCCATAGACTTCCCTACCTGGGGATTCATCCTATAAACAGTCACCAAACCCTGACACTACTATGGACGACAAGAAGTGTATACCAAAAGGAGCATGCCATGGTTGTCTCCGGAGGGACCCTGCCAGAGCCTTACAAATACAGAGGCAGATGCTAGCAACCAACTATTGGACTGGGCATGGGATCCCCAATGGAGGAGCTGGAGGATGGTCCAGAGAAGCTGAAGGGGTTTACAGCTTCATGATTTCAGACACCCCGATGCCCCAAGACTCCCAGGGACTGAACCATCAACCAAGGGGCACACATGGTTCCAGCCAAAAATGCGGCAGAGGAAGGCCTTGTTGGGCATCAGTGGGAGGAATGGTCCTTGGTCAGGTAAAGGCTCAACAGAGGCCCCAACAAAGGGAAATGGAGGGAGGGCAAGAAGGGAGTGTGTTGGGTGTAGAGGCAAGTAGGTGGAGGCAGGGGGAAGGAGGAGGGGGAAGGGTTGGGAGTCTTGGTGAAGGGGGGATATTGGGAAAGGTTTGACCATTGGCAATGTAAGTGAAGACAATGTTTAATAAAAAAAAAGAAAAGAAAAAAAAAAAAAAAGAAACCCTAACTAAGATACTCCCTTTCAGGTTATTCATATCAAAGAGAGGTCTTAAAGACTTTCTGATGTGTAAACAGCTTATGCTTACAAATGGATAGTAGATTCAAGCCAGCATATACAACTGGTACAGTTGGAGGTAAGAAGACCTAGGCAACAATTTCTGTGGAGACTACACTGAAGTGTAGAAATTTGGGAATATGTTTTCTTTCTTTCTTTTTTGTATTTAGTTATAATTAATCATTACATATATTTTTTCTTAAGTTTAATTTTTATTTATATATATTTGTACACACATACATACACACACATGCACACACACATACACACAAACGCATATATATACACACACATATCCCATAAGTGTGTGCATACATGTAGAGCTTAGTAAAGTAGATCAGATCCCTAGAGCTGGAGTTATAGGTGGTGGTGAGCCTTGTAACATGGTTACTAGGAGCCAAACTCCAGACCTCTGGAGGATCAGTAAGATTCCTTAGTGATATAAGTCATTGTTCTACCCCAGGTGCAGTTTGTTTTAAGGTTCATGAAAGATACATTTGTATTGAGATAATGTTGTCTCTGTGGAATTACTAGGCTACACTTGAACATTGAAGGTCCAATTTCCATCATACTACTATGTGACATACTGTGCAAGCCCTTTAGAATTATTTAATTGGACCTTCTAGTTTTCATAAACCTTATACTCTTTGTATGTATTCTATAGTATACTGCAAGTATAAACACTGGGGAGTGCATAACGAGAATCAATCTGTTTTCCAAACAATGTTGAAATAAGCTATGATTAAATATAATGCCATTTTGGTGCAAATGTAAAAAACAGTATTAAAACAATAAATAGATAGATAGATAGATAGATAGATAGATAGATAGACAGATAAAGCAAATAAACAATACTTTTTCTTTTTTTTTAATTTTTATTTTCTATATTCTATGTTTACATTCCAAAGGCTTTCCCCTTTCCCAGTTCCCCGCCACCATATGTCCCATAATTCCTCTCCCCCCAACCATTCTCCAATCACCCCCCCCCACGATTTCTCTGTTCTGGGTCTACAAAACTGGATCCAATCTTTTCAGGCCCAGGGTCCTCTCCTTTCTTCTTCTTGGGAGTCATTTGACTTGCTAATTCGGCATTCAATATTTCCATGATAAAGCACTAGATGACATGGAACTCACTGTTTAAACAAGGCTTGACTTGAAACAGAGCCCCTCATTCTCTTTATTTGCTGAATGCTGGATTTGAAATCTCACCCACCCCACCCAATCTAGGTTTCAATACAATATTAATGGAGACATAATTAACACTATTACCCCACAAATAAGATATGTATCTAAGTATGCTCAAATTTGCTATAATCCCACAAAGTAGATCAGAAGTTCAGCATTATTCTCAGTAATATGTGCTAAAAAAAAATCCTAGGCTAAAGAAATATATGAAAAACAAAATCTCCACAAACAAACAAGGAAGTGTAAGCAAAGAAGTAGGGAAAGCATAAAAAATTACAAAATTGTAGCTGAGAATGAAGTTAGTGAGAAAAATAAACAAGAAAAGAAACTGTCTTTGTGAATGTAGAAGGAACAGTATTTAGAATACAATATAATCATATAAATACACAATAAATAATTGATCACAGGAAATACTATAATGTATTTCACAGAATAAAAAGCAATCACACCATCTATTCAATGGAACGACAAAATTACTTGGTGAGAGTATGGCAGAAAGTTAATTGAGATCATCAACGATGACAGAGTAGAACATAGAAAATGTTCCTAACCAATCAGATGACCCAGCTTACAATGGTTATGTTTGTCAGCACAAGGTCTTATCCTTGAATGGATGTCTCTCTATATAAAATGCATAAAATCTGTATATTTTCTTGATTTTCTGTGATCCTCAGTCATCAAACAACAGTATGACTTCACTGAAATAAAATCAGTTACTTCAGCCCTATAATAGAAGTCTTCAAAAATTGTGTGTGTGTGTGTGTGTGTGTGTGTGTGTGTGTGTGTATACCTTAAACTGTGGTTTTATTTACAACAAGAATCTAATACTTATTTTATACAAGTGGTTTTTTAAAGAAATAATGATGATAAAATAATATTTATAAAAACATTTGAAGCATTCAACTTATTGCTAATTTTATCTTTATACATAGAAAGTATTATGTAATATGCTACATATGACTGAGTTGAAATTCCATAAAAAGAAAGAGAAAACAAATACTTAATTCTAGTTAATTTCAGAAATTAAACTGAAAATCAGGTATACAGTAATTCATATTTTATGTCAATATTTTTACATTACTTCAATTATATATACATATTGACAAATCTATAAACTCAAATATTGTAATGTTTATTTGGTTCCCAGTAAAAGGACTGCTTTTATTCTTACTTAGGAAGAAATGTCACAAAATCATTTTGTGAGCTAAGGTATTATGGTGATTTGAAGAAATATAAATGTTACATTACATTTTAATTATACTGTAAAATTTGAATGTAATAATATTAATATAAGCTTTTATCACTTTTACTTCTAATCATGCAGGAATGAGAGGTCACTTGAGTTTGACTTCCAGATAAGTATAGAACCACATCGCATGAGGAATAATTTGAGGAAAGGCCAAGGTCAAGTCTTTATAAATTAGAGTATACTTGGGTTTTTTATCATCTAACTTAACACTGAAATTAAGAGTCAAGACCATTCTCAGATACCATGGATAGGAAATAATCTATCCCTGTACTTGTATGCACTTGGCATTTGTTGCAGGAATCATATTCATCATCACACAAAGATCTGACACTTGAGAGATTGAGATGAAGATCATGTAGACTTGGAGGTAGTTTCAAAGACATAATTTTACATTAACCATTCTTCTAGAATTCTGAATGCAAAAACCGTGTTTGTAGCTAGTCTGGCATAAATGACTTTCAGTGTCTGTGTCTGTGTGTGTGTGTGTACGTGTGTGTGTGTGTGTGTGTGTGTGTGTGTGTGTATGTGTGTGCGTGTGCGTGTTATTCTCTATTAATTAGGAAATGCAAGAGAATTGCAGTTTGAATAAGAATCTTTGCTATAAGGGAACCTATTGGGTCCCTTGCCCTTTGAATTAAGAGTTTGGGCTGGAGGAAACTGCTTTGTGCTCTTTGGTGCACAGTGCCATCCCTGGCCTCTAACTGCTAGATCTAAATAATATACTCTTCCTACCTTCCCTTAAGACAATCTGACCTGTCTCAAGGATTTGTCTAACATACCCTGAAGATTTCACATTGTCTTCTGCTTCTCCTAGAAACCCATTTTAGAGTTTATAGAAAACTGCGTTAAGAAGTGGAAGGTGTCTGCTTGTGTCATGGCACAACACAAACACCTAAAGGTTTCAACACTGGACTCTAGAGAATTCATTGATGTCTAATTTAAAACAATTCCATTATACTTGCAATCAGGATTAGTAGCCAGATGGAAAAATTCTCCTGGGACTGGGAAAATTCAATAAATACACTTTGGAAAGTCAAATTTAAATTGAACAGTGGCTTGAAGAGGAACACGAAATGAACTTCTATTTGGAAACTGCCTTAGCTGGCATTCTATTGCTGTGAAGAGACACCATATAAGCAACTCTCATAAGCAAAAGCATGTAATTGGGGTTTGTTCACAGTTTCAGAAGTTTAGTCCATTATCAGCATGGAAGGAAGCCTGGTGGCACACGGGCAAACACAATGGTGGAGAGGAACTGAGAGTTCTATGTCCAAGTCTACAGGTAGCAGGAAGAGAGAGAGGTGCTGGGCCTGGCTTGTGTTTTAAAAAGGTAAAACCCACTGGAAGTGACAGACTTCCTTTAGCAAGGTCACACCTATAATCTGGATGGAACATTCAAATCTACAACTCTCTCTACTGGGCAGCCATTCTTCAAACCCCATAAAGGCAATATGTCACTGTAACACTGTTCACACTGCTAACAGTCTCATTTTTCTCCAAATCCCTCAAAGCCTCTTGGTTATTCCTAAAATGATGATGGTGGTATATGGCAAGCTCCTCAATTAACTCTACAGACTGAATTTTTTGTTAGAAAAAATCTGTTTTGTGTTGCCAGTGTGCATTCTATGTCACCATCTTGCCAGGACTGCCTTTCCTTGCTTGTTCTTTTCTTCTTCTTTTTTTTTCTTATTAGATATTTTCTTTACTTATATTTCAAATGTTAGCCCCTTTTCTGGCTTCCCCTCAGAAAATCCCCTATCCCATCCCCCCCTCCACATGCTCACCAACCCACCCACTCCCACTTCCTTGTTCTGGCACTCCCCTATACTGGGACATCAAGCCTTCTCAGGGCCAAGGGCCTTTCCTTCGTTTGATGTCCAACAAGGACATCATCTGCTACATATGCAGCTGGAGCCACCAAACCTAGACTTTATTGTGGATGCCAACAAGCACTTGCTGACAGGAGCCTGATATAGCTGTCTCTTGAGAGGTTCTGCCAATACCAGGCAAGTACAGAGGTGGATGCTCTCAGCCAACCATTGGACTGAGCACAAGGTCCCCAATGGAGGACCTAGAAAAAGGACCTAAGGAGCTGAAGGACCTTGCAGCCACATAGAAGGAACAACAATATGAACCAATAAGTGCCCCGAGAACTCCCAGGGACTAAGCCACCTCGCTTATTTTATATTACTATCAGCTAACACTAATCAGTAATAGCATTGTTTCCCTTTGATTCCTTCTTAGAACTCTTACTCCAAGATCATTCTTAGAATCACTTCCAGATTGCTCTAAGAGTTGTGTGCCATGCAGCTTTGAAATTTCAGGTACTAAAGAAATGTTATATAACAAATTTGGTTCTTTTTATTTTTCACAGTTGTATGCAAATACTTAAGTGGTTTATTTTTTGGATATTATTTTAATTATTTTAAGGTTGTCCATACATGCAAGGTGTTTCTTTTATACTACTACTACTACTACTACTACTACTAATAATAATAATAATAATAATTTTGTTTGCAATCCAGAAGCTACCCCTATCCCACTCCCCCCGCCCACAGTTCTGTATCACATTCCTCCTCCCTCATGTCTCTGAGAGGATGCACTCCACACCCAAGGCTTCCCCCTCCCTGGGGCCTGAAGTCCCCTCAAAGATTAGGCATATCTTATTCCACTGAGGCCAAACCAGGCAGTTCTTTGCTCTATATATGCTTGGAGCCTCTGACCAGCTCGTGTGTGCTGCCTGATTGGTGGCTTAGTGTATGGGTGCTCCCAGGGGTCCAGGTTAGTTGAGCCTGCTGGTCTTCCTATGGGGTCTCCCTCTTATTCCATTTCTTCCTAATTCAACCATAGGAGTCACCAACTTCACTCCAGCTGTTGGGTATCTCTCTCAGTCAGCTGCTGGTTGGGTCTTTCAGAGGACAGCCATGCTAGGCTTTTATCTAAATATACCATAGCGTCAGTAATAATATCAGGACTTGGTGTCTCCTCATGAGACGGATCCCCAACTGGGCCGGTCATTGGACCACCTTTCCTTCAGTCTCTTCTCTCTTGTTATCCCTGCAGTTCTTTTAGACAGGAACACTTCTGGGTCAGAAATTTTGACTGTGGGTTGGTAATACCATCCCTCCTGATGTCTATCTATTAGAGGTAGACTTTTGAATTCCCTCTCTCCACTGTTGGGCATTTCATCTAAAGTCACTCCCATTGAGTCCTAAGAGTCTCTTATATCTCCCCTCTCTGGCACTTTCTAGAGGGTCTCCCTACCTCCTGCCTTCTGAGAATGTATATTTTCTTTCATTCTGCTGGTCTTCTGGGTTTCTTTCCTATCCCTACCACATACCTGATCCTGTTTCCCTTTCTAGAATATTTTGAGAAGGTAAAATAGCTCAGTGTGTAAAGACATTTCTCACCAAAGCTAACCACCTAAGTTTGAACCTGGAATTCATATTGTAGGAGAGAACCTAGTGTCTTCTCACATCTGAAAAACAAAGAATTTCACTCTTCAAAAGTACTTTCTAGCCGGGCAGTGGTGGAACACGCCTTTAATCCCAACACTTGGGAGGCAGAGGCAGGCATATTTCTGAGTTTGAGACCAGCCTGGTCTACAAAGTGAGTTCCAGGACAGCCAGGGCTACACAGAGAAACCCTGTCCCAGAAAAAAAATTTACTTTCTAACTCTCACCTCAGGAATAAGATCCAATTTAAGTAGAATGAAACATTGACTTATTCTATATAGTTGTTTTATTTAACTTTGCCATGATTATTTTTGTATTTGTTTATTCTTTGGATGTTTATTTCTAAATATTTCTGAAGACAGGTACCTCCTATGAATGAATATCTAAAATGTGCTTCTAAAATATATTAAGTTGTCTTCAGTAAATCAAAAACCAAACCTTTCCACTTTAGGGAAATGATCTATTTTAATATAGTATGAATATAACTTGAAATAACAAAATCTGCATCACATGATTCATTAATATCTTGTCTTTGAGGAACTAAGAGTATCTGAGTTCTAGTGTGGGTGGTACTGCATGGAGCCTACATGATCGAGGCTCAGTGGAAAAGGAACAATCAACAAACAAATGTGGCTTTGAACAATGTCAAGAGCAGAGAGTAGACAGGATCCCGGCCATAACACGGTAGCTCCCTCACCTGGCAGCTTTTCCCTCACTCAAAGAGAACACATATGAACAATGCCCCAAAGACTTAACATATTTTAAAATTCATTCTATTATGACTTGAAAAATCTAAGCAAGCAATAAAAACCACTGAGCAATAGTAAGAGCCCAGAACACTGTGCTTTGGAAGTAGATAACACATGAACTCCCCTGAGGAGTGGGGCCAACGTTTTTGTCTTCTCCTGGAACACCGAGTGCTTTGGCCCACATTATGTGCCAGGGGCATGGTAGAGATGCATTAGACATGCACTACTGTGACTTGGCACAGACCAACCTGTGCCTGTGATGCTCCACTCAGGACTTGGCAGTACGAATGACAGAAGCTTTGGCCAAGGCAGGAAGAGTTGTGATGATCCTTTGAGAAAAATACAGTCCAGAGAAAAGCATCAAGACTGAAAAAATAATATATCCCATGGAGAAGTCAAGAATGTATTCATATGCATGTGCATCCCAGACTTCACCATCCTGTCTTGCATACAGTTGCATAGTGAAACTAAAATAGTGTGCATCTCATTTTGTTACTGTTGAATTGTCAAGTAAATTTAGTAAAAATCGCATTAAAATTGAATAAAACCATCAGTCCCACTTACCATATAGATCACTAAAATAGTCATTTTAGTAGTGTGATCCTTCTTCAGCTCCAAGTTTAAGAAACATCTCAGATCTTGGAAGTTTTCCATTTACTATTTCACATTCTCAATCCTGAATCTATAATCTGTCTTTTGTAGGTGGGGTGAATAGAGTAGTGGCAAGACAGGAAAGATACTTGCTTTAAAATCCTCACCTTTGTTAAAAAGTTTACCATTGAACTTTGGTGATTTTAGTGTGGTGGGTTCACTCTCAGTGTGGTAGTGCTCATTGTCAATAAGACAGAACCTAGAATCACCTGGAGATGAACCTGTAACTATGCATGTAGGCCATTGTCGTCCCACTAATTAGTATGGGAAGACATGCCTACTGTGTGTGTGGCACCTTTTGCTGTCTGAGATCTTACCTACCAGTAAGTGGAGAAGAACAACTGTGTAGCAGTGTGCACTCATTCCCTTCTGCCCTCTTAGCATGGGTGCCACCCTCCTGCTCTTTCCACTGTCATCTTCGGTAATGGAAGTAAGTAAATAGCCTTTCTCCCTTAGATAGCTTTGTCAGATATTTTATCACAACAACATAAAAGAAGTAACTTACAAAGTGAGGTAAAAAATAAATCCAAAACAAATGTATTCTAGACATGTTAGTGGCTTTTCATTGACCTTTGGCTAAGGGAATGTTTGTGTGGTACCTGAATATGGAGACAAGGCCAGGTCAGTAAAGATCTGACAATATAGAATGCCAACCTCCAGAATGAAGCTAAATAACCATGATATCTTCAAGGAAAAAAATGCAGGTCAGTTTCTTTCTTAATGAGATGGGGAAGAGAGGGAAGTTCAAAAGAGACAGGAGCAGATCCTACTAGGGTTAGAAATATAGATTTAAGTCTTAGGGTGATGGGAAGGAGTCAAAGGTAATCATTATTCCCTGACCTACTGAATAGTCATGCCTGACTTGGTAACACATTTAGAACTTTCCATGAACTTGACCATAGCCCAGGAGAACAATAAAAACAACTTGTGTTACAAGTTTCTCTGACCTACAACTAAGAGTGATGTCATTGTGGTTTCTATGGCTTTTACCTTTATAAGTGATGTATGCCTAAACTTTCATGCTGACAGTATTTTGGGGGAAAAGAGCCTGATCTCAATCACTATTCAAATAAAGGACTCTTATTTGGTACATTGCATAGTGATCTGTGACTTCATTTCCTAGACTAAACAAAAGGTTTTGAAAAAGGGCAAGGAGGGGCACATGGGATCAAGGAAAGAGTAAAGGGAAGGGAGAAGTGATGTAATTATCATCTCAAAAATAAAAGAAATAATTAGAGTAGCGTTGGAGTGATGTGACTCTATTAGCTGTTTGTTCTGGAAACTGGATTTGGAATGTTCTGTGTGGTAGTTCCACTGAAACCTATTTATAAAGCCTAATATCGAGGACTGAAAGGTACACACTATTTTTTAATGAAGATTATTCCATGTATTAATCATGTCAAGATTTAATGACAATGTTATTGTCTTAGTAATGTCCACCAAAAGAAAATTAGTTATAACTATAATTTTTAATTTCATAATCAGTCTCCTTTATAATATAATTATAATGCTATAAAGCTCAATCACCAAGGAATATTTAAAATAATTGTAATTGCATGTATTGCATGATTCATATTAAGGCCATTGTTTTAATTGACTTTTGGTATTGAAGGCATGTATCAAATCAGCCTTTTGTTATTTTATTATCAGGTATTGACAGGAAAAAACCAATTTGACTTTAATACATTTACATAATTGAAGTAAGTCTGAGTCCAAATCTATGTCAAGATATTTTTTCAATGTCTATAAATTATAAGCTTACTTGGGTGTTTGATTACTTGAACAATGCAATCAACCAGTAATGAATACTCACATCTGTTAATGGAATATGAAATATAGAGGTCAATAGTTTCTATGTTAGAAAATATAAATGCCAATATTTTTCATGCACATGAAGCTGCTTGAATGAGCACCTGTAGTACAGTGAAAATTTTGGCTCCATTCTCCAACTTACAGAACCAAGCCCAGGTCATCGGCTATAGCTCATGATTACAGTCATTATTCTAGGCATAATCAGTATCTAATGTAGTTTTCTGTTGAAAAACTAAGGACACGGGTGGAGAAATGACACAGTGGTTAGTCTTAAGAAAGAAGTAGCGATAAAATAACTCCTAATGGTATTCTGCTATACTCACAGATCAGTGCTTTATTCCGCTATTATCAGAAACTTACTCTTGCATCTCTAAATGGTTTGTCTCCATTAGGTCTGTCACCTAGGAGCTCAGGGACCTTCCTGACCCCCCTGCCACAGAAGAGGAGACAGAAAGAGTATAAGAGCCAGAGGAAATGGCGAATGCCAAGAGAACTAGACCTGGATCAGCTGAGCAAAGCTCCTTTGGACTCGCTGAAACTGCAGCAGCAAGCACAGGGCCTGTATAGGTCTGCACATGTCCGCTCCAAGTCATTTGTGTATTTATTATGGTTCTCAGTTTACAGTTTTTTATGTGACTCCATGTGTGTGCATGAGTGTGTCTCTGATTCCTATGCCTCCTCGTTTCCTATTGGGCTCGTTTCCTTCTGTTGCATTGTCCATTGTTCAACTTCAATGTGACAGATTTTATTTTATCTTACATTTCATTTTCTTATCTATTGCTTTAATCATTTTGGAATCCTATTCTTTTCTTTTCTTTTCTTTTCTTTTCTTTTCTTTTCTTTTCTTTTCTTTCCCTTCCTTCCTTCCTTCCTTCCTTCCTTCCTTCCTTCCTTTCTTTCTTTTTATTTTTTATTTGATATAATCTTTATTTACATTTCAAATGATTTCCCCTTTCCGGGATCCCCCCTCCCAGAAAGTCCCATAAGCCCTCTTCCCTCCCCCTGTTCCCCCATCCACTCCTTCCCACTTCCCTGTTCTGGTATTCCCCTACACTGCTGCACTGAGCCTTTCCAGAACCCAGGGGGCGCTCCTTCCTTCTTCTTGGACATCATTTGATATGTTGATTGTGTCTTGGGTATTCCAAGCTTCTAGGCTACTATTCACTTATCAGTGAGTGCATACCATTTCCCTTATGAACATAGATGCAAAAATTCTCAATAAAATTCTTGCCAACTGAATCCAAGAACACACCAAAAGGATCATTCACCATGATCAAGTAGGCTTCATCCCAAGGATTCAGGGATGGTTCAATATACGGAAATCCATCAATGCAATCCACTACATAAACAAACTCAAAGAAAAAAACCACATAGTCATTTCATTAGATGCTGAAAAAACTTTTTACAAAATTCATCATCCTTTCATGCTAAAAGTCTTGGAAAGAACAGGAATTCAAGGCCCATACCTAAACATAGTAAAAGCAATATACAGCAAACTGGTAGCCAATATCTAACTAAATGTAGAGAAACTTGAAGCAATCCCACTAAAATCAGGGACTAGAGAAGGCTTCCCCTCTCTCCATATCTTTTCAACATAGTAATTAAAGTTCTAGCTAGAGCAATTAGACAACATAAGAAGATCAAAGGGATACAAATCGGAAAGGAAGAAATCAAACCATCACTATTTGCAGATGATATGATAGTATACTTAAGTGACAAAAAAACAAAAAACAAAAAACCTCCCAGAGAACTCCTACATCTGATAAACAACTTCAGCAAAATGGCCGGATATAGAATCAACTCAAGCAAATCAGTAGCCTTCCTATACTCAAAGGATAAACAGGCTGAGAAAGAAATTGGGGAAATGACACCCTTCACAATAGCTACAAACAATATAACTTATCTTGGTGTGACTCTAACCAAACAAGTGAAAGATCTGTATGACAAGAACTTCAGGTCTCTGAAGAATGAAATTGAAGTAGATCTCAGGAAATGGAAAAATCTTCCATGCTCGTGGATTGACAGGATTAATATAGTTAAAATGTCCATTTTGCCAAAGGCAATATACAGGTTCAACGCAATCCCCATCAAAATCCTATTCTTTTCTAATGAGAGACAGAAAGGGGATGGACCTAGAGGGGAGGGGACTTGGGGAGGAACTGGGAGGAGTAGAGGAAGGGGAAACTATAATCAGGTTTGCTTACAGTACCCACATTGGGTGGCACATGAGAAGCTGTAATTTCAGTTCCAGAGATCCAGCACACTCTTTTTGTTTCTATGGGAATCCCCCACCCACCGCCCATCACCACACACTTAGTACAGGAATATCAAACATTAAAATTAAAATTAAATCTTAGAAAATGTGAAAAAATAGAAAATGAAAACCTATTTTTCCCTTATGGTAACAGTACAACTTCAGGACAGTCATTTTCTTTTTTGTTGTTGTTGGGTTTTTTGTTTTGTTTTTTTGTTTGTTTTTGTTTTTGTTTTTATTGGATTTTTTCCTTTTATTTAAATTCGATATATTCTTTATTTACATTTCAAATGATTTCTGCTTTCCTTGGATTAACCCCTCCCTGAAATTCCCATAAGCCCTCTTCCCTCCCCCTGTTCCCCAATGCACCCCTTCCCACTTCTCTACCTGGTATTCCCTTATACTGCTGCACTGAGCCTTTCCAGGATCAGGGGCCACTCCTTCCTTCTTCTTGGGCATCATTTGATATGTGAATTGTGTCTTGGGTGTTACGAGCTTCTGGGCTAATATCCGCTTATCAGTGAGTGCATAGCATGAGTGTTCTTTTGAGACTGGGTTACCTTACTTAGGATGATATTCTCCAGCCCCATCTATTTATCTAAGAATTTCATGAATGCATTGTTTTTAATGGCTGAATACTACTCCATTATGTATATATACCACATTTTCTGTATCCATTCCTCCATTGAAAGAACCCATTCCTGGGTTCTTTCCAGCTTCTGGCTATTATAAATAGGGCTGCTATGAACATAGTGGAGCATGTATCCTTATTACAGGCTGGGGAATCCTCTGGGTATATGCCCAGAAGTGGTATCATTTCCGTTTTTTGAGGAACTGCCAGACTGATTGCCAGAGTGGTTGTACCAGCTTGCAACCCCACCAACAGTGGAGGAATGTTCCTTTCTCCACATCCTCACGAGCACCTGTTTTCTTTTGAGTTTTTGATCTTAGGACAGTCATTTTCAAAAACTAAAAACCCATATTTAAAACAACAACATTAAAAGTTACCATTGCTTCTTCGTTTTCTTTCTAATATGATAGAATGTTTATAAATTTTTTAAAGATTTCTTAGAAATTTTTTCATAATTTAATGAGTCCTTTGAGTGACATTAGGGGGAAAACCCTCACCATATTATGGAAATAAAATCCATACCTTTTAAGACAAATATTTTACAATGTATTTTAAAGTGAAATCATATGATCTATAAGGTGACTCCCTTGCTTATAAATGAACTTCATTGTATTTCAAAATAATATCCTGTGGCATAGAAATTACAAGTAGAGAATTATTTTAGCTAAGTGGTGAAAAGACACATTTTGGTTTTTAGTATTCCTAATCTCAAACCAAAGAATCAAATGCTATTTTACTCTCTTTGAAGATCAGGAAGGTAAGATTCAAAAGTTAAGAAGAAATTGAAAAGCTCAGGTTTGTTTAGTTCTGAACATTAGAGGCACTTCCTGGGAGCACAGTGCTGCCCTTGTGGCCACAGAACACAGGTCTCTAATCTAAAAGTAATAATATCGTGATCCATATTTTGAATGTTTTATTTTACAAGTTGCACACTAAACTTGGACTTTACGCAGGAAAGATACATTAGAAATGTTCTTTGGGCTTTTTAATTAGCTGATATATTTTGTCACTAGGCATAGAGCCATAGAATTTAGTTTATAGAAAAACACACAGCCATGATTTATGTTAATTTAGAAATAGCCAAAGGATAATTTTGTGTAACTTGCTAATGGAATCATATTGGGCATTGAAAAATGAGTTAGCTTAATTGGGCACACATCATGTTAATAGGGTGATTTGCTTCATTACTTTTCAGTGAGTCACTCAGAAAGATATATAGAAAAATGTATAAATATCCAAACCAGTGGAAAACGTGGATGATCCATATTTCCATTATTAAATTCTCAGTGAGGCCCTTTCAATCACTTATTCTGTTTTGTCATACTGAATAACTTCATGGGTCCTGTGCTTCAGTGAGATTCTGGGCTTTGATTTCTTCCATGTGCCTCCTGATTAGATGTCAGTCATTAATTATCCTTGGCCTCTAACTTCTCCCCACTCTGTGAATGAAAACTCCAGACAGAACAGCATACAGGATGAGAGGGTTGACTAAGAATTTGAGGGGCACAGTTTGTGACCACTTAACTCCATGCACTTGGGCACAATGTCATGGCCCTAGGAGCTGGTGGTAGAGGAGTTTCTGCACATGCCAGATAGGAAGCAGATAGGATCTGGTGACCTGCTTTCTCCAGGAAGACCTCATCTTGTAATGTTCCTAGAATCTCCTCAAATAGCATTACCAACTGTAGACCAAATGTTCACATGAGCTTGTTGGAAATATCTCATATTCAAATCATCGCACTACTTGTCTGTTCTCAACGTCTCTACATTTCTCAGTCTTCTCCTAGAAGTTATCCTAGAAGTTATGGAAAAGGTTTAGCATATTTTATCTCCAGAGTATAGGAATATGCAGACATATATTTACCTATATGCTTTGTGATAGTAACTGAGTGAAACGCACATTTTGAAAACAGTCTTCTAGTCTCCCATGTCTTCTAATACTTCTTTATCTGTCTTCAGCTTATGAGTCACTTCCACATCTATCCTATTTTGAATGAATATGTGGTCTTAGTTCTTGTCATTAACAGTGATACCAAAGTGAGGGAGATATTTGTTACTGTTCTAACCCATACATCAGGTTTGGCTTCTTTCTCGTCCTGATGTCGATTATACCAGCACCTCAAACTGGTGGGAGATGACGTGGCAACACGAACGCTAGTGTCTCCGGATCACTGCATAACTTTTCCTTTTTCAAGAGGATGACTTTTTTTTTTCATTTGATGATTTACTACAACCACAAAGTATTACATCCAGATTGAGGCCTGTTAATTTTTTTATTAAAAATTATAACTAGAAATTTATAATTTCTAGCAGTACTCTCTTTTTATCTAGGAGCTTGGGAAAAAAAATCACTACACAAAGAACAGAAAGCAGATTGAAGTCCATGGTCTGGATATCAGTCTGATGGATCACCACAGATATCCTTGAAAAACCATGGACCCTTTCCCTTGGGTCCAACCTGAGATACAATCTTCCATCATGCCCCTCAAGTCCGAAATATGATATCTTTGGATTTAACTCAGAAAAATTATAATACTGAGATGGTTAATACTTGCTACCCATTTGAATAGATTTAGAATCACCGTGGAGATGTACCTTTATGTGTGCCAATGAAAATCTTTTCAGAAAAATTAGTAAAGTGTATAGAGGCACCCTGTTTGTGTATTACGATCCCAACTGGCAGGAGACCTGGATGGAAATAAAAGGGAGAATGTGAACTAAGCAGCAATGTCCATCACTGTCTTGCTCTTGACTGTGGAATCAATGTGAGGAGCTGACCCCAGGCTCTTGCTGCCTTAATTTACCCATGCCACCATCTTGTTAAGACTTCCCAGCCACGATGTACTGAATTCTCAAACAGGGCTCAGATAAACCCTACTTTCCATCCGTTGCTTTAATTAGATATATGGTCAAAGCTAATACAAATACTTAATTGTAAAATTTTAATCTCTATATGCATTCATTTTATATGTCCTTCATAGAAAACTAGTTTCCTATTTAATATAAACACAGCTGAAAATGTTGCTATTTACGCATCAGTGGACAGCCATTTTCAGTGCATTGTACAATGCATTTATTTGATTCTCAAAAAAACTGTATTAAATGTTTATATCTTCATTTTATACATGGTAAAATAAGGTGCTAGGTCAACGAGTGGTTTAATATTTTTCCCTGAATCAAAGGGCCATTGGGTGAAATATAAATGATTCAGACCTTAAATCACCAATGCTTCCAGCCTCCCAACCAAATGTCCTCCCTGAAAGGCCTGCTGACATTTGCATGTTACTCTATTCCATGGCTCTTCCTGACCTGGTTACTCCATTATATTTGCTAGCTCCTTACTTTTAGGACACATCTTATGAAGTTCTAAGAAAGGCCAAGCAAGCTCTCATCTACTTAACGCTTATATTGTAACTGTGTTGGAGTATCAGTTAGATTTGGTTGAACCACCTTAGAATATCTCTCCAGAAATACTCAGCAGCAGCTCAGAATGTTCTGCCGTTCTTTTTCCTCTGTGTATGTGGTCAACTTAGTTAAGTAGGAACTATTTCCCTACATGCCTTCCCTCCTGTGCTTTGTGATCAAGCTGGCCAATGGGATTTTTGTGTGAGTTTTAGAGGGATGAAACAAATTAACAGTCATGTTCTCTGGAAACAGGAGCTGCTGCATCTCTCACACGGTGTCTTAGACTGTATAATCTACTTGTTGGTACAAAGCAGCAACAAATTAAACTTCCATCAACCCTTTACCATCTATGTGATTTGTAGGCCACTATATATTAGATACATAATAAAAATTGTTATTTTTTCCCCAGAAGTCAGACTTATAACTGAATCAGATTCTGGGTGACAGCAAGAAATTTGTTAGCTTTACACAGAGGCTCTACTTTACTTTGATTCACACCCATTCTTCTTTTCCAACAATCTGTGGAATTGTCTTAGGGTTTTTGTTACTGGGAATTAAGTGTCATGACCATAAGCAACTTGACGAGGAAAAGGCTGTTTTAGTTTAAACTTTTAGATGGCATCTCATCACTGAGGGAGGTCAAGTCAAAAACTGAGGACAAGAACCTGGAGTCAGAATCTGATACAGAGGCAATGGAGGAATTCTAACTGGTGTCTCTTCACAGTAGAAAGTAAGACAAGGAGTATATGGAAGGGGCTGGAGGAAGGAAAGAGGAGGGGAAAATGATGTATTACATTATAATCTTAAAATTACCTAATCTCTCTCTATATATGTCTATACATACATATATACATGTCTATCAACAGATCTATCTACATATCTATATATGTAGATAGTATAGTTAATTTTAAGATTATCATAGATATAATTATCATTAAAATATTTAGCAAGACTACTTCTAATAGTTTTGCTTGAATGAGTATTCAAGGGTCTTCATAATCTCAAGTAGAACCACTGAATCTTACTATCATGCTGGGTGAAATAATAGATATAATCATGATTTCTTAAAGTCAATTTTCTCCCCAGAAATCATATAAGAACCTCTTTTCTTCTTTGCCAGGAAACTTGCATCACAGCACATTTCTTCACTCAGGCATGAGACATGATGTATTATAATGTATAATGTCTGGGATGTGCAAATACTAAGTTTTTCAGCACTCTTGTCTATGCTGAATAAGCCTCACAGGCTCATCATCATGATTGAAGTAATAAGGTCCCATGTAGGGTTGAACTAAAAATGAATAAATTTGGGAAAAAAGACAATGTTCTTAGCTTTTATGTAAAGGTACTTGATAAATACATGTCTCTACATTCTGGTCATTATACTCTGACATTCCATTTTAAAGTTCACAAAGCAATTAATAACCGAACAGCTAAATTATTTTACATCCTGATTTCCAATTTTGTAGAAGGCAATGAAATCTTCATTGCTTCTGTATTATTAGTATGAATATCTACAAACTGGGTCATATTTCATATCAATAATTTAATTCAACAGCACTATAAAGTGAAACTTATTTTTCATTCTATCTTTTCCTGAAATTTGCAATAATGATTTACAAAGAACATTTGCTAGTAGCCAGATTTGTGTTTTCCTTCTTTTTTTAAAGAATATCACTCTTGAACATCCCATTTACTTCTCAATAATCATGGAATTTGCTGGTCATGTCACACCATGAAAGAAGTTTTAAGAGAGTACAGTGCTCTTTACATTTTATTTGTGTGTTACTATCTCTCATCCTAAAATACACTGATATTATTAAACATTGTGTGATAGCACTAATTTTATCTACCTACTAAAATTTTATGATTTATCAAATTCATGCATACATTTTTATAAAATTATTTGACAATAGATATTTAACTACTGGCATGCATTCAATGAAATAATGAAATCTCCTGTGATATATATATATGTTTTTTTCACTATTTCCTTTACAATTACATCTGTATGATTTCTATCCATAATGGATTTTGTCCCATTGTTAGGTAAAATTTTCGTTAATTTCTTAAATTCCTGGATATTTATAGCACCTGCTGTCTCTTCTTAGGCATTAACTATTGTTACAAACATGGTGAGAGTCCTTGTGAGTCCTGTAACTTCCTGAGTTTCCTGAGTCTTGTAAGGTGGCTGAGTCTTTGTGATCAAATGCTGTATGCCTTCTGATCCAATGCATTCAGTTGGTCAGGCTTCTATCATACTGCATAAGGGTCTGTGGTAATTTGAATAAGAATGGTCTCAGTAGTTTCATAGGATTGAATGTTTTGTACTCGGTTTGTGGACCATTTCAGGAGAATTAGAAGGTGTGGCCATGTTGGAGGTTAGTCACTGGAGATGCATTTTCAGGTTTCAAAAGCCCATTTCAGTTCAGACTCCCCCCTTCACTGTTTCCTACAAACAAATCCAAAGGTTACCTCTCCGCTATTGTTTCAGCAACCTGGTGCCTGCCTTCTCCCCACGCTTCCTGCCCTCCTGAGCATGGACTCACCCTCTGAAACTGTAAGCAAACTTACAATTAAGTGCTTTCTTTTATAATTTGCCTTGTTCATGGTGTCTCTTTACAGAAATAGGAGAGCATCTAAGACAGGGCTTCTATAATTAAGTACCATGTATTGGGTAAGTTCCAAACATGTTCCAAGTATTGGAGGTTGAAAAGTCAGTGTCTGTACACTCAGGGTCTCACTTTTCATAAAAGATTCCTCCGTGCTCGGTACTGACCTGGTAGGAGTAGAGACTGAGCCCCATGTGACTCTTTTAAAGGTACCTATATCATTCATGAAGCTACATCTCATGCTCCAATTATCACTTAAGAGCATTTCATTGTTATTTGGCATTGAGGACCTGGCTTCGGTGCGTGTTTTGTGAGGGACAGAAAACTTCAGAGCATAGTAATTATCTTTTCCCAGGTGTTCATGTAGTATTTATGTAATTCATAGTAAAAGTGGGATGCTTTGTTTTCTGTCGTCGTTATATTAAATCTGGCTTTCCCCTTCATGTCTGGAGTGTAAACTGGTTGGCTAGGCCATCTAGAGCTAGGAGCACATTGCTTCCACGTGTAGTCTGAGCCTCCGTACTGTAGGCTCGCTGACAACATGGGATTTAATGGCTTCAAGCTTCATGTTTTGTAACTGATTACTCCTGACTACTTCTAAATATTTCAAAGGGACAGAGTGGAAACTGAAGTTCTGGTGACCTAACATTTGAAGTGATTGAACATCAGAAGTCCTTAGCTTCTTGCTTTTCAAATACCGGATTAAGATCATTTCACACAAACCAGAAAAATTAGTCTCTCCCTGTTAATGGGGAGAAAACTGGAGGTTGTTGCTATATTTTCTTTGCTTCCCATACAGGTATATTCCTGAAACCTAAAAACAAATAACCTCAGTGCTACTAAATTGTTTATGACTAAGGGTTGACAAGGTTAGGTTTTCTAATAAATATTCATAACAACGTTTCCTTTATTTTTCCTAAAATGTATCTTAGTTTACTTTAATAAACTGTTATACTTTAAGTCAGTTGAAATCTTAATACCATTTCCACATAAGTAAGTTTACACTACAATTTGGCTGGGATATCTTTCACATATTTCTAAATGACACTCAAAAATATAGCACTTCTGATCTCTCTCGTGAACATTTTCAATGCAATATCCACAATAGTGTCAATAAAAACCAATGAGAGTAGAAATGTACTGGGGAATCAAAACTGATAAAGTTTTTAAAATGCTAACTTATCTCATTGATCTTAGAACTTTACGAAATGGGACAACATGTAATGAATAAAATGGCTTAAAATTTCATCACAGAAAGAAAAGCAATATGAAAATTAATGAGAAATAAAAATTTGAAAGACAATGTTTTAAGAGAGACTAACGCTATAAATGAGAAAAGTTTAAGAAAAATAGCTAATGTAAAATTTATGTTAAAACTAAGTTTAAAAAGAACAATGCATTAATGAATATATTTATTTAAAATATCAATTTAATTAGAGAGATATATATGAAATATAAAAGTTAATCATGACATATATAGTAGTTACCAAATGTGGTTCTATTTTCACTATCAAAATGAACACAGACATGATAAAACTCCTTTGAAACTTTCCTGTTTAGGATTTATGTTATCATTTATTTTTAAATATGTACATATATATATATATTTGATTAAGTACTATATATATTATATACTCTTACAAATAATTATTTTTTAAGTTTGTAATATATTAGTACATTTAGCATGTCGATATATGCTTTATAAAAACACATATATATGTGAGTACCAAAATCCATACATGTAATATCCAATATTTCATATAATGTATTAAGAATAAAATATTAAATATAAAATAATTTAATACTTTATAATTATAATGTCAGCTTTAGTACATGTGAATGGTTAACAAAGAAACATTCTAAAACTAAACTGTTCTTTCAAATTTCCATACATGGACGTAAGGCATTAATTATAATTACTTTCACTCTCTGTTCTCTCCATCCAGTACCCTCCAACTTCCCTTTCTCCGTGCAAGTCTTCTTCTCATGTTCATGTTTTTCTTGTTGCTTTGTGACCCACTGAGTGTAACCAAGATGGCCACATGGAAATGGAACTATTAGAGTGTGATAGACTCAAAACATATGGCTGGGATGTTATAGGTGCTGAAGGGGGCAGACAACTACTTCTGTGTCAGCAAAAGAATAACCCATGGTGAACAATGCTGTGGGGAACTTTGAGAGGGGCTTCAGAGAAAAGGGGGATTTTTACCTCATGTGCATTTTGTCTCCTAGATTGTTCTTGGATTTGATTCCTTGCCTCCTGTGACAAATATTTACATTCAATTCCTAAGATGTGGTTACACCTGTCGGGTGTGAGAACATAGTTACAGAACCCAATCTGGTTAGTGACCCCTGAATCTGGATATGACCTCTGCCTTGATCTGTGCCTTGATATAATCCATAATACATACCAGCCAATTCTGTTTAAATTGATTTGTTGTGAGAAAGTTCTGGGAAAGGGGTGCTCTGTTTATACTTAGTATGTGCTTATTGGTGCTTATGTGCATGTTTTGTGAACTGAAACAACCTTTCTTGAATCACTGTTTCTTTTGTTATTCATGTATAAAAGGATACCAAACTCAAGTAAGTTAGTCTATAGCATTAGACTGTAGTCTGTCCCATTCTTTTAGATCCTCAGATTCCAGGTCATGCACAGTTCAGCACAGGTTGGCTGAAAAGCTGACAATGCTCCTGTTCTGCTAAGTGTACTTGGTATTAATTGTCTTCTAAACATTTCTCTTCATACCCAATGGATAGTTGGTTTTAGAAACAGGAGAAAGTTCTGGCAGGTTGGTTCAGGAAAGGAGCTGGCACAAAACTACTGTTCAAGTGAGCTGTGGTAGTAGAAGAGCCTTATAGCAGCAGAGGCACCAAGCATGCCTGAAGGAAGGCTCTCGAAACTACATGCATGGAAGCCTTGAGGAGAATATAGGCTTCCTTCTAACCTGGAAAGCTTCACTCAAACAGAAAGCTGAAAGGAAAAGGAAAAGACATAGCTGCAGTAGACTGGATGAGAGAACTATATTACTTTTATATCCAATCAGGGGCTGGCAGGAAACTTTTCACTGTCTGATTTGTTTTGGGGTAGCTGATGTGCTGGCAAACATGAGAGAATGAGGTACTGGGTAAGACTTCAAATTGGGACTGATACAAACCACAGCACAACCATCTTTTTTTTTTTGAGGATAAAATTTTTTATTGTTATTAAAGAAAAATGAACTGCACTTCATTCCCTAGAGATGATAACCTGGGTCTTACTAAAACTGTAAGATTATTGTAGAAGATTATAGTAATAGCTCAGTCATTTCATGATAAAACTCCATATATCCTTGTCTACTGCTACTGTAATGCACCAATGCACTATTATTGTAGAGGTTTATTGAGCTTGAGCCCCTGCATATAGCTTTCAACTCCCCTGCTGCCTGCCTTCACCTTCCTGTACTGTGTTTGTTTGTTTGTTTGTTTTATTGGATGTTTTATATATTTACATTTCAAATGTTATCCCCATTCCTGGTTTTCCCTCCAGTTCCCCACTCTCCCATCACCCTCCTCCTGCTTCTTTGAAGATGCTCCCCCTCCCACCCACCTTATTAACCCTCTATGTTAAAGAGAAGGCATTGGAGTGGAATGGAGCCTGATTTCTTTAGACTTCAAGATACGGCAGCTTATAGTTACTAGTGTCTTAAAGGGTCATGCATTTGCCCTATTTATTAGCCATTTGTTTCTCAAATGCATATGAGTTTGGAAAAGAAAACTATTTATATAGTAGGTTGAAAAGTAAATTTTACATATGAGTCTGTTTTCTTGTTATTAGAGAAAAACAAAGAGATATAAATGTGCCTCTTGTATTTATGCTTATCCAAAGCTTTCTCTACAGAGAAGCTCTGGAAATATTGAGTCCCCAGAAGTAATGAACATTTCTATCATGGTATTTGCATGGCTTCCTCTAATTGAAGGATGTTGAGCTCTTTGGAGAAGTATTTGATTCTAGGTCAGGGGAAGGAAATCTGCAGGATGACTCGGCCATCTTTCATTCCTGAAAGGTAAAGAATTTCTTTTAAAAGGATGGTGATGCACAAGAGAGGGCATTGGAGATCAAAAGAGCTCCACTGGCCAATCTAAAATGCCTGGAGCAAAAAAAGTAAATATGTGATAACCCATCCTGTCTAACAAAATGAACAAACCTTCGATATACAGTACCAGATTTCAGTCCAGAGAATGGCATGACTAATCCCCTTGTCCAACAGATATGCATGAAAACTGAAAAAAAAATGTTAAGAAAGTTGTCAGTTCAGCATTATAGAATAAATCCAATTAGTAGAGAAAAAATATTTAAATTAAAATTTTCTATTCTAATAACATAGAAATAATTCTCAGTTTTAAGACATCATGCTATACTTATGTAAAATTTAGGAGAGCTTACCAGATATGTGTATAGTGTCAGAGCATCCCCTGCCATCTTATTACTAGTACAGAGTGCAGAACTAGCAGTTTTACAGAGGACAAACCTGGGGCACACTATAGTGACAAACTGGTGCTGTTTGTTTAATTTCCCCAGTTACAGTTATATGCTCTTGGATGAGATGGTGAAACAGCTGTAAGTACACACCACTGATTTAATAATGTGAAAATATTAGATGAGATAAACCTAATTGTAAAAATTATCTTGGGAGAAAGAGGTAATGGTAAAGAACATGGAGATGGAACAGATGAGTATGTGTCTGTGTGTGTGTGTGGGGGGGTGCGCATGCGTGTCTGTGCACGTATTTATGCAGATCCATGGGCAGAGAAAGCACACACACACAGTTAGTTGGGGCCGTGCAGAAAAATTTATCCCTGAGGTTAGCTTGGATCCCTCCAAACAGGAAGGATGAGAAAAACCATTTTCTCTTCTTACTAAAAAAAAAATCAAAAAAATTATTTTTGTAACTTTAGATGTGAACTTTCCTTCTCTACTTCGTTCTTAAAATTATCCTATTTTTCAAGATTACTTAGAATCATTTTCTTTTAAACTTGTAAAGATTGCCTTTAGATGTCTCAGAGGCAGACAGAGAAATCACCAAACATTAGCAAAAAGCTCGCTCATTTTCTTTCTTTTCTGACTTCAGAAGGTGAATTGAAAGTTACCTTCAAGTGAATATTCACTTTCAACATCAAGGCCCAGTAACAGAATTTGAAACTGGAATAGATTGTATTTAATTAGTGCTAAGTTCTTCAAGGGCTTCTGGTCCTTTTGGTAAAGATTTAATGAAAATAGTGTTAGACTGAAGAATTTGGGTAGTTTAAGTTTCATAAGTAACTGCTCAATTATTAAGACTTTACATGATCCCTGAGTAAGAATGAATAATTTCCTCATGTACTAGTTCATGCCCACTTCAGAAAATATGGTACCTATGATATGGCATCAAATTCCCATCCTTCATTTGGTAAATAAACCTGATATCATTTGCTAGAATTTACATGCAAATCTAGGACAAATATACATATCTAATGAAAAAATTATAGTCTTGGATAATTCCTTTTCCAATTCTTCAATTTATTTTTAAATGACATACAGAACCTAAAAATGTACGTGTCAATGTTGGCTATATTTGATATTCCATGGCTAATTCAGCTTAAATATACTTATCTTCTCAGACCGTCAACATTTCTTTTTTTCTATATTGCTTTGCTTTGTTTTTTAAATGTGGGGTCTCTTGTATACCAGACTGGCCTCAAATTTACTATGTAGCAAAAGCTGACCTTAAACTTCTTGTATTCCTATACTTAGTAACATCATTACTCCCATTCAATATTAAATCCTAGAACTGATTTTCTCCTTGTATGAAATATACCATATGATATACTTCACATGTACATGGCATGCTTCACATGGTACAAAGTCTCAAAAACATTGTAGTCTTCTTCAATTTCTTTCATTGATGTTTTACAGTTCTTGCAATCTCGATTTTGTACATTGGTTTAATTTCTTTCCAGTATGCATTTTTTTAGCTCCTACAAATGGATTATTACTTTCTTCATTAAAAAACACTACCTGTTTTTACATACTACTTTCTAACTTGAAAATGTATTGAATTCATTCAGTAATTCTACTATTTTGGAACATGATGCATTGGAGATTTGCTCTATATAAAATCATGCCTTCTTCAAACAAGATTACGTGTTTTATTTTTCTAATTTGGAAGACATTTCTTTCTCTTTTTTTAAATATTATTTTTCATTAAAAATTTATTTAGCTTCTGAATTGTTCTTGCAACCAGCTTTATACTCCATGAATGTTCATGTCTACAATATTTATTTTTTCTTTTTTAATTTTATTTTCTATATTCTTTGTTTACATTCCAAAGGCTTTCCCCTTTCCCAGTTCCCCCCCTCCACCATACCTCAAAGGAGGAATGGATACAGAAAATGTGGTATATTTATACAATGGAATACTACTCAGCAATTAAAAATAATGAATTCATGCAATTTGTAGGCAAATGGTTAGATCTGGAAAATATCATCCTAAGCGAGTTAATTCAGTCACAAAAGAATACACATGAAATGCAATCACTGATAAGTGGATATTAATGAGCCCAGAAGCCCTAAAAACTCAAGGCACAATTAGCAAGTCAAATGATTCCCAAGAAGAAGAAACGAGAGGACCCTGGGCCTGAAAAGATTGGATCCAGTTTTGTATTTCTTTGTCTTGACCAATGGTTCTGGTGAGGACTTCCAGCACTATGTTGACAAAGTGGTACAATTAGGCAACTTGGTCTTGATGTAGATCCTAGAGAGAAGACTTTTTGCTTTCCTGTACTCAGTATAATGTTAGCTGCTGACCTGTCAAAAATACCTTTCATCATGTTGAGGTATACTTCTTAGTGACCAATGCCTTTTTTATATGAGAAAAACAGAGCATACTGAAAAGATAGACTATGATAGTTTATTTAGACAAGATAATTAATAAGTCTATTCTTATAATGTTTAACTTACAATATCTACCTCTAATTTGTATTTCAACATCTGCCTAATTTATAAATTGATAAATATAAATGTGAATAGGTAAATAATTCCATTATTTATATAGTTTAAAGAATACCATACCTGGGTAGCTTCTTAGTTTAGACTGTTCCATCTCTATGAATACACAGTTTTATTTTTGTTCCAAATCCAACATAATCTTAGCACATGATTATTCATACTTTGAGAATAAATGACAGGCTTAATTAAATGTTTGCATCCAGCAACACTTTTAGGGGAAACCCAGTTAAATATGGGACAAAAGTTATCTGTTTAGTCATCACAAATAAGTCACTTTTTTCTTTTACTTAAAATAGTCTTTTCTCATGCAATATGTCCTGATAATAGTTACCCCTCCTTTTACGTCACCCAGTTTCTTCCCACCTCCCCCTGCCCTCTTCCCACTGGATCCACTTACTGTCCACCTCTCATTAGAAAAGCACAGCCTTCTAACAGATAACAGCCAAACATAATAAACTAAAATATAATGAGATAAAGCAGAACTTTTCATGTCATATTTTTATAAATCAATCCAACAGGAGGATAATAGTCCCAAGAGCAGACATAAGTCAGAATCCCACTCATTTTCATAGTCAGGAATACCATAAAAATATTAATCTAATAGCTATACTATATATAAAGAAGACCTGGCACAGACCCACGTAGGCCCTGTGCATGCTGCTTCAGTCTTTATGAGCTTATACATATCTTGCTTAGTTGATTTAGAGAGCCTTGTTCTCCTTGTGTCTTCCATCCCCTCTGACTCTTTCCACTCCCACATCTGTTGAATTCCCTGAGCTCTGAGGGGAGGACTTTGATGAAGACTTCTGGTTTATACAGTCTCTATATAGAATCTGACTGTGAGTTTCTGCAACTGCTGCCATAGGAAGCCTCTCTGATGATGCCACTGGTCTAGGATTATAGCAGAATATCACTAGAAACCATTTTATTCAATCTTTTTTTTTTTTTGCTAGTCTTGTTTGCATCTATCCTAGGTCTCTGTGCTATCTAGTCTGTGGCTCTCTGTGACCCAAGAAGACTCAGGTTCCTTTTGTGAAGAGGCCCTTAAGTCAAATCAGACATTGCTTGTCTATACCCACAAGTTCTGTAACATTTCCTACCATATTTCCAGGTCAAAGGTTTCATATCTGAGTTGGTGTTCATGTTTGTTTCATTAATGTGCAGAGAACCTTCTCAGACTAAAGAGACTGGGATGTAGGGGTGAAGGCTTCATGTAGGAGCCAGCTTGAATTTTCTCCATAGTTAATGAATTGCATGGGGTTGTCATCAACGATGGGGTCCATTGTCCGTTTACATAGAACAACCCTTTGCCGTAGCAATAGCCTGAGTCATTTAGGGATTTCTATTTGATACACCATGGCTAACAACTCAATTAAATGCAATATAACTGGAAGCCTTGCTTGGCTATCAGAGATGGCCTGTTAAGAATTTATATCTCCACAAGTAGGAGTTATCAATATGATCCCCTTCATAGAATCTAGCAAGTTTCCACAGCACTAGATTCTATACTACTCCCCCAAATGTGCCTTAGATAGAGTCATCAATCCCTGTACACTCTCCTTCTATCCCATCTCTTTCCCCTGTATGATCCTTGTGTATCTGTCCCTACCTGCCCCAAGTCTGTCCCTTTAATCTCTTCTATTTCACCATCCCAGGTAGATATATGCATCCCCCATAGACCCTTCATCTTTACCTAACCTTTTTAGGCCTGTGGATTATATCTTGGTTATCATTTACTTAATGGCTAATATCTCCTTACAATTGTATACATACCACATTTGTCTGTCTCGGTCTAGGCTATATATATATATATATATATATATATATATATATATATATATATACAGGATGATTTTATTAAAGTTCCATCCATTTGCCTGTAAGTGTCATGACATTACTTTTTAACATTTTACATTATTTGCGTAAATGTACCACATTTTGTTCATCCATTCTTCCATTGAGGGACATGTAAGTTGTTTCCAGTTTCTGGCTCTTAAGAATAAAGCCACAATAAACATGACAGAGAAAGTGTCCTTGTGGAATGGCATACTTTTTTGGGTACGTGCTCGAAAGTGGTACAGCTGGGTCTTGAGGTTGAGCAATTCTCAACTTTCTGAGAAACCATCATATTGATTTCTGCAGTGGCTACTCAAGTTTGCCCTCCTATAAGCAATGGAAGAATGTTTCCCTTGCCCCTCATCCTTGTCAGCATGAGTTCTCACTTGTGTTATTGATTTTTAGCCATTCTCACAGGTGTAAAATGAAATCTGAAAGTAGTTTTGATTTGCATTTCCCAGATAGCCAAGGTGTTGAACATTTTTAAAGGTGTTTTCAGCCAATAGAGAGATTTCTCTATTGAGAACGCTCTCCTAGGATATGTACTAAATTTTTAAGTTGGATTACTTGAGTCTTTGATACCTAGTTTCTTGAGTTCTTTATATATTTTGGATGTCAGAGCTCTATCAATTGTGGAGATGGTGAAAATCTTCCAATTCTGTAAGTTGCCACTTTTTCCAATTGACAGTGTCCTTTACCTGCTAGTTCTTTTCTGTTTCATAAGGTTCCATTTATTAATTGTGGATCTTAGCACCTGAGCTATGAGTGTTCTGTTCAGAAAGCCATCTCCTATACTCATGTGTTCAAGGCTATTCCCCACTTTCTCTTGTATCAGGCTTAGTGTTTCTGGTTTTATGTTAAAGTCTTTGATCCACTTGGACTTGAGGTTTCTGCAGGTTTATAAATATGAATCTATTTGAATTCTTCTACATGTAGACACCCATGACTAGAACTAATTGTAGAAGATGGTATTTTTTTCCAGTGTGGACTTCCCACTTCATTATAAAAAAATCAGGTGTCTATATTTGTGTGGGTTTATACCTAGGCCTTCAATTAAAATCCATTGATCAATGTGTCTGTTTTCCTGTAAATATCAAGCAGTTGTTATTACTATGCTCTGTGGTACAGTTTGAAGTTTGAAATGGTGACACCTCTGGCAGTATTTTTATTGTTCAGGATTGTTTCAACTACTGTGAGTTTTTTATTTGTCTATAGTTAAGTTGAGAATTGTCCTTGCCAGGTCTATAAAAAGTGTATTAGAATTTTTTGAAGTTTTTTTTTAATTTTGTATATTTGTTTACATTCCAAAGGCTTTCCCCTTTCCCAGTTCCTCCCTCTCCATATGTCCCATATGTCCTCTTCCACCCCACCCCACCCCCTGCCTATTCCCCAATCACCACCCCACCATTTCTCTGCTCTATTCTGGTACTCTCCTACAAAACTGGATCCAGTCCTTTCAGGACCAGGGTCCTCTCCTTCCTTCTTCGTGGGAATCTATTGATTTGCTAATTGTGCCTTGAGTATTCAGAGCTACTTGGCTCATTAATATCCACTTATCAGTGATTGCATTTCATGTGTATTCTTTTGTGATTAGGTTACCTCACTTAGGATGATATTTTCCAGATCCAACCATTTGCCTACAAATTGCATGAATTCATTATTTTTAATTGCTGTGTAGTATTCCATTGTATAAATATACCACATTTTCTGTATCCATTCTTCCTTTGAGGGACATCTGGGCTTCTTCCAACTTCTGGCTATTATAAATAAGGCTGCTTGAGTTGATTTTATAACCAGCTACTTTGCTGAAGTTGTTTATCAGCTGTAGGAGTTCTCTGGTGGAGTTTTTTGGGTCTCTTAAGTAAACTATCATGTCATCTGCAAATAGTGATAGTTTGACTTTTTCCTTTCCAATTTGTATCCCTTTGACTTCCTTATGTTGTCTAATTGCTCTCGCTAGAACTTCAAGTACTATATTGAAAAGATATGTAGAGAGAGGGCAGCCTTGTCTAGTCCCTGATTTTAGTGGGATTGCTTCAAGTTTCTCTACATTTATTTTGATGTTGGCTACTGGTTTGCTGTATATTGCTTTTACTATGTTTAGGTATGGGCCTTGAATTCCTGTTCTTTCCAGGACTTGTAGCATGTAAGGATGCTGAGTTTTGTCAAATGCTTTTTCAGCCTCTAATGAGATGACCATGTGTTTTTTTTTTCTTTTAGTTTGTTTCTGTAGTGGATTACATTGACGGATTTCCATATAAGTCATCAAAAGACACACTGAAGGTCACTTCTTGCTGGTCAAAGGGAAAATCCTCCAAGAAGAATTCTCAATACTGAACATCTATGCTCCAAATGCAAGGGCACCATCATTCCTAAAAGAAACTTTACTAAAGCTTAAAGCACACATTGCACCTAATACAATAATTGTGGGCGACTTCAACACCCCACTCTCCTCAATGGACTGATCAGGAAAGCAGAAACTAAATAGGGACACAGTGAAACTAATTGAAACTTTGGACCAATTGTACTTAACAGATATATATATATATATAGAACATTTCATCCTAAAGCAAAAGAATATATGTTTTTCTCAGCACCACATCGTACCTTCTCCAAAATTGATCATATAATTGGTCACAAGACAGATGTCAACAAATACAAGAAGATCGAACTACTCCCATGCCTCCTATCAGATCACTATGGAGTAAGAGTGGTGTTCAATAGCAACAAAAACGACAGAAAGCCCACATACACATGGAAACTGAACAATACTCTACTCAACAACACCTTAGTCAAGGAAGAAAGAAAGAAAGAAACCAAAGACTTTTTAGAATTTAATGGAAATAAAGGTACAAGCTACCTAAATCTATCGGACACAATGAAAGCAGTGCTAAGAGGAAAACTCATAGCCCTGAGTGCCTCCAAAAAGAAACTGGAGAGAGCACACATTAGCAGCTTTACAGCACACCTGAAAGCCCTGGAACAAAAACAAGCTAATTCACCCAGGAGGAGTAGAAGACAGGAAATCATCAAACTAAGGGCTGAAATCAATCAAGTAGAAATGAAGAGAACCATACAAGGAATCAACAAAACCAAGAGCTGGTTCTTTGAGAAAATCAACAAGATAGATAAACCCTTAGCCAGACTAACCAAAGGACACAGACAGTATCCAAATTAACAAAATTAGAAATGAAAAGGGGGATATAACAACAGAAACTGAGGAAATTCAAAAAAATCATCAGATCCTACTACAAAAGCCTATACTCAACACAACTGGAGAATCTGGAGGAAATGGACAATTTCCTAGACAGATACCAAATACCAAAATTAAATCAGGATCAATTAGATCAGCTAAACAGCCCCATAACCCCTAGAGAAATAGAAGGGGTTATAGAAAGTCTTCCAACCAAAAGAAAGTACGGGACCAGATGGTTTTAGTGCAGAATTATACCAGACCTTCAAAGAAGATCTAACACCAATACTCCTCAAACTATTCCACAAAATAGAAACAGAAGGAACACTGCCCAACTCGTTCTACGAATCCACAATTACACTGATACCAAAACCACACAAAGATCCTACAAAGAAAGAGAACTACAGAGCAACTTCCCTTATGAATATTGATGCAAAAATACTAAATAAAACTCTTGCCAACTGAATCCAAGAACACATTAAAACGATCATTCACCATGATCAAGTAGGCTTCATCCCAGGGATGCAGTGATGGTTCAATATATGGAAATCCATCAATGTAATCCACTACATAAACAAACTAAAAGAAAAAAAACCACATGGTCATCTCATTACATGCTGAAAAAGCATTTGACAAAATTCAGCATCCTTTCATGCTAAAAGTCCTGGAAAGAACAGGAATTCAAGGCCCATACCTAAATATAGTAAGAGCAATATACAGCAAACTAGTAGCCAACATCAAAATAAATGTAGAGAAACTTGAAGCAATCCCACTAAAATCAGGGTCTAGACAAGGCTGCCCTCTCTCTACATATCTTTTCAATATAGTGTATTAGAATTTTTATGTGGCTTGCACTGTCTCTGTAGATTGCTTTTGGTATGATGAGCATGAAAAATCTTCCCATTTTCTGAAATCCTCAAATTCTTTCTTCAAAGACTTGAATGTTTTGTCATAGAAGTCTTTCAGCTGCTTGTTTAGAATTATCCCAAAATATTTCAGATTATTTAAAGCTATTATGACATGTGTTGTTTCCATGATTTCTCTCTCAGCCCTTTCATATTTATATACAGGAGGGCTACTGATTTTCTTCAATTAATCTTGTATTCAGTCACTTTGATGAAAGTGTTTCACAGGTATGGGAGTTCCCTGGCAGAATTTTTAGAATCACTTATGTATATTATCATATAATCTGCAAATAACAATAGTTTGAATTTTGTCTCTCCAATTTATTCAGTTAAACAATTCAGTTAATTCTTCAGTTGTCATATTGCCCTATGTAAAACTTCAAGAACTATATTCAATAGAAATGGAATGGACAACTTTGTCTTATTCCTGATTTTAGTGGAATGGCTTTGAGTTTCTCTCCATTGAATTTGATGTTCAATATAAGCTTGCTGTAAATTGCCTTTACTATGTTTAGTGTTTGGGTATATCCTTTGTATCCTGACTCTCGTCAGGACTTTTTTCAATGAAGGAGTGTTGAATTTTCTCAAAATTTTTTTCTTTGTGTTGGTTTCTTTGTGTCTAGTTTATTGATTTCAGCTCTGCATTTGATTATTTCCTGATACCTAGTCCTCTTTTATGTGGTTACTTCTTGTCCTAGAGCTTTCAGGTCTGTTGCTAATTTGCTAGTTTCAGATCTTTCCAATTTTTTTATGTAGGCACTTAGTGCTATGAACACCCTTTTCGAACTGCTTTCATTGTATCCTATAACTTTCTATATGCAGTGCATTTATTTTCATTGAGTTATAGAAAGTCTTAATTTCTGTCTTTATTTCTGTTTTTGCCAATTTTTTCATTCAACAGAAAGTTGTCCAGTTTCTATGATTCTGTAAGCCTCCTATTGTTGATATCCAGGTTTAGGCTCTCATGGTCTGATAGTATATAGGGAGTTATTTAAATTTTCTTATATCTGTCGAGATCTGCATTGTGTCAGATTATGTGGTCAGTTTTGAAGGTAGTTCCATGAGGTGCAGAAAAGAAGGTATATTTTTTGTGTTTGATAGGAATGTTCTGCAAAGATGTTACATCTATTTGGTTTACAACATCAGTTTGCCAGCATTTCTCTGTTTAGTTTTTTGTTTGTTTTTTGTTTTGTTTTGTTTTGTTTGGATGATCTACCTGTTGGTGAAAGAAGTGTATTAGTTAATCCTGAAATTAATGAAAGACTAGTTCCACAGTTTTGAGCCAAATTTATAGCAATCGTTACTTAAATTCTAATCAGTTCCACTACTGGGTTCTCAGGAAATGCCAGAGGTTTAAAAAGGCAAATTTTCATATTTCTCATAAGGTCCAATTAGGGGCAAGCCAACCCCCTCACATATTTTCTGCCTACATGTCTCCTACCTACAAGTGATCAAGCACATCTGGTGTAGTTGGTTCAAACAAACTTGTTTGGTGAAGTAAAAACATGTATCTTGCTATTTCTATAACTAGCTATTTCTATTTATTTCTCTAACTAGTTATTTCTATAACTTGCTGTTTCTAGAAGTATAACTCCCAGCTTTCCAGGTAGTTACATTGTCCTTGGACAAACAGGTTAATTTTGGTTCTCATATTTCCCTGTTCAGTTGTATCTTGAGATAAATCCTTAGCTCTGTGATGGATACCTGTTTATATTGTAATATAATAGCCATCAGCTTAATGGTATCCAGACAGTAAACAGAATGATCAAGGCCCAGTGAAGACTGATGTTGGTTACTATCTAAAAGTAGCCTGGGGGATGGATGCCAGTCACTTATTTCATGTATCATAATCAGTAGACTCAGATTATAAGTCTGAATAGTTTGTAAAGAAATAATAATTTTCTCTAAAGTTGTATAATACATTTTGTTCTCCATAAAGCAAGTCAAGTGACCTATCATATTGTAGAACTATTTTATTAGTGAATCTACCTGTTGATAACCCTGGGCCCACTTTTCTAGTATGTCAATTGTCACTATAGCTAGCCATGTTGTCCTCTATGCCAGGGAATTTTAGTATGTTGGGGGACAAGGGAGAGCATATTCTCTTATGTAATTACTTCTGACTGAAATTAGGATGTTGTTGTCAGGGCGCAGGAAGACTGGAATGCTAGTCAAAGACTGGACAATGGAGCGTTCATCAGAAGCATCTCACAAGTTGACCCAGCTAAAGGGCCAGGGAGCAATCCCATCAGCTGGGCTAGGTCACATCAGCTTCCAGGAAGGCCAGCGCTCAGCAGTTTTCAGTGCACAGCTGATCTCTGGGTGTTATCTGTCAGCCAAGTGTAAATCTGCTGAGACAAATATAGACTAGGGACAGAAGTTAAAGTTTAGAAACTTAAAGGAAAAACTTACATCTGGAACTTTCAGGCTCATAGTCATAGTACTGGCAGGGGGAAGGAGTCCCAATACCAGGGAAGACATTTCACACTTGGGAATAGGAAAGTGTGGGGTCTTGGGCTGTACTAACTTGGGTCCCATCTAATCTAGGAGCTGTGGATTCAAGTCTCATAATTTCTTCAATTCCCTGAAGCTTACATGAAATTTTAGTTTTGAAAAGATTTAGATATGTTTGCATTATTATTGTTTGTAATCTGTACTGAAATCTATATTGTAGAATAATCAGCTAGCGGGTATCTGTAAAAAATAACTGGAATAGACTCATGCCCTTGAGTCCAAGCCAAAGCTACAGTTTTGAGTTTAAAAGAACCAACATTTTATTCTCTGTCTGGAGACCTAGCTATATAGAATGGACAGAGGTTTTGTTTTGTTTTGTTTTGTTTTTTGTTGTTTTTTTGTTTTTTGTTTTTGTTTTCTAGCTGATGAGAAGCACCTATAAGTGTATACTTAGAAAACAACCAAAGGGATTTTAAAATCCTGAGCTTGGAACTGAGAATTCCACTGACCAATGTTAAAACTTTCAACTTTTGAAATATTAGTATAACAATAGTATCGAAGGAAAAAACTAAATCATCTCCCCTTATTTATATACCTTATATCATTTTTATACCTTTATGATTTACACAGATGTTAAATCCCCATCTTTTAATCACTTATCAGTGACATGGCTAGTTATTATTGAGAGCAGTCATTGTAACGCATGTTTTCGTTAGTAAAAAGTTGCACCTGAAACCTGTTTATCCTTTAATATGAAGCCTCTTAGTAAGGCAAAACCGCCTTTCTTTTCCTAAGAAGGGAACCAGAAGCTCTAGATAAAATAATAAGGTGCCTGCAGCTTTGGGGGAAGGATCTGGCTGCCTGCTGATGCTGAGCTGACAAAGCTTCAGTTTATCCTAGCCTTCAGTACCATCAGAGATCTGGAAAGGATAAATTATAGTATGGAGTATATTCAAGGGGTTATGTATCAATTGAAATGACAGAGACTAGTACATTACCTAAACAGTCATCACAGACCCCTTGGTCTCTGTATTAGTCTGGGTTCTCTAGAGTCATAGAACATATGGGCAGTCTCTATGTAGTTAGGGAATTTGTTGATGACTTACAGTCTGTAGTCCAACTCCCCAACAGTAGTCAGCAGCAGCTGTGGATGGAAGTCCAAGGATCTTGCAGTTGCTCAGTCCCACGAGGCAAGCCAGCAAGGAAGAATGAGTCTTCCTTCTTTCAATGTCCTTATATATGTCTCCAGTAGAAGGTGTAGCCCAGATTAAAGGTGTATGTATCCACGCCTTTAATCCCAGATGATCTTGAACTAGAATCCATAGCCATAATCTGGGATTAAAGGTGTATGTCTCCATGCTTTTAATCCCAGATGATCTTGAACTGGAATCCATAGCCACCATGCTTCAAGATCTCCATGCTAAGTCCAGGTCAAAAACTTATATCTCTGAGTCTCCAGATTAGGATCATAGGTGAGCCTTCCAATTCTAGATTGTAGTTCATTCCAGATATAGTCAAGTTGACAACCAGGAATAGCCATTACAGTCTCCATCACTCCGTTTTGAGGGCAGAGGTTCTAGGGTAGCATCACTCTTCAGCCACCAGGCCCAGAAGATGTGAGGCTTTACTGTGGAAGAGGACATGGGGAGGGGTGGAGACTGAACTTACTTTGTCTAGTCAAAGTGGGGGAGTCAATTCTCCAGTGTCCTGATTGTTCACTTTCAGCTGGGCCCTGGCAGCAGGAGAGACACTGGGGCAGACATGTAACTCATATGCTACAAAATTTGGCTGCCAGCAAGGTATGTTCTTGTATATGAATTCATGGAGGTACAATTCTAATACCTTAATAAACAAGCATTGTTTTTAGTTCTACCTTTCATAAGCCTTGTTTTCAGCAGAGGAAAAGATTTATCACACAATTTTTCCCAATAAAAAGTACCTTGGGGCAAGTTATTGTCTTTTTGACTGGGCCACAATCAAGATGGAGGTGAAGTCATATTATATTCTTCTTCTCCAACCCTAGCAAAGATGGCTACTGGCCATGTAGCTGCCTAACGACGGTGGCAAGTCATATTTTAAACTTATCCAAAAATGGACTCATCCCACATGCTTCCTTTAAAGTTACCTATGCATATATTTCTTTTTTTTTTAATTTTTATTTTCTATGTTCTATGTTTACATTCCAAAGGCTTTCCCCTTTCCCAGTTCCCACCCACCATAGTTCCCATAGTTCCTCTCCCCCCCCAACTGTTCCCCAATCATTCCCCCTCCCCCCTCGGTTTCTTTACTAAACTGGATGCAATCTTTACAGGCCCAGGGTTCTCTCCTTTCTTCTTCTTGGGAATCATTTGACTTGCTATTTGTGTCTTGAGTATTTAGGGCTTCTGGGCTCATTAATATCCACTTATCAGTGATTGCATTTCATGTGCATTCTTTTGTGATTGGGTTAATTCACTCAGGATGATATTTTCCAGGTCTAACCATTTACCTACAAATTGCATGAATTCATTATTTTTAATTGCTGAGTAGTATTCCATTGTATAAATATATCACATTTTCTGTATCTATTTCTAATCATTAACCTAATGTTATAATTTTCAAGTTAACTTTTTGTAACAGATATACCAAATAAAATAAACTTGTAAATCTTGAGGTATAGAATGATCACATAAACCAAGTCTAAGTGGTTTTCTAGGTACAGGACATAGAGATATCAAAAGGTGTGAGCCTGCTATCAACTTTGTTTTCATACTGTCAGCATCTGGC
This sequence comes from Apodemus agrarius, assembly GCA_964023405.1. Classification (NCBI taxonomy): domain Eukaryota; kingdom Metazoa; phylum Chordata; class Mammalia; order Rodentia; family Muridae; genus Apodemus; species Apodemus agrarius. Next base: position 57,732,917 of record OZ030011.1, read on the forward strand.
TTTGGGGTGATTATAGGTCTACGTGCTGGTTTCTGCATTTGTATTTGTTGAGTGGGTGTTTTCTCCCCTTATTTCTCTTTCCCCTCTGCATTTTTAGAGAGTATTATGGCTTTGTGTTGCCTATTTTTTCTAGCTTGTTCAGCCAGTATGTGTTCATAAGCAATGTCTGCTGGTTTGGTGGTGAGATGGTGGGAGGAGTTAGGAGATAGAAAGTTGGAGGAGAAGATCTTTGCGATCCAGTGGGGATCGGGTCAGAGTAGAAAGGAAGATCATTGCAGTTTTTCTGCTACAGAACTGGGAATGATAGTGAAGGGATTAGTGAAGGGATCTCAAGAGCAGCAAAGGGAGATGTAGGTCTAACCAGCCCACTTGTTGTCTTATAAGTATGGCCCTCTGGTTAGCACACAGTGACTCATGGAGTTAGGGCTGTGATAGAGTGGTAAGGGAGGGGAATAGAGGTTAGGAAGGATGACCTGTGGAATAAACAGAGGATGTGGGCAGGGGACAAGGGAGGCTTCATATGGTGGTCTGTGGCATGCTAGTGACAAGACTGGGTGGTTGTATGTGGGACCAGAGACAGTCAATCATTTTTTAAATGAAGACAAGAAATAGACATTAGAATGAAAGGAAAACTCTGAAAGGAAACAATTTCTATGTGACTACATTTTGTCAGGCAGTCAAGTAACACTTAGTATTATTTGTGATTTATGAAAATGTGAACACATAAGTAACAATAAAGTCCTTACTAGAGGTTGAGGAGGTGGAGAGGGGGGAAAGAAAGAGTATTAATTACCTTAGTGGATAATTATCACCAGACAGAAGCAAAATGTTGAGTGTACTGTGTCACTCTATTTTGACTATTGATATCAATGATCTCTGCATTTCAAAAACCTAGAAGAAAGATCTTTTTAAATTTTTCACCAAAACAAAGGTTTGAGTAGCTAATTATTTAAACTTATATAGACATTATACAATGTATGTACATCTCAAATAACTTATTTAAAATAGCCACATAAATACTTTGTAAATTTAATCAAAAGGTAAATATCTTTACAGTGAAAACTATAAAACACCAGTGGTATGGGAGTCAGAAGGAAGCATTACAATATGAGAAAGAGCCTGAGTTTAAGCATTGGCAGAATCATATTTACATTTCCAGAATACCTACTGAGGCATGTAGATTTGACACTATTCCTATAAAATGCCACAGTGTTCCTCAATAACATTACACACAAACACACACACACACACACACACACACACACACACACACATCTAAAACTTTTATAGAAGTATAGCTAAAGACAAGACTGTATTTTCATTTATTTATCACATAACATATATGTTAAGAACAACAAAGAATCCACATTTCTTTTTTGTTGTTGCTTTTGCTTTTTTGTTTTTCTAAAGATTTTATTATCTATCTATCTATCTATCTATCTATCTATCTATCTATCCATCTATAATCTATCTATCTATTTATTATGAGAACACTGTAGCTGTCTTCAGACACACCAGAATAGGGTAGAGGATCCCATTACACATGGTTGTAAGCCACCATGTGGTTGCTGGGAATTGAACTCACATCCTTTGGAAGAGCAGTCAGTGTTTTTAACTGATGAGCTATCTCTCCAGCCCCCAAATCCAAATTTACAATACTGTCTATAAAGTACTTAATGATTTGCCAGTTCTCTATAAAAAGAACTTTTACTCCACAAAAAAATTATGAGTAATTATAGTGTTTCTATAAATTAATGTTTAAAGATGATGAGAAGTTTAGTGTGGCACAGAAATTAAACAATGGAAGTAGAATTAAATTTTAACTTTATTGTTTTCAAATTAAGGCACTGTGAAGAACCAATGAGAAGCCATACTTTTCTATCAAGTAATAAATTTTATCATGATCAAACCTAATCCCTCCTTTTATATTTTTTGTCTAATTGTAGGGTTCTTAGAGTATAAAAATACACAGAATCTGTTTCACTCACACTCACACATACACACACACACACACACATACACACACACACACACACACACATACACACACACACACACACACACATACACACACACACACACAAACACACTCCTCCTTAAATCCTGCTCACTTCAATCCCAGAGGTTTGCACAGTTATACAGGATTCAGTTAATTTGGTATTTAATTACTTAAATTTAATTAATTGATTAATTTCACTTTATTGTTTATATATTTTATAAAATGTATATTATAATATAATGTAATATTTTATATGAATATAATATATATTTTATATTACCATACTTTAATTGTTAATTAATTTAATTGGTATTTAAATCATGTAATTTGGTTTGTTTAATGTTATGTTAACATTTGGGATTATTAAACATAGAATAATCTAATCTTTTCTTATTTTTGTCCCAATTTTAGAAGACAAATTTAGATGACAGAAAACTGAATGGCAAATCAGCCTGATGTACCAAAAGTTCCATATTTTAACTTATAAATTGTGTTTGGGTAGACATATACTTGTAACTAGGTTACTTTTCCTATAATATAAAAAATATGTAATGGAGCCAGGCAGTGGTGGCGCACGCCTATAATCCCAGCACTCTGGGAGGCAGAGCCAGGCAGATTTCTGAGTTTGAGGCCAGCCTGGTCTACAAAGTGAGTTCCAGGACAGCCAGGGCTATACAGAGAAACCCTATCTCGAAAAAAAATATGTAATGATTCCTAATACACAGACTAAAGTGTGTCCTGCACAAAACATCTTAATAAGATGATGAATTTTACTTAAAAATCACTTATCATATATGTGTGGAAAATGCTAAGTGAAATTGGGTTATATAGGTTTGTCTGAGTGTTTAAATGCTCATATGAGTGTCCATGTGTTTGCAAGTACACATACATGCACATGTGTGTACAGGTCAGAAGTCTGTGGTGGGTATCTTCCTCAATTGTTCTCTGCTTTATTAGATAGAGTCTTTCAATCATGGGGCTCATACATTTGATTAGACTCTGTAGCCTATTAGCCCCAGAGATTCTCTAGCCTTACTTCCTCGGTGTCAAGATGCAAGACATTTGCTGTGACAATCATCAGCCTTTTATGTAGATGCCGGATAGCAGAATTCAGATTCAGATTGTTATAGTTACCTGACCAGCTTTCACCATCTGAGAAGTCACCCCAGGCCCATGAAGGAGTTTACTTAATTGAATTATGCACTCTTTAATATTCTAATCAATTGTGAGTTACAGCAGCATCTAAGTGAACATTGAATTCTCCAAAGATAACTCAGCAGTTAAAAGAATTTGTTGCTTCTAGAGAGGACCCGGGCTAGATGTCCAGCACCCACATCAAAATTCACAACTCTCTGTAACTCTAGTTTCAGAGAATCGATTTTGTATTTGATATATTCTTTATTAACATTTCAAATGATTTCCCCTTTCCTGGATCTCCCCTCCCCAAAAGTCCCATAAGCCCACTTCCCTCCCCCTGTTCCCCATTCACCCCTTCCCACTTCCCTGTTCTGGTATTCCCCTACACTGCTGCACTGAGACTTTCCAGAACCAGGGGCCACTCCTTCCTTCTTCTGGGACATCATTTGATATGTGGATCATGTCTTCGGTATTCCAAGCTTCTGGAATAATATCCGTTTATCAGTGAGTGCATACCATGAGTATTCTTTTGAGACTGGGTTAATTCACTTAGGATGATGTCCTCCAGCTCCATCCATTTGTCTAAGAATTTCATGAATTCATTGTTTCTAATGGCTCCATAGTGTACATCTACCACATTTTTTTGTAGCCATTCCTCCGTTGAGGGACATATGGGTTCTTTCCAGCTTCTGGCTATTATAAATAGGGCTGCTATGAACATAGTGGAGCATGTATCCTTATTATATGCTGGGAATCCTATGGGTACATGCCCAGGAGTGGTAGAGCAGACCAGTTTTCTGAGGAACTGCCAGACTGATTTCCAGAGTGGTTGTACCAGCTTGCAATCCCACCAGCAGTGGAGGAGTGTTCCTCTTTCTCCACATCCTCTCCAACACCTGCTGTCTCCTGAGTTTTTAATCTTATCCATTCTGACTGGTGTGAGGTAAAATCTCAGGGTTGTTTTGATTTGCATTTCCCTAATGACTAATGATGTTGAACATTTCTTAAGGTGCTTCTCAGCCATCCAAAGTTCTTCAGGTAAAAATTCTTTGTTTAGCTCTATACCCCATTTTTAATAGGGATTTTTGATTTTCTGGGGTCTAACTTCTTGAGTTCTTTGTTTATATTGGATATTAGCCCTCTGTCAGATGTAGGGTTGGTGAAGATCTTTTCCCAATTCATTGGTTGCCGATTTGTCCTTTTGACAGTGTCATTTGCCTTACAGAAACTGTAATTTTATGAGGTCCCATTTGTCAATTCTTGATCTTAGAGCATAAGCTATTGGTGTTCTCTTCAGGAACTTTCCCCCTGTGCCCATGTCCTCAAGGTTCTTCCCTAGTTCCTTTTCTATTAGTTTCGGTGTGTCTGGCTTTATGTGGAGGTCATTGATCCACTTGGAGTTGAGCTAAGTACAAGGAGATAAGAATGGATCAATTCGTTGAAAAGGCTACAGTGGGGGGGGAGAGGACTTATGGGTCATATGGTGAGGAGGGAACTGGGAAAGGGGGAAAGCCTTTGGAATGTAAACAAAGAATATAGAATAAAAAAAAGAATGGATCAATTCAAATTCTTCTGCATGCTGACCTCCAATTGAACCAGTACCATTTGTTGAAAAGACTATCTTTTTTCCACTGGATGTTTGTAGCTCCTTTGTTGAAGGTCAAGTGACCATAGGTGTGTGGGTTCATTTCTGGGTCGTCAGTCCTATTCCATTGATCCACCTGTCTGTCACTGTACCAATACCATGCAATTTTTAACACTATTGCTCTATAGTATTGCTTGAGGTCTGATACTGATTCCCCCCAGAAGTTCTTTTACTGTTGATAATAGTTTTAGCTATCCTGGATTTTTTGTTATTCCAGATGAATTTGAGAATTGCTCTTTTGAAGTCTATGAAGAACTGAGTTGGGATTTTGATGGTGATTGAGTTGAATATGTATATTGCCTTTGGCAAGATGGCCATTTTAAATATATTAATCCTTCTCTATCCTAGTTCAAACCTCAAGTGAAATTACGTATGTGATTAGGACAAAATCTGTATATAAGTCTATCCTAAAAGCAAATAATCCCAATTTTATAAATTCACAGTTCAATCAATATCTTCCCCAAGAAGTAAGCAGCTTCCATTTTCCAGTTCTCTGACTCAGAGCAGCCATCTTGTTTCTTTTCATAGCATGGGACTTCAGTGCCCTCTTTTTTTGTTTCAAAGTTGCCGTGCTTGAGTCATGTGACTTGAATCACCAAACCTCCAAATTTCTAACTAAATTTTCAAGTAATAGGCTAAGAATCTTAAATATCTAGTGGATTCTAGCCTGCTACATTGGGTACCATCTGTAGAGTAAAATAGTAAAAAAAAAAAAAAAAAAAAGAGGCCCCGTCCTGAGCTAGTGCCAGCCACTCTCTAGCTCTGGTCATCTCTCTAACTCAAAGGTCCAAAATCTTTCCACCCATCTTGCTCAGTTCCCACTGGCAGGTTACTACTATGCCAGCCCCACACTTCAAAATTCCTACAGCCTTTTCGGGTGCCCTTCTTGCAAACCCATGCTGGCTACCATACCTTTCTCTCTGGAACCCAGTTGATCCACCTCATCAAGGAAAACACCACACAAACTTAGTTCAGAATCAATTGTAACCCAATTGCTGGTGTAACAACTAGAATCCTAATCTTGTAAGCTGTATTAAGTATAAATCCTCCAGTGGCAAATCAGGGACCACTTGTAGCTATATCTTGTCCCCTCGCTGACCCCATCTAAAAGACGAATTACTTCTAATTTAAAGATGGAATGTTAGTTGAACACAGATCTACCAACCAGGCAGTGTGCTTGAGCTGGTTCAAGGCCCCCGACATATATACACCAGAGGACTGCCTAGTCTGGCCTCAATGGGAGAAGATGCTCCTAGCTCTCAAGAGATTTGAGGCCCTAGGGAGTGGGGAAGCCTGGTGGGGTGAGGATATCATCTGGGAGACAGAGAGGAGAAGGAATGGGATGAGAAACTGTTTGAAGAGAGACCAGGAGGGGGCAATGGCTAGACTGTAAAAAAGTAAAAGTAATAATAAAAAAGCAACAACATCAACAAAATAATAATGATTGGGTGTTTCCAGTTTACTGTGTTAGAAATTGAATAAGGCATATCAAGTACAATGTTGATACATCAGGAATATGGAGAAAAATAAGGAAGATAAGTGGCAGATGCAGGCTATTTACTGTTCTTGGGTGCTGATCATAAAGGGAATGACAAAACATTAAACCCTCATGATAAGTTTTTCCAACAAATGGATGGGAAAATCCACAAGTACCACTGACAACTCCTTAGTTCCTAAGGATAAAAACTTACTGGGGAATCATGGCAACATCAGTGATGAACCAGAAAGAATGGCAATCAGGAGAATCAGCCTATGATATAGCACCTCAAGCACAGTACAGCAACATGGGTGTTCAAATCTGGGACATTGTAACCCAATTAAAAGGCAGATAAAGAGTACAAATGCTTAAAACATTACTCCCTGAGCCCTAAACTGATCTTGCCCTGAAATTAGCGCTCTAATATCAATTCTAAACTCAACCAGTTAAAGACAGCCTGCAAATCAACACAAATAATCATCTTTAATAAGGATTGGTTCAATAGCTGCAGAAATCTGGCCATGATTGAGAATGGCGGCCAAGAAAAGTGACTGATGGCTGCAGAAAAGAGGGAGTGATAGATCCTGGCCTGGAATAAATGTTTAAGTCAGTTTCTATAGTAGGTTTTGAAGCTGAGACATATAATAAAGCTCACACTGGGAGAGTGAGCAAATTGATTCCCAGAGATCTTACAATACAGTAAATCGAGAGTAATAGTTTTCTTTTGAGTAGTACTTATGTGCAATTATGTATGTTAATACACATCTCTATATACACAGATGGCTATATAATGCATATATCATTAGATTTCTTAGGCAACTTAAAGGCAGAAGGCAGAAAAGAAGCTCCTCTGAACTCAGCAGAAGAGACTGTTCATTTTAAACATGAAGAAACACACACTCCCCCACACTAAATGAGTGCCAAAGAGAGAGGGGAATACGTGGAGTTTCTATGGGGGATTGAGGAATTGGAAGTTAAATGCAACTTCAGGAGCTACATGCAATCTCCACATCCTGGAATTTTTGTTCCACAGAAAGAGGTTTTATCTTTAGAAACTGCCTCCTTGGGGTTATCAGGATGTGGGTGAAAGTGAGCAAATGAGTCAGGCAGCAGTAGTGAGCCGGGAGGAGCTGGAGTTCAACATAGAGGAGGGAGTGTCCGCTAACCCTAGGGGAATGGAACGGCCCTTGGACAGGGTATGAAAGAGTTTGTTCAAGGTCTATCCCAGCATTGTATGTATGTATGTATGTATGTATGTATGTATGTATGTGTGTATTTTGTATGTATGTATGTATGTATATATATATATGTATGTACACACACATATATATGTATACATACATATATATCACCAGAGTTTCAAACCACATCCTATTATAGTTGAGACATTGCCTTGTTCAGGGCAAGCAAAATACCTGATACACTCAAGGTGGATATTCCAGGAGAGTCCAGATACAGAGGTGGAGGAGGAGTATGGAGGGCTACTGCCTCTCAGAATCTATACTCTCAGCAACTCTCTAAACCCTTGCTCTTAAAGTTTATAACCTCAGTTCATATGCTTGGAGTGTTCTAGCCACATAGGTGTGGATTTATGCTGTTATAACCAAAGCAGAATGCTTAATTTCTTTCTTTTTTGTTTAGTTGATAACTGTCTTTTAGAAAAAGATGAAGATCCCTGAAAGCTAGCAGGTTCAGTCTTCCCAAAGCACATATTTTTCAGGTTGGAGCAGCTCCCTGCTATTAAGATAAGAAATAAAATGAAGCCGAGCTTTCAACCTTGCTGTGAGGCGAGCTCTTTCACTCTTTGTGAAATATAGATGTCAGAATAAAATCAATGCTTCTGTAGGGAAGTCTGAACGAATGAGTGGCATCTGCTTTCAGAAGCTCAGGTCATAGTTTCAGCTTCTTCTACATCGACATCATAATTAAACACGAGAAGATATTACAATATTCTTTTCTTTTTATAGGTCAGATATAATTTCATTTCCCCTAATTAGCTTACCATGCATTTTGATTTAATAACGTAAAACTCGTTTGCTTTATATCTGTTGTAGAAAGAGGAAATAATCTTACGAGTTCATGAAATTTTAATAATTTCTGTTTCAAAACAGTAAATAAAACTCAATTTCATAAATATTTAAATCCTTCTTTCTTTTAAAAAATGATTGGCTTCAAGCAGTGCTATTCAAGAAGGCTTTTTTATAGCTAACTTTATTTGGTTTATTAAGGATAAAAGTTTCTTTTTAAGCAATAAAATTTCAGTCAGTCATCTGCCCTTCATACTGATAAGATCTCCAGAGCTTCATGCAATATATAATATATGCATATTTGTAATTTCCAGGAAAGGGCAACATAGCACAGAGTTTGTGGAGGTCCACACATGAATGTGCTGAAATTCATGCCGTCTTTTCTCTTAATTGTTGTGCTTATTAAAAATACAAAAACCCTAAAACAGCCAGTTATCTTATATCTTATAGTGAGATATAGCTGTCTTCCTCTTCTCTCCCCAAATCTATTTCATTCTTCAGCAACACTTTCAGCTCTTTCTCCAGATAATTAACCTTATTGTTCTGCTATTTTTCCAACTCTTAATTGTAAACAATTAATACTCTTTTGAATAGAACATTTGCTTGCTATGTTTACAAAACACCCACATCTCACAGCACATACAGCAGACAGGGTCACAGACAAACCATATGAAAGTTCCTATAATAGCTCTTATATTTAATTACACCAGTACATGGCGCTTGCATTGTTCTGAGGAAGTTAATATTCACATAGAATCTCGGTGGTATAGCATGATTAATTGCAACTTTCTGTTTTTTTTCAAAGATAGTAATTGCACTGGTACTTTTTATTTTCAATCTCATAAAACTCAATGCATTTACAAATTGCAGCTGGCCTGCATTGAGTAACAAAAAAAATGTGTATTCAGTAAATATATTTTATTATACGTGTATAGACATTTTTTAAACCAGTTATTGGCTTCTTTAGGTTATTTCACTCAGTATTTCATCCAGAGCAGTTTTTAATCTCTAACTGCCAAAATCTGACAAGAACAGATGACAAGATACAACCCACACGTTATATTCAGATATATTCTGTGGTGGCGTTATATGTACTACAGGTGCTATATCCTCAAAATGCAGCAAGGCAGGGTCAGAGAAAATGACTCAATGAGTAGGAAAGCTTGTTGTAAAAGCATGATAAAGATGCAAATTCAGAAGCACAGCAGCCAGGGGGAAAAACTTCCAGGGTTAGCCATGTTCTGTTGTAACTTCAGAACTCCAGATCAGAATGGGACCTTGAGGCAAGATTACCATTGAGGCCTGTTGCCTTCCTCCCTTCACGCTCAGTATGAGAAAGCCTGTCTCAGGTGAAAAAGGCAGAACTTGGTAGAGCAGGATAGCTGATATCTTTCTCTGGCTTCTGCGCGCGCGCGTGCGCACACACACACACACACACACACACACACACACACATACACACACACATGCATCCAAACACCAACACACAAGAAACACACAATATTATATTATATTATATTATATTGTATTGTATTGTATTATATTATATTATATTATATTATATTATATTAATTATATATTTTGCACAATTACAATCAAGAATAAAGTGTGATACATTTGTCTCCATCTATACTCTGTTATCTAGTGTATTATTGGCTTTTCTTTTTTCTATGATTTTCTAAGAACTAAGCACTCTGCTCACACTTGACGCTCATTTCTTTCCCTCCACTTAATTCTGGCCTCTGTAATCTTACATGCTTTCATTTTCCTAACCAGGTCCTCTGGTATCAGCCACAGAAGGGCATGGTTTTAATATGATAAATCTCTGCCTACCATCCCTGGTATGGCTAATCCAGGAAAATCTGCATAATGTTAGGAGATTATTGGAAGCTCTTCTTATACTAGGACTGCTGGCAAAATTTAACTACATGTGGAAAAATATTTGAGCATAATGAATGTGTCCTCAATAGAGTAAAATATTACACTTTCAATACAACTTCTTGGCTGCATCCCACAGTTTCCTGAGGCCAGTTACACTCAAGCAACCCCAAAAGCAAATGTGACACCACATGCATAGCAGTGTATATCTAGACAGACTTGGCTAACTCAGCTGTCACAAGTCTTGCTTCCAGTTCCTAGAATAAATGCAGAATGTGTTGAACATGCAACATCTGAGATGAGGATGGCCTGTCTGAAGGAATGTGGACCCTGCCTTTGTCCTAATAGAATAAGATGTCCTATAATCTGTGTTCCCAGTTATCCAATTGTCACTTGGGGCATAAAAGTAAATGAATCCTTCCAGGATCTCTTAGCTGGTAGAGAATGTCAGGCTTTCTTACTTGTGACAAGATGCCATGTATACATGCACAAGACTTACTATGCCCAAGGCAGCTTTCCAGAGAATTGACTGACAGGTGGCTTATCTTGGATCTTGATTTCTTGCCTTCCCCAATTTATGTGACCTACAGGTAAGACTGAAATGGGTAAGAGAATGTCTGCCGCCTTAGGTAGGTCTGCTAAAACCCCTGCTGGAAGAGAGCACTTGTAGACTGCGGGAGTTGTGTTTATGTAAAATCTCCTACCAGATCAGGAACTTGCTTAGTCTTAGCCCTGAAAAAAGTATGAAAACTTTGTCTTTCAAGACATCACAAAACTATTTGATAATTTCATAAAGTGTTATGGCTTTTTGCTTCCAGTGAAATGGGTCTATGCAATTATGGACCTTAAATTTGAAGATTCTCTTCTTAAAATAAGTGCCAGTAGCTTCCTGAGAAGAGTGTGAGAAATGAGCATATTCATAACTTAAATTGTCTGCAGCTCACAATTAAACTTAGTTATCAGTTACTTGCGTCAGTTAAGGTTCTATTTCTGTGAAGAGACAACATGATCAAAGCAACCCTTATAAAAGAAAGCATTTAATTGGGGTCTTGATTACAGTTTCAGAGGATTAATCTATGGGCATCATGGCAGGAACCAAACAGGAATGGTGCTGAAGCAGTAGCTGAGCGCTTTATATCCTAATTGGCAGGCAAGAGACAGAGCGGGTTAAGGGGAGGAAGACTGGGAGAGAGAGGAAGAGGGAGAGGAAAAGGGAGAGCCTGACTGAAACCTCAAAGCCCACCCCTAGAGGCCACACCTCCTAATCCTTCCCAAACAGTTGACAAACTGTGGATTTACCATGCAAGTATATGAACCTACAGAAAAACTTTCTCATTCATAACTACACCTATATGTGGTTATGAAACACAATTCTCTACTGAAGACCATTTTGAAAGTATGTAGACAAATCCAGTGTCATTTTGAATTCACTTCTTCTACAGTGCCTGTTTTATACCCTTGCTTTTGTCTTATATACTTTCTTCTGAGAAGTTTTTAGACTTCTTAGAATTTAAATTGTGAATCACCAAAGTTCACATGTTGAAGTCCTCCACTAGATAACCCCTAATACAACTGTATTTGGAAACAGGGTAATAAATGTAGTTACAGTCTGAAGAGGCCCAGATGCAGTATGACTGGTATTCATGCATAGAAAGAAAAGCCAACATGAAGAACAGCATCCATCTATTAAAGACTCTGTAGAGGCACATGGGAAGAAGAAAGGAAACTCCAAGTGAGGATTGGATTGGACGTTCCCTACATCCATCTGAGGAAGTGGCCCTGCTGACAACCTCATCTTGTCTACTTTCTTTCTAAAACTGTGACACATTCTTTTTTATTTTTAAATAACACAGCTCATGGTATTTTATTATAGTGTCTCTAGGAAATGAATATACAACTCCATTTTTAATGGTACAAGAGTTAGTCATATCATATTTATATTTTATATTTGACAAGGAATCTATTTTAGTATGGAAATAGGTCACCATCAGTTCTACCATGTAGTTTATGTTTTCTTTTTCTGTCCCTTGATAAGTTATTACCCTCTGTTTCTTGATTTCTTGCTGAAATTCATATGAGGAGAAATAATGAATTTTTAATTTTTATTTTTTAAATTGAAATATAATTTCATTATTTCCTCTTCTCTTTCCTTCTTACAACCTATCCTACAGGTGTGTATATCTATCCATAAAGATACATAAAACATATATGATATATATAATTCAATCGATTCACATCATTTTATGAACAAATATTTTCCATATACTTTTTTCAATTTTATATTCTATTCCTTTACACATGACATTTGTATTTAGTAAACTAAATCCCTGAAATTTTTGAATTTTCTTTGCACACACACACACACACACACACACACACACAAACACACACACACACACACACACGTGTGCGTGTCAATTCAGCAGCTGGGAATTTGGGCTACATTCATTATACCAAGCTCGGTTGGTCCCGTCTTAGTGTGCTTGTGTATCTGCCATGGGCTCTGGTATGAGGGAAGGGCTCATTTTGGCTTTACAGGTCCTTTTGTCCTCTAGCCTGTGATCCTAAGAAAGTTTATATTATAGATGACATACTTTCTTTCGTGTGTTTTTAGATTTCTTAGGATTTAAATTTTAAATCCCCCAAATTCACATGTTGATGTCCTCCTCTAGGTGACCCCAGATATAGCTGTCTTTAACTCTCACATTCCTCTACCACTGTTGTCTTATCAGGAACACTATTGAGTTCATGCAGCTAAAACATAACTTTTTAAATGATTATTTGATGAGGAGTTTATCAAACATTTCTTTTCAAAGACAATCTTTCACCGTCTTGTTTCTGGGTCACTACCTTTGGGTGCCGTCCCTATTATACTGCTTGTTAATATTTCTTGATCTCCTCCTATGCTGGTGAACTCCATTCACACCTTACTCACATAGCCACACCTTTGCATATTAATGAGCCACAAATCACACAAGTTTTGAAATCTTGACTTCTCTTTTGTCACTTAGTCACTTTGAGTTCTTTTTCCATTACAGTCTCAGGACAAAGAAAATTCTATATTTGGGTGGCTTCCATGTTTATTTCTCTAACTTGGGCTGCTCAGTTGACTTCTATGTAGACATCTAACTGCCAGTCCATTCTTTCAACTTTGACATGTAATGGGAATTCTAGACATTTTAGAAGTAGTGCTCGCTGAGTCCCACAACTCAGATTTATTGTTCCTGAAGTTGTCTACATTTCCTCAACAGCAACCTCAGCTTTCCATTTTTCAAACCAAAGATGTTAATGTCCATTACTTTTCATTTTCACTTCTGTCTCAGGGTTTTACTGCTGTGAAGAGACAGGACAACCAAGGCAACCCTTGTAAGGACAACATTTAACTGGGGCTGGATTACAGGTTCAGAGTCCCAGTGCATTATCATCAATGTAGGAACATGGCAGCATCCAGGCAGGCATTCTGCAGTCAAAGCCGAGAATTCTACACCTTGACCTGAAGGCTGCTAGCTGAATACTGGCTTCAGGGCAGCTAGACGAGGGTCTTATTTCCCACACCCACAGTGACACACTACTTCAAGGTCACACTTACTCCAACAGTGCCACACCTTCTAGTAATGCCACTCCCTGGGCCAAACATATACAAGCCATCACACCTCCTAACCTATATCCAGTCCACATTGTCATTCTGCCTTCTACCATGTTTCCAATTCTATCTACTATACCTCTTAGAATACGGACCAAAATAACACAATCATTTCCTAGATTATAGCAACATTTTCAAACTAGTTATCCTTAACCCGCCTTTACTCTAATTCTGATTAACTTATCTAGAGAGCAACCAGAGTAATTTCTTCAAAATATAGTCAACACCATACCAACTCCTTCAAAGTCATAGTATCTTCTCAGCTAGCTGAAAGTACTGATACCATTGTATCAGTATCAGTAATGATCAAACAGGTTAATTTTATACTGTAGAATTATGAAAACTTACAGAAAGTCAAAAGGCTTATTAAATAAAGCTTTGAAGATATAGATGGGTGCTATGATTATTAAGAGGAAAAGTCTTTGTGGAAGTCTCTAGACAGTCTTTAACAAGTGAAACTAAACAACCAGTAAATAAAGCATCATACCATAACTGATAACCTTCTATGAATCCGTATCATGGAAATTCAGTTAACATAGTGGATAACACTGAACAATGGAAGGTCAAAGCCTGGAAATAAGTTACCAGCCATACAAAGGTGACAAAAACATTTTTATATTAATTAAGAAAGGTGTATATAAGCCGGGCGGTGGTGGCGCACGCCTTTAATCCCAGCACTTGGGAGGCAGAGGCAGGCGGATTTCTGAGTTCGAGGCCAGCCTGGTCTACAGAGTGAGTTCCAGGACAGCCAGGGCTAAACAGAGAAACCCTGTCTCAAAAAACCAAAAAAAAAAAAAAAAAAAAAAAAAAAGAAAGGTGTATATAGCCTGAATATATACACCAGTTTTAGATAGATTACAGACAATCTAAAATTGACTACAGACTTGTTTTGTGAAAAAAAATGCATGTTTGAAAGTAAAACATTTAGAGTTCCAGTGAGGAGGCCGTGCCAGTGACAGCGATGGCGGCAGAGTCGGCGCTCCAAGTTGTGGAGAAGCTGCAGGCGCACCTGGCTGCGAACCCGGACCCCAAGAAGCTGTTGAAATATTTGAAGAAACTTTCTGTCTTACCTATCACAGTAGACATCCTTGTGGAGACTGGAGTGGGGAAAGCAGTGAACAGCTTTCGGGAACATGAGCAAGCGGGAACTTTTGCCAGAGACCTGGTGGCCCAGGGGAAGAAGCTGGTTCCAGTAGAGCGAAAAAATGAGGCTGAGGATCAGGATTTTGAGAACAGTTCCCATCAGTGTCCCAGAGATGCTCTTCAGAGGGAGGAGGAGTTTGGAAGGGAACTACCTGGAAAGCCTCTGGCAGCCAGTCCTACAACCCTGAGCACAGACAGAAAAAACACTAAAAACTTTCCG
Organism: Apodemus agrarius; assembly: GCA_964023405.1. Classification (NCBI taxonomy): domain Eukaryota; kingdom Metazoa; phylum Chordata; class Mammalia; order Rodentia; family Muridae; genus Apodemus; species Apodemus agrarius. The sequence continues at coordinate 57,748,086 of OZ030011.1, forward strand.
GGCCTGAAAGGCCTCACAGCTGGTTTCCTGGGGTCATAGGACACAGAACTGCTGGACACAGGAGCTAAGTGGGCGCTGCTCGCACTGGGCTCGTCGTAGGCCAGCTCCTCGGGGCTGGAGTGGAAGTTGCTGCTGCTAGGCTGCTGGCAGGTACATGGCTGCTTCCTGTTGTATATGGTGCTGGCTTTATCCTGACTTTCTCAGGAACAGCTGCTCCCCCAGTTCCAATCTTCTCCTGCCTCTGTCAGACATCTCTTGGTGGCTTGGCCACAGAGTTAACAAAGGCCATCTTTGCTTGCCGTCCTTTCGGCTTATTGACATGTGCAGACCGAATGTTGTTTGTGAGCAGGCACAGGCGCAGGCGCTGCTCTTTGGCATGCTGAAGCCTCAGGTACATCTCCCTCCAGGACTCATACTCTTCTGGTCTTTCTTCCTTCAAGTCTCGGTGACAACGAACTTTCCACAACTGATCTGTATCAATCAATACATGATTGCACTCCTCTATTCCGTAGAGTTGATTGGGTGTAAGCCTCTCCAAGACAGGCTCAAGGACAGAATAGGAGACTCCTCCCACTTTGAAGATAGAGTCAATATTATTCTTAAGCACCCGGATACACTGCTGGTGCAAGGTCATCTTTTTGGGGAGATAGGCACACTTGGAACCCGAATACACCTGCATCTTAGAATTCCTTCTGCGTCCTGTGAACCCAGCTTCTTCTTCTTCCTGGGGTGAAGAGAAAGCTTTTCACTCTGGCTGAAAGGAGGGAATCGACTTGAGGGAAGGAAGAGGATGGTAGTTGGTAGTTGGCCTGTATGGCAGGGCAGGGGATGTCTGGCAATGCTGGCAGCACATCAGTGGGGACCTTTCGAGGCTTGAGGGGTTCGGCTCCAGCTGGCTGCAACTTCTCTGGCTTGTTTTCATACACCTTGGGTAATTTCTGAGCTGAGTTCAAGTTTTTACTAGTGCTCTTAGAGTCCTTTTTTTTTTTTTTTAAGTCCTTTTTTCTCCAAGTGCTGAACTGGAAGTTTTCACAACCTTCTTCTTTTTCTTCCGGGGCTGGTCATAGCTGAGGTATGACTCAAACGACATGGTGGGCTGCTTAAACTCATCATCCGCGTCCGTCTCCTCTACTTTAGGGAGCGAGCCTGGTTGGTGACTTTGGATTCGAGTTAGTTCTTACTTTCCCCTCCCGAGCCTTCAGGTTGTTGGGCACTTTATCCTTGGCTTTGGGCAATGGGTCTCCTGTTCCTCGTCCCGAGTCCACACCATCTACACTCTGCTTTGTTTTTGTCAGACTTGGTTTTCTCAGAGTCCTTGTGTTTGGGCTTTTTAAAGTGGTTGTCTGAAGCAACATCTAAGGCAGGTGAAAACTTCTTCTTGAGACTGTTGCCTTCTCTGTCCTTCTCTTTCTTGACAACACTGGCGGGCAGCCTCTCCTTGGCAACCGTCCCCGGAGAGCAGTCTTCGGCTCTCCTCTTTGGAAGAGGCTCTGTGTGACTTCTCTCTGCCCACAGCAGAGATCTTCTCATCACCTCTGGCGTCCACAGGGCGTTCCTCCTTGTGGGAAGATTTGTGCTGCTTGTTTTGACTAACAGCCCCTTTCCCTTGGTGTTCACCCAGGTGGCTGAGCCCTAGTCTGTCCTGAAAGGTATTACTGAGGACTTTCCCGGGCTTCTTGTGTGAGATGGTGGGCTCCTGGTCCTCCTCTGAGGACGGCCTCACAATTTAAAAAGAAACCAAATCATGATCATTAGAGTTATCTAGAAAGGTATAATATACATTTATTTGAGTGATTTTTCCCTAAGGCATTATTTTCTTTTTGACTTCATGCTTAATTATATAAAGTAGAAAGCATTAAGTTGAATAGTTTTCCTATTTCAATCTATTGTTGTGGAAATATTTATACGACTCTGATGAATAGCTAAAGTCTTTAAGCCATACAATTAATGCTCGATGACAGTTTTGAAATTAAGCTCCCAGTTCCTTTACAACTCTGATGCATGTTTTAAGTTTGTTACTTAAAATCAGCCACAGCTGATGATATTTGTAGCAGCACTTCACATCTGTCCAGGTTCCAATCCACTAAAATTCTAGATGTCCCTGGACTACAAAAGCCTCTGCTGTATTGGGGAAACGTGAGCTTCTGCATGCATGTATGCCAAAAATGCTTCCACCCCTTTCAAATAGGTAACACGGAGAATATTTTAAAGACATAGTGAGGATCGGGCTCTTTCCATTTTAGTGCTTTCCGGTAGGAGCACCTTTTCCGTATTAACAGGGAGTTCCCACTTGTGAGCAATCCTGGGTGTCGTTTGGCCCCTTCTTTCACTCATGCCATATGGAACTTTGTATGTGAAACAGAATCCCAAGCAAGTAATCATTAGTCATACTACATTTCAATTATCCAAGATATCTCTACATAACTATGATGTGATTAATGGCAGGTTTACTTAGAGTCCATCAATTTTCATTGTTATATCTGAAATAACATAATCTCACCCCCCCCAATGCTGTCCATTGTAAGTAGCACATGATTAAAAACAATGTGGTTTAGGGATGTAAAAAGGATTTAGAGATTTTGAAGCATATCAATATTTTTGTGTTCCTTGTAGAAAGTAAGTCCTAGTTATGGACACAATTAAAAATTAATTCTGTTTTTCATATCGCTCTAAGAATTGTGGCCTTCTCTGCGTAATTAGAAGGATTGAATTCTAATGTTTATATTTCAAAATGAGTTAACAAATGACAAAGAATTATCTCTGACTCTCATCACACCAAACTGTTTTCCTAGGCTGTTGACAATATGTTCTGGTGAAAAGGCTCATTTGTTTATGCATCAAAGACTTATCAACTGAGTTAATTAAGCATGTAGCAGAAAACATCTTTGTGACAATCACTAGGTTGCGAAAAACTGCATGCAGAAAATTTGATGAGCACCAGGAGGCCAACATTCCCAGCTCCTATAGTTCTCTGGGTTGTGCTGGCACAGTGCATGAGGACTATGCGGAGGAGTAGAGCAGCAGAGGAGAGCTAGCCTACAGATTCAATATTTGTATTTGAGGAGCTATGTAGACCCGGATCTCCATTCAGCTCTGCTATTGTTGAACCCGTGGGCAATAGCCCAGTTGGTGTCCCCCAGTGGATTTTTAGATTCTGTATTTCAAAAGAGAAGCCTTAAGAACTGTGCAAACTATGCCACCATCTTGAACAAAAGCACATGCTGTCAGAACCTTTAATTAATTTTATGACACTCACAGGAAGCAGTCATAAAGAGAAATTTCTGAAGCTTGGACTGGGTCACTAAAAGGCTATAATAATTAAATAATGTGCCTATCATGCTTGAAATCTCACATCTTGTCAATCATAACACTTAGCTTCTTACAAATTTCCTTTATATTCATCTTCTTAAGGATGTGTATTTTATAAAGTAACAATGATAGTCTATTTCATAAAGTAATAAATATTTAACTTTTAGTTTTAACAGTCATTATAAAATTATTTCTCTTTTTAAATTGGTATATAAAGCTCATTTCTTTTTAGAGTAATATTTTTATTGGTTATTTTAGAATTTCATATATTCAGACAATGTTCTTTTTTTACTAAATTCATGTTCAACTATTTCCTAATCTCTCCTGGATGCACCCCACATCATCACATATGCTCACGGATAAACAACTGTTCCATTTCCTGTAATATTAAAGCCCTCGTGTATAAGAACATGCTTTAGCCACAACAACAAACATTAGGTGTCTGTTTGCATATCTGTGTGCATGACGGCTCATAGGCACTTTGACTCCTATGACCAGCCCTGATGTTCTCCTAGGTGTGTCTAAAATTAGGAAAATACAACAGCATCATTACTGACAGAATTTTAAATACCAAATACATTGCGTTCCAAATAATTCACGAACATTTATAAAGTGTCTCAAAAGATTTCTTAAATTTATTCTTCTCTCATATATTATACCCTAACATCACATTTTCCTCCCTCTTCCTTTCCTCCTTCTAGTCCAACCCCCACCACCTCCCTTCTCCCCTTGATCCACTCCTCCTCCATTTCTCACTCGCAAAGAACAGTCCTCCCAGGAATATCAATCAAGCAGGGCATATCAAGTTTCAGTAAGTCTAGGCACATCACATTATATTAAGGCTGGAATAAGGTAACACAGCAGGACAAAAAGTCTCACAAAAGGAGGGAAAAGAGTCAGAGCGCCCCTTGCTCTCACTCTTAGAGGTGCCACAAGACCAAACTTCACAACCATAATATATACAGAGGGCCTGTGTCAGACCCAGACAGGCTCCCTGATTCCCATTACAGAGTTTGGGAGCATTTATGAGACCTGGATAGTTAATTCTGTGGGTTTTCCAGTGGTGAATTTGATTAGAAATCATATTTCTTTAGGTAAAGGTACTTGTAAAGTATAAGAAAACAGGGTAGGTGTGGTCTGTCAGCCTGTAATTTTAACTAAGGCAAGAGGATTAGGGGACAGACTGAGCTACATGGTGAGTTCCAGTGCAGCCTGGGCTACAATGTGAGATCCTGTTTGCAAAACAACATAATTCAAATTCGCTGATGACACAGGTTCATGCAGAATGCCTAGGTATGTGTGCATGAGGAGAAACCTAAGAAAGCTGAAGTCAACAGAAGAAGTCAACTCAACTACTAAGGAAGCATAAAGGAAAATATTAAAATGAAATGCTGAGTACTGGCAGGGATGTCTGCGTGAGAACCCATTCTGTGAGAGCATGTTGGTTTAAGTTCAGTTTCCTAGCACCCGAATAAAAGCTGCTGCATGCAGCATGCAGCTGCACCAAGAACATAACTTACATAACATAACATAACTTACAATCGCAGCTATGGTAGGAAGGGTGGTGAATGGAGAGAGAAGGATCACTGTAGATTGCTGACCAGCAAGCCAAAATAAACAAACTAATGAGCAAATAAGTACATCAAGCTTCATGTACACTCCCTGCCTCTAGAGGATAAGGTAGAAATGATAGAGCAGGTCACCTGGCATTATCAGGTCACCTGGCATCTTCTGTGGGACAGATGATGCCCACCCCCAACCACAAGCTCTTGCTATTCTTCCAGAGGGATGGAATTCAGTTTATAAGACTCATGTCAGGTGTCCTACAACCCCTGTAGCACCAGTTCAAAGGAATATACTTTTTTTCCTTCTGAGCGAACCTGTACACCTATGGGGCATGCATATGCACCTGCACACGTGTGTGTGCACATGCTCACTCTCACACACACACACTCTCAGACACAGACACAGATAAACACATATAAATAACAATGAAGGTAAAAATATAAATACGAAAAGAAATAAGGTAAACATTTGTCAATAATTTGGAAGTAAAACAACATATTTGCCATTTTAAAATTCTGTCAGTAATGATGCTGTTGTTATTTTCTAATTATTAAACATGCCTTACAGAACATCAAGGCTGGTTAAAGAGTCATGGTGCCTTTTTAGCAGTGGACATACAGACAGATCTCAGACAGACACATGTTTGCTGTGATTAAATCATGTTCTTATACATGAAGGATTTAAAAAATAAGGTAAGTACATGAGTAATCTTCAGACAGATAGGGGCTAAAGAGGGTTATAGTCAGTGACTATAAAACTGAGATGCCACAAACATTCTGAGGCATCCCAACAATTAGAAACCACATAAACTCCAGGAAACCCAGTATGGTGTATGGACACGAGGGACTCATTTCTGCAGGTCCTGCTTTCATTATCTAAAGCAATGCACTTTGGCATCACTTGTACATATGACCCGTCAACACTAGCAGCATTTCGTTGTGAATGTTCAGTCACCTATAAGAGCTAGCTGGGTCACCATGCAGTGACATTTGTGAAGGGTTTTCTTTAAGTCTCTTATTATTTTTTTCCGTACATGGTACATCAGTTTCTACATACCTCAGTAAATGATTATATGAACAGTTACTAAGATACCACATTCTAAAATTTAATAACAGTTTATTCTATTTACATGGTATATGGACAAGTGGGTAAGTGGATATGAAGGTCACAGGGTTGATGTCAGGGATCTTTCTCAATTTTTATTAATCCTACTTTTTGAGACAAGGTGGCCTCACTAAGCCTGGAATTCACCAATTTGTCTGGAGTTGAAGGTCAGCAAGCTCCAAGGATTCACCCATCTCTGTCATCAGTAGAAGCATTATAAAAGCGCATGGATGATGGGAATGATCAGATCCTCATACTTTACAAACTGAGGCATCTCTCTAGCTCCCCAATTGTTTGTGTTTGAGACAATGTGTTCATATGTTTGTGTTCATATGTTATACTCCAGGCTATCCTCAATTTGCTGATGATGCTCTTGAAGAGCACATGCCCCATCTCCGTCTCTACAATACTGAGAGTGCAGGTGCGCTATGATTGGTTCATCATGCTCAGCAAACAATCTACCAACTGAACTGTGTTCTGAGTCTCACATAGGCCTTAGCATACAAAAAATACTCATGCAGATAAGCTCCATTTTGGGCATGTAATAGACCTCCTTAACTTATACCCCAAGTGAGGGAGCTTTAAACATTAAAGTATTGTGTTATCTCTCCATGTTTTATTGGTTTGTTTTAGGTGGAAGAAGGTTCCCACAATCTGGGAGGAAAAGATCTCATAACCCAAGCACTCATAATGCTATGAAGTATAATGCAGGCTTTAATATTAAGCAGCATTGTTTCACTGAGACTGTGCTTAGCCTATGAATAATTCCTATTGGTGTGGAAGGGAATGGCGAGTTTATTTCCTCCTGTCTTCTGTGCATGTTTGTTTAGGTGAGAGTGAATGCCCTGAGAATTGGTTATCCATGAAGCTATTTGTGTGATTCCCTTTCTTGCTCTGCTTCTGTTGCTCAAAGCAATGTGGATGAACAAAGAGTCGAATGATTTGTCTTGAGCCCAGACCTTATTGATTGACCTCAAAAATACATGGAAATTGAAAATCGTTGTATCCAAACAGAAAGAGGCTTTGAAAAGACATGAATATGTGTATTGATTTTGTACCTGGAAACTGAACTCTTTGATCATTTGTCAGTTTCACCTTATTCTTAGCCCCTGTAGAAGAGGGAATAACAAGTCAATTTCTAGAGGCCAGGACCAGGCAATAAATACATTAATCAAGGTAGGGCTTCATATTTCCTTTTCCTGATTTTGTCAAAAAAGGGAAAGCATGTAAACAGGTGCTAATCTAGCAAGAGTAAATGGAGGCAGTGGTGGGAATTCAGAGGGATTTCATGGTGTTTCTCCAGTTGACACAGGATGTCCTTACATGGTTCACTTGAAAAGGCTACGGGAACTGTCCGAATCTACAGTGTCCCAGTAGCATTTCCCACAGATTCCAAGAGGAGTAAATTTGGAATAGGCTCCCTGTATAAACCTTACGAATTCATAGGTGACTCTGCCTTACTGTCAGGATTGGGAGTCATTGATGTTAACAAGGAGACAATTAGCTCTGGCTCTTATAAGCATGCACAACCTGACTCCACACATCTGGGGAGCCGACAGCCTAATGAGGTCCCAGTTGAGGTCCCTGCCATAGCAGCTGCCACACACCACAGACCAGGAGTCCACAGTGCTTCTCCTGAGGCTTCATCCTTCTGCTAGGGAAAGCACTTCAACCCTCTCTATTGGGCATACTGCATTTCTAAAGTTGATAACTAAGTTATATAGCACTCTATCTTCTCTCAAAGAAAACTTCTGTTCTTAAGACTAAATTGACATTTTCATTATTTAGTATTTAAAGCAACACTGTATTATTTAAGTACATATGTTTAAAGAATTAATTGATTAATTCATGGTTGGGTTCCCAGGAAGCAAGCATGCACAAAACTATAAGCTAATATTCTTTACACTAACAGCTGTATATCAATAGTTACGTAGTTAACTTGAATATACTATATACTCAGTATAAAGAAATAATATAGTCTAATATGATAGGTGTGTTATTTGTTCTAATTATTACTCAATGTACATAAGACTTAGAGTAATATGCTGTGCCCAATGCAGACAAGGGAAGATTGAGTCTTAATTGTAAGTAATTGTATTTCATAAATATGTGCATTATGTATTGATCATAGAAAATATTTAAAAAATAAATAGAATAGTCACATTCTCTGATAAGTGGGTGTTTCCTAGTTTTAAGGCTTTAAATGGATGGATGGCATCCCTCTTTCTCATCTTTGACATAAGTAGAATTCTCCACAAGTCAGGCCAGAACTTTTGCATACATTTAGGTAAAAAACCTTCCAATCTCTCCAAGATGTCTCTATCTACTTTAGTGTTTGTAGTTATTATTGGTCTTACCCCCACTCTATTTCTATGTCTATTGTAAACACATGCACACACACACACACACACACACACACACACACACACGCACACACCACACATATAAACATAAGGATATTGTAACAGCCTATAAATAGTTTTACCAACATTGTTTAAAGTTTTCCAAGTGGCAATTTCAATATGGCAACCTGAACTAGGATTTTATGCATATGATATAACAAAACAATGATATAAAATATTTATGTATACTAGAAATGAAGTTATTTCTATAATTTCAAGGTCTCCTTGTGGTTTCCAATATTTATTTCTTAAAATAAATTGTGACTGACATAATAATGAACTATAATGCATTTGCATTTATTTTTTTCTATAAATGGTAGGCAAATGATACACTAAAGACATACTTAGTAGCTTAGTTGTTGTAAGATTAATAAATTCATGTGTTTGGATCAGATTATTTCGATGTAGTGGGATAGAGACAAGGACATAGAAATGGAGAGAAACTGCACATTCTAAGACATTCTAGAAAGCTGCTTAATAGGATGTGGTGGTTTCAATAAACATGGTCATCATAGGATTTGAATGAAAATGGCCCTCATGTATAAATACTTGGCCCCTAGTTAGTGGGACTAGTTTTCTAAGGATTAAGTGTTGTGACATTGTTGTAGGAGGTACATCAGTGGAGATGGGCTTTAAGATTTCAAAAGTCCAAGCTCTCTCTCTCTCTCTCTCTCTCTCTCTCTCTCTCTCTCTCTCTCATAAATAAGTATTTAAGCTCTAAGCTATTGTTTCAGAACTCTGTGTGCCCATATGTTTCTATATTCTCTGTCATAATGATCATAGAGTGTAGAATCACCTCTGAAACTCTAAGCACCAATAACTGTTTCTTCTCTAGGTTTCCTTTCTTTTCTAGGTGCCCTATCACAGCAGTAGAAAATTAAGTATGAAAGGAATATTCTATGGGTGTTAAATTGCTCAGAAAAACAGAATTGGACTGCCCTAATCCCCACATCCATGATGGAAGCTATCTCATGAAGACTGGAAGTTTATCAGCACAAAGAATGTCACAAATCAAGGGAAACTTGAAAGGCATTGGTGTATACATGAGAGAAGCCATTAGAGAAAGATGCAAGAAGCTTTTCTATAGGCTCACCATGCTAACTGTCTTAGAATTGGGGTTGTTAAAAGCTAGTGGCCTGCTAAATGAATAGATTCCCAGAAGTTCTCATTTAGTAGTGACTAGTTATCAATTCAGACATAGATTTGAGTAAGTAAGAGCTCTTTTGCAGAAGTATCTTGCAATAATACATACAGCTAGCCTGGTCCTGCAGCATTCTGCTTTCCCCAGCAGTACAGTTTGAATTAGTCGGCCAGTCTCTATGGACATAGCTTCTTTCCAGGCACTCTCATTCACAAGAATTGTTTCTAGCTATATTTTGTTATCAGATTTTGATGTTTTTCCCCACAGAACAAATGTCAATAGAAATTAAAGTCATTCAAAATAAATTGAAAGCAAGCTGTCATATTACTCAGATCTCTAAATAATTATATGAATCTATTTGGGCTGTTGTAACCCAATGATAAAGATTTAATGGCTTTTAAAAAGCAAGCATTTATTTCTCGTGGTCTGGAGGCTGAGCAGGTCAAGAAGAAGGTGCTGGCAGACTGTCTGTTGTCATGGAGTTCAGACAGCCATATAATTTCTGTCTTCACATATCCCAAATGCTTAGGATTCCAAAGTTTTCTGTGTGGCAGTTCTATTACCACCTACAAATCTCTAATAAACTCCACCCAATTTTTCTAGTAAATAGTAACAGCATTTGAACATATAATAGTCATATCAAGAACATTTTGGTGAAAAGATTTATTAAAAGATAAAACAAAAACAAAATAAACTAAACCAAAATCCAGGTTCTTGTAACATTTTGTATGATGATATAATTTCAGTTGAAGAACTGATCAAACAAAAATGCCCTATATACTCTTTGATCTTATATTATTCTTTACTTGCTTTTGGTATTAGAGTTATACTGGCTTTGTAGAAAGAGTTTGAGGGTTCTTCTTTTGTTTGCTACACTTTTCATTAAAGAGGGATTGGCTCTTCTTTGACATACTGGTAAAAATCTGTCCATTGTGAATCCATCTGCCCCTGGACTATTATCAGCTGAAAGATTGATAATAAAATTAATATTTCTATATTAGTTGCTATAGGTCTGTTTAGGTTGTGACTTCTTGGTTCAATATGACAGTTCTTTTGGTTTTTACAGGTTAATAGAGTGCAGGTTTTTAAATTTTCCTTTATACTGAATTGAATTCCCTTTATGTCTCATGTCTGTTGGACTCTCCCACTGTTTGTTTCTGATTCTGTTAATTTGCATTTTCTTACGCTTTCTTTGGCTTAGTTAGATCAAAGCTCTGTCAATCTTATTTATCTAGCAAAGAAGCAGATCTTGTACTTGATTATTTTTGTACTGGCATCTTTGTTTATATTCCATTGATTTCTGCTCTGAGTTGTATTATTTCTTGCCATCCACTGGGTTTGCATTTGATTGGGTCTTGTTTTTTCAACTTTTTGAATTTTAAGTAACTTATTGTGCTCTTTCTAAATTTTCTAATATAAGCATCAGGATTCATCAATTTCACATATAGGACTGCTTTTCTTATTTCATGAAGGTTTGTGGTGTTTCATTTTCATTAGTGTAAGCAACATTTTAATTTATTTCTTGATTTCTTCTCTGAACCGTTCCTCATTCAGTAATGAAATAATGAAGTATTGTGTGTTATTCAGCGTTTGGGTGGGATATTCTGTAGATATTTGTTAGTTGCATGTGATACATGCTGACACTGAATTTTTATGACTTATTTCTTGTCCAGATGGCCTGTCTATTTGAAAAAGTGGAGTTGAAATCAGCTTCTATTATTGGATTAATATTAATCTGTATTTTTACATCCAGCAGTATTTTTTAATGAAAATGGGTGCTTCAGACTTTGGTGCACATATGTTTAGATAGCAATGTCTTGTTGGTTAACTATTCCCTTGATTAGAATGAATTTCTCTTCTTTAACTGCTGTGCTTAGTTTGAGTTTGAAGTCTATGTTGTATATTTCAGATATTAGGATAGTGACACCTGTTGCTTTCTGTTTCTACTTGATTGGAGAACTTTTTGCTTTCCTTTTATTCCAAAATAGTGCCTGTGTTTCCTGTAGACAACACACAGATAGAGTTTATATTTCTTGATCCATTTAACTAGTCTTTGTCTTTTGATTAGAGAATTGAGATTATTAAATTTTGTAGTTATTATTGAGATATGTGATAGAGTGGCCATTGTTTTATTGATTTTGGGTGTGGTTGTCTGTTTTCTTAATGATATTTTTTGTTTTTACTAATTGTACCTTTTTTATTTCTTTCTATAGTCTCTCTGCTATTTGTTTCCTGTCGGCAGCCTGAAATATTACTTCCTGTATTTTTTTCCTTCCATTATCAAAGATATTTTTTCTGGGTGTTTCAGTCTGGGTTGGCTGCCATAGTATTGAAAGACTTGGAACTCACTACTCCATACTCATCTGGCTTTTAAGCGTTCTACTTAACATACTGAAGTTTTATTACCTGAAATTATCCAGATCAAATTCCATTTTCCTGGATATTAACATTATTTTAAAAATTAAATCAAATTGGTTCCTTACAACTATTTGAAATTATGACAATCCCCACTGGTAAATTTTTCCTTAAAGTTGAAGTTAATTAAGTATTGTAATCAATATCAGATACTTTTATATTTAAAATGTTAATACACCTTGTTATCCATAATATTTTCTTTTATATTGGATATATTCTATATTTACAATTCATTTCCCATTTTCTGGTTCCCCACCCCCCAAAGGTCCCACATGCCATTCCCCCGCCCCCCGCTCCCTCATCCACCCCTTCCCACTTTCCTGTTCTTGTATTCCCCTACACTGATGCTTTGATCCTTTCCAGCACCAGTGTCCACTCCTTTCTTCTTGTCAGACATCATTTGGTATGTGAATTGTATCTTTGGTGTGTCAAGATTCTAGGCTAATATCCACTTATCAGTGTCTGCATACCATGGGTATTCTTTTGAGACTGGGTAAACTTACTTAGTATGATGTTCTCCAGCTCCATCCATTTCTCTAAGAATTTCATGAATTCATTGTTTCTAATGGCTGAATAGTACTCCATTGTGTATATGCACCACATTTTTTGTATCCATTCCTCCATTGAGGGACATCTGGGTTCTTTCCAGCTTCTGGCTATTATATATAAGACTGCTATGAACATAGTGGAGCATGTATCCTTATTGCATGCTGGGGAATCTTCTGGGTATATTCCCAGGAGTGATATGGCTGGGTCCTCTGGAAGTATCCTGTCCAGTTTTCTGAGGAACTGCCAGACTGATTTCCAGACAGGACCCTACATTTTGCTGCATACAGGAAACACACCTCAGAGTCAAAGACAAACACTACCTTAGAGTAAAAGGCTGGAAGACAATTTTGCAAGCAAATGGTTGCAGGAAGCAAGCTGGAATAGCCATTTTAATATCAAATAAAATTGACTTTCAACCCAAAGTCATCAAAAGAGACACAGAAGGTCACTTCTTGCTAGTCAAAGGAAGAATCCACCAAGAAGAACTCACAATTCTAAACATCTATGCTCCAAATGCAAGGGCACCCTCATTCATAAAAGAAACTTTACTAAAGCTCAAAGCACACATTGCACCTAACACAATAATTGTGGGAGACCTCAACACTCCACTATCCTCAATGGACCAATCAGGAAAACAGAAACTAAACAGGGACACGGGGAAACTTGTTGAAACGTTAGACCAATTGGATTTCACAGATATACATAGAACATTTCATCCTAAAGCAAAAGACTATACCTTTTTTCTCAGCACCTCATGGTACCTTCTCCAAAATCGACCATATAATTGGTCACAAGACAGACCTCAACAAGTATAAAAAGATCGAACTAATCCCATGTCTCCTATCAGATCACCATGGAGTAAGAGTGTTCTTCAATAGCAACAAAACAACAGAAAATCCTCATACACATGGAGGCTGAACAATATTCTACTCAATGATACCTTAGTCAAGGAAGAAATAAAGAAATTAAAGATTTTTTTAGAATTTAATGAAAATGAAGGCACAACATACCCAAATCTATGGGAAACAATAGCCCAAAAACTCATAGCCCTGAGTGTCTCCAAAAAGAAACAGGAGAGAGCATATACTAGCAACTTAATGGCGCACCTGAAAGCTCTAGAACAAAAAGAAGCAATTTCATCCAGGAGGAGTAGAAGACAGGAAATCATCAAACTCAGGGCTGAAATCAAACCATAATATTTTCTAATCAGAGTCCAATCAGAGAGATGTTTTGAGTGAGTCATGAGAACTGACCCATTTCAGCATGTGTTTGTATTTGAAGAGACACATAACAGCTGAGGTCCTCTGTAAGGAATCTGAAGGCTTTCCCTCTGCTTTTCTTAGTCCTCTGCTCTGTGCTATCAGTGCCCAATCACTCACTCCTTCAGTTACAGAGAAGGACAGTTAAGAAGCATGATTGTATGAACTGAACATAAGGGTGATGTAAAGTTAAAAGGTCCCTAAATAGTAACGTCTCTAATTTGGACAGGGCTAACAAAGTGAATTATCAAGATATTTTATATATATAAATTAAGATCTTTTTAGTAAAAAAGATTTAGTATGAACAAATTCTCTCTTAAAAATGTATCTAGATGTTTAGCAACATCTAATATTATACTCTCATTTGTAATGCCCTGGAGAAATATAGTAATTAATAATATAGTTGTTAAATTCATG